>CM019825.1:25081190-25754815 GCA_009763385.1 Coix lacryma-jobi var. lacryma-jobi
GGGATCCGTCGAAGTACATGGTCCAGAGCTCGGCTTGAATCTGCGCCGGCGGGAGCTGAGTGTCGGTCCATTCAGCAACGAAGTCCGCCAACGCTTGCGACTTGATGGCCTTTCGCGGGGCGTAGGTGATGGCTTCCCCATTAGTTCGGTGGACCACTTGGCGATGCGCCCCGTGGCCTCCCGATTGTTGATGATCTCACCGAGGGGGAAGGACGACACCACCGTTACGGGATGAGCGAGGAAGTAGTGCTGGAGCTTGCGCCTTGTGACGATGATGCCGTAGAGCAGCTTCTGGATGTGCGGATACCGGACCTTGGCCTCGGAGAGTACCTCACTGGTGAAGTACACCGGTCGCTGGACCGGCAATGCATGACCCTCCTCGTGCCTCTCGACGGCTACGACCGCGCTGACCACCTGAGTGGTTGCGGCCACATAGAGGAGGAGAGGCTCGGGGAATCGCCACCCTGGGCTGGTCGCGGCGGCACGAGGATTGGTGCGGAAGTCAGCAACCCCTTCAACTTGGTTAAGGCCTCCTCGGCTTCGACAGTCCACGCAAAGTGTTCCGTCTTCTTCAGCAGGCGGTAGAGGGGTAGCGCTTTTTCCCTAGCCTTGAGATGAATCTGTCTGCTGAGAGCGGCTAGGCAGCCAGTCACTTTCTGCACACCCTTGAGGTCTCGAATCGGGCCCATCCTCGTGACTGCTGAGATTTTTTCAGGGTTTGCCTCGATCCCCCGTTGTGAGACAATGTAGCCAAGTAGCATGCCTCGAGGCACACCAAAGACACACTTCTCGGGGTTGAGCTTCACATTCTTGGCCCGGAGGCACTCGAATGTGGTCTCGAGGTCGCTGATGAGGTTCCCGACTTTCTTGGTTTTAACCACGATGTCATCGACGTAGGCCTCGACGGTCCTACCTATGTGCTCGCCAAAGATGTGCTGCATACATCGTTGATATGTTGCCCCGGCGTTTCGTAGGCCGAAGGGCATCGTAACGTAGCAATACATACCAAATGGCGTGATAAAAGAGGTTGCGAGTTCGTCGGACTTTTTCATTTTAATTTGGTGGTAGCCGGAATACGCATCAAGGAACGAAAGCACTTCGCACCCAGCAGTGGAATCGACAATCTGATCAATTCTAGGTAAAGGAAATGGAACTTTTGGACATGCTTTATTCAGACCAGTGTAGTCTACACACATCCGCATTTTTCCATTCTTTTTCCTGACTAGTACAGGGTTAGCTAGCCACTCTGGGTGAAATACCTCCTTGATGAACCCGGCCGCCAAAAGCTTGTGCACCTCCTCGCCGATGATCCTGCGCTTCTCCTCGTCGAAGCGGCGCAGGCGTTGCTTCACCGGTCTGGACCCGGCCTGGATTCCAAGGCGTGCTCGGCGACTTCCCTCGGTATGCCCGGCATGTCCGAGGGTCCCCACGCAAACATGTCGATGTTCGCGCGGAGAAAGTCGACGAGCACTGCTTCCTATTTGGGCTCGAGGTTGGCACTGATGGTCAGCGTTTTGCCATTGGTCGAGGTCGGGTCGACGGGTACCTGCTTGGTGTGCTCGGCTGGCTCGAAGGTGCCGGCGTGGCGCTTCGCTTCTGGGGCCTCCTCGGTGGCCAAGGCTGCCAAGGCCTCGAGCGAGTCGAGGTGGACGTTGGCCTCCACGCTCGACGCACTCCACGTCGCAGTGGTACGCGTGCTCGTAGGAGGTGTCGACGGTGATGACCCCTTTTGGCCCCGGCATCTTGAGCTTCAAGTACGTGTAGTTGGGTATCGCCATGAACTTGGCGTAGCCTGGCCGGCCGATGATGGCGTGGTAGGTCCCTTGGAAGCCGACCACCTCGAAGGTGAGCGTTTCCCGGCGGAAGTTAGCCGGCGTGCCAAAGCAAACCGGCAGGTCGATGCGCCCCGGGGGTGGGCCTTCTTCCCTGGTACGACTCCGTGGAACCCCCCGACGCTGGGTCGGAGCTGTCCCTCTGAAATCCCTAAAAGGTCGAGGGTCTCGAGGTATATGATGTTGAGGCTCGAGCCCCCATCCATCAACACCTTGGAGAACCGAACGTCGACGATGACGGGGTCGACGACGAGGGGATACGCCCCCGGGTTTATGACACGGTCCGGATGGTCGTCACGGTCGAACGTGATCGGAGCATCAGACCAGTCAAGATACCGGGGGGCGTCGTGGCAGAGCCGCAAAGATCTCCGACGCTCCTTCTTTCTTTCTCGAGCTGAGAGCCCGACGGTCGGCCCCCCGTAGATCATGTAGCAGTCGCGCACCGGAGGGAAGTCGCCGTCCGCGTCCCCACCGCCGCGTCGATCGTGTATCCTTGCCCTTGGGCGCGTCTTCTCTCTTAACGCCGAGCTTGGAGTAGTAGCCTTTCAACAGTCGGCAGTCCTTTAACTTGTGATTTATGGGGCCCCTGTGATAAGTGCAGGGGCTCTCGAGCATCTGGTCGAAAACAGCCCCGTCAGGGGGGCCTCGAGGCTTCTTAGGCTCGAGGGCGCCTGCGAGCACTTCTTCGTGTCGTCGTCATTGGCGTCGCGCTTCGCCTTCTGACCTTTGCGTTTGTTCTTCTTCTTTTTGTTGCGTTATTGTTGTCGTTCTTGGCGTCGTTGCCTTTGTTCGTGACCTGACGCGGCGCGGCCACCACCTTGCCTTTGTCCGTGGAACGGCCAAAGAAGGCCCCCATGCCTCGTCGCCTGAGGCAAAGCTGGTGACACGATCCATCAGGTCCTCGACGTCCTGGGACGGTAGCGTCCTAGCTCATGGACTAGTTCTTGGCATGTCGTGCCCGCGAGGAACACTGAGATGACGTCCTCATCAGGCACGTGGGGGAGCTCGAGGCGCTGCTTCGAGAACGTCGAGCAAAGTCGCGGAGGGGCTCGTTCGCCGCCTGCCTGCAACGCCGAGATCCCAGGGGTTGCCTGGGCGCACGCACGTCCCCTTGAATTCCCGTCGAAGACCCTAACTAGATCGGCCCAGTCATCGATCCGATCTGGCGGGAGCCCCTCGAGCCACCGGCGGGCGGTGTCCGAGAGGTAAAGTGGGAGTTGGCGTATGATCACACGGTCGTCGTTCTTCGCTCCGCCCAGTTGGCAGCCTAGCGGAAGTCCGAGAGCCAGAGCTTGGCTCGACCTCCCCGTCGTACTTCACGATGTTGGTCGGTGGTCGGAAGCGGTCAGGGAGGGTTGAGCTGCGGATGGCCCGGCTGAAGACTCTGGGGCCCGGGGGCTCGAGGACTTGCCGGTCCTCGTCGCTGTCGTAACGCCCCCCTCGATGGGCGCTATATAGCCACGCTCCTGGGCCCCCTTGTCCTTGCGCCGGCGGTTGATATCGTTGCGGGCGTCGTTGGGGTCTCGAGGTGGCCGGATGTCGATGATCCGTTCGCGAACTGGCCTAGCTCGAGAGGCGTCCGGCTGGTGGACGGATGTCTCGCGCTCGTTGCGGGGCGTTTCGCCGGCTTTCCTGAGGCTGCTCCACGCTGGCGTGACGCCGAGCTCTCGGCCTGCTGCACAGCGGCTGTCTCGAGGAGGTTCTTCATTTCCCCAAGCATGCGCCTGGCGTCAGGGTTGGAGACGCGGGGTAGATCACGGAGCATCATTGCTGCCGCGACACGTTCTGCCCGGCTCGCGGGAAGCATACCTCGGGGCGTGCTGGTGCCCCGTCCTCGAGGATCCGCCGGTGGACCTCTCGAGCCCGACCTCGAGCTCCGGCTCCTCGGGGCTGGGGTGTTCCTGCATCAGAGTTTGCCGGAGCTGCCAGCAGGTGTCACCGTTCTTCCTCGGCTTTGGTGATTGCCTCCTGCACCTGCGCGAGTTGCGCCGCCCGGCCGTCGTCGTGCTGAGGCGGTGCAACCGGTGCTGGAGGTTCGTTCTTCCCTGAACGCGTGATCCGCCTGCCGCGGCCACGTCGCTGGGTCCCTCTAGGTCGAGCGCCGGCCTGTCGTCGTCGCCCTCGTCCTCGGTATCGCATACGACTCCCTCGAGTGGAAGCACTCCCTGGTGGGATCCCAGAGGTCGGGGTCGTGGTAGTCGTATTCGTCGGAGTCGGAGCGTTGACGGCATGCGCCTTGGCCGATGCTGGGACCGCAGCTCGCGGTACCATTCTCCGACGGTGGCTCGCCGGGTGGCTCGATGGCTCGCGAGAAGTCGCGGTCGACGCACGCGGGGTGGACGATCTCCATGTTGGCCATGGCCTGCAGCAGCACGCCCGGACGCTGCTCCCGGGTCCGCCACCGTCCGGTCCTGATGGCGCTCATCGAGGTGGTGGGCGTATACAGCCGCGGAGTTATTGAGGCCGAACGGGAACCGCTGGCGTCGAGCGCGGCGCAACCCGTGCGGGAGGAGGCTGGTGGCGTCGACGGCGCATGGCTCGGAGGCCTCTGGCCTGGTTCCTGGTCCACGCATGATGAACGCGAAGTCGCTAGGCGGGCGCGGGGCGCGCCCTGGAAGTCTCCGGGCGTGGCCGTGCAGGCTCCTCCTTGGGAACTCCGTGGCTGCCACGGGGAAGTGGGTGCACGCCGCCGGCACGGCCTGTGCCCGGCGACGACAGTAACGACGGCGCCGCTCAGGGGTGGCGACGCGTGGTGGTGTGGGCGACGTGCCTCGCCCTCGCACGGGGTGGCGTGACACGCCCCTCCACCCGGGCCCTCCATGGAGAGCAAGGTCGGCTCGTTGCCGTTGCCGGTGGCCAGGAACTCGAGGCTCCCGAACCAGATGACGGCACCGGCAGAGAACAAAGGAGTCGAAGCAGCCATCCAGGAAATAGCGAGAAACCGACTCGACACGCGAAGCCCCCTACCTGGCGCGCCAACTGTCGGTGTTTCGAACCCGGGGGTATGACACCAACGAGTAATGTGATCGCGTGCTCTCTTCCTGGATGGCGATGCAAGATAACACAAGGATTTATCCTGGTTCAGGCAAAGAAGGCCCTACGTCCAGCGGGGGAGGAGGTTCTTGTATTACTTGCACCTAAGTGCTTGTACAGGGGCGAATACAAGCTCAATGAGCGTGGACCGGAGTCCGGACTCGTGTGTGTGTGTGGACTTGTGTCTTAACGTGTCCGTTCCTGACCAAAGCAATGAGGGCCTTGGTGTCCCCTTTTATAGAGCAAAGGGGAGGCCAGGGTTACACAAGGGTATTACAGGTGTCGGGGTGTATTGTGTCCCTTACGAAGAAGGGTAGGAACCCTGTCTTGTCGAAGACATTGTAGCCGACGTGGGCGTTGCTGTTGAAGCGTCCTTGAAGCGTGGCCTCCATCCTGGGCGCGGACGTAGTAGAGGCGCGGCGAGGTGGAAGCCGTGCAGCGCCATCCCGGAACGTACAGGACGCGGCGGGGGTCCCCGGGTCTTGGGGTACCTGTCCTCCAATAGCATGAAAGTAGTTAGGCTCGAGGGGCGCGGAGCCGGCCTCGAGGCGGCGCCTACGGGGGGCTCGAGTCCCCGCAGGTATGGGCAAATCCCGTGAAAATCGATTGAGCGGCAGGCATCTGGGCCTCGAGGCGTGGCTTGGACGTGCCACAGTGTAGGGCGTGGGTTAACAGTGCTTCACTGGTGCCTTTTCGCCCATACTTGTGGTGAAAACGAGACTTGACTCTGCCCCGGACCACTGTGGCACACGTTGTGTTACAGAGGACGTGACTGGAGTAGGTGGATGAATTAAGTGCGCGGTATGGGGCTGGCATCCGATGTCTGCACCGCTCGAGGGAGGCAAAACGCGTCTCGAGGGATAGGCCGCTGTGCCAGAGAGGCTCGAGGTCCCCGCGTGGGGTCTCGAGGTGTGGTTGTTCGGCTGTGGGGGGGCTCGAAGGGTAGTGGAGCGCTTGCTCGAGGCCGGGGGGCTCGGGCGAGACGGAAAGCGAGCGTGCGCCCGAGGCCTGGCATGGAGGGCTCGGGCGAGACAGAAAACAAACGCGCGCCCGAGGCCTGGCTCGGAGGGCTCGGCTCGGTGGGCCAACGTCGTAGGCCTCGGGGGGTCGGCTTTTTAGGGGGTTAGACTAGTTAGGTCTGTTATCAACCGGTGCTCTTGGTTTCCCCTATTTGTTTGCGTTGATCGGGGGTACCCCTTTTGCGGACCCCCGACACTAGGGCTAACCTTTCTTTCTGTTCCTTCCTGATGTTCTTTAGTGTTAATAATTTTTTTAGTAAACATGCACATACGAAGAAGAAAAGCTTTGTATGCATCTTTTTTTTCTTTGTTTTTTCATTCATTTTCCTTCAACCCTTTTCGCTGTGTATGGTCTAGAACAACCTTGCTTGCTAGGGGCAAATAAAACTGTATTTTCTATTTATTCTTGACATAGAAAGACGACTTCTCTCACAATATGCATGTCCAGTCGTCAACATTACGAATAATAATTCATTCTTATTATGTTTGTATTAGTTCACATGAACTCTCCTATTATGATGTTATGAGTTATCATATCATACCATATTAGGGATTTATTCAATAAATTTCCGCAGCAACGCACGGGGAATTCACCTAGTCCATATATATAACATGCCCTTTGTATAGATAGATTTGAATCGTAAATAAAAGTTGTTTTGGTTTAGTTGATTTTTTTAACGAAGACATTGTATAGATACTGATGATATTTAATGTTATGGTAATCAATTTTGAGTTACTATTAGAAAAGGTAGCGAAAAATACAATATGACAAGCACCCATGCATGATCCGTGGCATGTCTGCTTGAGGTGTTGACGTGCCCAACTTGACGGTCACTCGCTCGATTTAAGCTCCACGAACGATGAGACCGATACTACGATACTATCTCAGATCGGGACATCACTGTCCGTTCAAAATCTCCCTTCACCGCCAATTTATTAAATAATAATATCATGTAGTACCATATCGGTAATGATGTGGAGTCTACATCACTACCGGTAACTCAAAACCGCCAATGATATCTAGATAATAATGTCGGTTCCTAGCACCATCCGACGTTGTCTAGTGAACCAATACTGATGGTTTGTCGCTATAACCAACAGTGATGGTCAAGACAACACTATCAGTTGGTTGCTCAAGCCGATGGTGTCGAGGAATCCAACACCATCGGTTTGTGGCTTAAGCCAACATTGTTGGTCGAGCCATCACTACAGGCTGGTGGATCAAGTCGGCTATGTTGGTGTAGGCAACACTAGTTTGTAGCTCAAACCGACAATAATGACTTCAGTAACACTGTTGGTTGGTATGTCAAGTTGACAGTGGTGTCTTGAGCAACTTTGTCGGCTCGTGGCTTAAGCCGGTAATACCCTCTTTAACATCGCTGTTGGTTTTGTGGTAACTGACAATGATGATTTTTGTATTTTATTGTTTTACAATTTATTTTATTATATATTTTTTCGTGGAATCAGGTTTCATTTATATTCGCTATGTAGATGATAGGTCCTTCAACATTAAGCATTACAAATATTACAGCTACAGTTCAAATGTACTTATCAAGATCTCAATCCCTCAAAATAAAAAATAAATTAAAATAGTCTAGCGAGCCGCTTTGGCATATACTAGTCCTTGAACTTTACGGAATTTGTAGTGGAAAATACTCCATCTTTTTCAATACTCCATCTTTTTCTAATACCTCGGATAGGATGAATGATGCTAGCTCCAATTGCATTGTGATGGTCTTCATGTCTAATACATTATTTCGTGCTTAAATTCTTGTGCTATCGTTTAAAAAAAGATGATATCCAAAGCAATGTTATCCTAAAATAGTAAAAGATAAACAGTCGGTCACCTGCCGTTTAACCACTATTCAGACAAAAACAGGTATTTAAACGGGCAAAACTACCGTTTAAACAGTAAAAATGACCGATTAAACGGAAACAACGTACTATTATGTAGCGTTTAAACGGTATGTAAACAGGCTAAACGGCTGTTTAAGAGAACAGTGATCCAAAGGCACAAATGTAAAAGAAATCAATAGATTGTTTTGTCGAATTAGCAGATATTTATAAATGAAATGGAGATTATATACACCAAAGCATCTGCCGCATCCGATTTCAATCCAATGTAGCGAAGTATTGCCATATTACGTAGAACCTGCATTTATTGTTTCCTGCCGACTGCTTTATTAGGTTCTTCCATTCCATTTGGCAACCTGGAATAGGACCTTTGTCCCACCTATATGTCTTACCTGGACACTATGCCATACTATAGAGTGTGAAAAAGGACAACATTAGAATGTGCTAAGTGTAATTAGAAAAATAATATGTTATTAGGCTCACTTACTCATTCATGATTGCAACTAGGGGATCTAGATGACCAAGTGATTTTTCTTGGAGTCCCACACCTCAATTCGATTTTTAATAAGATTGGTAACAATAAAGACGATATAGTGTTGAAATCACAAAATCTGCTCTCTACATTACATAGCAGCGTAGAAATGTCGCCGTCATGCTAGGTGTCATCAGCTAGCATATTCCGAAACACATGATTAACGGTAGCCACAAGTTCCATATTGACATTAGGTTCTTCATTAGTAACAACCTTATAGAGGGCTACATCAGGTATGACCACATCATCATTGTTTTCCTGTGGAATTTTACACCAAACTCCCCATGGATACTCCATATCGTATAGTTTGGTATGAACCCTAGTAAGCAAGTGTATTCGGATAAATTTAGGTTGAGCCTATTTCCCTTTGATTCTGGCAATCTTTGTGTGGGTAGAAGACCGGGTTGCCATTTCCAGCATAAGCTTTGGTATCAGTGAGAAACCTTCCGACATCACGCATGTATCGCTTGTCTATTTGGGATAGAAACATCCACTCTCAATTCATCTCCGCAAAAAATAAGCCAGTAATTATAGAGAAATTAAAAATAAGTGGAGCTTCATAAATAACAATTAAAGTTCAAAAGTATAATCTATTCTACTTATTTATTTAGTCACCATATTACACCAATTATTGAAAAATTAAAATTGGTAGCCCTAGCCATATAAATTGAAAATCATAGCCCTATAAAAAAATCAATGTACAAACTCGATGCCACATAGCCATGGAGACAATATTTTTTTAAAAAAAATAAGCTGAAACTGAAGACTTGATCATGAACAATAATGTAGCTCCAAACAATGTGTTGGTAGATGACACATGGATTAATTGCTCATCAAAATTGTAAAAGAATCTACTCTACTACTAACAAGAACTAATTATAGCATCACATACTAACAATCATCTTGACACCATGTAATTAGCTAGGAATTTAAATGGATTAATAGACACCGACCTTTGGATGATGGATTATCCACAAATTGCATGGAAGCCTTGCACAAAGTCCAATTGAAAATTGCTCTCTAGAATGGAGGAAGAACTAGAATAGAACCAAGCAATGTAGTCATTAAAACAGCGCTCATTAAGCAACAAAATCAGAGAAATGCATGCTTGTTACTAACCTTAAAGCAAAAAGATCAAGCCATTTTTTAAATTCAAGAGCTAGCTTTACGGTGAAGAGTAGCCGCAACAATAGAGAGAGGGGCCATGACCTCAGTACTACTTACTCCCTCTGTCCATTAAAAATATATTTAAATTTTTTATATAAATAATAAAATAAATATATAATTATTAAAGTATCTCTAATGACAAAATAAATAATATTTATTTAAAATTTTTGATTAAAATAAATAGTCAAACAAGAAGTCTAAAATTTTAAAAACGATTCCACCCCAGAGGTTTGTGGCCGTTACCATCTCTGCCTTCCCCAATTCCACCCCGTCCTGCAATCGATCCAGAATCGCAAGTTAGAGTAGAGAGGGGAGCTAGATTCCAGACAAAGCGGCACTGCTGGCTGCTAGGCTAGCGTGTGTGGTTGGCAAGGAGCGGTGTATCATGTGGCCCCATGTGTTTTTGGCAAGAACGAGCGGAGCGGCGTAGCATGTGCGGCGACGGCAGGGTGAGCGTGCCCCGCGCCTACTACACGCCTAGCGCCGCCTGGGCACGGCCGGCCGGCACACACAAGTACACAACACACACCTGGGCTAGCACTGTGGCCCCGGCGAGCACATGCATGGCAGCAGCATGAGCGAGCAGCTAGCGCCAGTGCAGCGCGCGTCGCGATCGCGACGCGAGCGCCGCGCCGTCGTAGTAGCCTGCCCAGCTAGGAACCGCGCGCATCCGGTAGGCGGCGGCGGACAACGGGGGACCCCGCGCAGTCGTCGGTGCCGACCACGTATTTCACATAGATCCATCAGCGAGACAACGTTGGTGGGATTGGAATCTTGGGCAGCACCAGCAAAGGATAGTCACGCAAATTAACCCATGAGCAAGGAATGAAAGTGGCCAAAAATTCACTTCATTCTATCGAGAGGGGCAAGATAATATTTTCCATAACTAACTATATAACAGCAGTTTAATGACCCATTGATAGAAGTGTGACAAAAGGGAATGTCAATTCCAATTGGAAAAAGTCTAGATAACCCCCTAACCTATTGTACCATGTCTACATCACCCCTAACCTTTCAAACGGTCTAAATAACCCCCTCACCTTTTCAAAACCGGTCAAATAACCCCCTAGGTGGTTTTGGACAGTGGTATTGCTACAGTAACATGCAGGTTTATATTTTTCTTATTTATTTATTTCGGTTGAATCTTGAAAATTATAGTAAATCATAGAAAAATCATAAAATAGAAAATCCAATTTTTTGTTAGTCTCAACATGAGTAGATCTATACAATGAACATATATATATATAATATAATATGTTTTAGTACAAACTTTTGCTATGAATGTTTTATCTTTTTCTTATTTATTTATTTCGGCTAATATTTGAAAAATCATAGTAAATCAAAGAAAAATCATAAAATGGAAAATCTAATTTTATTGGACTCCACATGAGTAGATCTACACAGTGAATATATAATATGATATGATTTAATGCAATTTTTTCATGTAGCTTTAGATCTACGCTTTTCTGTAATTAATTGAAATAATTCATAGTTGCAACTTCTACAATTATTTTGTTGGACTAAAGCTTATCATATTAGATGTTCAGTTTGTAGATCTACTCATGTGGAGTCTAATAAAATTGGATTTTTTATTTTATGATTTTTATGTGATTTACTATGATTTTTCAAAGATTCAGCCAAAATAAATAAATAAGAAAAAGATAAAACATTCATAGCAAAACTTTGTACTAAAACATATTATACTATATGTTCATTGTGTAGATCTACTCATGTGGAGTCTAACAAAATTAGATTTTCTATTTTATGATTTTTCTGTGATTTACTATGATTTTTTAAGATTCAGCCGAAATAAATAAATAAGAAAAAGATAAATCCGCCTGTTACTGTAGCAAACCCGATCTTGTTACTGTAGCAATACCACTGCCCAAAACCACCCAGGGGGTTATTTGACCGGTTTTGGAAAGGTGAGGGGGTTATTTAGACCGTTTGAAAGGTTAGGGGGTGATGTAGACTAATAGAATAGGTCAGGGGGTTATCTAGACTTTTTCCATTCCAATTAGATGCACTCAAGAATTTCAGTAGCATTTTGGAACCGATATTATGATATAGTATAATCTTCTTAAATTAGTCTCAAAGGGCAGAGCTTACCTCGTAGCTTATCAGTGCGCCACGTGCCCCACGCCTCGGCCTTGCTGGCTGATTTTGATCGAGCTCTCAAGACGATGGACGACGCCTTTGTGGCGCCAGCGCCACACATACACGTACTAGCTTCATTAGATGATACTGGATACAGTAGATTGTTTGGAGCCCTGGAGAGTCGGGCGCGCAGCTACGACTTTTGCAATTGGCGTGTAGCGTTGGAGGTCGCCACCTGGATGACGATGGTGGCTAGCACTCGATCGGCACTCGCTCACCGAGTCTCCGTGCCAGGTAGTAGTAGGTGTTGTCGGGGTCCACTATCCTACGATTTGCGTAAGATGAAATCTTAACCCAGACTAGATAATCACACATCTGCGTCAAAACAGGCCATCACCGCTGATAATTTCAATCCGACGATGATAGGGGTACCACTACGGGTTCATAAGCGACAAGTCTATCACTGCCGCATCTACAAAACATCAGTCATAGATGAGTAATCACTGCTAGAGAACAGGCCTTTGGACGATCTATCAACTGAGTTTTAGTCTCGGTAAAAAATTACGTCCAAGATTAAAGACTTTTAGTCCCAGTTGGTAAAACCAACCGAGACTAAAGGTGAACCTTTAGTGCCGGTTGGTATTACCAACCCGGACTAAAGGTCCCCAACCTTTAGTCCCTGTTGGTAATACTAACCAGATTAAAGGATGACCTTTTAGCCCCGGTTGGTGTTACCAACCGGGACTAAAGGTCCTTTTAGTCTCGGTTGGTGTTACCAACCAGGACTAAAGGTCCTTCACGAGTGAATTCAAAAGGAAAACATCCAGAATTATATCACGTGGATTGTGTAGTTCAGTTGGTAAGCGTGTGTGAGGCAAGAGGTGCTGAGTTCAAATCTCACACAACACACATTTATTTTTTCTCCTAAAACCTTTAGCCCCGGTTACAAGCACCCAAGACCTTTAGTCACACAACACACATTATTTTTCTCCCCCAGTTTTCGAATCTCACACAACACACATTTATTTTTTCTCCTTTAGCCCCGGTAGAAGCACCCAGGACCTTTAGTCACACAACACACATTTATTTTTCTCCCCCAGTTTTCGAATCTCACACAACACACATTATTTTTTCTCCTAGAAACTTTAGCCCCGGTTAGAAGCACCCGGGACCTTTAGTCACACAACGCACATTTATTTTTCTCCCCCAGTTGGAAGCACCTGGGACTAAAGGCCCGTGACCTTTAGTCACACAACACACATTTATTTTTTCTCATAGAACCTTTAGCCCCAGTTGGAAGCACCCGGGACCTTTAGTCCCGGTCGGGATACCCGGGGCTAAAGGCCCCTTTCAACCGGGCTAAAAGTCCCTTCTGTAGTAGCGAATTACCCAGACTCAAAGATGATCAATAAATGACTAAAATAAAAATTGTAGATCTTTGAAAACTACGTTTGAATTCATTTTTATATGGAACTTGTTAGTTGATAATTTTTTTATATGAATTTATTTTGTTAAGGAAAACTACGTTTGAATTTTTCAAATTTAAAATTTAAATTTTTAAATGACACTGAATAGAGAAACAACCGAACGAAAGTGGTAGATCTCAAAAAGTTATGGAACTTTGTAGGCTACCATTTTTTCATGTGAATTCTTCTTGTCAATAAAATCTATGTTTGAATTTGTAAATTTGGAATTCAAAATTTTTAAATGACCTCGGATGGAGAAACAACCTGAAGGAAGGTTCTGGATCTTAAAAAGTTATACAACTCTATAGTTGACAATGTTTTGATTTGAATTCATTTAGAGTCTTAAATACTCAATTTAAACTCAGTTCCATATAATACGAGGAGATCCAAAATTATTATAGACATAAGTGAGTGTGAAGTGCAATGGTAGAGAAGAGTAGGTGCAAGGGGAGGTCATAGGTTTGAATTCCGTCGACCGCAAAGTGTGCGAAAAATACCGTGACTTGTGACAGAGCGGGTGGTTGACCGATGGGGGCCTCCCGTTTTTTTTTGCAATATTTTGGCCCTTTTTATATGATTTCTAAAAATGTATTTGTAGGGGCCACTGGCAGGGGGCAGATCTAGGTGGGGAGCTAGGTGGGCTCTAGTCCCGCTACAATTGATATATTAATGGAAAATAGAGAGAATGAGAGAGAAAAATAGGTAGGAGAACGAAGAAAAATAAAGAAATAGAGGAAGAAGAAGAAGAGACCGGCCTCCCTTGATCCTGTTCTGCATCCGCCACTAGCCACTGGACGACTGGTGTTATCAGTCGTCCCCACAAATCATCTGTAGATAAGGCAAGCCAACCGTTTTTACAAGCTAATTGATTTGTAGATATGATTGACAGGGACGTCTGGTCCAACTGCCTGTACCTACAAAATTATAAAAAAATCTAGAAAAAGGTGCAACACCAAGGTTTAAATCAAAATTCTGAAAAAATTCAGAAAAAGGTGCAACACCAAGGTTTGAACCCTAATGGGTAGCGTCCCACTAGACTATCCTATCACTGGACCACAAGCCATTTTGCTATTTTCTTCTAGTTGGTATTGATGCTAATTAAATATGGTACAAGGTGCAGAATTATTGACACATCCGATTCCGTGATACCTCTCATTTGCAGGTTAGGTATGAACTAGTGGTTATTCTCTCCGTTTCAAAACAAATCAACTTTTAAGAAGTATCATAAGTCAAATTATTTTAAATTTTGGATCAACTTAATAGAAAAGATGATCAGCATCTACCAAAAAATAAGTATATTATAAAATACATTTCATGATACATCTAATGTACTAATTTGATGTCATAAATATTAGTCTTCTTCTACCCCTTTTGTGTCTAGAGATAGGGGTTGCTGAAATAACTTCTTAAACATCAAATGGTTTGACAAGTCAGCTTCTTAATAATCCAACTAGGTCTGTCGTCTACCTACCATTTGCTAAAATTGACGGTCAACAGGAACTAGTGATAAAAAAACCCTAATATGATCGAGTTCTACGATTTTTTTGTTTTTTTAACTTTTGATCGGGTTTTCAACATTATTTTTCTCTTCTAAAAATATTATTGTGCAAGTTGAGATATAGGAAAGGAGGCTGGTAGAAACAATATCCGTAACACCCTTAACCGGATATTCGCGCTGTTCCTTGATGCTTTTGAAAGCTTTAAAATTTTAGCACTAGGCTGGTATGCGCTTTTCCGGCTCCCTTTCTCTTTCTCTTCCAGTAGTCGTAAAAATGGCAGCCTGCTGCATCTTGCTGGCCAGATGTGCAAGGGTTTAAAAAGTGTGGTTTCCTGAAGTTTCCGGTGATGATACTAGGCTTTGTTGATTAAATTAGTAGGGTTCCGTGCTAACGTATTCTACAGTGTCGGAGCAAAACGGCTGGGCTTTGGTCAAACGTTACTGAACTTTGAAAGTGAAGAAGAAGCCAGTGTTTTTGTTTCCGGTGGTTCCACATAGTGTACAGCGAGAAATTTGGCGGAACCGGAGCCCCAAAAAGGCAAAACCCCCTCCAAGCATTTCGGGCCCCTTCTAATATAAACAGCACGGCTCGGGTGCGCCAAGCAGCAAGCAAGCAACACTACTAACGCACAAGACGACGGCACTCGCACACTAACGACCAAGCAAGAAAGCTTAATCAATTCGGGAAAGAACGACCACACTGCACTCGCACACGGGCAGCTCGCCAGCAATGGAAATCAAGGTGCTGGGCTCCAAGCTCGTGAAGCCCGCTTTTACTGCCAGCACGGCGCCTCCGGCGGGTGCGGACGAGTACGTCCCCTGTCCGTGTTCGACAGGGTCACGTACCAGATGCAGATGGCCATCATCTACGCTTTCCCGCCGCCGGCCCCGACCACAGCCGCCATCGAGAAGGGCCTAGCAGCGGTGCTGGCCGAGTACCGCACCTCCGCGGGGCAGATCGGCAAGGCCCCCCGACGGCACGCCCGCGGTGCTGCTCAACGACCACGGCGCGCGCGTCGTGGAGGCGACCGTGGACGCCAACTTCGCGGACCTGGCGCCGCCAAGCCCACCCCGGAGCTGCTGCTGCTGCACCCGGACGTAGAGCAGGAGCACGAGGAGATGGTGGTCCTGCAGCTGACCCGCTTCCGGTGCGGCTCCCTCGCCGTCGGGTTCACCTCCAACCACGCCGCCGCCGACGGCCACGCCACCAGCAACTTCCTCGTGGCGTGGGGACGCGCCACCAGGGGCCTCCTCCCCACGGGCCTGCCCCCCGTGCCCCACCGGGCGGGGCTTCAAGCCGCGCTGCTCGCCGCGCGTCGACTACGACCACCGCAGCAGGGAGTACTACCGGCCGTCGCCCGCCGGGAAGCACGACGACCACGACAAGAGCGTGGTGGACAACATCGTGATCCACAAGGCGCACTTCACCAAGGAGTTCATCGCGGGGCTCCGCGCCAGGGCGTCGGAAGGCCGCGGCCGCCCGTTCAGCCGGTTCGAGACCATCGTGGCGCACCTGTGGGCGCACCCTGACGCGGCCCGCGGGCTGAACCCCGACGAGGCCTCGCAGATCCGGCTGTCCGTGGACGGGCGCTACCGCCTCGGCCTGCCCGCCGAGTACTGCGGCAACCTGGTCCTCTGGGCGTTCCCGACCGCGACGGTGGCGGACCTGCTGGGGCGGCCGCTGAAGCACGCGGCGCAGGTGATCCACGACGAGGTGGCCCGCGTCGACGGCAGCTACTTCAGGTCGTTCGTCGACTTCGCGACGTCGGGCGCCGCGGAGAGGGAGGGGCTGGCGCCCAGCGCCATCTGCAAGGACGTGCTGTGCCCCAACATATCGGTGGTGGACAGCTGGCTCACGTTCCCGTTCTGTGAGCTGGACTTCGGCACGGCAGCCCGACCTACTTCATGCCGTCCTACTACCCTAGTGAGGGGACGCTGTACCTGGTGCCGTCCTACACCGGCGACGACAGCGTCGATGCCTTCGTGCCCGTCTTCAAGCACAACCTCGAGGCCTTCAAGGAGTCTTGGTATGCCATGGAGTAGGATGCCACATTGCCACTCAAATGATTTTTGGAGGTGTATTTTTTTTCTAGATATGATGGATGGATCAAAATAAAACAACCTCTAGAAATGATTTTAGAGACCGATGGACGCTCTAGAAATCGATTTCTAGAAGTGGTTGCCAGAAATGTTCTTTATTTCAGCGACAATCGGTGCTATTAGCCATATCTAGAAATACTATTTCGAAGAGTGATTGGTGTTATGTACTATGCATTTTGCAAAGAGTTATGGACAACACTACGGTACTCTCTTTACTTTCTAGGAGGTGTAATACCTCAAATAAATCTAAGCCTCTCTTTACTTTTTAGGAGGTGTAATACCTCAAATAAATCTAAGCCATCAACTTTAGCGATCTAAAATACATGTACATGCTAACATATTCTTACACAATCGAGTATGTATATTATGCTAACTCGATTAACACTATATTATATAATTGAGGGTCTTCTAATAAAGCATGTAGCTACAGTAAACTTTCGTACATGCACATGCATACATCGGTGCATGTACGTTAGAGCAAAACTAATAATACAACTTTCACCTGACTGTATAAATCATTGCAGCTCACCTCTCAGCCAACTCATATAGTAGTTGGTTCTCTTACAACCCACCTCATTCTCTCACGGATTTATTTTAATTGGCTATATAAGCTTACATCATACCTCTCTTCTCAAGTGCTTCAAAAAATAGTTAGGTTATTATATTAAGTTATATATTATATCTAAAGTTGCAAAAATATAAATATTCACCATATCTAATAGATCATGTATGCATTAATTAGAGCCAAAAAGATTTTTATACCTAATTCTTTAGAAAGTAGTAGATGCTCTGATCTAATTAAATAAACGGCTCACAATTATTTGAAATACAATAGCAAAGTCCAAGAGATGTTTCTAGAGAATGGTCCAGAATATCATGGTGGCTATAAATTGATTTTCGGTAATGAGACCCACCTCTAAAAATAGACGTTGCGTACAAAAATTCATAAATTTGAAATCAATTCAAATAAAGTTGAAGTTATCAATATCAAATTTATCAAGCTCAATGAGATTTAAAGCTTTATAGTGGATGAATTTTTATGTTGAGACCGTTTAGTGGCCTAATTATAGATTTTAAGTTAATTTTTTAGATGACCTTGGATTAAGGCTCACCCTATACAAAAGTTGTAGCGCTCGATTAGAATTACAGTACAACTTTATGGTTAAAACTAAACCTTTTTGTTTTATTAAATCATTCAGAGGCAAAAATATTAAGTTAAAAAATAATAAAAGTTAATGCAAAAGTATAGAATCTTTGTATTTGGTCGTAATAAGTGATTGTAATGGGGCGCTGTGGTATGAAGATCTCACACAAAACCAGATGCCACATCTTCAGATTTAGAGGTGGGTCACGTTTGCTACCTGCTCTACATGTTAGATTTAATTTTGAGTAAAATCACATTCAATTTGTAGTAGACTAGCCATTTATTCCCTTCAGGTTGATAAAAGAAGTTTTGGATAAGGTTTGGTTTAAACATGAGAATATAAATCATGAATAACTTTTAAATGGTTGAGTCTAGAGATGTGAAACCATGAATAACTTTTAAATGAATTATTTAAAGATGTTTTCGAAAGCGAAACGGTCTCCAAAGCAATAACTCTTGGATACGGTCAGAGTTATGCTTTGGAGACCGTATTGCTTTCGAAAACATCTTTTAGCAATATAGAGGAGTACGTAGACATCATCACTGTAAAAGGGGAGGAGAATGCAACATCATGCATGCATGCGACAGATGTATCGGGAGAGCAGGTGGTTATGTTTCGTTTACAAAAAGAAATAGTTATGTTATGTGTATTTTTTACAGTAGCCAGACGAGTATTTTTTTATAAACAAGTTAAAACATATTCAATGATTGTTATCGATGGTGATGATTAAGTCATTCTCAGTGCTAGTTTCATATCATAGTTTTCAAACATCTCTATATTTGAAAATAGTGTACAAGAGTTTTATTCTTATAACTATCTCTGTGTTCCCATAAAATTCTCATCATTTCTCTTTTCATGGATACAATGCCACATCAGTTTATAAAACTTTAGCTCCCTTGTTTCTCTTGTTTCTATAGACGCAATGTCTGCGCTTCTTCGTATTTAATAGCCGCATAGACTCGCGAATCATGACATGTTGATTGCTGCGGGCTGGTCATTTCCCGGACCAAATCCCCAGTTGACTCTGGTAGCGGGCAGGGTGCGTCAGTGCATGGGTTGCTGTCCAATAAGGGCCAAGGGTCCAGTATCTCGATGCGCCCTTGGCTCATGAAGCTTTCCTCACGCCTGTCCTCTTTGGTTGTCCTCTATACAGTACCGTGCCGGCCCTAGGGGTAGAGCAAGAGGTGCGACAGTGAAGAGCCCAATCAAATTAGAGCACTCTAGACTCTATCGCAGAATCTAAGTCTTTTTATTACCTTGATAAAATTGTAGACTTAAAATTTAAATAAGACTTGAAGTCTTAGTTTTTCGGCCCAATCAAATATATTATCACATCAGCAAAATACTATAAATAAGAGGATAATAAATATATTTAGCCTCTATGATAGAGTCTGCATTGTGAGTGCCCTACCCAAACTTAGGTATACAAACCCCCGAACCTTATAGTCTATTAAACATTAGGAAACTAATTAAGAGTAAATATAATAACAAACTATAAGCTGGGTAAATGCTGAGATAAACCGACTGTAAGTAGACAATGAAACTAACTATTATATGGTTGAACGGCTAGAGAATGACATACAACAACAACGACGAGACAGGACTCCACGATCACGACACCTTGGTTCTTGCCTTCTTGTGAATTATGATCGCCGACCAGTTATTTCGGTTCATGTCCAAGCCGTAAGTATTTTTCCTTATTTATTTTAATGTAAATTAATTATTTGTATTATTGTATTCTAGACTTCTACTGCTTCATACTTATATACTCATATTTTTCTTCTAATTTATTTAGGTGTTAGAGTTTAGAATACAATGTGTATATGAGTATGAATCAGTAGAAGTCTAAAATACTATACAAATAATTAATTTATAAAATATTTATCAGTGACATAGAATTAGCGTCTATATATTATAAGATTTTATACATAGTCTAGACAGGCAGTCGCAATGATTTCACCATATGGGCCTCAAAATCCTAGGACCGGTTGTGTTGTATCCAGATCTTTGCTATGCTATGTGTTAGATGTTTTGGCCCATGGGCCAAACAATTCCATATAAATCCCAAAGGCCCACTCACACATGCATGTATATGTGCAATGGTGGGGGACTTTAGTCCCACATTGCTAGCTCAAGAAGAGTGAGGTCAACTTAAATAGTTGAGCTACCTCCATCTTGTTAGAGCTACTAGGGAGAAGAAAAGGAAGAACCACACGCTCGCTCGCCTCGCCTCGCCGGGCGGGGCGGGGCGTGGCGAAGGGCGCACACGCACGACATGCGCGTGAATGGTCCGTCGAATTCCCGCTCCGACCTTTGCGGGCACGTGGCTTCCTTTTGCCACTCCAGATCTTTTTGCATGCATGGAGAAAATTGTGCTGACCTATTTGGTAAGCAATTATGGTAAGTGTACTAAAGGAAGGTAATTACCATAATGCTGTGATTAAGCGCGGCTAATTGCTTGCCTGATTGGCCGCGACGCGTGTGTATAAATATAAGGCGAGACGTCGCTCTCAGTACCGTGAGATTCATCTCTTCCTCTCCTCAGTGCTGCGCTGCCGCCGTCTTCCCCATCCGTCGCCGACGTGCCATCGGTTCCGGGAGAGCAGGCTCCGAAGCCTTCGTCTTTTCTGCGTCCCTGCACGGGGTAGGAGGCGAATCAGGTTTTTGGGAAGCGCCGTCGCGACTGCTCGCTCATCTTCCCTCTGCGCCCGGTGTTCGTCGATCTCCATCGCCGGTCTTCTTCTTCTCCTGTCTTCGCGCCGACAACCCCGCCGTAAGGATGTCTCTCTTCTTTATGTTGTTCCTTGCCGCATCTTTTCTGGTACTAGAAGTAGATCGCTTGCTAGAGGTAAATCATATACCTGTGATACATGTTGTTAGTCTTTTTCTAATTGTCGGGATTAATTTATGGATTGCTAAATTGCCTTTATTTCCAACATTCCAAAAACCTGATAGGCATTTAGCGATGACTAAGGGATATACTGATGCGATGAAACCGGAGAAGTTCACTGGTGTGAATTTCAAGAGATGGCAGACGAGGGCCCAGTTGTGGCTCACGGCTATGGGCGTGTTTTGGGTCGTGGGTAATCCTCCAGCACTACCTCTCGGATCTGAGAAAGAGGTGCAGGAGTTTACTGCGGCTACGACGATCTTCGTCGGATGCGTCCTTAGTGTGCTCTCTGACCAACTGTGTGATGTTTACATGAACATCAAAAGCGCTGCTGAACTGTGGGAGGCACTTGAACACAAGTTTGGTGCTGCAGACGCTGGACACGAGTTGTACGTGATGGAGAAGTATCACGACTTCAAAATGGTTGAAAACCGTTCAGTCGTGGAACAGGCTCATGAGTTCCAACTTATTGTGAGGGAACTTGAACAACTCGGACACGTCTTGCCGGACAAGTTCGTGGCTGGTGGTATGATTGCCAAGTTGCCTCCATCATGGAGAAACTTCGCCACTGCTCTAAAACATAAAAGACAAAAGATCTCAGTTGAGGATCTGTTGGCTGGTCTTGATGTTGAAGAGAAGGCTCGGGCAAAGGATGCTCCACCAAAAGCCCCAGAACAGTCCAGTGCCAATGTGATGCAGCATGCTGGCAAGAACAAGCAAAAGGCTGTTCAGACTACTTAGTTCAAGAAGAAGAAGATGAACATGGATGAAGTTGTGTGCTTCGTTTGCGGTGAGAACGGACACTTCGCCAAGAAGTGCAAGAACCGCAAGGGCAAGAAGAATCAGCAGGGGCAGAAGTCTGCCAATGTGACTATTGGCGATCCTAGCGGATCTGGGTACGGTAATTACTTACCTAGTGTATTTTCTGTATGTCAATCTAATGATTGGTGGATAGATACAGGTGCCAATATTCATGTTTGTACTGATATCTCCATGTTTTCATCTTACCAGGTCGCACGAGGTTCAACCGTCATGATGGGGAACGACTCACATGCTTCTGTTCTTGGTGTTGGTACGGTCGATCTGAAGTTCACTTCGGGAAAGATCGTGCGTCTCAAGAACGTGCAGCATGCTCCCTCAATAAAGAAGAACCTCGTTAGTGGATCCCTCTTGTGTCGAGATGGATTCAAGCTGGTATTTGAGTCTAATAAAGTAGTCGTCTCGAGATATGGCCATTTCATTAGCAAAGGTTATGACAGCGGAGGCTTGTTCCGCTTTTCACTCTCCGATTTCTGTAATAAAGTTGTGAACCATATGTGTGATTCAAACAATTCGGTGGCTGATGTATGGCATTCACGTTTGTGTCACATTAATTTTGGTTGTATGTCGCGTCTATCCAATATGAATTTAATTCCGAATTTTTCTACGGTCAAAGGCTCAAAATGTCAAGCATGTGTGCAAGCAAAGCAACCTCGTAAGCCTCACAAGGCTGTAGACGAGAGGTGCACGACATTGTTAGAGCTCATACATTCTGATATTTGTGAAATGAATGGTGTGTTGACAAAAGGAGGAAAAAGATACTTCATGACTTTAATCGATGATGCAACTAAATATTGTTATGTGTATCTTCTAAAAACTAAAGATGAGGCATTTGAAGTTTTTAAGACTTATAAAGCTGAGGTAGAAAACCAATTGGAAAAGAAAATCAAACGTGTTAGGTCCGATCGAGGTGGTGAGTACTTTTCCAATGAGTTTGATCTCTTCTGTGCGGAGAATGGAATAATTCATGAACGGACACCCTCATATTCGCCCCAATCTAATGGGATTGCCGAAAGAAAGAACCAGACGTTAATGGACTTGGTGAATGCCATGTTAGGAACATCCGGTATGGCTAAGTCATGGTGGGGGGAGGCTGTCTTGACAGCATGTCATGTTCTAAATAGAGTTCCAACCAAAAATAGTGATGTAACTCCGTATGAAGGATGGAAAGGAAGGAAACCATCACTCCATTACTTGCGTACTTGGGGTTGTTTGGCCATGGTAAGCATACCAATTAATAAGAAACGCAAACTTGGACCGAAGACCGTTGATTGTATCTTTTTGGGCTATGCGTATCACAGCATGGCATATAAGTTCTTAGTGGCTAAATCTGAATCGCCCGAGGTTTTAGTTGATTCACTTTTGGAGTCACGAGATGTTACTTTCTTTGAGAATATTTTCCCGATGAATGTTGCTTACTCTTTACCAAGTTCGTCTAATGAGTTTATTCCCGAACCCACTCCCTCGATAGAGCCAATTATAAACCCACCTGTTATTGATGAGGATGACAATGTTGTGGCTCCTAGAAGGAGCAAGAGACAAAGGGTTGGAAAATCCTTTGGTGACGACTTCATTGTCTATCTCATAGATGATACTCCCACTACCATTGCAGAGGCTTATGCATCACCAGATGTAGATTATTGGAAGGATGCAGTCCGTAGTGAGATGGACTCCATCACTGCAAATGGCACATGGGAAGTAGTAGACAAACCAGTGGGTTGCAAACCAATTGGTTGTAAGTGGGTTTTTAAGAAGAAGCTTAGGCCTGATGGTACTATTGAAAAGTACAAGGCGAGGCTTGTTGCCAAAGGTTTTACACAAAAAGAAGACGAGGATTTCTTTGATACCTACTCACCGGTTGCCAGATTAACTACAATCCGAGTGCTATTATCCTTGGCTGCTTCCCATAAACTTCTTGTCCATCAGATGGACGTGAAGACGGCTTTCCTTAATGGAGAGTTAGAGGAAGAAATTTATATGAATCAGCCCGATGGATTTATAGCACAAGGACAAGAGGGCAAGGTGTGCAAGTTAGTGAAATCCTTGTACGGCCTAAAGCAGGCACCAAAGCAGTGGCATGAGAAGTTCGAAAAGACTTTAACCTCTACTGGGTTTGCAATAAATGAAGCTGACACCTGTGTGTATTACCGTTATGGTGGGGGGAGAGGAGTAATCCTATGTTTGTATGTTGACGACATACTAATTTTTGGGACCAGTATCGATGAGATTAATGATGTAAAATCATTTTTATCCCAAAATTTTGACATGAAAGATTTGGGAGAAGCCGATGTGATCCTCAATATTAAACTTAACAAGGGTGAGAATGGGATTACTCTCTTGCAATCTCATTATGTTGAAAAGGTTTTGAACCGTTTTGGGTATACGGAAAGCAAACCTTCTCAAACACCCTATGATCCTAGCCTAATACTTCGAAAGAATAAAAGGCTAGGAAAGGATCATCTGAGATATTCCCAAATAATTGGCTCATTGATGTACCTAGCTAGCGCAACTCGCCCTGATATCTCATATGCAGTAAGCAAGTTGAGTCGGTTTTCCTCTAACCCAGGAACTGATCATTGGAAGGGTATTGATCGAGTAATGCGCTATCTTAAAGGAACAATGAGTTACGGAATTCACTATTCAGGGCATCCAGGGGTGCTTGAAGGATACAGTGATTCAAATTGGATTACGGAAGCTGATGAGCTCAAGGCCACTAGTGGATATATATTCACTTTGGGTGGTGGTGCTGTCTCTTGGAGATCTTGTAAGCAGACAATACTTACAAAGTCAACAATGGAGGCAGAGCTTACAGCTCTGGATACAGCTTCTGCTGAAGCTGAATGGTTAAGAGAGATGTTGATGGACTTACCTTTGGTTGAGAAACCAATTCCTGCTATTCTCATAAATTGTGATAATCAAACTGTGATCACGAAGGTGAAGAATAGCCAGGACAACGGGAAGAAGTCCAGCAAACATATAAAGCGTAGACTGAAGTCTGTCAGGAAATTAAGGAGCTCCGGAGTAATAGCTGTGGAATACATCCAGACAGCTAAGAACCTGGCAGATCCCTTTACAAAGGGATTATCACGCACCGTGATTGACAATGCATCGAAGGAGATGGGATTGAGACCCTTGTGAGTTAACCCCAGCAGTAACCCAACCTATGTGATCGGAGATCCCGTGAATTAGGACCTGGGAAGAACAAGCTGTTGGTTAACGGGAGAGTACATTCTTTTCCCTACCCACTCCATTGGAGATGCAGTACTCTCATTTCTGTAAGGCAGGTTGACTTTGTCTTAATGTGTTCTGAGGCTTTATAGCGAGATACTGTCCTACAGAGTATCCCTGTAAGAACACACCTATGTGAGCCTAACTGTTAGTCACAGTTTATAAGAATTGGGTAATCTTTAATAAGCTCATGAAGTGAGTTAGGAGTATGACTTATACGCTCCACTCGCGGGGTTGGCTATAGCTGCCTAGTATCAGTCAAGACTTCAAGTGAAGCCGATTTGCACCAAACTGTCAATTCAAGGCATAGTCCATTGTGCAGTTGCGGATGGGTCAAGCTTGTTGCTCTAGGTGGATGTTCAACCTTAACAGGTCTCCACTGAATAGCTGATATATAAACAGTACTGTGGTAAAGGGAGAATGACTCGCGTGCCCTTGGGATATGGTGGGGGATTGTTAGATGTTTTGGCCTATGGGCCAAACAATTCCATATAAATCCCAAAGGCCCACTCACACATGCATGTATATGTGCAATGGTGGGGGACTTTAGTCCCACATTGCTAGCTCAAGAAGAGTGAGGCCAACTCAAATAGTTGAGCTACCTCCATCTTGTTAGAGCTATTAGGGAGAAGAAAAGGAAGAACCACACGCGCGCTCGCTCGCCTCGCCGGGCGGGGCGGGGCGTGGCGTGGCGTGGCGAAGGGCGCGCACGCACGACATGCGCGTGAATGGTCCGTCGAATTCCCGCTCCGACCTTTGCGGGCGCGCGGCTTCCTTTTGCCACTCCAGATCTTTTTGCATGCATGGAGAAAATTATGCTGACCTATTTGGTAAGCAATTATTCTCGTATTATGGTAAGTGTACTAAAGGAAGGTAATTACCATAATGCTGTGATTAAGCACGGCTAATTGCTTGCCTGATTGGTCGCGACGCGTGTGTATAAATATGAGGCGAGACGTCGCTCTCAGTACCGTGAGATTCATCTCTTCCTCTCCTCAGTGCTGCGCTGCCGCCGTCTTCCCCATCCCGTCGCCGACCTGCCATCGGTTCCGGGAGAGCAGGCTCCGAAGCCTTCGTCTCCTCTGCGTCCCTGCACGGGGTAGAAGGCGAATCAGGTTTTTGGGAAGCGCCGTCGCGACTGCTCGCTCATCTTCCCTCTGCGCCCGGTGTTCGTCGATCTCCATCGCCGGTCTTCTTCTTCTCCTGTCTTCGCGCCGACAACCCCGCCGTAAGGATGTCTCTCTTCTTTATGTTGTTCCTTGCCGCATCTTTTCTGGTACTAGAAGTAGATCGCTTGCTAGAGGTAAATCATATACCTGTGATACATGTTGTTAGTCTTTTTCTAATTGTCGGGATTAATTTATGGATTGCTAAATTGCCTTTATTTCCAACACTATGCTATGCTATGATGTACTCCACTAGTATACTACAGTACTATAAATGGACAATACACCTTCCAATATTTACTGTGCTCTCCTCTAGTCAATTCACCCGGTTCGTGGCCTCCGGTATATGCAAAGTCTGGCCAGACTAGTTGGGCGGCCGACTGTCGACCAAGAGCAGGAGCAGAATTCTGCAATTCTGCTTCAGTTCCTTGCTTGTTACACTGCCGATGCAGCCATGCTAAATGATTCCAGGATATTCTCAATCACACTAGTTCAGACGTTCAGTTGAGATGCAATTAGCATCACCTACAGGCTACCACGACCTCCAAATCTTCCTCCTATACGGCAAACAAATTCCCAAATCAAACGTACGTATATTTTATCAAATGCATGCGGTGAACGAGAGGACACCTTGCGTCGAATAGAGGGATAATCATCTCGATCGGTCTGTCAACGACTCAAGGTGCTGTTAGGTTCGCCAAAAGACGTGTGGACAACAACGCTCCGTTTTTTTTTTTTTTTTGAGTTGGGCATGACTGAACTACACCGATGCTTGTGATCTAATGTTTTTTGTACGCTTTCTCTCTGCTCAAGTGTGCAAATGGGTAACCTTTAGGGGCATCTCCGACCCTATTTAGTTCAAATATTTATACTAAATGAGATCTCATTTGAAGAAGTAATACAAATAACCCGAGGCTAAACTTCTCAAGAAGTTTAGACCGATTAGTCTTCTCAATTGTAGTTTTAAAATTTTTGGAAAAATGATTAATAATAGGTTGGTTAAGATAGCGGATAGACTTATTTCTAAGAATCAGACAGCCTTTATCAAAGGGAGATTCATTCTAGAAAGTGTGGTAACTGCACATGAAATCCTACATGAGGTTAAGAAAAGTAATGAGAGTGGGGTTATCTTAAAGCTTGATTATGAGAAGGCTTATGATAGAGTTAGTTGGTCCTTTCTGGAAGATATGCTCAATGCAAGGGGTTTCGGGTCTCGCTGGGTGAGATGGGTGATGAAGTTAGTTAAAGGAGGTTCTCTCTGTGTTAGGATTAATGAGAAGAATAGTAGTTTTTTCAAACCAGGAAAAGGTTTGAGGCAGGGTGATCCTTTATCACCTCTCAAATTTAATCTGATGGCGGACATTTTTACTCGTATGTTAATGAAAGCAGCTAGCTGTAATTTAATTTCTGGGCTTATGCCACATGTGGTGGAAGGAGGTGTGGTGAGTCTGCAGTATGTAGATGACACTATTCTCTTCTTACAAGATGATGTTGAAAAGGCTAATAATTTGAAATGGCTACTCCTTTGTTATGAACAGATGACTGGGATGAGGATCAACTTTGATAAAGGTGACCTCTTAACTATTGGTGTTGAGGAAGATAGGATCAATGAGTATGCTAAAATCTTTTGTTGTAAGAAAGGGGAGTTCCCCATCAAATATTTAGGTGTGCCTCTTCACTTTGCAAAACTTAGGAAGGAGGATTTACAACCTATAGTTGATAAAATCATCAAAAGAATTGCTGGTTGGAAAGGGAGACTTCTCTCCTATGTGGGTAGATTGATTCTTTTAAAAGCTTGTCTGGCCAGTATACCTATTTACCTTATGTCTATTATTAAATTTCTCAAATGGGCGATCTCTATGATCAATTCCCAAATGTCTCATTTCTTGTGGAATAATAATGAAGAGCATCATAAATATCATTTGGCGAATTGGCAGTTAGTAGCCCAGAAAAAAGAACTCAGGGGTTTTGGGATTCCTGATATGAGGCTTCTTAACATGTCTTTACTAAGTTCCTAGATCTTTAGATACCAGTTACATTCTGGGTCCTTATGGACCAAGATTGTTGATTATAAATATGATAACAATGACCCTAACATTCTTTGTGGTAATGATACCAATACTTCTCCCTTTTGAAAAGGTGTTATGTGGGCTTTACAGGCAGCTAAAATGGGTATTCAATGGTCGGTCGGGGATGGAAAGAAAGTTAGATTTTGGGAAGATCATTGGTTTGGGAATTCTAGTCTAGCTATACAATTTTGGTCTTTATATGTTATTAATGAACAACAAGGTAAAACAATAAGTCAGGTTTGGGATGGACATACTTTGAAGCTTTCGTTTAGACGTTTAGTCTCGGATAGGCTTATGGACATGTGGTATGAGTTGCTGGCTATAGCAGAGAGTCTTATTTTCTGAAATGAAGCTGATCAGATCATTTGGAGTTTTAGTTCAAAGGGACAATTTTCAGTCCAATCCTTGTATGCGGTTTTAAGCAATAGAGGTGTGCGCCCAGTTTATGTCCATACGGTGTGGAAGTTAAAAATCCCACCAAGAGTGCAGATTTTTCTTTGGTTGTTAACAAAAAATAAACTCTTGACCAGAGATAATCTTGCTAAACGGCGAGAAGTCTCTGATAAAACTTGTGTCTTCTGTAGTGAGCTGGAATCGGTGAACCATTTGTTCTTTCAATGTTGTGTTGCCCAAAGACTGTGGAATATGATTGCTGAGTTCCTTGATTTAAGAGGGAACTGGGATTTTGAGTTTGTTGCTACGTTTTGGATTGCTAATAAGAAATATTTATGTACTAATATAGTTACATCAACGGTTTTATGGTGCTTGTGGAAGTTTCGTAACAGTCTTTGTTTTCAGGGTGTGGTGTGGACAGGGGAGACGACAGTTATGTGGTGGATCGCCAAGACGCTAAGAAGATGGAGACCGATGTTCAGTCAAGAGGTGGTGACGGTGATCGACCAAGTCATACAACAAGTGGAGAACAGGGCAAAGCGACCTCTAACTCTCTGCTGGGATGGGGGTCGCCGGTCAGGACTGGATCTGTTGGCTTCTCGGTGTTCGGAGTTGGTTTACAGCGTTGCGAACTTGGCGGGGAGCTCTAATGTGTAGTCTGCTTCTGCCATGCTGGTTGAAATCCTGTTTTGGTGGCCTAGGTTCTGCTTTTCCTTCATGTATTGGTGTTTGAACACCCTAGATTTTCTCTGGGACGTAAACGTTGTTGGAATGATTGCTTTATGGAAATAAAGCAGGGGAAACCTTTTGTCTAAAAAAAAAGAGAATCGGAGGTACCCCTAAAGATCACCAATTTGCACCCTTGACTTTACTCATGTACTCCCTCCGTCCCTAAATGTCTGTCTCTAAAAATCTGTGTTTCCTCACAGACACGTTTTCCAGACGACACACATAAAGGGACGGAGGGAGTATTCCAGCGCCGACGTCGACGAACCTTGGGCTCCTCCCAAACACCATAACAAACCCCGTTTACTAATTGTTTTGGGTATGGATTACTCTTTGACTCTGTTCATTTGAATTTTATTCACTGCTAGATTTAGCTGTTTTAACCGTTTTTTGAGAGAGAAAAATAAAACGAAGTATGGCTGATGGTCTTTGCTTAAACCTAGACTATTAGATCATCATAAAATGTAATTAACCATGCATGCTCTTGTCTTTTTTCTGATTAATCTCATATTTCTAGGTTTTCTTGTGAACATGAGAGCAAATACAATAGATAGACCGTATCTTTTTTTAAAAAAATGTATTAACTTGATTATAAAGAAGGATATATTTTGTAGACTTGTCTCACGTCGCCAACTTGTGTTGTCCAAGTACTTGTTTCAAAAAGAAAAAGAAAAAGAAAAAGAAAGTACTAATGTCAAAAGAATATGACACTTCAACTTGCATTGTTTGAATAATTGTTACAAATCGTACACTGTGTTTATTAGACAAGACATCCGTGAGACAGAGCCACTAATGATAATTTTCTTCCCGTCAGAAGACACCCAAGCGCTCAATCGTGTTGACTGTTGACTCGAAAAAGAAACGTAACTGTTAACATCAGTGCCATTGGTTTAATTGAGTATATAATGGTAAACATCTCCAGAACCGCCGCGTCGTCACAATTGATCCTTGGAGGTACTGAAGATTCAAGACTGACCTGCCGGCGGCCGGTCCTGGGTACGACGTATGAACTGACTTGTTCAAGCCAAATATATAAGCATTTCTTCAGATCACGTGAAAACCGTAGATTCACAGCGCATTAGTAAAACAAAAATACTCCCTCTGTCCCAAATCCCCAAATTATAGATTATTTTTAAGTTTGACAAAATTTATATAATAATAATATTTATGATACCAATTAAGTATTCGTAGATTTTTTATTAGTTATATTTTCGTAGTATATCTATTTGATATTATAAATTTTTATATTTTTCTCTATAATTTTAATCAAACATAAAAAAAATTACTCTAAGATTCTTAAAATAATTTATAATTTGAGATGGAGGGAGTATTTTTTTACTAAGCAGGACTCCATTTATTTAGAATGCAACTTGGCAGTTGGCATGGCAGAAAGCGGGCGACGCCAAGCTTTTGAACCTGAACAGCAACTTGACTCTGAGGCCTCGTGTTGGTGGCCTTCGGGGCAGGTAGCTGAACCTTGAACTTGAAGCCGTCTAATTGAACCTAGAAAATAATTTGTAGAGATGGTTGAGACATCACAAATTGTATGAAAAATAGCATTTTTTTTAACTCCAAGGAGCTCCCACACCAGCACATGTAGCTTCTTTAACTACTCTACCCATAAAGTCACCTGTGTGCATCGGATATATTCATTCCACTCTATTTTCTTTGCCGTTTTTTAAATTACTATTTAGAATACTAAATAATTCAAATGAAATGTTTTCAACGTCAAAGTTGTAGATATAGTTAAGTATTACAACTTTGAACAGTGTGAACCAGTAGAAGACGGCATGGGGGAGCCTGCGAGATCATTATTACTCCCTCTATATTGAAAAACTTGACGTTTTAGACAAGATTTAGGTCAAACGTTGAGAATATAAATCATAAATAACTTTTAAATTATTGAGTTTAGAGATGTAAAAATCATATAAATAAATTTGTCTTGAAAAGTACTTTCATAAATATATATATATATACCACTTTCTAATAAATATTTTTAAAGAAACAAGTAGTCAAAGTGATGTTTTGGAGACCGTGTCGCTGTCTGAAACGTCAAGTTTTACGATATGGAGGGAGTACACGTTTAGACCAGTCTCAGTGGGAGTTTCATCTGAGTTTCATTTGCATTAAATATGCTGCCACATAAGCATTTTTTATGACATGACAATGTATTTAAAAAGAGAGAGATAAAATGAGTTTCATCTAGATGAAACTCTCTTGACACGAATATCAACACTCTATGAGTCATGAAATTTAATGCATATGAAACTCTAGAATAAAACTCTCACTCTCAATGTAGAGTTTCATGTAAGTTTTATTTTATTTCATATGACGTGACAGTCTTAGAAACAACGTAATGAAACTCACCATTGAGATTGACCTTAGGAAATACATACCCATGGTTTTGTTAGGGCACTCACAATATAGACTCTATTTAGAGTCTAAATGTATTTATTATCTCAAAGAAATCATAGACTTGAAGTCTAAATAGGACTTAGAGTTTTATTTTTTTTCTCTTCAATAAATACACTGACACATCAATAAAATATAATAAATAGGTTTAAACTCTATGATAAAGTCTGCATTGTGAGTGTCATTAGGATCCCATGGGTTAACAACTACTTCGTAGTTGCTAGAGTTTAGCTCTTAAAGATCCAAATAGAAGAGCCCAAAAAATGTTGGACTCTGCTATCGCGCGCACGTGCACGCGGAAACGCTACCGCCTGCACACTCCTTCCGACGCCGCCTCGCCTCTTCTTCCCCACCTCCGAGTGGCTCCTCGGTCTCTTCTTCCCCACCTCCGAGCTTCTCTCCGGCATCGGATCGAGCGACGTCGTCCTTGGCTCCGGTGAATCCCCCGCCTCCACCACCTCCCGCCGCCCCGCCGCCCGCCGTCCCCGCCGCCAGCGAGCTAGGGTTTCGCCGGAGCTCCGCGGCCACGAACCTCCGGCGAAACCCTATCTCACCGGCGGTGCCACCTTCTTTCCCTGCCCCCTCCCCTCCCCCCCCCCCGCCGCTGCCATGGCCATGGCGCCCCCGCCCCTCCCTGGCCCGGCCGCCGCTGCCGCTGCCAGGGCCCCTAAGCGTCGCCCACCGGCCATCCCCACCGCCGGGCCTACCTTCCTCCCCCCGGCCGGCCCCTTCTAAGGCCGCCAGAGTTGGGGAAAAAGGTGGTGTGGCTCGCCGGAACAATAGGCGACGCCGGAGGTGGGGAAGAAGGGCAGCAAGGCGGGCGCGGACGCGGCAAGGAAGAAAAAGCGGGCGTCGGTGCGGACGAATCGACGGCCAAGGAAAGCAGCAGCAAGCATCGAGCGGCGGATGAGGTATGCGTGCTAAGCGTCGCGAGCATGCGCGCTCGTTAACAAGCTTTTCCAAAAAAACGTTATAGGATGTTAGTCAAAGCCTTAACTAGTTGTTAGTTTACTAGTCCTTCAAACTCAACTAACAGGGGCTAAAACTGTTAGTTATAGGGTGTTAGCCAAGAATCCAAACAGATTTGAACTAACGACGACTAGTATCATCAGTTCATTCAAACAAGCCCTTGTTCCTTCTAGAGTCGGAGAAATATGCAAGTGTCTTGGTAGACCGTAGACGACGAATACTCTGCCGTATTTTTGATTTCATCAGTACAGTAGGCTTGCGCTCTTGCTCTTGCTAGGCGGTCAATATTCGGCATGCATTTTGCATTTTTGACAGTAATACCACAGCACTCCGTACGTGCCTGCTAGCCGGCGGGCGGCAGCAGAGCAGCTAGCACGTACGTATAGCTAGTACCTGCGACTTGCGACTGCGAGACGACCGTGTGGGCCGTGCAGGGGTGGGTTAATTAGTACCGTAGTAGTAGGAGACGGGTTTATTTTTCCAGGTATCATGTGATGTGTGTGAAACTGTGAGATGAAGTTGTGAACTCACGCTGCTTTTTTACCAACGGGAGAAAGTGCAAACTTGGACTTCAACTGATGGAGACTGACCTTTTCTTTTCACCGAGGTCATGGCCTTAATTAATTATTAGCATTATGATATATTATCCGAAGATAAAAAAAACGGCTGTTCTTGAGCTGCTGCGATTAACACGCTCCATCATATTCAGACCGCAAACAAATACAGTAGTATATAAGCTTTGACATTAGAAGCAGATCGAGCAGGGCGGTCAATGTTTGGGGACACCAGTCAAACTAAGCTACTCGAACTGAGCCTGGCTCAGCTGATGGTCAGGTTCTTTGTAGTACGTGAAACCTGTTTACACGCGTTCAAATAAGTTGTTCGTGTCCATACTGACGGCAACGCAACAGTCGAGCAGGACGGCCAAGTCATCATCAGCAGCTGTGTGTGTTTGAATGCACGCGCGCGCGCGCTCATACGACGTTCTCCGGCTCCGAGTAGCAGCAGCCCCACCAACACCTCCAGCTCCAGGCTCCGCCAGCACCATTGGTCGGCCGGCCAGCCGCCGGTCGTCGAGTTCAGAGACACAGCGTGCGTGCGTGCGCATGGGTCACCGTCGTCGAGACGTCGGCGGCGGCGGTTGCGAATTCACCGTCGTCTGCTTCTTCGATCACATTCACGGCCTAGAGCCAATAGGAGTAGTACATCATTCCATGCATGTGTGGCGGTGGGTCGATCTGCTGGTCTCGGTCTCTGCTAGAGCCTGCAAGTAGTAAACTAGTCCTCAGTCCTAGCATAGAAGTCATTATGGGATATACTATATGAGTCAAATTTTCTCCGTTTTAACTAGATTAAAATATGGGCAACATTTATAACTTTACATAAATTTATTATAAAATTACATTTAACAAATATCTACAATGATACTACTAATTACATATTATAAATATTAATATTATATATATATATATATATACACACACACTTCCTTCATTCCAAAGTACTCCCTCCATCCCAAATTATAAGGCATTTCAAGAATCTTGGAGAGTCAAAATTTTTCAACTTTGACCAAAATTCTAGAGAAAAACACAAAGATTTATGACATCAAATATGTATATTATGAAAATATAACTAATGGAGAATCTAATTGTATTTAGTTGGTATCAAAATATTATTATCTTATTATATAAATTTGGTCAAAGTTAAAAATCTTTGACTCTTCAAAATTCTTGGAATATCTTATAATTTGGGATGGAGTAGATGTTATTCTTGGAGTCAAATTTTGACCATATATATATATATATATATATATATATATATATATATATATATATATATATATATATATATATATATATATATATATATATATATATCCCCACCAAGACCATTGATTTGATTTCATTTTCGATTCCAGTTTCTAGGGAGCTAGAGCTAGCAGGAATCTCGATCTTCAAAATTCGCCTACTACCTCTTTTTGTCAAAAATCACCTACCTCTGTACGTCTCGTCTCTATAGTTCAGTTGGCTAGCTAGTCCATGCTCGAGAAAGTGAGAAACACGTGCGACTGAATGTGATGTAAGGCCTGATGCTACTCGATCCATATGCATCATCCAGGACACGTCGACAGGATATTTAGGAAAAAGGAAAGTTTAATTTGTTGGTGAAACAAACGTTATGCTTGTATTGGGGTATTTTTCATAATAGTTTATATTAATCACTACAGGAAACTGAAACTTTGCCGAGTGTTTGGAGGTTTGCCGAGTGCCAAATTTCGGGCACTCGGCAAAGAGCCTCTTTGCCGAGTGCCTGGACAGGTGGCACTCGGCAAAGAACGACACTAGGCAGAGCCCATCTTTGCCGAGTGTCCGGCTCTCGGCAAAGATGGGCACTCGGCAAACCTCGCAGGGGCGAACGACATCCATGGCCGTTATCTTTGTCGAGTGCCAGTCGTCTGACATTCGGCAAAGAGATACTCTTTGCCGAGTGCCGACAGGCTGGCACTCGGCAAAGAACCAATCTTTGTCGAGTGTCGGGGCCGGTACTCGGCAAAGAATTTTTTTTGTTTTGATTTTGGCCACCAAATTTTTTTTGCAACTTTCACATATCACCATGGTCAACATGTTCAAATTTGACACTTTTTCAAAACTTTTTGTTATATTTTTTGAGTTTATTTCATTTTCTTGAATTTTCTCGAAAAACGCTAGTTTGAACTGCGGGTGCATCGAATAATAGATTTTCATGATTTCAAAAATGTTATTCTTGTTGTTAACTGTATGTTTAGGCCAAATCCAAAAACTGACCCGAAGTTTCAATCAACGTGCTCACGGGGCAACGCCTCCAAATTACGTGCGGGCGGTTTTTTAATTATAAAAAATGCAAATGAATTCCAAAAATCGTGAAACTTAGCGAGATGTTGTTACATCATATGTGTATGCCGTGAAAATTTTTTGAGAAAGTTTCAAGCAAGTTGTCACGTATAATGCTCACAAACCAGTACATCTCAACATGAGATATTTGATATGAATATGGATGTGTGATATATATATATTATGTTTTCCGTGCAGGAAATTGAAAATATAAAAATGAATTTTTTCAGCTTTGTCAAGTGCCACACTCGGCAAAGATGTCACGACACTCGACGAAGCTGGGTAAATTTTCCCCAGCTCGGCCTCTTTGCCGAGTGCCGGGATCATGGCACTCGGCAAAGGAGGCCTCTTTGCCGAGTGCCAGCCCACGTGGCACTCGGCAAAGAGGCCGTCTTTGCCGAGTGCCGGCCCACGTGGCACTCGGCAAAGAGGCCTCCTTTGCCGAGTGCCGGTCCGTTTGGCACTCGGCAAAGAGGCCGTCAGTTGACGGTTCCCGTTTGCTTTGCCGAGTGCTGACCTGGCACTCGATGAAGCCTTTGCCGGGTGCCCGATATTTGGTACTCGGCAAAGAATTCTTTGTTGACTCCTTTGCCGAGTGCCCTTTGCCGAGTGCGAGAGGCCCTTTGTCGAGTGCTGCCAGCACTCGGCAAAGCCTGAACATCCTGTAGTGAATACTTACATATAAATCTGACATATATTTTTGTTTATATCTTATATGACTAAGGTGGATTATGTAGATCGAAACTAAAACGTGTTACTTTATATTACTTTCACAACTGTGTATATATGCGTAATTTAAATGCAATCTTAATGTTTCCTTTGCATTATCATTTAGCTGTAGGTATCTTTTTTAAAAAATGGTTTATTTTAAATTATCTTTTAAAATGATAGCCGGATAACTTCGACATAAAATTAGGGGTTAGTTTAAATAATTATCATTCAAAATGACAAAGGTAGATATAATTTAGATGCGAATTTGAAAAGTCATTTTAAATTATATTTTATAATAACAGAAGATGGGTATAGGGGGCTATTTTATATTATCTTTCATGAAGCCAGAGATGGTCAATTTAGATCCAAAATTAGAAGGTTATTTTTATACACTTTTATAACAATGGCAGAGGCGGATAATATTTTTTTTAAAAAAATGGAATAGATCCAATTGTTGTTATTGGCAATGGTGGATTAAAGTCTACAAAAGTTATATGACATATGTTTTTCATTATTTTAGGAATTCTTAGAATTATTTTTGTTCAGGTGCGTTCGGTGAAAATCTGTGTGGAGACTTTATTAGGATCTCTAATTAGTAATACTGAGATTCTAATGGCTGTTTTCTATTTTTCTCTGTTGTTGTTCCCTTCGTCTTTAGCCCTTTAACAATTCCTTCGTCGAAAAACTTTGGCAAAGCAACAGCATATTGCATAGGCGCGCACTGTTCTTCTCTTTATTACTAAGATGCTATATCGCATAGACATGTAGGAGTACAATACTACTATATCGCAGCTTGGCTGAAACAAATGCTGTCTAGGCGGTTTAGCAATCCGACAATTTCTCTAATCACTACTACCTTACAAATCTGGCATAGGTGGACAAAGATCATGATGAACTAATCAGTGCTGCACTAATTGATAGCAGCCGCGCACGAACCAATTGTCAGTGCTGCACCGTCGAACCAATTGTCGTGCACGACCATGGAGCGTACGAGCAGCCGCGCACGCCGCCGGTGCACCTACCCCCTTTCTCTACAACTCTACAAGTCTAGTACAGTACAACCGAAGGACAGTAGGGGTGTCAGGAAGTGGCCAGAATGCAAATTAAAAGAAACACTATAAATTACTATGGTCCTGTCTGATAAGTTAATCATTATTAGCCGATCAATTTTTAGCTCACTAATTGATACTAGTGTTGGTATGTAGACAGTGTACGCTAGCAGTTTAGGGCCTAAACGGTTGATTACACGGTCCTACTTTTCACGGCATGCATCAGGCCGTGTGAATGTGATGGACTGACTGTTTTGGTGATGTCTTTGAGTAAAAACTGTTCACCCTCTACATTGTGATGTATGTACTACGTCCGTCCAAAAAAAAAAAAAAAATACAACTACTACGAGTTACCTGCCACCTAAAGCGGTTCACGTTTGACTAAATTTTTAGTAAATAATATTTGTATTTTTAGCTTCAAATTTATTTATTATAAAAATACATTTTGTAACTAATCTAATAATATTTATTTAGTATTATAAATATTTATATTTTTTAATCTATAATTGATCAAAGTTAAGGTACTAAAACGTGTTACTATACTAGAATTGTATTTTTTCAGGACAGAGGATGTAAAATGCTAATGGGTTATGTCTTCTATTACGCAATTTTTCAATGTTTCGTATCTCTCATATCTCTATTTTTAGATGCTTATTATGTGCTCTATTTCGCAATTCTTCTATTACTTATTGACATCTTTCATAGATCATTTGATACAATAATTGTACGTGAAACCGTAGCACAGCTGATTTGGGTCCTTGTGGTGGAACCTGATCATTCGGTTTTAAGTCCCTAACTTGATACAGGTGCTCACATTTTTCCTGAATTTACCCCCTCGATGGTGAGTCGTCTATGCTGACTTCGTCAATCTCAAGATTTGTCGATACAATTCAGTTCTTTTAGAGATGTTCATAGGGATTGGATGAGTGTACGCTCATGTATAAATGTCTGTGTCTATAAATAGGTCTCACAAATAAAAAAAATTAATATAATCATACAATGGCTATCTTTTTTACCCACTACTCTTTTCGTTCCAAATTATAGGTTGATTTTACTTTTTTTATATACATCCATTAAAAAGTTAAAACCAACCTATATAATTTAGAACGAAGCAACTAGCATTGATATGTCCTCGCGGCAAAGATTCACTTTCAGATGCAGACGGGTTAGCCCTCTACGAGTTCGACCGAGCTACCACCATTCTTCAAAGCTTCCCCGCCCCGCGACGACCGTGAGGTTTACCTTCTCCGTTTCTTCTTCACTTCACGGCCTAGCCAATAGGAGTAGTAGATCATCATTCCACGTGTGGCGCCGCTGGTCTGGTCTAGGAATCCGGATCTTCAAATCAGAATTCGCCTAGTATATCTCCTTTCGTCAAAATTCACCTACCTACCTGTCTCTTCAAGCTAGCCCATGCTCTCGAGAAGCACGTGCGACTGGATGCGAGGCTGGATGCTACTCGATCGATGATGGACCATCTACATGTCGACAGGATATCTAGGAAAAAGAAATGTTTGTAAATATTAACAGTTGTATAAATTTAGAAATATGTATAGGTTACTTTATAAAAATATTAAGCTATTTTTATAATATTTATATTAATATTTGCATGTAGATTTGATAGATTTTTTTTCTTGTTTTTTTATAATAACGGCTAAGGTGGGGATTATTTAGATAGAGATTAAAAGGTGTTACTTTTTATTACTTTTATGGATAATTTGAATCCAAACTCAGTGGTTACTACTTTGCATTGTCATTCATAAAACACGTAATTCATAAAAAACACTAATGGGTTATTTTAAATTACAATGTATAAGACATAGAGTTGGGTAATTTTGATATAAAGTTAGAAGGTTATTTCGAAATATCTTTCATAACGAAAGACATGGATAATTTAGATGCAAATTAGGAGGTTATGGAGAGAAAAAAGGAGCACTAGATTGGATCATCAAAAAGAAGAAAGAGATGGAGACAGGAGAGAGAGAGCGGACGGCGACACGGGGAGACGCTCCCCCACCGCCGTCCGCCGGCCGGTGAGAACCTGTCCTGACTTCCCGGTCCGGGAACAGGGTTCGCCACGACGCGCCCCGTGTGGCTCTGGGCACAGGGGCCCGTCTGCTAGTGGCTTTTCGGAGAAGAGAAGACGTGGAGCGCTACGGTGCGTGCAGGTGGCAAGCTCTCGCTCATGGCAGGCGGGGAAGTGTGTCGAAGTTGGATCCAAACCCAAACCCTGCAACCCATCGAGAGGAGAGACAGATATCCAGAGCTTCTGGGGTCAATTGTGGTATATCCCCCACCAGTCCTCCTCTCGAACTAGGGTTCGAGCGGAAGGGGCGAACCTGGTTTGGATCAAGAGAGATCTATGGAGATCCAAGTCCTTCAATCCCGCTGATTGCTATCCAGTTTGAGAAGGGGATTCCTGGATTGGTTCTCCCAACAAGCTGAGGTTCGCGGATTGGTTGGGGGGAAGAGAAGAGGAAAAGCTTCGCGCAGGTGGTGAAGGAAGGGATGGCGGGCAGAGGGCGAGGATGAGGTCCGAGGCTGCGCCAGGAAGAGGATTGGGACCGATGGGGAGGGGGAGGCTGGAACCAATTCCAGCAGTACCCACCACCACCTCTTCCACATTTCTACGGCCAACCTCCACCTCCACCCTATGGTTTCTTCCCAAATCAACCCCCTCCCTTGTCGCCGGTTCACCAAGCAGGATTCAACAGGCAGTTCGAGTTTGAGGGGGGGGGGGGGGGGAGACCGAGAGGAGGGGGGATGCAAGGTAGAGGCAGGAGGCGGCAACAACAGCAACCCAGACAACCTCAGATCCAGCACCCAGCTCAGGGTCAAGCGAACCGAGACACAACAAAGGAGGGTTTAGGATCTGAAGATGCTCTTCCCAACTCTTTTGGTAAAGGTAATGAGGAGATTTCTAAGGACAACAAGTTATATGTAGTTTGCTTCAACTGTGGCCAGATAGGTCATTTGAGTTCTACTTGCACTAATCCCAAAGTCTGCTTTATTTGTCATAGTTCTGAGCATGTTGTTGATCTCTGCTCTGAGTGGAGGAAGCCTGCTATAACTACCCAATATTTTGGTAGTGCAAAGAGAGGTCTAGGTTTCTATTATGTGGATGTTGAGGAGCATGAAGGGAGATTCAGTCACTGGGTTGGTCTGGATAACTTTGGAGTTCTTACCATTGAGGAGGGAGAAATCGATGAAGAAGTCATCTTAGAAAATCTGAGAGAATTATTTGATAAGGACTGGGCCTGGCAGTTGAAGAAAACAGATGAGTTCAGCTATATTGTGAGGTTTCTCCCATATAGGAAAGTTGAGAAACTTGTGATTGGTAGAGCTTCAGTGTTTGATCTCAATAGACCCGGAGTTGTGGGCTCTTTAAGTGTGTGGAATGGAGAGGTTGAGCCAGTTGGAAGCCTGGTGGAAGTCTGGGTGCTTATTCAAGGAATCCCACCAAAATGGGTTGACTGGAAAACTATGAATGAAGTTGCTTCAAGTTTGGGGAGGATGGTTCAGGTTGACTGGCAGACCTTGTTCAATTGTTTCTTCAGTTCAGTCAGGGTGAAGATCCAATGCAAAGATCCTAACAAGATCCCCAAGGAAAGGCTTTTTGTGTTCAAAGATAAGATCTATTTAGTTTTGTTCACTCCTGAAGGTTATGAGCAACTGGAGAATTCTTCTGATGGAGGCTCTGATAAGGGAGGAGAGAATGATGGTAATGGAGAAGGAAATCTGGAAGGAGAATCCGCTGAACCTGAGAAAAAAGAGGATCATAAGGCTACAGAGAATGGGAAGAGTAAGGATCTTAGTTCTTCTATTGCTCAAACACATGGGGCTAAACACAGTTCTGCTGAGGGTAAAAGTGTTAGAAGAAATCTGCTTTTTGAAGAAGCCATACAGAATCAGGGAGAAGGAAATCTAGATTGTGTGGAGCTGTTAAAGGCTATGGAATTAGATGATGTGGATGATGCTGAGGAAGAACTAGAGATTGGCCTGGTGAAAGGTCCAAATTGGCTAGAGGGGGGGGGGGTGAATAGCCTAATTAAAAATCTACAAAGTCACTAAGGCAAACACTATTAGTATAACAAATGGTGAAGCTTTTTGCGCTAGCCTAATAGTGTGTTGCAAGCCACCTATCCAACAATTCTACCTAATATTTCTAAGTCACACAATCAAGTAGAGCTAGAAACTTATGCAGAATAAAAGGAGCTAGCTCTAGCACAACTATGATCAAGTTGATCTAAGATAAACAAGTGTGTGCAAAAGATAATCTAAGCAAGCTAATCACAACTAACTACACAAGGTATATGACAAAAGATATACAACAAGAAATAGTATCTACACAAATGATATAGCTCAAAGTAAATACACAAAGTAAAAAAGCTAGATAAGAGTGGTTTCACCGAGCCTTCGGGATCGTCTAGTAGAGAGCCAATCACCGGTGAAATCCACTTGTGATGCCAATCACGAAGAATGTGAATATGAAGACCAATCACCAAGATGAATACACAATCACAAATAGCATGCGGGACACCAATATTTATCCCGAGGTTCATGTGCTTGCCGGCACGCTACTCCCCGTTGTGTCGACCAACACTAGGTGACTCGGTGGATAATTGGCACAAAGCCAAGCTCACAAAGAGCACCATAAGAATCTATCGCTAGTGAGGTAGCTCAATGACACGAGCAATCCACTAAGGATGCCTCTTACCGCTCTGGCGAGGTGAGGCTCCAAAACCTCTCACAATCACGAATGGTGGTGGCCAAGAACAATCACCAATCTTGCCAATCAACCACCTCAACGCCTCCAAGCCGTCTAGGCACCGGCAAATGCCAAGAGTAACAAGAAACTCAATGCCGATGCGAAGAACTAGTGCCACTAGATTGAACTCTTTCAAATCACGCACTAGATCACTCAATCTCACAAGCAAATGATCAAATCAACTTTGGAGATGAGAGGGAAGGCTTGGCTATGCTCACAAGAAAGCTTAGGAATCAAAAAGTGCAAGAGAGAGTCCAAGTGAGCCGGCCAAGCCTTTTAAATAGGCCACTCAAGTCGGCCTAGTCGTTGGGCCAGAATCGGGGGCATCGGACGCGCCGATGCTCAACCATCGGACGCTGCCCTAGCATCTGATGCTCTAGATGAAACCACATGTCCCACGATATGAATTCAGGCCGCCCGATCCCAACGGTCATTTTCCTTCGTGCCACGGTTAAAGTGACATCGGATGCGCCGATGCCAGGCATCGGACGCTCCGGTGCCACTGCTCAATTCAGCTCTTTTCTGCGCCACATCGGATGTGCCGACACCCTTACATCAGACGCTCAACCCCTTCGTCTGATGACCATGCAGAGGGGTTCCAGAAAGGGTCAAAACACATCGGACGCGTCCGATGGTTCGGCATCGAACGCAGGCCAGCGTCCGATGCTCCGTGGAAAGCACGCTCGCGCCACGTCATCACCTTCGGACTCTGCAACAGTGTTTCCTCAGCGTCCGATGCTCCTTCAATATTTGTCAGCAGTTAGGGTTAACCATCAGACTCTGCAACAATGTTTTCTCAGCGTTCGATGCTGCTGTCAGCAGCGTTCGATGCCCCTAACTCAGCATCTTTCACTTTCTAACTTATACCCTTGCTTCCATGTGCCAACACCAAAGTGTTTTAACACTTGTGTACGTGTGTTATCATTTTTACAAAGCATTTTCCAAGGGTTTTGTTAGTCACTCACTAGGTCTATAGCATCGATATGTTAGAGAACACCTAGTGGCACTTGAACACCGCATAAGCCGTGAATTATCTCCTCTTAATAGTACGGCTATGTATCCTAAATGTGATCACACTCGCTAAGTGTCTTGATCCCCAAAACAAAGAGCCCTATAAGTTATACCTTTGACTTCGGGCCTCTTTGCTCCATCTCTTCTCTTCTTCATTTCACCAATGGTAGAGCACTTGATCACTTGAGTGCTTGTGGTCATCACCATCCTCCATGGTTGCCACATTGCTAGCTCCACCACTTGGCTTGGTCTCAATCCTTTCTTATAAGCTACACACATGCTTAGCAATAGGATTAGACCAAATAGGTTTCATCAATTAACCAAAACCAAACTAGGGCTTTCAATCTCCCCCTTTTTGGTAATTGATGACAACCTATACAAAGATATGTGATTTAAATTTGAGTAACCACATTGATAGTATTAGCTCCCCCTACATATGTGCTATAGAGTTTGGTTCTAAATTTGGCACATATGTATGGATATGAAATGGGGTTGAGCAACACTACCAATGATGATGCTAAGGCATAAGAATGGACCTTTGAAGCGTGATACCAAACGGAGTGCACATGTTATACCATCCTTAGCACCATTTATCACTAGACATACATCAAAACTCAAGAACCCCGTGAGATCAACATTATAATAAGACTCTTGAACCACTTGAAATACAAGTATGTCTAGTTATCATCCTATTCATGCTAGTAAGTCATATCATCAATCATGTTCTAACACTAGCATTCACCACATAAGCATGAATACCAAAACAAATAGCTTATGCAATGTAATTAAACATATGAATATGCATATCTCAAATGCAACAAGCATGTTTATGAGCTTGCTCCTTCTATTTGTATACTCAAAATTTTAAGTTCAAGCTCCGATCCCACTTGAAAGCTTAGCATATCTCTTTTTTTGTCCTCCCCCTTTGACTAGCATATCTTTGTTGCATCTTTTTCTCCCCCTTTGTCAACAATTATCATAAAGGTGGAGAAATTTTTTAAAGAAAGGAGACAACTTTTATCATGAGACTTGCATGAGGGGATCTAACTAAGTCAAGTTATGGCTTAATCTAGCTCATGATAGGACATTTAACACGGTTTGCTCTAGAGTAAGCTTCTTCACATATCTTACAATGGTTATCTTACTCACGTTGGTTAAACACCCATTGCTCACTTACTAGACCAAACACTAGAGTTACAAGCTCACAAACAAGTTATATGCTACCACTATAACAAATCAAACATAGAAGCAATAGTGGTACCATATACACTTCAAATTCTGATTTACCATGAATGAGCCTAAATAAACAATGTGATGGCTATATGAACTAGAGCACAACCTAATAAGAATGAATGCATATGCCAAACAATTTCACCTTTGCTTTCTTGGAGGAGAGGCATGTCATAAGTGGGGATGCATTCAACTCATGTTGGAGAAGTCTAGGATATTCAATTCATTTCTTAACATGCAAAACCTTGTCTCATCTAGTGGCTTGGTGAAGATATCGGCAAGTTGATCATCGGTGCCTACACTTTCAATAGATATGTCTTTCTTTGCTTGATGATCTCTAATGAAGTGATGCCTTATGTCAATGTGCTTTGTTCTCGAATGTTGAACCGGGTTGGTGGCTATTTTGACGGCGCTCTCATTATCACATAGCAATGGGACTTGTTCAAACTTGACTCCATAATCTAGCAAAGTAGCTTTCATCCATAGCAATTGTAAACAACAATTACCCGCGGATATGTATTCGACTTCGGCGGTGGAGAGTGTAACACTATTTTGCTTCTTTGATGACCATGAGACAAGTGATCTTCCAAGCAATTGGCAAGTGTCCGATGTGCTCTTCCTATCCACTTTGCATCCCGCATAATCGGAATCCGAGTATCCAATCAATTCAAATTGAGAGCCCTTGGGATACCATAGTCCAACATTTGGAGTGTGCTTCAAATATCTCAATATTCTTTTGGTTGCCTTCAAATGACTTTCTCTTGGTGAAGCTTGGAACCTTGCACACATGCACACACTAAACATGACATCCGGCCTTGATGCGGTCACATAAAGTAATCTTCCAATCATTGACCGATATAACTTTTGATATACCATGTCACCACTAGAGTCACTATCCAAATGTCCATTTGTGCCCATAGGAGTGGTTATTTCCTTTGCTTCATCTAATCCAAACTTCTTAAGCATGTCCTTGATGTACTTGCCCTGACTAATAAATGTGCCTTTCTTCATTTGCTTGATTTGTAGTCCAAGAAAGTAACTAAGCTCTCCAATTATAGACATCTCAAACTCCTTAGCCATCATCTCTCCAAACTCTTCACAAAAGTCTTGGTTGGTTGATCCAAATATAATGCCATCCACATAGATTTGCAACACAAACAAGTCACTTCCAATCTTCTTGGTGAAGAGAGTGGTGTCAACCTTTCCCATCTTGAAACCCTTTGATAACAAGAAATCCCTCAATCTTTCATACCATGCTCTTGGTGCTTGCTTCAACCCATATAACGCCTTTTTGAGCTTTTACACATGGTTGGGCTTCTTCAAATCTTCAAATGTGGGAGGTTGCTCAACATACACTAGCTCATTGATGAATCCATTAAGAAAAGCACTTTTCACATCCATTTGATAGAGCTTGATATTGTGAGAACAAGCATATGTAAGTAAGATTCTAATGGCCTCCAATCTAGCAACCGGTGCATAGGTTTCTCCAAAGTCAATACCTTCCATTTGAGTGTACCCTTGTGCAACCAATCTTGCTTTATTCCTTACAACAATGCCATCTTCATCTTTCTTTTTCCGAAAGACCCATCTTGTACCAATAATATTTGTGTTCTTCGGTCTTTCCACTAACTCCCAAACATTATTGCGGGTAAAGTTATTCAACTCTTCATGCATTGCATTTACCCAATCAACATTCATCAAAGCTTCATCAATTTTGGTTGGCTCGATAGAAGATACAAATGAGTAGTGTTCACAAAATGAAGCCAATCTTGATCTTGTTTGCACACCTCTTCTTATGTCACCAACAATTTGATCCAAAGGATGATCTCTTGCAATATGTGTTGGTTGGAGCACTTGTTGTGGTTGGACACTTGTACTTGTATTTGGATGAGCCACAAGAGAGCTACTAGCATCTTGTTGATCATGATAGCCACTAGAGCTTGAAACATCATTGCCATGTATGGTTGGAGGAGAGAGCACTTGACCTTTGTCATCTTCAATGTCCATCACTTGCTTTGGCCTTATATCACCAATGTCTATGTTCTTCATAGCTTCCACCAATTGTGTTCCTCTCACATCATCTAGATTATCTTGTTCTTCATGAGAGCCATTGGTTTCATCAAACTCAACATCATGGACTTCTTCAACTATTCTAGTTGTGTTGTTCCACACTCTATATGCCTTGCTTGTAGTGGAGTAACCAAGTAGAAACCCTTCATCACATTTCTTCTCAAACTTGCCAAGTCTTGTACCTTTCTTCAATATGTAGCACTTGCACCCAAAGACCCGGAAATAAGCAATGTTGGGCTTTCTATCATTGAGGAGCTCATATGGTGTCTTCTTCAAAAGAGGGTGACAATAGAGCCGGTTGCTATAATAGCATGTCATGTTGATTGCTTCGACCCAAAAGGAATCACTCACATTATATTCACTAAGCATGGATCTTGACATATCAATGAGTTTCCTATTCTTCCTTTCAACTATCCCATTGGATTATGGTGTGTACTTGGCCGAGAATTGATGCTTGATTCCAAACTCATCACATACCTCATCAACTCTTGTGTTTCTAAACTCACTCTCATTGTCACTTCTTACTTTCTTGATTCTTCTATCAAACTCATTTTGGCTTCTCTTGACAAAGGTTTTGAATATCCCAAACACTTCACTCTTGTCAACGAGAAAGAAGACCCATGTGTATCTTGTATAGTCATCCACTATCACAAAGCCATACTTGTTTCCCCCAATACATGCATATGTAGTTGGTCCAAACAAGTCCATGTGCAACAACTCAAGTGCATGTGTAGTGCTCATCATTCCTTTGTTTGGATGAGTGTTTCCAACTTGCTTTCCCATTTGGCATGCACTACATAACTTGTCCTTCTCAAAGTGAACATCTTTTAGTCCTCTAACCATGTCATGCTTCACTAGCCTCTTTAGTTGCATCATTCCGACATGTCCCAAGCGCCTATGCCATAGCCAACCCATACTTGATTTGGTGAATAAGCATGTTGTCAATTGAGCTTCACTTGCATCAAAGTCCACCAAATAAAGGTTCTCATATCTAAATCCTTTGAACACCAAGTCACTCGCATCAACACTCACTATCTCAACATCATCAACCCCAAATATGCATTTGAATCCCAAATCACACAATTGTGCCACAGACAATAGATTGAAGTTGAGAGATTCCACTAATAGCACATTGGAGATGCTCAGGTCATTGGATATTGCAATCTTGCCCAAGCCTTTGACCTTGCCTTTCTTGTTGTCACCAAATGTGATAGCATCTGCATGATCATTGCCACTAGTGTTGATTGATTTGAACATTCTTCCATCTCTGGTCATGTGTTGAGTGCACCCACTATCAAACACCCAATGCCTTCCTCCCACTTTATAGTTTACCTACAAAAGATATCAATTCTTTTTAGGTACCCAAATCTTTTTGGGTCCTCCAAGGTTAGTCACCAAGCTCTTGGGCACCCAAATTGTCTTCTTCTTTAGGCCAACCATGGGTGCACCAATGTACTTAGCCTTCACACCATTAGTCCCCTTTGTAAGCATATAACAAGAATCAAGTCTAATAGATGTAATATGAGCATTGTTCTTGTTCTTGTTCTTGTTAAAGCAATTTTGCTCTATGTGCCCGGATTGCTTGCAACTATAGCAATACCGACCATTGCTCTTCACAAAACGAGTCTTGTGAGTAGCAAAGGCCGCCTTGCCCTTCTTGGGGGTATAGCCAAGTCCCTCCTTGTTGAGTGGACACCTTTGGCTACCCAAGCACTTTAGCAAGTGGGCATCTCCACCATAGGCATTGCCTAAGGTATGAGTGAGCTCAACAACCTTGTTCTTAAGGTTCTCATTCTCTACCACTAATGATGAATCACAAGTAGTAGAAGTAGGCATTTTAGTTGAGCTAGATAATGATGATGCATTTGTGGGAGCAACAATAATAGGAGCATAAAAAGATTCATAAAAAATATCACATGTTACTCCTACATTGCATGTCTCTACAACATCCTCAATCTTACTTTGATCAAGGAGGGAGGAGTGGGCTTCCTTAAGCCTAGTGTGAGCTTGATCAAGCTTCTCATGGGCTTCCTCTAGCCTCTCATGAGTAGACTTGAGCTCATCAAAGGATTGCTCAAGAGCCTTGTTGGCCTTGCGCAATTCTTTGCACTCCTTCCTCTTAGTCTCAATGTAAGAGTGAGCATCTTGTAGCATGCTCATGAGGTCCTCTTTTGAGTACTCCTCCTCCTCATCACTATCACTCTCACTCTCATCGGATGATACCTTAGTGGCCTTAGCCATGAAGCATGTCGATGGAGTGTCAAAAATAGAAGGCTTGCTTGAGATAGCAAGACTAGCCATAGCCTTCTTCTTGATGGTCTTCCTCTCATCATCACTAGAATCATCATCATCGCTTGCGGAAGCATCACTATCCCATGTCACAACATAGGAACCACCCTTCTTCTTTTCCTTCTTCTTCTCTTTCTTTTCTTTTCTTTTCTTTCTTTCTTGTCTTTCTTCTTCTTGCTCTTCTTGTCATCATCATCTTCATCGCTAGAATATGGACAATCCGCAATGAAGTGATCCTTGCTCTTGCATCTATAGCACCTTTTAGTTGTGCTTTTGGTTGTATCTCTTCTCTTTCTTGCTCCATAGCCCTTCTTCTTCATGAACTTGCCAAACCTTTCACAAAGAGAGCCATTTCTTCATCATCCATCTCACTTAAGTTTGTGCAAGCTTCATCATCACTTTCTTCCTTCTTTGCTTTACTCTTGCTCTTGCTCTTGGAGGATGAAGCTTTGAATGCCACAGTTTTCTTCTTCTTCTCTTCCTCTTGGGCTCCCCCATCCCATTTCACACGGTATGTGTCTTGTGTGACCACATCACCTAGTACTTGGTTTGGGGTCACCATATCCAATCCTTCCCTCACAAGGATAGTTACCAAAGTATCAAACCTTGGTGATAAGCATCTCAAGAACTTGTGAGAAAAGTCCTTGTCCTCCACCTTCTCTCCTAAAGCCTTCAAGTCATTGATAATAACTTGCAACCGGTGAAACATCTCTGGTATGCTTTCATCATCTTGCATTTTGAAGGTGGCAAGCTTGTCCTTGAGAATGTATAGCTTGGCACTCTTGACCGCCTTGGTGCCCTCATAGGTCTCCTCCAATCTTTCCCAAATTTCACTTGCTCTCTCAAGGTTCTTGATTTGCTCAAACACTTTGGTGTCAAATGCTTCATAGAACAAGTTGATGGCCACATCATTCCATTGAAGCTTCTCTTCTTCCCTAGGAGTGGGACTTGCGAGATCAATTACCGCAAAGTCATGCTCAATCACATCTCATATCTCTCTATTCATTTCTCTTGTGAATGCACACATCTTCCTCTTCCAACAATCAAAGTTGGTGCCGTCAAAATGTGGTGGCTTCCCCATATAGTTGATTTGAGCCATTGTAACACCGGAGGATGTTAAGCCTCAAACAAACGGTGACCTTTGCTCCGATACCACTTGAAAGGTCCAAATTGGCTAGAGGGGGGGTGAATAGCTTAATTAAAAATCTACAAAGTCACTTAGGCAAAAACTATTAGTATAACAAATGGTGAAGCTTTTTGCGCTAGCCTAATAGTGTGTTGCAAGCCACCTATCCAACAATTCTACCTAATATTTCTAAGTCACACAATCAAGTAGAGCTAGAAACTTATGCGGAATAAAAGGAGCTAGCTCTAGCACAACTATGATCAAGTTGATCTAAGATAAACAAGTGTGTGAAAAAGATAATCTAAGCAAGCTAATCACAACTAACTACACAAGGTGTATGACAAAAGATATACAACAAGAAATAGTATCTACACAAATGAAATAGTTCAAAGTAAATACACAAAGTAAACGAGCTAGATAGGAGTGGTTTCACCGAGCCTTCGGGATCGTCTAGTAGAGAGCCAATCACCGGTGAAATCCACTTGTGATGCCAATCACCAAGAATGTGAATATGAAGACCAATCACCAAGATGAATACACAATCACAAATAGCACGCGGGACACCAATATTTATCCCGAGGTTCACGAGCTTGCCAGCACACTACTCCCCGTTGTGTCGACCAACACTAGGTGACCCGGTGGATAATTGGCACAAAGCCAAGCTCACAAAGAGCGCCACAAGAATCTATCGCTAGTGAGGTAGCTCAATGACATGAGAAATCCACTAAGGATGCCTCTTGCTGCTCTGGCGAGGTGAGGCTCCAAAACCTCTCACAATCACGAATGGTGGTGGCCAAGAACAGTCACCAATCTTGCCAATCAACCACCTCAACGCCTCCAAGCCGTCTAGGCACTGACAAATGCCAAGAGTAACAGGAAACTCAATGCCGATGCGAAGAACTAGTGTCACTAGATTAAACTCTTTCAAATCACGCACTAGATCACTCAATCTCACAAGCAAATGATCAAATCAACTTTGGAGATGAGAGGGAATGGTTGGCTATGCTCACAAGAAAGCTTAGGAATCAAAAAGTGCAAGAGAGAGTCCAAGTGAGCCGACCAAGCCTTTTAAATAGGCCACTCAAGTCGGCCTAGCCGTTGGGCCAGAATCGGGGGCATCGGACGCGCCGATGCTCAACCATCGGACGCTGCCCTAGCGTCCGATGCTCCAGATGAAACCACGTGTCCCCCCGATATGAATTCAGGCCGGCCGATCCCAACGGTCATTTTCCTTCGCGCCACGGTTAAAGTGACATCGGACGCGCCGATGCCAGGCATCGGACGCTCTGATGCCACTGCTCAATTCATGCGCCACATCGGACGCGCCGACACCCTTACATAAGACGCTCAACCCCTTCGTCTGATGACCATGCAGAGAGGTTCCAGAAATCATCGAAACACATCGGACGCGTCCGATGGTTCGGCATTGGACGCAGGCCAGCGTTCGATGCTCCCTGGAAAGCACGCTCGCGCCACGTCATCACCAACAGCGTCTGATGCCCCTAACTCAGCATCTTTCACTTTCTAACTTATACCCTTGCTTCCATGTGCCAACACCAAAGTGTGTCAACACTTGTGTACGTGTGTTAGCATTTTTACAAAGCATTTTCCAAGGGTTTTGTTAGTCACTCACTAGGTCTATAGCATCAATATGTTAGAGAACACCTAGTGGCACTTGAACACCGCATAAGCCGTGAATTATCTCCTCTTAATAGTATGACTATGTATCCTAAATATGATCACACTCGCTAAGTGTCTTGATCACCAAAACAAAGAGCCCTATAAGTTATACCTTTGCCTTCAGGCCTCTTTGCTCCATCTCTTCTCTTCTTCATTTCACCAATGGTAGAGCACTTGATCACTTGAGTGCTTGTGGTCATCACCATCCTCCATGGTTGCCACCTTGCTAGCTCCACCACTTGGCTTGGTCTCAATCCTTTCTTATAAGCTACACACATGCTTAGCAATAGGATTAGACCAAATAGGTTTCATCAATTAACCAAAACCAAACTAGGGCTTTCACCTGGGGACTTCAGTTCAGCAAGATGAGGAAATGTATCAACTTCCAGAGGAGTGGTTTTATGAGATAAAAGATAAAAGACAGAGGGAGCTAGAGCCAAGCCTAGGGGATTTTTCCTTGATTGATGAGGCAGTTCTGATCAGCAGTGAAGATGGGAGAGGCACTGATGCAACAAAGATGGCAATAGTAGTGGGGGGTCCAGAAGAATCTAACAACACCCAACCATCTGAATCAGATCTGGTGAAGCAAATGGGGGAAGATGCTTTGCAGAAAAAAAGAAGGAGGGCAAGAGAAATCAGTGGGGACCTGTGTTGCCAATGAGGATGAGTGCTAGAAATCTTGACAAAGGGAAGTCTATGCAAGATAAAGCTCAAGAAGCCAAGAGGAAATGGAATCTAGATGACAATACAGGTAAAATCACCATAAACACAAAAGTTTCAAAATCCATTTTACTTTCTGTTGCAAATGACATTGGTGTAGATTTTGTGGATGGAAATCCTGGTATTTTAGATTCTATGCTTGAGCTAGATAGTAGCAGGATTGCTGCTAGTGAGCTTAATTGTTCCTTCCCTAGTTGTACTGTTGGGTCTACTTAAGGAGACAAAATTAAGTCTGATTCTGCTTCTTGTAGTAATACTTTACAGAATTCTCAGATAGACTTTTGTCAGAATGGAAATTCTGACAATACTATATCAAATGTGATTGACCAGGAAGAAGGTTGGGTCACTGTAGGCTCTAGGAAAAAGAATAAAGGTAGAAAATGAGAGGTATGTTTTGGAATATAAGAGGCTTAGGGAAAATTGATAGAATACCTGCTCTAAGGAGCAGAATTAGAGACCATCACTTAGATTTTGTTAGGAATTTAGAAACAAAAAAGGATCATCTTTTGGATGGGTTGTTGAAATCTCTGACTCATAATTTTCCTTATAATTGGTTTCATTTAGAAGCTAAAGGTTCAACGGGAGGAATCCTGGTTGGATCAAATGCTGATCTTTTCAACATGGTGGTAGGGGAGATTTTATCCTTTTCGGTTAGTGTGATGCTGACCTGTAAGAAATCTGGTTTCTCCTAGAAATTAGTAGTTGTTTACGGGCCTGCTTATGAGGATCAGAAACAAGCTTTTTTAGATGAACTAGATGTTGTTATGAGATCTTGGCAAGGACCCATTGTAGTTGGTGGAGACTTTAACCTAGTCAGGTTTGTTAGTGACAAAAGTAATGGGGTCATTAATCATAAATGGGCAGATGCTTTCAATAGCTGGATAGATCATTGGGGTCTTATTGAATTAAGTGCTAGTAATAAAAGGTTCACCTGGACCAACAACCAGGATTCACCTATTTTAGCAAAAATTGATAGAATCATTGTTACCACATCTTGGGAAACTGCTTTCCCCCTAGTCAGTGTCAAAGCCCTTGAGAGGCTTCCAAGTGATCATAATGCTTTAGTTATGGATTCAGGGGATAATGTTAGTTTCGGAAAAAAGGTTTCATTTTGAAAAGTGGTGGTTAGAAAAGGATTCTTTTAGGAGCTTTGTAGAAAAGGCTTGGAACTTCCCTTGTGGTTTCAACAAAACTATGGATCGACGACAGTTCAAAATTAGGATCCTTAGGAGAATGGTGCGAGGGTGGGCTGCCAACGAAGTTGCTTCCCTAAATAAAGCTAAAGCCACGCTCTCTCATAAGTTTGACCAGTTAGAAAAAATTCTAGAGGTCAGAGATTTAGATGATGAAGAGCTGACTGTTTTTAGAGCTGTAGAAAAACAGTTAGAACATATTTGGGCCTTAGAGGAAATTAAATCCCGACAACGATCTAGAGAGAGAAATATACTTAAGGGGGATAGAAATATAACATACTTCCAAGCCATAGCTAATCAGCGGTCCAGAAAGAAAAAGATCCATTGCCCAGAAGGACCTTCAGGTCTGGTGTATGATCAAAAGGGTATGATGCAAATAGCGGTAGATTTTTATAAGAAGTTATTTGCTAGAGAGTTAGAGTCTAATGTTAGGCTGTGTTCCAATTTTTGGGATGAACAAGACAAAGTCACCTTAAAGGAGAACGAACTTCTCATGGCCCCTTTTTCAGAATCTGAGATTAGAGACGCTATTTTTAGTTGTTATGCGGAGGGAGCTCCCGGGTGCGGATACATGGGGTGTATTCCGGATCTTGAAATGATGAGTGATTGTCAACAGGTTTGATGCGCATGTTCTTTAGCTCGTGTTGTGCAGGTGTTGAGCACGGAGATGGTGATCGAAGGCAAGGTGAAGGTCAAGTAGAGACGTGTCGTGTCGATGGACCCGGAGCGGTGAAGGGCGGACGTGAGGCTTGGACTGACGAACCGGTGGCCGGAGAATCAGCCGTGGTGGCTGACACGCTGGGACAACGACGGACGGAGACTTGCGGGACATGGTGTGGCTTGGGTCGTGGACCTGAGGACACGTGTCAGTGGACGGGGTGCACGGGCGGTGCATCCCCTCTACAGCTTCGGTTTGGTGGTAGAGCCCCAGAAAAACCACCGGCTGGACGGTTTCCAGGTTTGGGCCTCAAAACCTGGGTGCTACCAGTTTCCGAATTTGGGCCTCAAAACTCGGGCTGAGGACGGTTTCTAGGTTTGGGCCTCAAAACCTGGGCGCTGGTGGGTTTCTGAGTTTGGGCCACAAAACTCAGTCGATGGACGACGGGTTTCTTGGTTTCAGCCTCAAAACTGGAGTGAGGTCCAGGAAAATGGACGGACGACGCGTGGCGGCACGTGGCGGCATCGGGTGAGGTCGCATCGAGGCGAAGCTACCGGATGTGCGGGCATGGCCGTCAAATCGACTACACTTCAAGTTGGACAAGAATACCCTTAGGGTTAGCCCGCTCGCTCATTAGCAGTAGGAGTAGAAGGGGAATAATTGTATGAGGCTACATAAGGAGAGGCAACCCCTCCCTCCAAACAATCTCAGCCATTTGCTATTTTCACTCTAGGTTTTCCTGCCTTCCCATTCCCTGTTATAGCAACTGAGATCCACAGAGTGAGACAATGACTTTGTGCTTTTGATACTTCCAGGAAGTGAGACCGTAATCTCACCTCTTGTCTCGTGGGTTCGAGACACGGTTGAATTTGGGAGTGTGATTCGTGTTCTTGAGTTGTTCTTCGCATTTTGCTTTTTGTCTCAATTTTCCCGTCGCTCGATCTCCCTTTACGCTGCGTCTTTTTTGAATCCACTTAAACCAACTTGTTCTTTGAACTGAGGAGAACATTTCCACTGAAGGAATTCAACTCAAACCTCACGAATAAGTAGATCAGGTCGATTGGAGTTTCGTGGTGACTTTTTCGTTCTTGCACCAATCTCTTTGATTTCCCAGAGTTTGAGTTGATTTGAGCGGATGATTTCTTAGGGATAGTCTTCCAACTACCTAGTGATCATCTTCTCCAAGTTTGGGATCGAGGGATTTTGGTTTGGATCAGTTTTGAGGAGATTTGGGAAAGAGGCGATTGAAATCGCCCTCTCTGGACAGCCGCGGACAGTCCGCCACCAGGGCGTGGACAGTCCGGGCGTCGTGGACTTGGCCTGATCAGTGGCCAAGCCTTCGCGCTGTTTGGCTGAAAGTTCAACGGTGGACAGTCTGCAGTTGAAGGTTGCGGACAGTCCGGGACCATCCAGGGAGACTTTAGCAACTTTGCTGTTTCGGAGTTTTGGCCGGCGGACAGTCTGCCAGGGGACCACGGATAGTCCGCCCGTGGCGCGGGCAGTCCAGGACTTGCAGTCCGGACAGTCCGGGACCCTGTAGACTTGTCCTGTTTAGCGTGTTTGCTCTCTCAGCTTTTCCGCTTCGACTCTGGACTTCTCGTTTGCTCCTAGAGTTCACCAAGGAACCTCTCTAGGTATCTTTGCTACTTGTTAGCATAGGTATTTGGAGGAATCCCAACGTAGCTCTCTATCTACGTTTGGGAGTAGTTTTTGGGCTTGAACTTGTCTCGGTGCTTGCGATTTTTGGTGAAGGACCGAAAGTGCTATACAAAGGCGACCAGAGGGGGGTGAATGGGAGCTTAAAATTTCTTTTCAGAAACTTTGTGCCGTTGTCCCAAGAATCAACCCCGAGAGCAGGGCAAGGGCTTGCAAGTGTCCACGACCCTAGATGTAAAGTGGATGCTTCCAAGGAGCACAGCGGGACACTACACAACCCAAGAAACCCAACACAAAAAGCCAAAACCAAATCTAAAGTTGGACGAACGAACCGCGGACAAAAGCGTGCTGATCAGCACTGACCGGACTCACTGGAGCGTCCGGTCGGTTCTGATCGGACGCGTCCGGTCAAGCAAAACCAGATTTGGGACCTCTCTGTGTTGGACCGGACTCACTAAGTCTGAGCGTCCGGTCACACAAAATGCAAACGATGAACAGTACAAGCGATGAGTCCGGTCACGAATATTTCTATGCATCCGGTCAGTATCGCAGAATATGTTTTGCTCGGCCTTCAACGACCGGACTCACTGGTCAGAGTCTGGTCACCTCGAAGCAAGAGTCCGGTCACCCCGATTCTGTGCAGTTCGTCCACTGATTCCACTCGATCTCACCCAAAACGAATCCTCTAAGGATCAAACATGGTGAGAGGAGTCACAAGGATGATAGTGAGCTACTCCTACGAGATCATGGCTCGAACCTATCTTCAAATCGATGAATCGAAGAAATTCGGGGGGGGGGGGGGGAAAGGAGAAAAGTCAATCCAAAACGAAAACCAATCGATCTACTTGTCCGTGAGGTTTGAGTTGTAACCCTTCGGTGGAAATGATCCCCTCACAGTAAAGAACAAGTTGATTCAAATGGTTTTGCAAACGAAGCAACGTAGAAGGAGAGCGATCGATGGGAAGAACCGTGCCAAAACAATGAACGCGAAGAACAAGGTCAAAACGCGAATCACAACCATGAATTGCAACCGTGTCTCGAACCCACGAGACTACAGTGAGATTACGGTCTCACTTCCTCAAAAACTCAAGAACACAGAGGTATGATTCCGTCTCTACAGATCTCAGTAGCTACAACAGGGATTGGGAGAGCAGGAAAACCTAGAATGAAAATAGCAATGGCTGAGATAATCTGGAGGGAGGGGTGGCCTCTCCTTATATAGCTAATACAATTATTCCCCTTCTTCCCCTACAACTAATGAGCGGGCAGGCTAACCCTAAGGGTATTCCTGACCAACTCGGAGTGTAGTCGATCCGACGGCCACGCCCGCACATCCGGTAGCTTCGCCTCGACGTGACCTCACCTGATGCCGCCACGTGCCGCCAATGCGCCGCTCGTCCTTTTCACGGACCTCCCCCCGATTTTGAGGCCGAAACCGGGAAACCAGTCTTCAAGTCCTCCCCCGGTTTTGTGGCCGAAACCAGGAAACCTGTCGTCCATCGCCTGAGTTTTGTGGCCCAAACTCAGAAACCCGCCTGCACCCAGGTTTTGAGGCCCAAACCTGGAAACCGTCCTCAGCCTGAGTTTTGTGGCCCAAACTCAGAAACCGGCCCCACCCAGGTTTTGTGGCCCAAACCTGGAAACCGTCCACCCGGTGGTTTTTCTGTGGCTCAACCACCAAACCGACGCTGTAGAGGGGATGCACCGCCCGTGCACCCCGTCCACTGACACGTGTCCCCAGGTCCTCGACCCGAGCCACACCGTGCCCCGCAAGTCTTCGCTCGTCGCTGTCCCAAGCTGTCAGCCACCACAGCTGATCCTCAGGCCACCGGTCCCTCAGTCCAAGCCTCACGTCCGCCCTTCACCGCTCCGGGTCCATCGGCACGACACGTCTCTACTTGACCTTCACCTTTCCTTCGATCACTGTCTCCGTGCTCGACACCTGCACAACACAAGCCAAAGTACATGCACATCAAACCTGTTGACAATCACTCATCACTCAAGATCCGGCATACAACCATGTATCCGCATTTGGGTTGCTCTTTGTGGTGGTGCCTCGCTGTGATCCTAGAGATCATCCACTCTCTTTCTGAGAGTCGTGGGCATCACGTTCGTGTTCAAAGCATTCGGGGTTGATTTGTGGGACAAAGGCCAGAATTTTGAGAGAAATTTTTAGGCTCCCATTCACCCCCTCTGGTCGCCTTGCTTTAGTATTCTCGGTCCTTCAATTGGTATCAAAGCGGGTTAAGGATCTTCCACCTTAGCCGGTTCCAGATCCACAGAAGGCGACATGGATCACGGCGTGGGCAAACCATCAATTTTCGATGGGACGAACTATGCGTATTGGAAGATACGTATGTCGACCTATCTTCAGAGTCAGAGCATGAGTGCTTCGATTTGGGAGATTTGCAACGCCGCCGATTACGTGGTCTTGGCTTCTCGTGTGACTCAACAACAGATCGATGAGCATGATGCCAATAGCCGAGCCCGTAATGCTCTTTTCTCGTGTTTGAGCATGACTGAGTTTGATCACGTTTCTCACCTCTCCATAGCTCGGAAGATTTGGGCAACCCTCATGCACTTTCATGAGGGAACCACTCAAGTCAAAACCCGTCTTTACAAGTCGCATAAGCGGGAGTATGAGAATTTTTGACACATGACCGGCGAGAGCATTGAAAGTCTATTCGCTCGCTTTTAGGTAATCGTCAATAGGATGAGGGCTAACAAGGAGCTGTTGCCATATGATGATCATGAGAGAGCTCTCAAGCTTCTTCATACTCTCGATCGATCGGTGTGGGACTCTAAAGTTCAGGCGATCATCGAATCGTCTAACTATGAGACTCTCACGTGTGACGAGCTCTTTAGTAAGCTCAAGTCCAGTGAGATTGACGCCATGACGAGGGCTTCTTATGAAAATCCTTCTGGCTCATCGATGGCTTTGGTTTCTGGCTCTTCTGCTAACCCCTCTAGAGGCTTTGCACTTTCTTCTCTTCTTTCTGTTATAGAGGAGTAGCTAGAGTTCATGGGAGATGATGAGTTGGCTTTGCTTGCTAACCGGTTCTCGTGGTTCCACAACAACCGCATGAACCATCGCCGCGGAGGAGGATTAGCTGGATGCTTCGAGTGTGTCGACTCCGACCACTTCATCTTCAACTGCCCAAAGAAGAACAAGCAAGCTTTTGGCAAGGGCGATCATGGGCACAAATACGACTCCGGCAAGCACAAGGAGAAGTACATGCCCACCAAGCACAAGCAGAAGGGTGGCTTCAACAAGGAGTACATCAAGAAGAAGTACTTGGAGAAAGCCCAGGACGAGCAGCGTGCTTTCTTCGCCACGCTCAGCGACGTCGATGACTCAGACAATGACTCCATTGCGTCAAACGACGATGATTCCAAGAAAAAGAAGATCAAGGACAAGTTGAACTGTCTTTGCTTCTTCGCCGACAATGACGGCTTCTGTACCATGGCCCTCGGTGATGAGGTCGATAGCAAGATGGAGGAGATCCCTTGGAACGACGATGATGACGACGACACCTCCCATGTATCTCAAACTCCTGATGAACTTTCTGCTGAGGTCGAGAAACTTACTGCTGCTCTTATTAGTCAAGACAAGTTGCTAAAACTTGCTGCTAGAGAGAGAAAGGAGTTCAGGAAGAAGTGGGAGGATGCGGTGAAGGAACTTGAGTTTGCCAAGCCCACTGTTGTAGTCTCTGAGGAGGGTGAGTGTGAGATGTGCTCCGAGCACATGACTGACCTCCTCACCTTGATAGGGAAGTATGTTGCTTTGGTTGGAGAGGTGGATGAGCTTAGGGCTAGACCCGTGTTGCTTGGTGCGTGCAAGTCTTGTGCAGGCTTGCAATCCGAGTTGGCAGAGAAGAATGCCAAGATTGTGTCTCTTGAGAAGGCCAGCTCGGATAGCACTTGTGTGCCTAGGTGTGCGCTGTGTCAGGGTTTGAAGATGGAGATTGCTAATGTGAAGCATGACAAGATGCAAACCGAGGAAGAAAACACATACCTTCGGACCATCTTGTCATGGATGTCTTGTGGTGAGCTGCAGCTTGGGATGATGATTGCCCAATTCAAGCATGCTGCTGGAGGTCTAGGTGTAGGTTTTGCTCAAGGGTAGAAGAGTGTTGCTTCTTTTGGCAAAGTTGGAGAGTTTAGTGGTCTCAATCTAAGTGAGAAGCCCAATTCCACCACTACTCCCAACCTAACCAAGATTCCACCCAAAGAGACTCTCAAGCCTAACACCAAAAATGGAGTGTATGAGGAACCTTCAAAAGCTCCACCAAAGAAACAAGTGTGGTCTCCTAAGCCCAACCACCTAAGGAACAAGCTAGACACTATGCCACCTATCCAAGAGGAGCTCATGCCACAAAAGAACCATGTGATCCACACCCATTACCGTGAGTACCAACAACCCCCTATGAGAGCGGTGAGGTACCATTGTTAGCACTGTGGGAGAGATGGACACTTGAGGGAGTTTTACTTTCGGCGTAAGAGAGAGGAACACCGTCCTAGGGAGATGAACAATTCGGACATGTATCATCCTCACCATGATATACATGCACCGAATGTTCAAAGGAGGGTTGCTAGGCCTAGAGGTTCAATGCCTCAAGGTCCTAGGCCACGTAGAGGTTTTGCCCAGCGGGATCCTAGCTTTGTGGACTACGGACCCCGTGGCGGTGGCTTTGGCTTTGAGCGTTACCCCCACCGCGTTTTGGCTATCGCGGTGAGCGTTCTCCTCCTAGCGGACCACGCTTTCCTATGTGTGGTGATCGCTTTTGTGACACCCTAGTGTCAAGCACTGCATTAGGAACAGCATTAGCTACTAAATTATCATGAGCATTGCATTGCATCATCTCATGTGCATAGAAGTGCTTTTTGCCTTTTGTTTGTTTATTTAAAATTTGGTTTCAATAGGACTTGGTTATTTAAATGGATGGAAAATAATTTTATAAAATAGATAATATTGAGTATAACACTTTTCATGTAGACACCTTGACCTAAATCTTTATGGTTTAATATTTAAAATGTAGGAACAAAAATGATTTATGGCTAAAAACCAGCTTTAATTCGTTGTAGGCTAAAGAAATGAGTTTCAGAAAATATGTACTATATGAAAGTTGTAGAGAAATTATTTTGAGCAACTTTTATTTTTGGGTCAAAGTCTAGTTTTGAGTTTTTGCAAATGTTTTGAAATGGTCAAAGTTTTGAAAAACTTCTAGAAAAGAAAAAGGGAAACGATTTTCCCGGGGCGTCCCAACCGGCCCACACGGACTTTCGGCCCAAGCCCAGCCGAGCCGCGCGTCCCGCTCCCCCTGCGCCCGCCCGCGTCGTGCCGGTCGCCCCGACCGCGGCCGCGCCGTACGCCGTCGACGCGGCCACGTGGCCGTCGCTCCCTGCTCCAAATCCTCCCCGACCTCTCCACGCGCGATCTTTGCCCACCACATCACGCAAGCGATCCGCCGCGGCCACTCCCTCGCTCCCTCGCCTGCCGCGCCGCTCGCCGCGCCCGCCACCCAGCAGCGGCCCGCCACCACCACCGGTCGTCCGTCGGCCGAAGCAACACCACGCGCACACCTCCCTCCTCCTCCTCCCTTCACTCGCCATTCCGCTCACCCACACTTGCTCTCGCTGTCGCTCCCGTCTCCTGCATGCGAGCCTGAGCACCACTCTCACCTCCGCCCTCCAGCGTATGCTTGCCACCGCCGTTCCGGCCGCGTCCAAGCACCGCCACCAAATTCCTCTCGCACAAAGCCCCGCCTACCTTCCGGACACATGGCGCGCACGCCAGCGCCGCCATTGGAGCCCCATCACCACCGGAGCACGGAGTGCCCCTCTTCGGCCGCCGCCGATGCCGAGGAGAGCACGCCGCCGTCCCACGTCAACTGTGCCACACCGAGCCATCTCCTTCTCCGACGAGCTTCATTGCACCAAAGCAAGGTGAGAACACCCAACCGCCAGGTCTCTACCTTTCCCGAGCACTCTCACCACCATGGCCGAGCGCCTTTAGTGCCGTCGTGGTGCCCGCACGTGGTCAAGCTTCTTCAAAGCCTCACCGGCCAAACCGACCCTCCAAATAGCTTCCCTAGGGTTCACCGATGCTTGCGCACCCACTAATTTGGTCGGCGACCGTGGGAAATGGCCTAGCCAATTTCCACCGCCGCTACCATCCACCATGGCTCGCCGCCGGCGAGCTACGGTCACTCACTAGCCAAACCATCACCACCGATAGGTTCACCTCGTCGAGATATACTCATCGAGCACCACCTCACCGCCGGCGACCACGCCATCGACGAGAATCGCGCGGTCAAAGCTGCTCCCCTACTCGGCTATCCCTGGCACGTAGGCCCCGTTGACCACCCGGTCCCGCACGTCGAGCCTCGGAATTGCCGGGCCGAGCCTCGTCGAGCCTCGAAATCACGGGAATAGCCTCGCCGAGCCTCGAAATCGCCGAGGAGAGCCTTGCCGTCGCGTCGCAGAGCCGCTACTCCACCATGGCTGCCGTCGAGCTTACTCCCGTGTCCTTTTGGCTCAGCAGGTAGGTCGACCTTGTTCGACTCGCAAAGCCGCATCCAGTGGTAGCCTCGGTGTCGCTGGAAGCCTCGCCGCCGACGAGATAGGACCCTAAGCGCCGTCGGGCGAAAAGTCCATCTAGGACCCTTAGCCTCGGGGGAAATGTCCGCCTTTGACTCTGAGCCGTTGACCAGGCGATGTGGTCGCCTGACCAGTGCGCCCGCTAGTTCAAAGCACCTTTTTGGTAGTTAATTTAATCTTTTTGAACCTACTGCTCAGTGTTTTATTTCTTGCTAAAATTTGTACAGTGGAGTCCAGTGGGCATAAGTTAGCTACTGTAATTTTTGTAGATTTTTCTGAGTACAGGAAACGGTACTTGCTGTACAACCTGAGTTCTTTTAAATAATAAATAGGAAATAGTTGAGTTAATTGTTTTATGAATTCCGTAAATAAATATTTTTCCTCAATGTCAAAAGTGGTTCAACAAGTTGGTTTTATTGGTTTGCAAGAAATATTACCTTGCATACATCATAAGTATATCATGCATTATTTAATTATACCGCATTGCAATAGGATCGATAGTCCCGGAGACCGAACAGGAGCAGGAGGCAAACGTCGAGCAGGAGATCCAGGAGGTGTCCACGAACGAAGAGGCCGAACCTGCAGCAGAGACTAACCTGCCCGAGTGCCCCTCCCACGAGGCATAGGTCTTCTCCCATGGCAAGCCCCGGAGCATTCTAAGCCTCCCACTTTTTATAATTAATTTAATTGAGTATTTTTATATTGTGCTGCATTAGGTATAGGAGTTGTATAGGAGTTGTTTGAATCCTACTTGATGCATTATCCCAGCTTGAATTATTGTTTACACCTACCTTGTTATCCTATTAGTTATTATAATATAGAATTGCTTAGTCTGCTTAATAAAAGTAGTAATAAAGGATGTGCCCGTACTACCCCTGGTGGGTATTTACCGGATCACGGTTGGCTATATTTGCTATTGTGGAAAAGAAACTAGACGGCAAGGCACCAAGTTGGAACTTGGGGGCAGTTCGTCCGTTGGATCATGTAGGTTTGTATCGATGTTGGCCCTCGTTCATTTTTGAAAGCGCCCTTTTACTTAGGGTTGTCGGTGCTGTAATCGTCGACCCCGAAGCCGGTTAGAAGTTGTTCGGGCCGAAATCAACCCGTGTCGCACCCTCTAGTATGGAAACACGATCTGCCTCGGAATGGCCATCGTATAGTTCTAATTGGATGGTTCGTGCTTGAACCGCGACGATTACCACCACGAACAGTATCGAGCGGTGACCCAATGCATGGACCCGACGGGGAAAGTGTGGGTTTGTATTAAAGGTTTCTCGCCAGCTGGTTTGTAATTCGATCGAGTCGCCGTCTCCCCCCGGTTATTGGAAACTATGTCGAGCTTCACCACGATACAACTCCATGTGAATTTAAGGTTCAACTAAAATATGGATAAGTTAACGGATATGGTTTATATTATTGATTGTTAGACTCAAGTGGATGTTGTAGATCAGTGAAACCTAGACTAGAGTTAGGCTTAAATTTGACTGCTCTCTATACAATTAAAAATTTCTTCCCTTAAATCGAGCTTTTCGCAACTAAATTCCCAGCTCCACCAAAAGGGCTTTGCATACCCTTGATGTCTTTTATTTTCAGTTGGACGGGTGTTGGGCATTCTTAACGTCATTACCAAAAGTAGACTTAATTCTCTAATTCTGATAACGGCGCCAAAAATGCCAAACCTATCCCTCATGCCACTTAAGCCAAGTTGTCATCCCCAGCATGACATGAGAGACGCGGTATTGAAATATGCAATTGCTCATCAAATAAATAAAGGGAATCTGCAAGCGCACAGATTAATACCGATGCAGCATTTTAACCGGGAAGTATTCCAGGTATCGTTATTTATATTTTTACCACTGGGAAGGGATTCTAAGCATCGTAGTTGATCGTGGAATGAGAATATAGAACTGAGTATCTATCATTGCATGTATAATATAGAGCATCTATCTATCTCATCATACAGGGATAAATGTCACATAGAATATAGATAAATATGAATAGTGACAAGGATAATTAATCTGATCAGCATAACTAGCCACATATAATAATGATAAGCACCTCAACAGATATTCTAGCAAGTCATTAGCATGGAATTAGGATGAACTACAAAGATATTCCCTAAGTAATTATTAACTATAAAGTCTAGCATTATCATAGTTAGTGCAATTATACTTGGCAATCATAGCGAGAAAAGACTACACCCATGCATAGTGAATATTAGCAAGGAAGATGAAGAACATAGCAATCACTCCCTGTAATAATGTTGCTCTGCCTGCCCTATACACGAGAGGGGGACTATATAAGAATCAACGAAGCTGTCACTATCGCGAACTACCCACCGATCCGGCATATAGGGTGCAATCGCAGATAAAGACGGTATAGACACCACGTCTACACAATATTTATCATTCACCCACTGCGCACATGGATAAACGCTATACGATCCTAGGCATGTATATAATTCCAATCTAACTATGCCAAGCATATAACTATGATAAACTAAGAACAATATAATTGCTAATATAATCAAGTAGAGCAAAGTCATATTCATTATTGAAATAGAACAAAGTAGTATTCATAATATTGAAGAACAATGATGAACAATTGAAGAACAGAGAGAAATTACCAAGAATCCTCTTGACAGATCCGGGAACCAATCGAAGATTGACTCCTTCTAGTTCTAATCCTATGTAGCTATGCTAAAACTAGAGATCTAGTTGATGTGGTGGCTCTAGGGCTTGATCAGAGACTCTCTCCTCCTGATGACTGAATTAGGAACTGAATAATGAGACAGAGGTGCCTGCTCCAGGGTCCAGGGCCTTGCTTATATAGTCTTTTCGGGTGAATCTGGGCCGTTGGATCAAACCGACATTGAACGGACGGTTTTCCTTAATCCTTTCCTTAGGTCGGTGGAGCATAATCCTCGAGGCGGAGCCTGATTGGCTGAGGGGGCAGGGCGGGCGCCCAAGGGACTAGGGCGGGCGCCCTGGTCCCGGGCCCGTTCGGCCTCCCGCTCGTTCCCATGGCTTCTGGACTCTTCCACATTAAGGAAAATTGGGGGTTACGTTAATTATCCGTCATTAACCCGACATGTGGGCCTTTCCTTCATATTTCCTGATAACCCCCTGCAGAAATAGATAAACAGCAAAACTCGTGGAATTCTGTCAGATAAAACCCTAAGTCTGGGTGTTGGTTTCATTTAGATCCTTTTCTCTATTTATTTGATAGATATAATTGATACTTAAGGACCGTCAACAAACTCCCCCAAGCTTACCTCTTGCTCGTCCCTGAGCAAGGATAGTCTCAGTGATGGATCAGAAGTTGCTGAATGCTTTTGAATTTTGACGGTACACATGCTTTCAAATAGAGTCTTATCTCTGAATTAGAGTAAACTGTCAAGACTTAAAACTTACTCATTGTGCCTTTCACTATGGGGCTTGCAACTGTCACCTTTGTCTTGAGCGGTTAAAAGATAGAACAGTCTAGTCAAGCGCCATGTCTCTTATTCTTGATCAGCTATAGCTCTGGAGTTTTTGCAGATTTTCAAATAAAACTCAGAGATTCCTTGTATGACTCTCTCAGGTCTCTCATTTGTGGTATTTCTGGATCCTCACCAAGGCAGTAATGGTGTTTGCCTTCTCTCAAAGCAAAGTATGTAGTATTTGTGGTATAAGGCAGAGTGACATTGCCTTCTCTCTCAACCTATCCTAATAAGGTTTTTGATATCTGGAGCTCATAGGTGGGAGATAAGGTATACATACTTACAAGACATTTATTGCATAGTCAACCATGGATCCAGAGAAACAAGTCAATAAGTCAAATCAAGATGTGCATGTGTGGTGAATGAATGGTGTATGGTGATAATGGTGATAATGGTGATAATGGTGGAGAGTGTCTAATTCTACTTTTGCTCTTTTTGAGGGGATACATACCTTTCTTGCTTTTGGTGCTCTTTGAGGAGGATGAGATGCTCTATATTTTTATTTATATTTTTTTTTTCTTTCCTCTCAGGTGGGTATCTTGTACCCCTAATTCTACTGTCGGACACTTGTCCATTTTTACCTCTCTTCTCACACTTTTTCACTTTTTTTTTTCATCGAGGTTCCGAGCACTTGCTCCTTTTTATTTCCTCGTAATATTTTTCTTTTCGAGGTTCCGGGCACTTGCCCCTTTTTATTTCCTCGGATAGAGCACTCATCTCCTTAGAACAATTTAGCAAGTGGTAGTAACCAAAATAACTTGAGCATTTATTTCACAGGGAATAACAGGAAATAGGAAAATGTTTTTGGCTATTCTCTCCCGGGTTAGGAGTAGAATAATTTTGTGTGGATCTGGAGATGGGAATGGATGTATGTGGATGCGTACTTCCGGAGTAGAAGCAGCATATATGAGTGAACGTGCAAGTGAATCTTGATTTAACCACATGACAAGCTCCTAAGGGTCTACACAGCTTGACTACACTCAATGCTCATAAGTAGTAAAAGCAATGTATGGCTTAAAGTCTAGCAAGCATGTATGTATGGCCGTGGTAGGAATTTAAACTCTCATCATAAAGGAACTCATCATGTAGCATTTTAAAGATTTTCAAAGATAAAATTCTCCAGAATTCTAGCATCTCTAGGAATAGATAAACAGCAGCTCAACCTTCCCATATCATATCCGTTAACAACTTAGACTTTAGATCAAGTTCTCTTCCCACAAGTTCAGGTTTAGAGTAAGCTTTTAAATAATAACAGTTATGTCTAAACTAGAGAGAGAACTTCTAATTGAAATTAGGCAGAGCAACTATTCATCATATCCATGCTAGAGTTTTATTATCTAGATTCATTTTAGCATAGCCACTTTATTTATTTATTAAACACACTAAGCAAAAGATATATATATATATATAAGCACAAAATCTTTATTTTTTTCATCGTTTTATTTTAATATAGTATAAGTATAAATATAAAGATAAAATACTTAGCGAGATAACGGGGGTGCTCTCCCCCAAGCTGGATCTTGACGTAGTTTCTCTTGATGTAGCTAGCAGATAGCGGAGGTGTATTTGAAAGTCGGCAGCACCCTGACAGCGATTAGAATGTCCTCCGTCTGCTAGTCCTCTTGGATTCTGTGAAGCTCAAATAGACAACAAAGCTTGTGGAACTGATTAAGTGTTAGCATAAATATCTAGCCTTTATCATGTTGAGCCTCCTTGATTATTTTTATGTTTTCATTTTATAAAGCAGAAGAAAATATTTATTTATTTTTTTATGCCACCACAGTGAATGTACTTATGGGTTTTATGCCACTCGTATACTCACATGGGGCTTCTAGGGTTTTTTTTTAACATTTTTATTTTCTCTCTAAGATAACATGAATATGATTAACTAAACAAACTATTAAGTAAATATCTGAGAAGGGAAATGGATAACTACCAAGTTACCTCTTGGCAAGGCGTCCGGCATTTTTAAGTCCTCCGAACGGGACTCTATGTGTACTCAGTTGTCTTGGGAGTCAGTGGATGGCGTAGTCGGTGGTTCCGGCAGCGCCTCCTCCTCGTGTTCAACTGTCTTTTCTTTCCACACTTGTCTTGGTGCTTCGGTCTCTTCAAGACAGTGCTGATTGAGTGGTATGTCCTCAGATCTTACCACTTCTCCTTCGTAGTCTGCCCATCCATCCTTGATGACCGGTTGCTCCTGGTTGCGGTTCCGCCTCCTTCTCCTTGTCCTGACCTGCTTAGATTCTTCAAATACGTAGTTGGGGTCAGTAAAGTAAAGGCGTACCTTCTCAGAGGGGAAGTGCATGTGGACTTCTCCAGTTCCAATGTAGATGATTGCTTTGACAGTACTGAGGAACGGTCTTCCAAGGATGATAGGTGGATCATACTCGTCTTCTCCCATGTCAACAACCTGAAAGTCTGTATGGACAAAATGATCGTCTATCTTGACAGGGACGTCAGTTACTGTACCTTCAACCTGTCGGAATGTCTGATCTGCCATCTGGAGACGAATGTATGTCGGCTTCAAGGGCATGGTTCCGAACAGCAGTTCATAGGTGACCTTGGCCATTATGTTGACGCCCGACCCAGTGTCGCATAGTGTCTTGTAGAAGTTGTACCCATTAATGGAGCAATAAATGCTTGGCATACCTGGGTCGTCCTTCTTGTCCAAGAATGGTGACTTGAGTTGGCGATCTTGACCTTTGTGCACGACAGTGACCATCTTGACTGATTCGGTCCACACTTGCTTTTTGCTCTTGTTCCTCTTGTTGGTCCTCCTTGGTTCATATTGGGGTTGCTCTAGGATTTGTACGGTCTTGTTCTTGAAGGAAAACATTTCCTTCCTCCCCTTTATGTGGAAACTGATCTTGGCAGCACTAGCATAGATGACAGCTCCCGTGGTGTTCAGGAATGGCCTCCCTAGGATGACGGGAGCCCTCGTCAGAACCGGTCTCTATTACTACGAAGTCTGCTGGAGCGTACGAGGAACCAACTCGGACACAGATGTTCTTCAAGATTCCTCTTGGGTAACTTAGTGTCCTATCTGCAAGCTGCAAACACATGGTTGTTTCTAATAATGGTTGTGAAAAGAGTTTTTCGTAGAGTACCCTGGGCATGATGTTGACGCTTGAGCCAAAGTCACAGAGTGCTTCTGGGAAGTCTCGCATGCCGATGGAGATCGGGATGACGGGGCGTCCTGGGTCGCCTCTCTTGACTGGCAGAAGTTCAGTACTTACCTCAATGATGGGGTTACTCCAGTAATCTCCTGCATCAAATATGTCTACAAGATTTGCAGATTCTAATGCATCCGGTTGTGATGGTATACCGGGGTTAGTAGCAGGAACAGCAGCAGCTATTTGATTCAATTGAGATTCAATCATTTTATTAAAGCTAATTTGATTCTTGATGGCAGTAGAAAAATTATCCATTCTATTATTTATATTTTCTAGAATTTTATCATTAGATGCCAATTTCTTAGACATGTTATCCATTAGCTTTCCTTGATTAGACACTAACTCTCTTAAAGGTAGATAATTATTATTACTGAAAGAATTGTTACCTTGGTAATTACCTGAGTAGTTAGGCCTTTGTTGATTCCAACCTTGATTCTGCTGAGGACGGTTGTAGTAGTTATTGTTGTTGTTGTTGATGTAGTTCACGTCCTCTAGCAACTCGGGACAGTGATTGCCCGAATGTCCAACACCTCCACACTCCTCACAAGTCATGTGGGAGTCGTAGACGTGCATTACTTCCTTCTTCTCTCCAGCTCGGTCATCGAGCTTCTTCATGAGTAGGTCTAGCTTGGCAGACAGCATGTCTACCTCCTTGAGCTGATGCATACCTCCACCTCTCTTGCGGGTCTGAGTTCTCTCTTCATTCCAACCTTGGTTGGACGCCATCTTCTCCACAAGAGCTGTGGCTTGTGGTATGGTGAGTGATAGGAATGCTCCTCCTCCAGCTGCAGCATCCATGGTCTCACGGGCACTATTGACGAGCCCATGATAGAATGTCTGCATCAGCAACCAGCTCTCCATTCCATGATGGGGACATTCTAGGATGTAGTCTTGAAAGCGCTCCCATGCTTCTGGAACGGATTCATCGTGCTGTTGCTGAAAGCTTGTAATCTTCCCACGGAGAGCATTTGTCTTGCCCATGGGAAAGAACTTGGCTAGAAAGTTCGTGGAGCAGAGTGCCCACGTAGTATTCTTCTCCTTTGTAGCGTAGAACCACTGCTTCGCTCTCCCCAACAGTGAGAATGGGAAAAGGCGAAGTAGTATGGCGTCTCTAGGAACATCAGCCATGGTGAAAGTGCTGCAGATCTCCAGGAAGTGTTGAAGATGAGCACTAGCATCCTCGTGTGGCTTCCCACAGAACTGGTTAGCTTGCACCATGTTGATGAGCCCAGGCTTGAGCTCGAAGTTGCGGTCAATCTCCACAGCAGGTCCAGTGCGGATGTTGTCCGTAGTGGGAGCTGAGAACTCGCGGATCGACTTGTTCGCCATAGCTTCGAATTCAGCTGACAAGTTCCGGACGAAACTTCGGCGGTCTTCTGATTTGGATGAAGTTTTGCGCTGAAGTGTTGACGATTTGAGCTTGGCTCTTGTTCTTCTGAATAAGGCTTCGGGGTCGTCAACAAAGTTGTCTGGAAGATGTCTTCTATTCATACATCACCCTGAAATAAAATAAAAAATGGAAAATGCAGGGGTAAACTGTACGAGAGAATTGATAAGCTCGAATATATTAGTGATGCGAATGATGTCTCAAAGTTCTTTATTCATTCCAACTTAGAAATCAACCTTCCCCGGCAACGGCGCCAAAAATGCTTGTTGGGCATTCTTAACGTCATTACCAAAAGTAGACTTAATTCTCTAATTCTGATAACGGCGCCAAAAATGCCAAACCTATCCCTCATGCCACTTAAGCCAAGTTGTCATCCCCAGCATGACATGAGAGACGCGGTATTGAAATATGCAATTGCTCATCAAATAAATAAAGGGAATCTGCAAGCGCACAGATTAATACCGATGCAGCATTTTAACCGGGAAGTATTCCAGGTATCGTTATTTATATTTTTAACCACTGGGAACGGATTCTAAGCATCGTAGTTGATCGTGGAATGAGAATATAGAACTGAGTATCTATCATTGCATGTATAATATAGAGCATCTATCTATCTCATCATACAGGGATAAATGTCACATAGAATATAGATAAATAATAGTGACAAGGATAATTAATCTGATCAGCATAACTAGCCACATATAATAATGATAAGCACCTCAACAGATATTCTAGCAAGTCATTAGCATGGAATTAGGATGAACTACAAAGATATTCCCTAAGTAATTATTAACTATAAAGTCTAGCATTATCATAGTTAGTGCAATTATACTTGGCAATCATAGCGAGAAAAGACTACACCCATGCATAGTGAATATTAGCAAGGAAGATGAAGAACATAGCAATCACTCCCCTGTAATAATGTTGCTCTGCCTGCCCTATACACGAGAGGGGGACTATATAAGAATCAACGAAGCTGTCACTATCGCGAACTACCCACCGATCCGGCATATAGGGTGCAATCGCAGATAAAGACGGTATAGACACCACGTCTACACAATATTTATCATTCACCCACTGCGCACATGGATAAACGCTATACGATCCTAGGCATGTATATAATTCCAATCTAACTATGCCAAGCATATAACTATGATAAACTAAGAACAATATAATTGCTAATATAATCAAGTAGAGCAAAGTCATATTCAATATATTGAAATAGAACAAAGTAGTATTCATAATATTGAAGAACAATGATGAACAATTGAAGAACAAGAGAGAAATTACCAAGAATCCTCTTGACAGATCCGGGAACCAATCGAAGATTGACTCCTTCTAGTTCTAATCCTATGTAGCTATGCTAAAACTAGAGATCTAGTTGATGTGGTGGCTCTAGGGCTTGATCAGAGACTCTCTCCTCCTCCTGATGACTGAATTAGGAACTGAATAATGAGACAGAGGTGCCTGCTCCAGGGTCCAGGGCCTTGCTTATATAGTCTTTTCGGGTGAATCTGGGCCGTTGGATCAAACCGACATTAACGGACGGTTTTCCTTAATCCTTTAGGTCGGTGGAGCATAATCCTCGAGGCGGAGCCTGATTGGCTGAGGGGGCAGGGCGGGCGCCCAAGGGACTAGGGCGGGCGCCCTGGTCCCGGGCCGTTCGGCCTCCCGCTCGTTCCCATGGCTTCTGGACTCTTCCACATTAAGGAAAATTGGGGGTTACGTTAATTATCCGTCATTAACCCGACATGTGGGCCTTTCCTTCATATTTCCTGATAACCCCCTGCAGAAATAGATAAACAGCAAAACTCGTGGAATTCTGTCAGATAAAACCCTAAGTCTGGGTGTTGGTTTCATTTAGATCCTTTTCTCTATTTATTTGATAGATATAATTGATACTTAAGGACCGTCAACAACGGGTAAGTCTAGCTGAGTACATTCCCGTACTCAGGGTTTATCCCGTTGTGCAGATGCCAGGTCTACTACGGCTATGTAAGCACTGTCTCTACCCCGTGGAGGGTGATGAGGAGTAGGCCCAGGGCAGGGTCATCTAGAAGCTTCTCCTTTGCTTTTGCTGAACTGAGACTATTGGTGGCACATTATCTAAAAAAGGAGGAGTGAGTTATCAAAACAATGTTTTATTTGGACCACGTGTGTGGTGGTCGTGTTTCAAACTTATTTAAGCTTCCGCACTTCAAAACTCAGTATTGTAATAACTTTTACGATTTCGTACTCTGATGTTAATTTCGATTTCGATTATCAACTGTTGTATCCTCGCGAATGTGGTACTTGAACGATGTGATCCTGTATGTTGTAAGTTGTTTGAAATCCTTCGAGATTTCCGGACTACCGGAGTTATATGGGTTCAAGTATGAGTCGAAGTCAGCTGAATTTGGCTAAGACGGTACTTGAGCTCTTATAATTTGGACGGTTCCGCTACAGCTTTCCCCGTAGGCGTGCTAGGAATGGTTTTTCTACTAACCATTCTTTTGAGCAGCCGGGACAACACTGGTACACTTCCCATTTTACTCACCCCAGTGTTGGACCATATGCTCAACCTATGTCTTTTTATTGATGTAGGTAAGACGATTGGAGGACATTTGGTTGGTGGATTCCGGGTGTTCAAGACATATGACTGAAAACTCCAAATGGTTTTCCAGTCTTAGTCCAGTTGCCGGAAAGAAGTTTATCACCTTCGGTGACAATAGCAAAGGTAAAGTGTTATCCCATGGTTCTGTGCGAGTTAATGAGCACTTTGTGTTGCGTGATGTTGCTCTTGTTTTGAACTTGCATTTTAACCTTCTTTCTGTTTCGCAACTTTTTGAGGATGACTATGAGATTCATTTTAAGCCGAATCTCAGTCATATTTTGGATCCTCAGGGCAATCTTGTATGTTTGATTTCGCCCTTTGGAAAGTCTTTCGTGCGAATTTCTCAGAGTCTTTTGGTGCTTCTCGTTGTCTTATGGCAGGATCCTCTTCCTCGGATCTTTGGAAATGGCATAGGAGACTTGGTGTAACGTAACAGCCCTAAACCCATGGCCCACTGATCGCCGTCAACCACTGACAGTCGACCCGTACAGCCAAGAGATTAAGACCGGTTCCGCTACTGGGCTACATCAGTGCCCGATGTCCGCAGGATCATCTCACAATTCAGTTACAATCTCTTGAATTTTGACAAATAACATCGGAGTAAATAGCGGAAGACTTAGATAACAATAGTTTTACAAACCAGGGTTCAACATAAAATCAAAGTGAAGTTATTACAGACCATAGTTCAAATAGATAGAGTTGGCAGAGTAGCGCATGACAACAACTGAAGGGTAAAGATACTTCACCCAGCCCGAGGGTGAATAATCACTCGTCGGCCTCGTCGGCCTCTTCCTGAACAACAGTCACACAGCAGGGTCCAAGGCATACTGAGGAATCTGCCATACCTGCAACATGGGTAATAAAACCCTGAGTACAAAGGTACTCAACAAGACTTACCCGACTAAAGAAAAAGGGAGAAGACTCAGGAATGAGAGGCTTAGGGTAGTCAAGGTAAGGCTTAAGCAAGATCAAGTATTTTGCAGAAAAGCATTTTTTTGTAAACCTTATTTTATTTTGAAAGATTCAGTATTCCTCAATTCTCATCATTCATGATTCATTTTACATTTCAAAACATTCCTAGTTGAGAACCACTCTCCGTTGACAGTCAGTGGACCAAGTCTCCATAACCGAGGAGCAACGTTAATCCGGATAAATAATACTCAGCTGAGGATCCCTATCCACACTGCATATGTAGCACCCAAGCTTGCATATGCCAACTCGTCTACCACGATTCCTCCAAGATTGGGCCCGGTCCTACGCCACCCGGAAGTACAGTACACCACTCCAATCCGGGACTCTAACCCACGTGGGTACATGCTACTTCCGCCATCTCTCCACTCCCAGTGCGCGGTTGTCGGTCCAATAATGGATTTCTCGGAGCCAGAGCTTTCCGTAGTATGTGAATAGTTACAAGTCTTGACCAGCAGGCCCCCATACGGATGGTCCCTACATTTTTCCGCCAGCGACAAGCACCTCGGACTCTAACCCAAGAGTACAGGTCCTGTCGGTTTTTCAACCCTGTCCCGGTCGGTGTCAACTGTTGAGTCCCGGACTACAACATGACGGCACCGTACGCAAGGACAACCTCTCCTTCCTATTGACTAAGTACGGATCAGATACTTAGCCAATAGTGGGAGTAAACCAGAATTCCCATAAAGTTTCTTTCAGTGATCACACTTTTGAAATTGGCACTTTTATTGCAAAGTCTAATCCATAAGCATTGCTAAGCATTTTTCAAATACTTTTGAAAAGCAGGCTCGGGTGTATCAGTGGTCAAGGTGGATAATGCATCAGTTAGGATATCACTCAACTCCTATAAACCTAATGCAATAATTTAACTCAAAAGCATTTAAGGAAATCACTTTATAAATTCAAGGAAAGGGTTAAATGCACCGGGGCTTGCCTTGGATGGCAAAAAGAGCAGACTCGGGTTGGTGGTGTAGGTGCCGGAGCTCGGGTCGCCTCGGGGACAGATCCTTCGGTGGCTACCTCGACTTCAGGTCCTTCTTCGTCAACTATACGGATGCAATGATGAATGCACATGAGAATGATGATATGGACTTATGGTGCAAGACAATTCCACTGATTCTAGATTACTTTTAACAAAAGCATGATTGAAATCTAGGTTGAGCATAAAAGGTAACCATTTCTTCCTTAAGCAATATTGATTAAACTAGCCCTTATTATATTATCCTAAGCATCAACCAAACATAGCATCACGAACATCATAGACCAAGGGTAGGGGTCTATGAACATCAATCAATCCAAAGATCACATCATCAAACACTTATTACCAACCCTAATTCATCTTTTCTCTATTTTCTTAATTATTTAAAAGGTCTTTTTATGAAGTTGCTCCAAAAATTACCAAATAATCACATAAGTTCATTATGGTGTAGATAGATGGCAAAACAAATTTCATAATTTTTGGAGGTCATTAAGGTGCTCAAATAAAATCAGACATTAATTAGCAAAAGGCACTATTTAACAATTAAAATAATGCTCAAAAAATCAACTTGTTCCAAAAGACTTCAAAATTTTACCAGAGACTAAACATGGCATAAGAAGCTCACAAAATTTTGTCTCAAGATTTTGGAGTTATAATTCACTCTCCAAAAATACCAAAACCTTCATTTTTCAATTAAAAGGGGAATTTTTTTCATTTTCAAATTTTTGCACAAAACTCAAGTTTCATATTTTTATAAAATACTCCAGAGCATAAAGAGTCTACCACAAAAATTTCAGAATTTTTGGATGCACACAGAAAATCATACAAAAAAGAGAAAACAGAACACTATTCACATCTCTCAGAAAAAGAGAAGAGCACTGTGCTCCTTCTAGGCCGGGCTCGGCGAATCGCGGGGCTCGGGCGAATCGCGCGGGGCTCGGTCGAGACGGCTCGGTCGAGACGGAAGCGACAGCCTCGTCCGAGGCCTGGCCCGGAGGCTCGGGCGAGACGGAGAAGTGAGCCTCAGTCCGAGGCCGGACTCGGGCGAGCGGAGAGCATGCGTCGCCGAGGCTTGGGCTCGGGCGAAGCGGAGGGCATGCGCTTGCCGAGGCTTGGGCTCGGGCGAAGCGGAGAGAAACAGAGGCCGAAGGCTCGGATGCTTACCACGGGTCGGAGGCAGGGCTCGAGGGTGAGGCTCGACTTGTGCTCGAGGGTGAGGCTCGACTCGTTCTCGAGGGTGAGGCTCGACTTGTTCTCGAGTGAGCTCGACACGCTCGAGGGAGAAGATGACACGCGGCGCTCTCCGGCGATCCGGCGGTCCTGCGCACACACGAGACCGCAAGGGCCGGGTTAGAGTCGCGCGGGGGCCAAGGAACACGACACGGGGTCGGTGAGAGATGATCATGGCCGGAGACGGCGAATTCCACGAACCCGAGCTCGCCGGGTTTCTGCCGGATTGGAACGGCGAGCTTACGCCGGGCGATAGGAGGCGGGGAAGGTGAAATTGAGAGGTGGGAAAGCTTCACGAGCTCAAGGCGGAGCTTTCGGGCTAGATGGTGGAGCGGCGGAGTGTCTGGAGAGTGGCTGGCCACGGTGGCGGGGGTGAGTGCGGAGGTCGGAGCTCCGGCGGCTTATATAGCCGCGGCTAGGGGACGGTAGAGACCTCGGGTTATGCGGGTAAGGTTTGCGGGGGCGTGCGCACTCGATTGCGCTCTGGCGGATCGGCTGGCGTGCAGCCGGGGCTCGGGCGCAAGCTCGGCCGGCGATGGCCACGCGGCGGCGGCAGCTGGGCACTGTAGGGGCCGAGAGCGATGGTCAGCGCTCGCGTGCGGGCGCGGAGGGAACAGGGGACAGCGGTGGCAGGTTGGTGGCGCGTGGGGAGCAGCCGTCTGCGCTGCAGGCGCAGCGCCGGCGCCATGGCCGGGCCCCCCCCCTTCCTCAGGCTCTACGGGAAGAAGAACAGTGCTAGGGTCTAGGGGTTTGACTTTTGGCCAGTTTCTGTATTTTGCAAAAATCTCCCAAAATAACTGTGCGACAAAAACTCAAAATACCAAAGTTGTTCAGAAAAGAGATCTTCAACTTTGTCAATATGAACATTTTCAAATTCCAAATAGTTTTTGAACTATAATCAAAACAGAAAAGGGAACATTTTTCAACTTTGATTCAAATCAAAATTACTTTGGATTTCAAACTGAAACTTGAAAATCTTTAATATGAAAGTTGTTCCATTTGTCAAAACCTACAACTTTGCTAATATACACATTTTCTGAAACTCAATAGTTTTTGAATAAATTTTTTAAAACTGAAAAGGGGACAAAAACTGGAATTTGAATGAATTTGAAATTACTTCAAATTTTATATAGAAACATAGAAATCTGTAAATACCAAAGTTGTTCCTCTAGGTCAGATTCACAACTTTGCTTTTTGAACCAACTCAAAATTTTGAATTTTGAAAAAGTTATCAAAAAGGGAATAAATCCAGGATTTGGGATTTTAGGGTTTTGCAAAAGGAAAATCAAATCAAATCTGATTTTTGAACTTTGATCGAAGCAACAAACATCAGGGCACTAAATTTGAACAAGAATTACATAGACTAGGCACAGAGGTGAAATTACCATTTTGCCCCTATAGGAAGAAGTGGGCTAATAAGGGTTTTTGCAATAGAGGTACATCACATAAAATGATACACTAAGCAAATGCATACACATGAAATCATGATCAAGATGATTAATGATGCTAATGATGATATGTCAAGTTAATTACATGCTTAAACACCAGAGGTGTTACAGCCTTCCCCCCTTAAAGAAATCTCGCCCCGAGATTCTGCGTCTTAAGAAAAGACAAAGAAGGGAAAAGGCAAAACTTTACATAGACAGGGATTCGAGAAAGTCGGGATAGTTCTTTGCCAAGAAGTCTTCAGATTCCCAAGTAGCTTCTTCTTCAGAGTGCTGGTTCCACTGGATTTTGTACCACCTTGTGGTAGTTCTTCGAGTAACTCGATCTTTGTGATCCAACACGCGAACTGGATATTCCGAGTAGGATAGATCAGGCTCTAGCTCGACACCTTCAACTTCCACGACATGTTCTGGTACTCGGAGGCACTTCTTGAGTTGGGAGACATGGAAAACATTGTGGACAGCAGAGAGATGATCGGGCAACTTCAGCTTGTAAGCTACCTTGCCACAACATTCCAAAATCTCAAACGGACCAATGTAGCGGGGTGCTAACTTTCCCTTGACCCCAAAACGAGTGACTCCTTTGGTTGGTGAGACCTTGAGATATACGTAATCTCCAACTTGAAACTTCAGAGGTCGACGTCTCTTGTCAGCATAACTCTTTTGTCGGGATTGGGCAATCTTCATGTTCTCTTGTATCTGCTTGACTTTCTCTTCCATATCTTTGACCAGGTCAACTCCAAAGAATTCTCTTTCTCCGGGCTCAGACCAACTGAGGGGTGTACGACAACGACGACCGTACAGTGCTTCAAATGGTGCCATTTTGATGCTTTCTTGATAACTGTTATTATATGAGAACTCTGCCAAGGGCAAACAGTCATCCCAAGTATCTGCGAAGGTGAGCACACATGCTCTCAACATATCCTCTAACACTTGGTTGACTCGCTCAGTTTGTCCATCTGTTTGTGGATGATATGTCGTACTATGCAAGAGCTTGGTTCCAAGTGAGGTATGGAACGCTTTCCAGAACTTTGCGACAAACTGAGTACCACGATCAGAGATAATGGTCTTGGGTATTCCATGAAGCTTCACTATGTTGTTCTTGTACAAGGCGGCATACGTGGGGACGGCGTAGCTGGTCTTGACTGGCAGAAAGTGAGCTTGTTTGGTGAGTCGGTCCACGATTACCCAAATGGAATCAAAACCTTTCCGAGTCTTGGGTAGTCCATTGATAAAATCCATACTGATATCTTCCCACTTCCAGGCAGGTACAGATAAAGGCTGCAATTCTCCTCCAGGCTTCATGTGCACGGCTTTGACTTTCTGGCAAGTATCACAGCGAGCGACATAGCGAGCGATTTCAATCTTCATCTTTGTCCACCAGAATCTCTGCCTTAGATCCTGGTACATCTTGTTGCTGCGCGGGGTGGATGGAAAACCTAGACAGGTGTGCCTCATCAAGGATCAACTGTCTCAATTCAGGCACCTTGGGAACTACTAGACGGTTCTTGAACCAAACAACTCCTACATCATCGATCCTGAACACAATTAGCCTTACCGGTCTGGACCTTTTCGATGATGTGCTTGATTCCGGGTTATCTTTCTGTGCAGCGATGACTTGTTCCTTGACCGATGTTTCTATCCTGACATTGTTCAGGCTTCCTTGCGGAACTATCTCAATACCCATCCTTTCAAGAGCATGGCACAAGGAAAGATCATAGGGCTTCGTCGTCAGACAGTTGCAGTATGACTTGCGACTGAGGGCATCGGCAACTACATTTGCTTTACCAGGATGGTAATGCACTTCGAGATCATAATCCTTGATTAACTCAAGCCATCTTCGCTGCCTCATGTTCAGCTCTTCTTGGGTGAAGATATACTTCAGGCTCTTGTGATCTGTGTACACATTGCAGGTACTGCCCAACAGATAATGACGCCATATCTTCAAAGCATGCACCACTGCTGCTAACTCAAGGTCATGGGTTGGATAATTCTCCTCATGTCGCCTAAGCTGCCGTGAGGCATAAGCGATCACTCGACCTTCTTGCATCAAAACACAGCCAAACCACCCGTACCAGATGCATCACAGTATACATCAAAGGGTTTCTCGATGTCTGGTTGAGCTAGGACTGGTGATGTAGTTAGTAGTTTCTTCAAGGCTTGAAAAGCTTGCTCACAGGCTGTTGACCAAACAAAATCCACGGAATTCTTCAACAACTCTGTGATAGGCTTGGCAACTCTGGAGAAGTCTGGGATGAAACGACGATAGTATCCAGCCATTCCCATGAAGCTGCGAACTTCGCGGACAGTGGTAGGTGGCTTCCAATCCAAGATATCTGCCACTTTTCAGGGTCAACTGACACACCTTCAGCGGACAGGACATGACCAAGGAATTGAATTCGATCTAGCCAGAATTCACATTTACTGAACTTGGCATACAGCTGGTGATCTCTGAGACGAGAGAGAACGACACGACGAGATGCTTGGCATGATCTTCAGGAGTTCTTGAATAAACAAGGATGTCGTCAATGAACACGACTACAAATTTATCGAGCTCTGGCATGAACACAGAGTTCATGAGATACATGAAATGAGCGGGGGCATTGGTCAAGCCAAAAGACATGACCAAGTACTCATATAGGCCGTATCTGGTGGTGAAAGCTGTTTTGGGAATATCTTCGGGACGAATTTTTATTTGGTGATAGCCAGATCTGAGGTCGATCTTGGAAAACACTCTGGCTCCAGATAACTGGTCAAACAGAAGATCAATGCGAGGCAAGGGATATTTATTTTTGATGGTGACCTCGTTGAGCGGGCGATAGTCAACGCACAGACGAAGGCTTTTGTCCTTCTTCTTCACAAAGATAGCAGGACAGCCCCAAGGAGATGAACTTGGGCGAATGAGACCCTTATCCAATAGCTCTTGCAATTGGATCTTCAGCTCTGCCAACTCTCTGGGAGGCATTCGATAAGCTCTACGGGATATAGGAGCAGTCCCGGGCTTTAGCTCTATAGCAAACTCAACATCACGGTCGGGAGGCAGACCAGGTAAATCTTCAGGAAAAACATCAGGGAACTCACAGACTACGGGATGTCTCGGATCCCTTGATCATAGGTAGCATTTAGCTGTGTGGTAGCTGGTTTTGAAGGCATAGGAAGTTGGAGAAGGAGTTTGGCGGTACTGTTAGGATATCCACTCTCTCACAACTCTATTCAAGATGTCTATCATGGCTTTATACTGACACATCCAATTCATGCCTAAGATGACATCTATCTCTTGATCGCGCAGTACTATCATGGTGGTAGGAAAGACATGTTTCCCCAACATTACTGGTATACTGCGGACCACTTCCTTAGTATTTATCCGCCCTCCAGGCGAAAGTATGCAGAAACTTTCTTTTAACTCCCCCATGGGCAACTCATGCTTGATGACAAAAGTGCGACTGATGAAGGAATGCGATGCACCAGAATCAAACAAGACGACTGCAGGATGATTGGCAACAGGGAACCTACCGAGCATGACGGGCTCTCCTTCTGGGATGTTACTGACGGTGGTGAAGTAGACTTGCCCGTGCTTCCTGACAAGCTTGCCCTTCTGGACGTGCTGCTGCGGTGCACGGTGCTGCTGCTGTGATCCTCCAGGGCCTTTCTGTGCATGCTGGGCATTCTTCTTGGGTTTTGGGCACTCGCGAGACCAGTGACCAACTTGGCCACAGTTGTAGCATGGATGGTTGTAAGCTGTTTGTGGGGTGGTGACACGAACACCGGGGGCGTTCGGCTGAGTGGCACTTTGCTGGTTGGCATTGTGGGTGGTGGCCGCGGTACGAACGACCACTTGCTGATGGGGGTATGGGGCACGGTTTTGGTGGTGGCTGGGGTGGTAGATGATTCTTGGGCGCTTATGGTTGCTGGAGAAACTGCTAGACCCAGCCTTCTTCTTCTTCTTCTCTTCCTGATACTGGCGGTTGCTTTCCTCGTAAGCAACAGCACGGTCAACAACATCATGGTAGGATCCGTTTAGGTTGTTGGACAGACCTCTGCGAATCTTAGGGTGCAGACCCCTGAGAAAACAATCTCTCTTCTTTTCCTCTGTGTTGACATAGTCGGAGGCATACTGGCTGAGGTGGTTGAATTGTCCCACGTACTGCATGACGGTGGAATCTTTCTGTTGCAGGGCCAAAAACTGATCCAACTTCATCTTCATCAATCCCGAAGGGATGTGATGTGCTCTGAAAGCGGTGCGGAACTCTTCCCAGGTCAGCTGGTGACCTTCTGGCTGGGCCGCCAACAGGTTGGCGTACCAGGCACTTGCAGGACCACGGAGCTGCTGAGAAGCGAACCGAGGCTTCTGGATCTCCGTGCAGTGCAGTAGACTGAACTTCTGTTCCATGGTGCGTAACCAGTCGTCAGCCTCGAGAGGTTCATCGGCCTTTGTGAAGACCGGTGGTCGTGTTTCAGTGAAGTCCACATAGGTTGTCTCTTGGTTGTTGCGGCGACCACGGTTGCCGTTGTTCTGCTGCCCTTGATTCTGAGCCATCAGATTGGCAGCGGCGGCCAAGCTGCAATGGCATCTGCTAGGGTAGCTGGTACAGGTGGAGGGTTTGGGATGTTGGCATCATCAGAACCTCCGGCTCCGGTACGGGTGTTCACAGGCATCTGTATAAGCAACTCGGAACTCAGCATATATGGACAAAGGTTCTGAAACAACTTGATTGACAACTTCACTGATACAAAGATAGCTGGCTTGATAAAGATGACAACAGACTGATAAGGGAAAAGGTACGAAAGAAAAGATACATGCCAGACTTGGCAACAGACAGACTAACGCCCCCAAACCTAGTCTAAGGTTTTAGGTAAGCAGATGGTACAGACACAAGGAGTCTAGTCATCATCGATGAAGATCAACTCTTCGTCATCATCATCATCCTCGATGATAAGCTCAGGCTCTTCCTCCTCATCTTCATCTTCAACGTGGACATCTTCAGCAGGTTCCACTTCCACGTTCTGATCGGGCTCGTGTTCCACTTCAGGTTCCTCCACGACTCCGTCTTCGGGGTCCTCAGCAACTGGTGGAATCACGGGGTGAAGCTGGTCGTGCAGCTGGTGTACTTCCTCATGAAGCATATCATTGAACTGCTCGATCTGGGCGGTGTATTGCTGCAGTCCATGGAGCTGGGCTCTGGTACGTCCTCGGGGGTCCAAGCATCATTGCGCTGCTCGATAGCGCGAACCGTGTTCCGGTTGGCCTGCTCCAGGGAAGCTCGTGCCTCATAAAACTCCATGCGGGAAAGGTAGAAGTCATGCTCCATGTTCTCCATTTCAGCCTTCAGATTCTTGATTTCCTCCTTCAGCTGCTTGCGGGTGCGGCGGGGAAAGCGACGACCATTGGAGGATTCTCCAGTCTCTTCTCTCCGGTGCGTGGTCGCACCTGGTGACGCGGCACACCGTTCGGTCCAGTCGACTTGCGGGCAGTCCGCTTGATGATGGCCATATCTGGACAAGAGGTTATAGATGAGAAAGGCTAGCAAGAAAAAGGTATAGGCATACTAACCCATCGAACTCTTTTATATACTTAAGTGAATGTGACATGATGCATGAATCGTTCCTACGGAACAAGGCAATGCAACTAGTAAAGTACATAGGGCTTATACAAGTTGTCTTGCTACTAGTTGCCAAAGACAAGATGAGATGAGAGAAGCAATTTGGACTCAAAATAGTCAGGTTTAGTTTTTGTTAAAAACATTTTGAAGTTTTCGCAAAAAGATTGCAACGTCATAGCGAGATGCTCCGATACCACTCTGTAACGTAACAGCCCTAAACCCATGGCCCACTGATCGCCGTCAACCACTGACAGTCGACCCGTACAGCCAAGAGATTAAGACCGGTTCCGCTACTGGGCTACATCAGTGCCCGATGTCCGCAGGATCATCTCACAATTCAGTTACAATCTCTTGAACATTTTGACAAATAACATCGGAGTAAATAGCGGAAGACTTAGATAACAATAGTTTTACAAACCAGGGTTCAACATAAAATCAAAGTGAAGTTATTACAGACCATAGTTCAAATAGATAGAGTTGGCAGAGTAGCGCATGACAACAACTGAAGGGTAAAGATACTTCACCCAGCCCGAGGGTGAATAATCACTCGTCGGCCTCGTCGGCCTCTTCCTGAACAACAGTCACACAGCAGGGTCCAAGGCATACTGAGGAATCTGCCATACCTGCAACATGGGTAATAAAACCCTGAGTACAAAGGTACTCAACAAGACTTACCCGACTAAAGAAAAAGGGAGAAGACTCAGGAATGAGAGGCTTAGGGTAGTCAAGGTAAGGCTTAAGCAAGATCAAGTATTTTGCAGAAAAGCATTTTTTTTTGTAAACCTTATTTTATTTTGAAAGATTCAGTATTCCTCAATTCTTCATCATTCATGATTCATTTTACATTTCAAAACATTCCTAGTTGAGAACCACTCTCCGTTGACAGTCAGTGGACCAAGTCTCCATAACCGAGGAGCAACGTTAATCTGGATAAATAATACTCAGCTGAGGATCCCTATCCACACTGCATATGTAGCACCCAAGCTTGCATATGCCAACTCGTCTACCACGATTCCTCCAAGATTGGGCCCGGTCCTACGCCACCCGGAAGTACAGTACACCACTCCAATCCGGGACTCTAACCCACGTGGGTACATGCTACTTCCGCCATCTCTCCACTCCCAGTGCGCGGTTGTCGGTCCAATAATGGATTTCTCGGAGCCAGAGCTTTCCGTAGTATGTGAATAGTTACAAGTCTTGACCAGCAGGCCCCCATACGGATGGTCCCTACATTTTTCCGCCAGCGACAAGCACCTCGGGACTCTAACCCAAGAGTACAGGTCCTGTCGGTTTTTCAACCCTGTCCCGGTCGGTGTCAACTGTTGAGTCCCGGACTACAACATGACGGCACCGTACGCAAGGACAACCTCTCCTTCCTATTGACTAAGTACGGATCAGATACTTAGCCAATAGTGGGAGTAAACCAGAAATTCCCATAAAGTTTCTTTCAGTGATCACACTTTTGAAATTGGCACTTTTATTGCAAAGTCTAATTCCATAAGCATTGCTAAGCATTTTTCAAATACTTTTGAAAAGCAGGCTTCGGGTGTATCAGTGGTCAAGGTGGATAATGCATCAGTTAGGGTATCACTCAACTCCTATAAACCTAATGCAATAATTTAACTCAAAAGCATTTAAGGAAATCACTTTATAAATTCAAGGAAAGGGTTAAATGCACCGGGGCTTGCCTTGGATGGCAAAAAGAGCAGACTCGGGGTTGGTGGTGTAGGTGCCGGAGCTCGGGGTCGCCTCGGAAACAGATCCTTCGGTGGCTACCTCGACTTCAGGTCCTTCTTCGTCAACTATACGGATGCAATGATGCATGCACATGAGAATGATGATATGGACTTATGGTGCAAGACAATTCCACTGATTCTAGATTACTTTTAAACAAAGCATGATTGAAATCTAGGTTGAGCATAAAAGGTAACCATTTCTTCCTTAAGCAATATTGATTAAACTAGCCCTTATTATAATTATCCTAAGCATCAACCAAACATAGCATCACGAACATCATAGACCAAGGGTAGGGGTCCATGAACATCAATCAATCCAAAGATCACATCATCAAACACTTATTACCAACCCTAATTCATCTTTTCTATTTTCTTAATTTATTTAAAAGGTCTTTTTATGAAGTTGCTCCAAAAATTACCAAATTAATCACATAAGTTCATTATGGTGTAGATAGATGGCAAAGCAAATTTCATAATTTTTGGAGGTCATTAAGGTGCTCAAATAAAATCAGACATTAATTAGCAAAAGGCACTATTTAACAATTAAAATAAATGCTCAAAAAATCAACTTGTTCCAAAAGACTTCAAAATTTTACCAGAGACTAAACATGGCATAAGAAGCTCACAAAAATTTGTCTCAAGATTTTTGGAGTTATAATTCACTCTCCAAAAATACCAAAACCTTCATTTTTCAATTAAAAGGGGAATTTTACATTTTCAAATTTTTGCACAAAACTCAAGTTTCATATTTTTATAAAATACTCCAGAGCATAAAGAGTCTACCACAAAAATTTCAGAATTTTTGGATGCACACAGAAAATCATACAAAAAAGAGAAAACAGAACACTATTCACATCTCTCAGAAAAGAGAAGAGCACTGTGCTCCTTCTAGGCCGGGCTCGGCGAATCGCGGGGCTCGGGCGAATCGCGCGGGGCTCGGTCGAGACGGCTCGGTCGAGACGGAAGCGACAGCCTCGTCCGAGGCCTGGCCCGGAGGCTCGGGCGAGACGGAGAAGTGAGCCTCAGTCCGAGGCCGGACTCGGGCGAGGCGGAGAGCATGCGTCGCCGAGGCTTGGGCTCGGGCGAAGCGGAGGGCATGCGCTTGCCGAGGCTTGGGCTCGGGCGAAGCGGAGAGGAAACAGAGGTCGAAGGCTCGGATGCTTACCACGGGTCGGAGGCAGGGCTCGAGGGTGAGGCTCGACTTGTGCTCGAGGGTGAGGCTCGACTCGTTCTCGAGGGTGAGGCTCGACTTGTTCTCGAGGGTGAGGCTCGACACGCTCGAGGGAGAAGATGACAGCGGCGGCGCTCCGGCGATCCGGCGGTCCTGCGCAACACACGAGACCGCAAGGGCCGGGTTAGAGTCGCGCGGGGCCAAGGAACACGACACGGGGGTCGGTGAGAGATGATCATGGCCGGAGACGGCGAATTCCACGAACCCGAGCTCGCCGGGTTTCTGCCGGAGATGGAAACGGCGAGCTTACGCCGGGCGATAGGAGGCGGAGAAGGTGAAATTGAGAGGTGGGAAAGCTTCACGAGCTCAAGGCGGAGCTTTCGGGCTAGATGGTGGAGCGGCGGAGTGTCTGGAGAGTGCTGGCCACGGTGGCGGGGGTGAGTGCGGAGGTCGGAGCTCCGGCGGCTTATATAGCCGCGGCTAGGGGACGGTAGAGACCTCGGGGTTATGCGGGTAAGGTTTGCGGGGGCGTGCGCACTCGATTGCGCTCTGGCGGATCGGCTGGCGTGCAGCCGGGGCTCGGGCGCAAGCTCGGCCGGCGATGGCCACGCGGCGGCGGCAGCTGGGCACTGTAGGGGCCGAGAGCGATGGTCAGCGCTCGCGTGCGGGCGCGGAGGGAACAGGGGAACAACAGTGGCAGGTTGGTGGCGCGTGGGGAGCAGCCGTCTGCGCTGCAGGCGCAGCGCCGGCGCCATGGCCGGCCCCCCCCCCTTCCCTCAGGCTCTACGGGAAGAAGAACAGTGCTAGGGTCTAGGGTTTGACTTTTGGCCAGTTTCTGTATTTTGCAAAAATCTCCCAAAATATGAACTGTGCGACAAAAACTCAAAATACCAAAGTTGTTCAGAAAAAAGAGATCTTCAACTTTGTCAATATCAACATTTTCAAATTCCAAATAGTTTTTGAACTATAATCAAAAACAGAAAAGGGAACATTTTTCAACTTTGATTCAAATCAAAATTACTTTGGATTTCAAACTGAAACTTGAAAATCTTTATATATGAAAGTTGTTCCATTTGTCAAAACCTACAACTTTGCTAATATACACTTTTTCTGAAACTCAATAGTTTTTGAATAAATTTTTAAAACTGAAAAGGGGACAAAAATTGGAATTTGAATGAATTTGAAATTACATCAAATTTTATGTAGAAACATAGAAATCTGTAAATACCAAAGTTGTTCCTCTAGGTCAGATTCACAACTTTGCTTTTTGAACCAACTCAAAATTTTGAATTTTGAAAAAGTTATCAAAAAGGGAATAAATCCAGGATTTGGGATTTTAGGGTTTTGCAAAAGGAAAATCAAATCAAATCTGATTTTTGAACTTTGATCGAAGCAACAAACATCAGGGCACTAAATTTGAACAAGAATTACATAGGACTAGGCACAGAGGTGAAATTACCATTTTGCCCCTATAGGAAGAAGTGGGCTAACAAGGGTTTTTGCAATAGAGGTACATCACATAAAATGATACACTAAGCAAATGCATACACATGAAATCATGATCAAGATGATTAATGATGCTAATGATGATATGTCAAGTTAATTACATGCTTAAACACCAGAGGTGTTACACTTGGTCATCTGAGCTTCAACTTGCTTGCAAGGCTTAGTTCACTTGGCTTAATTCGAGGATTGCCCAAGTTACACATGGAGAAGGATCTTGTTTGCCACTCGTGTAGACATGGGAAAATGGTTGCCGCTCCCCACCATCCAGTGAATCAAGTTATGACCAAGCGCCCTGGAGAGCTTTTGCATATGGACCTTGTAGGCCCGGCTCGGGTGAGCTCGGTTGGTGGAAAGTGGTATGTGCTTGTTGTTGTTGATGACTTCTCGAGATATTTGTGAGTTTTTTTAGCTGAGAAAACTAGGACTTTCTCTTTTGCTCGCAATCTGATTTTGCGTCTTCAGAACGAGTTCCCTAAGAACTCGATGAGAGCTATTCGTAGCGATAATGGTACCGAGTTCAAAAACTCAGACTTTGAAAAGTTTTGTAACTCTTTGGGTTTGGAGCATCAGTTTTCTTCCCCCTACACACCGCCACAAAAATGGTATTGTAGAGAGGAAAAATCGAACCCTTGTTGAGATGGCTAGGACGATTGTCGATGAGCATAAGACTCCTAGACGGTATTGGGCTGAGGCTATAAACTCTGCATGCTATATTTCCAATCGCATTTTTCTCTGAGCTTTCTTGAAAAAGACTTCTTATGAGTTGCATTTTGGAAGACAGCCCAAAGTGAATTATTTTAGAGTGTTTGGTTGCCATTGTTTCATACTTAAGAAAGGCAACTTGGACAAGTTTGAGTCTCGCTCTTCTGACGGTGTATTTTTGGGTTATGGTAATCATACTCATGCATATCATATACTTAACCTTGATACTAATCGAGTCATGGAGACATCTGATGTCACCTTTGATTAGACCATGCATTGTCCTTCTAGATTTGAGCAGCGAGGTGATCATGAGACTGGAGAACCTCTTTTTGATGATGAGGAAGAGGGTGCTGAAGGGATTGGTGACCCAGTACCGCCTCCACTTGTTGTGCCGCTAGGATCGGCATCTACTACGATGACTCATGGCCCCTACCCCTCTTCGTCGACTACTTAGGGGCCGTGTGATCCACTACATCAGGTCGTACCTCTTGTACCTGAGGAGGCACCAGCTACTATTGAGGGGGAGGTCATATTAGCTAGAGAGGCGCCACGACACATTCAGCGCCAACACCCTCCTCAACAGATGATCGACAACATCAACGAACGTGTCATTCGGTCAAGGTCACAACAAATCTCTCACTTTGCTCATTCTGCATTTGTTGCTGATTTTGAACCCCGAGATGTTGGACATGCTTTATCTGATCCGGATTGGGTTAATGCCATGCATGAGGAGTTAGAAAATTTTAAGAGAAATCGGGTTTGGGTTTTGGTTTCACCTCCTCCAGACTGTCATCCTATCGGGACAAAATGGGTTTTCAAAAACAAACAAGGAGAGGATGGCCACATTGTGAGAAACAAGGCCAGACTTGTAGCCCAGGGGTATAGTCAGAAGGAGGGGATAGACTATGAGGAGACTTTTTCTCCTATAGCTCGTTTGGAGGCAATTAGGATCTTCTTGGCTTTTGCTGCATCCAAGGGTTTCAAACTTTTTTCAAATGGATGTCAAGAGTGCCTTCCTAAACGGCTACATAGAAGAAGAGGTGTATGTGAAACAGCCCCTTGGTTTTGAAAATCCCAAGTTTCCAAACCATGTTTTAAACTTCACAAAGCTTTGTATGGTTTGAAACAAGCCCCTAGAGCCTGGTATGATAGGTTGAAAACCTTTTTGCTTGCTAAGGGTTTTAAAATGGGATGTGTTGATAAAACTCTTTTTCTCCTCAAGCAAGGCAACGACACTCTCTTGGTTCAGATTTATGTGGATGATATCATTTTTGGTGGTTCTTCTCATGCTTTGGTTGCCAAGTTTGCAGATATTATGATCAAGGAATTTGAGATGAGCATGATGGGCGAGTTGACTTTCTTTCTCGAGTTGCAAATCAAGCAATCCCGAGAAGGGATGTTTGTGCACCAGGGCAAGTATACAAATGACATATTGAAGAAGTTCGATATGGGTGGGGCCAGGCCTCTTCCAACACCCATGTCGACCACGACGGCCCTGGATGCGGACAAGGATGGAGAAGTTGTAGACCAGAAGGAGTACCGGAGTATGATCGGGTCGCTGTTGTACGTGATAGCGACATGCCCGGACATTCAGTTCGCGGTGTGTGTTTGCGCACGCTTTCAGGCGTCTCCGCACACCTCTCACCGTCAGGCAGTCAAGCGCATTATGAGGTACCTTCGTTTCACACCTGAGTTTGGGATTTGGTATTCTGCTTCTTCCACCCTTTCCCTTTGCGGTTACTCTGATGTTGATTTTGCTGGTTGCCGACTTGAGCGCAAGTCCACTTCTGGGACTTATCAGTTTTTTGGTTCTTCTCTTGTTTCATGGTCTTCTCGCAAGCAGTCTAGTGTTGCCCAGTCTACCACAGAGGCTGAGTATGTTGTTGCGGCTAGCTGTTGTTCCCAGTTGTTTTGGATGATGGTCACTTTGCATAATTTTGGTCTGAGCTTTTCTCGAGTACCTTTCTTTGTGACAGCACGAGTGCGATTAGCGTTGCTAAGAACCCCGTGTTGCATTCTAAGACCAAACACATATATGTGCGCTTTCATTTTCCGCGAGACCATTATGAGAAGGGTGATATCGACCTTAGGCATGTTGACACTCATAATCAGTTGGCCGATATCTTTACTAAGCCTTTAGACCAATCAACCTTTGCTAGGTTGAGAGGTGAGCTTGGTGTGTGTTTCCCCTTTTAGATGGGGGAAAACATTTTGGTTATTGTATCATAGACTGACTCCTTTTGTTTTGGGGGTTTTTTGTCTGTTTTAGTTTTGGTTTGTTCTTGTTAGATTAGTCTTTGCATTTCATCATGTTTGCATTTTTGCATTTTCAAGCTTCATGTCTATAATCTTTAGAATGAATCTATGCTCTGATTAGTGTATGCTCCGATGATATATGATGATGCTTGTAGCTTAGGCTCTTCTTGATCATTGATACATGTTGTGAGCTGAGCTACTTTTCAGAACTGTGAATATGCTTAATCAAACATAAAATTTGAAACTTGTTCACCATTAAGATTGGCAACTAGCTTGTTGTCGGGGGTCCACAAAAGGGGTACCCCCAATCAACGCGAACAAATAGATTAAACCTAGAACACCGGTAAATAACAAACCTAACGAGACCAACCCCTCGAGGCCCACAACGCTGGCCCGCCAAGCCAGGCCCCGGGCGAGCGCCCCACTAAAACCTCGAGTCCTGGAATTTAGGGCTCGAGCCCCCCACGGCCGAACACCATACCTCGAGACCCCACGCAGGGGACCTCGAGCCTCTCTGGCACAACAGCCTATCCCTCGAGGCGCTTATGCTTCCCTCGAGCGGCGCAGGCATCGGATGACAACCCCATACCGCGCATTTAATACATCCACCTACTCCAGTCACGTCCTCTGCAGCCCGACGTGTACCACAGTAACCAGGGCAGAGTCAAGTCTCGTTTTCACCACAAGCATGGGCAAAAGGGCGCCAGTACGACACTGTTAACCCATACCCTACGCTGTTGCACGTCCAAGCCGCGTCTCGAGGCTCGGATGCCCACTGCTCAATCAATTTCCACGGGACTTGTCCATACCTGCGGGGGCTCGAGCCCCCCGTAGGCGCCACCTCGAGGCCGGCTCTGCGCCCCTCGAGCCCTAACTGCTTTCATGCTATTGGAAGACAGGTACCCCAAGATCCGGAGGGACCCCGCCGTGTCCTGTACGTGCCGGAATGAGTGCTGTACGGGTTCTACATCGTCACGTCATCACGTCCGCGCCCGGGATGGAGGCCACGCCCCAAGGACGCCTCAACAGCAACGCCCACGTCGGCTCCAGTGGCCCCGACAAGACAGGGTTCCTACCCCTCTCCGTATTGGGCATCGTACGCCCCGACACCTGTATTACCCTTGTGTAACCCTGGCCTCCCCTTGCTCTATAAAAGGGGACGCCAGGGCCCTTCGTGCGAAGAGGACAAGACACAGGTCCGCGGTTGCACAACTCCGAGAGACAACACACAAGTCCACCCACGTACACACTCGAGTCCGGACTCCGGTCCACGCTCATTGAGCTTGTATTCGCCCCTGTACAAGCACTTAGGTGCGAGTAATACAAGAACCTCCTCCCCCGCTGGACGTAGGGCCTTCTTTGCCCGAACCAGGATAAATCCTTGTGTCATCTTGCATCACCATCCAGGAAGAGAGCACGCGATCACATTACTCGTTGGTGTCATACCCCCGGGTTCGAAACACCGACACTTGTGTAGAATGTGTTGAAGTTACATGTGCTATTCATATATGCTAGATTGCTATGTCTCTAGTTCTGAGTCTTTCACTTGCTTGGTATGTTCATATTCTGCCTTAAAATTGAACCAAGTCTAAGTGAATTGAGAAGATCGAGATGGGATTGCTTGTCAGCACATCACAGTATCGAGACGGTTTCTCATTACACATTGAGTTAAACTTGAGCCATGTAGTGTAAGACCAAAACCGATGCTTTAAGCTTCTGATTGCTTATGCATAGGCTTAGCACGGTTGAAAAGTTAGGCAATGACAAGCTTTCAACCTCTCGCAATCACATGCTGAAATCTGAACTTGTGTATAATCACCGCTGCAACTCCGATAAAATTTTGAAAACACAAGTCTATGTTTCATTCTATAGCATGATGATTGAACTTTACTAGGGGTAGTTCACCTTGTATACATGTTTAGCACTTGCTTGACTTCCTGTCTATACATGTTCAGTGCTATTTTGATGATGACATCCTTTCTGAACGGCTTAAAACTGCTCACTATGTTCATATGTTCATATTTTGTACCTTGTGATCAGTTTGAGCCTTTGCTGGCATTTATGCTTATTGATGAGTAGTGGGATCAGCACTTTTTAGAGCATTTGTTCACTCTATTGACTATATACCTGAAGCCGCTAACATACATTTTTGACTCATATGCATTTGCTTGACTCCAATAGGCATGGTTTAGCCCTGTATCGCTTGTTTGGGCTCTTTTTCCTTCTATTTTGCCTGCAAATTGCCCCCAAGGGGGAGAATTTTTCCAAAGGAGAGATGTGGTGACAATTTGCAAATCTTGTGCTTCACTTGTTAAGGGGGAGTTCTTTGAGTGAGGGGGAGCTTTGGGGAGCTTTTCTGCTTTGTTTCGATTTGGTTTTCAGTTTGTTTTGATTTTCAATTGGTTGGAGTGATTTTCAGCTAGTTGTGTTGAGCCTCTATGCGTCTATCTTGAGGGACTAGTTGTTCTTTACCCAGTTTTTGGCTTCTTTGCTCCATCTTTCTCGCTAGTGGTGTTGAGCCTGTTCTGCCTCTTCTTGAGGGCTAGTGTCACACCCCAATTTTAAGAACAAAATTGGAGCACAATATATGTATGTCAGGATCAATTTTCATAAATATATCGACATCATAGTAAATATCAAAACAATACTTTATTAATATATCAAACTTTATTACATAAATGACCCTCGGGTCTGAAAGAAAAGTACAGACTCTCATGATAACTGACTCTAATGAAGGCTCTGTAGAAGACGCGGAAAACTGGACTCCATCTCCACAGGAAAGTCGACCGGGGGTAGCACCATCCTAGTACAGGTCGTCAGGGTCGAAGCCACCGTCTTCTGGATACTCCTGCTCCTCGTACACGTAGTCGCCGGCGTCTGGGTGGGGTAGCAGGGGGTTCAAAGAAGAAGGGTGAGTACATCGAAATGTACTCCGCAAGTGTAGGAAATATATGCTTATGAGGCTAGTAACAATGGTAGGCGGACTCTGTTTTACTCAAGCGCCGAAAGCGACACATCCTATTAATCCTATTAGACCTATGCACCTATTTACTAGGTTATAGACACATATACTGTAGAAAAGTAGAACACTCGAAATCCACCAAGCAAACCACACTTGGAGTCCACCAAGCACGACCCACACCTGAAGTCCATCAGGCAACCACACCTGAAGTCCATCAGATGACCCGAACCGGTAACCAGTAACCAACTAATCTCAAAGAAGTCCAAGCCCGCTCGTGACCGTGAGCACGACTGATATATCAGTTTTACACTCTGCAGAGGTTGCACATCGTTACCCATGAGTCGTGCATTACCCGTCACGCTAAACACTGCCAAGGTGCATAGCAGGTTGCACTGCAAGGCCCTTACAAAACTCCCTCCAAGCCCATTTTACACGTTCACTAAGGTTTCACCGCTAACAGTGGATATACACACCACTGCAGAAGCCCCCTCTTGTGCCACAAATCCGACCCCGTGTAAACCCTCAACTTGGAGACAATTAATTACTTAGCCAGGTCCAGCCCACCCAGATCCCATGGTTGCGCTGTTAAGCCGGGTTACATGCTCTGAGAACCGGGTCCTAGGGATCCAGGCAGGATAAATCTAGCACAAGCCCCGAACCAAAAACCAAATAAGAGCTGCCAAGTCCATGGCACAAAACCACCAGTACGGTCCATCCTGCCGGATTTACCTAACAACCATGTTACTACAAAAATTACCATGTCCACATTGTTTCATAGATCATTAGTCAAGATTATTAACATTACCTCCCATCCCAACCATGACTGCAGGGCTAAGCAAGATATCTACCCGACATCCGAAACCAGGTGACAAGGGTAATTGATCAAAGTCTAGTAAACCATAACATGGGATTCAATTTAATGACAAGCATGCAACTACAGGATCTAACTACTCTAATACCAAAAGTAAAATAAAGTGTAGGTGCAAAATGTTCAAGAACACTTGCCTTCGGGCTGGGTCGAATCTGCCGGATCACAGGAATAGGCGGGAGCGTCCTCGTACTCCGCACTCTCTGGCCCAATCAACATAGATGGCACATACAAAACAAAATAAATAATAGTACAACAAACAGTAACAAAATAGTAAGCTAACAGATCTACTGCGTAGAGAACGAAAATATGAATCTAACGCAAGTTGAATGGGTCAAATCGGAGTTAAAACGTGAAAGTTATAAGCTTTTGAACTTTGGTGGCAATTCTGTAAATAAATAGAACTCATTTTGTGAATTTAAATAAATAAAAACTGAATTAAACCGACTGGTGGACCGGGCCTCATTTACATGGAACTGCAAGGGCTGGATCGAAAGAATTCTAAGACTCAGAAAACAGGATAGATGGACGGTGGGTTTATTCTGTGAAAACCTAGGGCTTTTTATGCAAAACGGCGCGAACGCGGCAGGGCGATCGGCGTGGCGTCCGCGTGGCACCACGTGGCGCAACTCCACTGGCTCCGGCGTACCACGCAGGCGGAAGCGGGGTGCGGTGGCGCGGGACTGCGCCTCATTTTGGCAAGAGATCAGGTGCCTGCTTGCAAGTTTTCCCAGACACAGCGCACATGGTAAACGGACTGCGGGTTGAATCACGGTAAACAGAGGGGGTTTTCTGCAAGTTTGCCGCAGCCGGTCGGCGCTGGCGATGTGGACGCCGTGTGGCGCCACGCGACAGGCGCTGATTCACCCGGTGCACCGCGTGTGCCGTGGACATGGTGACGGGGCGTTGTGGACTGGGTGCACAGACTCATAGACCCGGTCTATACCGGTTCGTTTAAGAGGCATCTAATCTTGGCCGTTTGTTCTGGATCGGAGGGCCAGGGAAGGAAGGGGAGATCACGCGGCCACCGGCGGTGCACAGACACGGCAGCGCCATAGCCCCGCGTGACGGAGCTTCGCCGGAGCGCCTCGGAATCGAGCTATAGACTAGTAGAGACCCGGGAAAAGATTCAATCGCACGAGGAGCTCACCGCGGGTCCGTACGTGGTGCTCTCGGTGCCGATGGAGGCCCAGGGACGGCTGATGGCGCGGGGGTGGTTGCGGCGGTGCCTTGGTACTCCGGTGTGGTGGCGCAGTGGAGTTCCTGGTGGGGCTTTCGCCAAAGGAGGGTCCCCTAGTCGCGGTGTTCGTCGGTGATGCCGAAGGAGGGAAGACTGAGGCCGGTGGTTCGTCCCGTGAGTGGTGGCGAGCTCGGGTGGGGTGGCTATGGTGGCGGCGGCTAGGGTTGCGGGTGTCTCTGTGCTTGGGAAGGTGATGAGGAGTGGCGGCGACTCGTGCGGGTCTGACCAAACCCTATAAAAGCCGGATGGGAGAGAGGGCGAGCGGGTAGGGCGGATGCGGAGTTCTCGGCTGGAGGTTGGGGGCGAACCCGACAGACGGGCCCCGCCTGTCAGCGAGAAGACGGAGCGACCAGCTTCGTCAGAGAGAGAGAACGAGAGGGAGCGGGGAGCGAGGTTGGGCCGAGCGGGGTGGAATGGGAGGCGGGGCGCGGGCCGCGATGAGGAGGGGAGAACGGGGTCGGGCTCGGACTGGGCTGGCCCAAGGCGGGGAAGAGGGGAGGGATGGGGAAACGGGCCGGCCGGTTGGGTCCAAGGGAGGGGGAATAGGAGAGGAGGGCCACAAGAGAGAGTTTGCCTTTCTTTTCTTTTTCTTTTTCAATTCTATTTATAAATTCTGTTGAAATTCAAATCAAAACAAGTTTGAAACCAAATCTGTTTGTAAAATTTTGAAAATACTTTCCCTAGGTTTTGAAAATAAAAATTTGAGATTGATTTTGTAAATCTTTTATAAATATTTTTATTGTTTTTTTTCTAAACAGATTAAATTCGGTTTGCCCTATACGGGTTTAATAAATTATTTTTCACCCAATCAAAATTATGCAACGGCATGAATGCAACATAAAAATGATAAATAAATTTTTATTTTCCTCCACTAATAAAGAACCAACCTATTTAATTTCTAATTTATTTAATTAATTTGGGGAAAATTTAAATCAGGGTGTTACAAACCTACCCCCTTAGAAGAATCTCGTCCTCGAGATTAGGAAGAGTCGGCGAAGAGATGAGGAAAATCTGCCCAAAGATCATCTTCCTTCTCCCAGGTTGCTTCTTCTTCAGAGTAATGTTTCCATTGCACCTTGCAGATTTTTATCCTCTTGTTTCGAGTGCCCCGTTCCATTGTGTCCAGAATCTTGATCGGCTCGGAGAATGTCAGATCATCCCGCAGATCAAGCTCCTCAAGTGGCAACTGCTCCTCTGGAACTCTGAGGCATCTCTTCAGCTGGGATACATGGAACACATCATGAATACCTGCTAGCCGTGCAGGTAACTCCAGCTGATAAGCAACTGCGCCTTTCTTGTCAATCACCTTGAAAGGGCCAATGAATCTCGGAGATAGCTTCCCTTTGACATTAAACCTCCGAAGACCTCTGAAGGGTGACACCTTCAGATATACGAAATCCCCAATCTGGAATTCCAGCTCTCTCCGTCTGACATCTGCATAACTCTTCTGTCTAGATTGAGCTGTCTTCAGGTTGCTTCGGATTTGCCTGACCTGTTCTTAAGCTTCTTCTATAGATTCAGGGCCAAAGACTTTCCTTTCTCCAACCTGATTCCAGAATAGAGGAGTTCTGCATTTCCTGCCATATAGTGCCTCGAAAGGTGACATCTTCAGACTGGCTTGATAGCTGTTGTTATATGAGAACTCTGCATATGGCAGACTCACATCCCAACTCTGGCTGTTTTGGAGTGCACTAGCTCACAACATGTCCTCCAGAATTTGATTCACCCTTTCTGTCTGACCATCAGTCTGAGGGTGATAAGCTGAACTGAAACTGAGGTGGGTGTCCATAGACTCATGCAACCGCTTCCAGAATCTAGATGTGAACTGGGTACCTCTATCAGATACTATGATCTTGGGCACTCCATGAAGACACACAATGCGGGACATGTACAGCTCTGCCAGCTTAGGACCCTGGTATGTCTCCTTGACCGGAATCAAATGAGCCACCTTGGTTAACCGATCAACTATGACCCAGATGGAGTCGTATCCAGACTGTGTCCTGGGCAAACCAGTGATGAAATCCATGCTGATCTCTTCCCATTTCCACTCCGGCATCTGCAAAGGCTGTAGCAAACCAGCTGGTCTCTGATGTTGGGCCTTAACCCTCTGAAATGTGTCACACAAGGCCACATACTCTGCTACTTCCCTCTTCATCCCATACCACCAGTAATACTGCTTCAAATCCTGGTACATCTTGGTACTGCCTGGATGGAGAGAGTAGGCTGAATCATGAGCTTCCCTTAAGATCAACTCCTTGATGGCCTTCACATTTGGAACACAGATCCTGCCTTTGAACCATAAGACGCCCTGATCATCCTCTGTGAATCCTGGAGCTTTGTCATCCTTGATCAACTGTCTGATCTCTAGGAGATACTCATCAGTGAGCTGCCCTGCTCGGATATCATGCTCCAAGGTCGAATCAACCTCCATGGCTACTGCATCAGTATGGCCAAGAATACCCAAGTTGAGCTTCACAAACTCCTCATGCAACTCGGGCTACTGCTCCTTGATCTCTAATACATTGTAGTAGACCTTCCTGCTCAAGGCATCTGCTACAACATTCGCCTTGCCCGGATGATAGTTGATAATCAGATCATAGTCTTTGATCAACTCTAGCCATCTCCGTTGGCGGAGATTCAGATCTGGCTGGGTGAAGATGTACTTGAGTCTCTTATGGTCAGTGTATATCTCCGTCTTCTTGCCCATCAGGTAGTGCCTCCAGATCTTCAGAGCATGAACAACAGCTGCCAACTCTAGATCATGTGTAGGATAATTCAGCTCATGCTTCCTGAGCTGTCTCGAGGCATATGCAATCACATGACCCTCCTGCATAAGGACACATCCCAAGCCCTGACGAGAAGCATCACAATAGACCGTGAAGTTCTTCTGGACATCCGGCATGACAAGGATAGGGGCAGAAGTCAACCTTGCCTTCAACTCCTCAAAACTAGCCTGGCATTCAGGGGACCATATGAACTTGGCACCCTTCTCAGTCAGTTTCGTCATCGGCTTCACGATCTTGGAGAATCCCTCAATGAATCTGCGATAATATCCAGTCATACCGAGGAAACTCTGGATCTCAGTAACATTCTGAGGTACCTTCCAGTCCAATATATCTTGGACCTTGCCTGGATCAATAGATACTCCACCCTCTGAGATGATATGCCCCAAATACGCAACCTTCGTCAGCCAGAACTCACATTTGCTCAGCTTCGCATATAACTGATGCTCTTTGAGCTTCTGCAGCACTAACCTCAGATGCTTCTCATGCTCTTCTTCATTCTTCGAGAATACCAGAATATCATCGAGGAACACCACGACGAACAAGTCCAGAAACTCCATGAAAACCTTGTTCATCAGATACATGAAGAAAGCTGGGGCATTAGTCAAGCCGAAGGACATCACTGTGTACTCATATAGCCCGTATCGAGTCACGAATGCTGTCTTCGGGGTATCAGCTTCACGAATCTTCAACTGATTATAACCTGTTTGCAGGTCAATCTTCGAGAACACATGAACACCCTTCAACTGATCAAACAGATCATCAATGCGAGGAATAGGGTACTTGTTCTTGATGGTAGCTTCATTCAAGGCGCGGTAATCAACGCACATCCGTTGGCTTCCATCCTTCTTCGGAACAAAGATCACAGGGGCTCCCCACGGGGATGTACTAGGACGAATATGCCCCTTCTCTAGCTGCTCTTGGATCTGCGTCTTTAGTTCAGCTAGCTTTTTGGCATCCATTCTATATGGTCGCCTGTATATAGGTGCAGTGCCAGGAACTAAATCAATAGAGAATTCAATCTCACGATCAGGTGGCATACCTGGCACTTTCTGGAAGACATCAGGAAACTCCTTGACAACCCGAACATCTGACGCCACAACTGCCTCATACACTCTGGCTGCCTCCATCATCTTCGGCGGTGCCTGATATGTAATCTCGGTGCCATTTGGATGCTTCACTGCGATGGTCCGCTGAGCACAATCAATAATACCCTGATATCTGCTCAACCAGTCCATACCCAGAATGATATCCACCTCTTGCGACTCCAGGATGATGAGATGAGAAGGGAAGACTACCCCCCTTATGAATAAGCTCACATTGGGGCACATATATTCTGACAACATTTCTCCTCCAAGAGACTTGACTATCAGCTTGTTTTTCAACAAAGATTTAGGCAGGTTACATCTTGTTATGCATGGTGTTGATATGAAGGAATGCGATGCCCCAGAATCGAACAACACAGTAACAGGATATGCATTAATGGAGAACGTACCAATCACCACATCAGGAGCCTCCTAAGCTGACTCCAGAGCCACATGGTTCACTTTCCCATGCCTGAAGTTCTGGCCACCATTCCTGTTCGGGTTCTGCTGCCGAGGTGCTGGTGGAGCCTGCTGCCTGGTCGGGCACTGGTTGGCCAAGTGCCCCATCTGGTGGCACTTGTAGCACGGGCCCAGCTGCCTAGCCCCCTGTGCTGGACGGGGCTGCTGCGGAGCTGGGAGAGCCGGACGAGGCACCTGAGCCTGGCGAGGCGGCGGCTGCTGCTGCTGAGGTGGAGCCTGGTACTGTGGAGCTGGCTGCCTGAGCTGGGGAGCGGGCTGCCGGAGCTGGGGCGGCCGGTACTGCTGCTGCTGCTGCGGGATCTGCCTGAAGGCTAGGGCAGGTGGAGCATAGCGGGGGCGAGCGGAGCTGCCCGAAGACTGTCCCTGGAAGGCCATCTTCCTCTTGCGATCTGCGTCGAGGCCCTTCCTTTCCTTCTCCACGATTGAAGGACCGAGAAGCAACCAGAAAGCGACCAGAGGGGGGGTGAATGGGAGCTTCAAAATTTCCTTTCGGAAACTAGTAGCCACTGTCCCGAGAATCACCCCAAAAGACAAACCCTAGAGCTTGCTAATGTCCATGACCCTAGATGTAGGGTGGATGCTTCCAAGAAGCACAGCGGGACACTACACAACTTTAGAAAGCCAACGCAAAAGACGAAAACCAAATTCGACAACGAACGAACGAGCTGCGGACGAAACAGCGCAAAACAGTCACGACCGGACTCTGGGCAGCGTCCGGTCAGTGAGCACTGGACGCGTCCGGTCGTGCGAAATCCATTCTGTGACCTTACTGTTCCTGACCGGACTCACAAGCGAGGAGCGTCCGGTCGAGAGCAGTGCGTCCGGTCACTAGAGCCAAGACAGGTGAACAGTAGATCCTGAGCGTCCGGTCAATCCAACAACCCAGCATCCGGTCAATACTCAGAGAATCCCGCGTCACATTCAACCACCGGACGCGTCCGGTCAACGCGAGGACAGCGTCCGGTCACCCCGACAGCAGCCTGTTCGTCCACCGATTCGACTCTATCTCACCCAAAACAAATCCTCTAGGGATCAAACTTGGTGAGAAGAGTCAAAAGGAGTATAGTGAGCTATCCCTAAGAGATCATGGCTCGAACCTATCTCCAAATCGATGAATCGAAGAATTTCGGGGGAAGGGAGAACACTTGACCCGAAATGAAAATCGATCGATCTCCTAGACCGTGAGGTTAGAAGTGAATTCCTTCGGTGGAAAGAAGTGCCTCACGATCTAGAACAACTTGGTTCAAACGGATTTGCAAAAGATGAACCGAGCAAAGAGACCAAACGATGGGAAAATCGTGGAGAAAAAGGATTCCGCGAAGAACACGACCAAAACGCGAATCGACACCACAATCTTGCAGCCTAAGCGCAAACACACGCTATGACAAGGAGGTTACGACCTTCTTTCCTCAAAATCAACAATACACAGAGGCAAGTCTCTCTGCGGATCTCTGCAAGCTATAGCAGGGGATGGGAGAGCAGGAAACCCTAAGTGCGAAAGAGCAAATGACTGAGATAGATGGGAGGAGGGTGTCTCCCGACTACTTATCCTACTACTAGCCTAAGTCTATTTCCTACTCTACCCCTCTCTAATCTAATTACAGAGCGAACCAGCTAAACCCTAGGGTTATTCTGGACCAACTCGGTGGTAGGTGTATCCGACGGCCACGCCCGCTCGATTCGAAGCGTTGCCTCGACGCAACCTCCAGATCACCGCCACGTGCCGCCCTCGCTCTGCACCCCCGGTTTTGTGGCCCAAACTGGGAAACCAGCCTTTTCCAGCCAACCCCCGGTTTTGAGGCCCAAACCGGGAAACCAGCCCATCAGCCTCTGAGTTTTGAGGCCAAACTCAGCAAACCCTCAGCGCCCAGGTTTTGAGGCCCAAACCTGGAAACCGTCCTCAGCCCGAGTTTTGTGGCCAAACTCGGAAACCCTCAGCCCGAGTTTTGTGGCCAAACTCGAAAACCGTCCACGCCCAGGTTTTGAGGCCCAAACCTGGAAACCGTCCATCCGATGGTTTTTCTCTGGCTCTACCACCAAACCGACGTCGTAGAGGGGATGCACCGCCCGTGCACCCCGTCCACCGACACGTGTCCCCAAGTCTACAACTTAGGCAACACATGACCGCACTTCTTCACTTGTCGTCGTCACAGGCTGCCAGCCACCACAGCTGATCCTCGGGCCTCTGGTCCCTCAGTCCAAGCCTCACGTCCACCCTTCACCGCTCGGTACCTTGGCATGACACGTCCGTCGCACGGCACGCCCATCCTTCACCGCACCCGGTCCATCGGCACGACACGTCTCAACTTGACCTTCACCTCGCCGTCGATCACTGTATCCGTGCTCGACACCTGCACAACACAAGCCAAAGAACATGCGCATCATCCTAGTTGACAATCACTCAACACTCAGAGACCCGACATACACCCATGTATCCGCAATCTCCCCCTTGATGAGTGCATTGTCAACTACTCACACAAATCATAATGAAAAGAAGAATAAGGAAGAAGGAGGAAGAAGGAGAAAACTCAACCAAATGACCCAAAAGCATAGCAAAGCCGAAGAAGGTCAAGTGGAAAGAGCGAAAGAACTTGGTCCCCAAAGACATGGGCAACGGCTCGACGCGACCAAGCAAAGCAAAACTAGCCCTCAAGAAGAGGTAGAACAGGCTCAACACCGCTAGCAAAAACCAATTGGAAAATCGAAGCAAAATGCTAGTCCCTCAAGATAGAGGCACAGAGGCTCAACACAACTAGCAAAGAAGGCTCGATACCAATGCCTTACGACCAATAATAAAGCTCGATACCAAAACACGCTCCGAACCAATTGAAATAAAAAACCCTAAAAAAATGTTTGCTAGTCCCTCAAGACAGAGGCGAAGGCTCAACACAACTAGCAAACTCCCCCTCGAAAAGTGCAAGCAACTAGGAAAACTCTCCCTTAGTTGAACATCTAGGAGACATATGATTTGCAAATTCTCCCCCTTAGTTGAAAATGCACTAATCAAGTAAAAGGCTCTCCCCATCAGAAAAGGCACCAACAAAAATGCGAACAAGGGAGGTTCTCCCCCTTCCAACATGCATATGAGTCAAAATGCAAGTTAGCAGCTTCAGGCATATATTCAGGAGAATGCAAAGATGCTCTAAACAGTATAACTCCAAAGACTCAACAGCAGCATACAAGCTCAGCAAAAGCTCAAACTGATCACCAGATATGAAATATGAACATATGAGCAGAAATGAGCAGTTTTGAGTCAAAAGGTATTCACCATCAAAATAGCACTAGCAATGTATAAACAGGAGTCTGAGCAAGTGCTAAACATGTATACAAGGTGAACTACCCCTAGCAAAGTTCAATCATCATGCTTAAGAATGAAACATACACTTGTGAATTCAACTTTAGATCGGAGTTGCAGCGGTGAAATTACACAAGGTCAATTATTAGCATGTGATTGCGAGAGGTTGAAAGCTTGTCATTGCCTAACTTTTCAACCGAGCGAAGCCTATGCCGAAGCAATCAGAAGCTTAAAGCTACGGTTTCGGTCATACACTACACGGCTCAAGTTTAACTCAAAGTGCAATGAGAAACAGTCTCGATACCGTGATGTGTTGACAAGCAATCCCATCTCGATCTTTTCAATTCACTAAAACTTGGTTCAAATTTTATACATGATATGAACAGACCAAGCAAGTGAATGACTCAGAACTAGAGACATAGCAACCTAGCATATATGAAAAGCACGAGTGAACTCAACATATCCTACACATGCTAGTTGCATATCTCAATGGTGAACATTTTAAGATTGTAAGTTATTAAGTAAATTCACCATTTCAAAATAGTTTAGCTCACAGCATGTACTAGTGATCAGAAGGAGCATAAGCTACAAGCATCAAAATAAGCATCAGAGCATACTACATAGAGCATAGTTATATTCTAGTGATTATAAACATGAAGCTTAGAATGTAAATGCGTATGTTGAAATGCAAAAGAAAAGAAGGACAAAAGAGTCAGTCAAATATACAAAATCCAAAATGTTTCCCCCATCTAAAAAGGGAAACACACACCAAGCTCACCCCTCAACCGGTTAAAGGTTGATTCGTCTAAAGGCTTGGTGAAAATATCAGCCAGTTGATGATGAGTATCGACATGGCGAAGGTCGATATCACCCTTCTCCTGGTGGTCTCGCAAGAAATGAAAGCGCACATCAATGTGTTTGGTCTTCGAGTGAAGCACGGGGTTCTTAGCAACGCTAATGGCACTCGTGCTGTCACAAAGCAAAGGCACGCGAGAAAAGTTCAGACCAAAATCACGCAAAGTGGCCATCATCCAGAGCAACTGGGAACAGCAGCTAGCTGCAGCAACATACTCAGCCTCCGTAGTAGACTGGGCGACACTAGACTGCTTGCGAGAAGACCACGAAACAAGAGAAGAACCAATAAACTGGCAAGTCCCAGAAGTGGACTTGCGCTCAATACGGCAACCAGCAAAATCGGCATCCGAATAACCGCGAAGGGAGAGGGTGGAGGAAGCAGAATACCAAATCCCGAACTCAGGCGTGAAATGAAGGTACCTGAAAATCCGCTTCACCGCCTGACGGTGAGAGGTGCGCGGCGATGCCTGAAAGCGCGCACACAGACACACCGCGAACTGGATGTCCGGGCGTGTCGCCGTCAGGTAGAGGAGCGACCCGATCATGCTGTGGTACTCCTTCTGGTCCACTGCTTCTCCATCCACATCCGCATCCAGGGCAGTCGTCGTCGACATGGGAGTTGGAAGAGGCTTGGCCTCACCCATATCGAACCGCTTCAGCAAGTCCTTGGTGTACTTCCCCTGGTGCACAAACGTCCCTTCCCGGGATTGCTTGATTTGCAACCCAAGAAAGAATGTTAGCTCACCCATCATGCTCATCTCGAACTCCCTGCTCATAGTATCTACAAACTTGGCAACCAAAGCGTGAGAAGAACCACCGAAAATGATATCATCCACGTAAATCTGGACCAAGAGAGTGTCTTTGCCTTGCCTGAGGAGAAAGAGCGTTTTATCTACACATCCCATTTTAAAACCCTTAGCAAGCAAAAAGGTTTTCAACCTATCATACCAGGCTCTAGGGGCTTGTTTCAAACCATATAAAGCTTTGTGGAGTTTAAAAACATGGTTTGGAAACTTGGGATTTTCAAAACCGGGGGGTTGCTCAACATACACTTCCTCTTCTATGTAGCCGTTTAAGAAGGCACTCTTGACATCCATTTGAAAGAGTTTAAAACCTTTGGATGCAGCAAAAGCCAAGAGTATCCTAATAGCCTCCAAACGAGCTACAGGCCGGAGCAAAAGTCTCCTCAAAGTCTATCCCCTCCTTCTGACTATAACCCTTGGCCACAAGACGCGCTTTGTTCCTCACAATGTGGCCATCCTCTCCTTGTTTGTTTTTGAAAACCTATTTTGTCCCAATAGGATTACAGTTAGGAGGAGGAGGAACTAGAACCCAAACCCGATTTCTCTCAAAATTTTCTAGCTCCTCATGCATGGCATTGACCCAGTCCGGATCCGTCAAAGCGTGTCCAACATCTCGGGGCTCAAATTTAGCAACAAAAGCAGAATGAGCGAAGTGAGAGATGTGCTGTGACCTGGACCGAGTAATCCGTTCGTCGATGCTGCCGATCATCTGCTGAGGCAGGTGCTGGCACTGGATGTGTCGTGGCGCCTCACGAGCTGAAGTAGCCTCCCCCTCAACAGCAGCTGGTGCCTCCCCGGGTACAAAAGGTACCGCTCGGGGTGGCGGATCCCACGGCCCCCAGGAAGAAGAGGTGTCGGGGCCGTGAATCGTCGTAGAAGCCGCTCTTTGCGGCACTGCAGGTGGAGGAGGTGCTGGGTCATCTATCCCTTCAGCACCTTCTTCATCATCATCAAAAAGAGGCTCGCCAACCTCATGATCACCTGCACGCTCAAAGCGAGAAGAAGGACAAACCATGGTCTCGTCGAAGGTGACATCGGATGTCTCCATGACTCGGTTAGTGTCAAGGTTAAGTACACGATAAGCTCGAGTGTGAGTGCCATAACCCAAAAACACACCGTCAGAAGAATGAGACTCAAACTTGTCCAAGTTGCCTTTTTTGAGTATAAAACAATGGCAACCAAAAACTCAAAAATAACTCACCTTGGGTAGTTTTCCAAAATGCAACTCATAAGAAGTCTTTTTCAAGAAAGCTCGGAGAAAAATGCGATTGGAAATGTAGCATGCAGTGCTCATAGCTTCGGCCTAATATCGCCTAGGAGTCCTATGCTCATCGAGCATCGTCCTGGCCATCTCAACAAGGGTCCGATTCTTCCTCTCTACAACACCATTTTGAGGGGGTGTGTAGGGGGAAGAAAACTGATGCTCTAAACCCAAAGAGTTACAAAACTTCTCAAAATCCGAATTCTTGAATTCGGAACCATTATCACTCTGAATTGCTTGCATCGAGTTCAAAGGGAACTCGTTCTGAAGACGCAAAATCAGATTACGAGCAAAGGAGAAAGTTTCGGTCTTCTCAGCTAAAAAGAAGACCCACGAATATCTCGAAAAGTCATCAACAACAACAAGCACATACCACTTCCCCCCAACCAAGCTCACCAGAGCCGGACCAACAAGGTCCATGTGTAAAAGCTCTCCAGGGCGCTTGGTCATGACCTGAGTCACTGGATGGTGGGGAGCGGCAACCATCTTCCCGTGTCTACAAGAGTGGCAAACAAGATCCTTCTCCATATGCAACTTGGGCAATCCTCGGATTAAGCCAAGTGAACTAAGCCTTGCAAGCAAGTCGAAGCTCAAATGTCCAAGTCTTCTATGCCACTTCCAAAGATCAGAGGAGGAAGGTCCAGCCACAAGACAACGAGAAGTGCCAAAAGACTCCGAGAAATTCGCACGAAAGACTTTTCCAAAGGGCGAAATCAAACACACAAGATTGCCCTGAGGATCCAAAATACGACTGAGATTCAATTTAAAACGAATCTCATAGTCGTCGTCAAAGAGTTGCGAAACAGAAAGAAGGTTAAAATGCAAGTTAGAAACAAGAGCAACATCGCGCAACACAAAGTGCTCATTAACTCGCACCGACCCGCGAGACAATACCTTACCTTTGCTATTGTCGCCGAAGGTTATGTACTCCTTTCCGGCAACAGGGCTAATGTAACACCTTGATTTAATTTTTCCCCAATTTAATAAAAGGAATTAGAAATTAAATAGGTTGGCTCGTTTATTAGAGGAGGAAAATAAAATTTAGTTATCGTTTTCATGTTGCATTCATGCCATTGCATATTTTTATTGAGTGGAAAATAAATTTATTAAACCCGTATAGGGCGAATCGATTTTATTCTATTTAGAAAAGAAATAAAATATTTACGAAAGTTTTCCAAATTCAAAATCAAACCTTAATTCAAAACCTAGGGAAAATATTTTGAAAAGTTTTGCAATTTGTATTGATTCCAAACTGATTTTGAAATGGTTTTGGAAATGAATCTGAAAGAGTTTGCAAAACCTTGACAAAGAAAAAGAAAAGAGAAGGGCACCCTGACCTCACCACTCCTTTCAGCCCACCCCACCTTGCGGCCCACTCCCTTGCTCCCCTCTCCCCTCCCCGCAACCCAGTCCAGCCGAGCCGCCAGCCCACCCCACCGCGCGGCCCACTCCCTCTCCCTCCTCGCCCCTGCACACGGCCCAGCTCGGCCGCGTCGCGCGCGCCTCTCCTCCCCGCTCCCCACGCTGGCCCTTCCTCTCTCTCTCACCGCACCAGACTTCCCCGCCCTTCACGCTCGTCCTCTGCCGCTCGGATCGATCCGAAAGCCAGCCGCCACCCCCCCATATTTTCCCTTGGCCTACAAGAACCCTGGCCACACTGCACCGCCTCCTTCCCCACGCCTCTCCGTGAGATCCCATCCGATCCAGAGCGCTACCGAGACCCATCGCCACCATCACCATTGCTGGGCTCGGTTCGAGCTCACCACCGCGCAGGGAAGTCACCACCGGCCTCTCTCCACACACCATCATCATCGCAAAGCCACGCCGCGCCCAGGAGACTCTTCTCGGGGCGAAACCGAGCCAGAGCACACCTCCCTCGACCACGCCGGAGCAACCAGACGCCGCCGCCGCGACCCCACGCCGTTCGCCGACTCTGGACCGCGATCGGCAACAGGGAGCACGTCTACGGATCCGTTGTAAGGTCCCCGTCCGATCCCGCCTCTCCCCTAGGTCTCTACTAGCCTCTAGGGCCGTTTCGAGCACTCCGGCGAGCCCTTTTCATGGCGCCACCGCGTAGAGCCCGGGCGCCGCTGTGCCTTTCCCCGCCGGCGGTAACCCCTGGCTCCCTTTTCGTTCCCAGCCGTCCGATCTTGATTCCGTGGCCGAGATTAGATCCGACCCCGAAGGGGTATGGACCGGGCGCATGGGACCGTGGACTCAGTCCACACCATGCACCCCCCCACGTCCACAGGCCGCGTGGCACACCGCACCACTCACACACCGCCACATGTCGCCACGTCGGATCCACGCAGCCAGCCGTGCTCTCTCTTCTCCCATCTAATATAGACCGTCTGATCTAGATCGGGCGATCCAGAACGTGAGATACCCCTTCGCCATCAGTTTTGCTAAAGAGCCCCTCCGTTTTCAGGGAAACAACCCGCCGTCCGAACACCACTATTCACTGAGTCACGAAAACCTTGCGATCTAGCCCCTGTACTTCACGGTAAATGACGCCCAGTCCAACCGCCATTTTCTTTTCTGTTTTATTTATTTAAAATCCGAAAATGAGTTAAAACTATTTACAGTTTTGCCATCCAACCTCAAAAGCCCATAACTTGCTCATTTTAACTCCGATTCGACCCATTCAACTTGCGTTAGATTCATAATTTCATTCCGATCTATTAGTTTACTGTTTTGATACTATTTGGTGTATTGTTATTTATTTTGTTGTATTGTGCCATGTATGTTGTTTGGGCCAGAGAGTGCGGAGTACGAGGACGCTCCAGACCATCCTTGCGACCCAGTTGATTCGACCCAGTCCGAAGGCAAGTGTCCTTGAACATCTTGCACCTACTTTATTTTACTTTTGGTATTAGAGTAGTTTAGATCTAGTAGATGCATGCAATGTCAAATTTGAATCCTATATTATGGTTTACTAGATCTTGCTCTATTATCCTTGTCGCCTGTTTTGGGATGTTCGGGTATGTGTCTTGCTTATCCCTGCAGTCATGATTGGGATGGGAGTTAAAATGTTTATAATCTTGATTAATGAACTATGAAACGAATGGGGACATGGTAATTTTGTAGTAACATGGTTATTAGGTAAATCCGGCAGGATGGAACCGTATTGGTGGTTTTGTGCCATGGACTTGGCAGCTCTTATTTGGTTTTTGGTTCGGGGCTCGTGCTAGATTTATCCTGCCTGGATCCCTAGGACCCGGTTCTCAGAGCATGTAACCCGGCTTGACAGCGCAACCATGCGATCTGGATGGGCTGGACCTGGCCAAGTAATTAATTGCCTCCAAGTTGAGGGTTTACACGGGGTCGGATTTGTGGCACAAGAGGGGGCTTCTGCAGTGGTGCGTATATCCACTGTTAGCGGTGAAACCTTAGTGAACGTGTAAAACGGACTTGGAGGGAGTTTTGTAAAGGCCTTGCAGTGCAACCTGCTATACACCTCGGCAGTGTTTAGCGTGACGGGTAATGCACGACTCATTGATATATCAGCCGTGCTCACGGTCACGAGCGGCTTGGACTTCTTTGAGATTAGTTGGTTACTGGTTGGTTTTGGGTTCGGGTCATCTGATGGACTTCAGGTGCGGTTGCCTGATGGACTTCAGGTGTTGGTTGCTCGGTGTGACTCCGAGAGTGGTTTGCTCGGTGCGACTCCGAGTGTTGATACTTTTCTACAGAGTCTGTCTATAACCTAGTAAATAGGTGCATAGGATTAATAGGATTAATAGGGTGTGTCGCTTTAGGCGCTTGAGTCAAACCAGGTCAGCCTACCTTTGTTATAAGCTTCATAAGCATATATTTCCTACACTTGCGGAGTACATTTCGATGTACTCACCCTTCCTCTTCGTCCCCCTGCTACCCCACCCAGACGCTGGAGACTACGCGTACGAGGAGCAGGAGTATCCAGAAGACGGAGGCTACGACCCTGACGACCTGTACTAGGATGGCGCTACCCCCGGTCGACCTTCCTGTGGAGATGGAGTCCAGATCTTCCGCATCTTCGTTAGAGTTTACCTGAGAGTTAGTTTCATGAGAGACTGTACTTTTTATTTCAGACCCGAGGGTCATTTATGTAATAAAGTTCGATATTAATAATAAAGCATTGTTTTGATATTTACTATGATGTGAATATATGTATGAAAATTGATCCTGGCATACATATATTGTGCTCCAATTTTGTTCTTAAAATTGGGGTGTCACAGCTAAGGCTGGAGAACCACTTGGCGTTTCCGGTCATGTGCCTCGAGCAACCGGAATCCACCAACCAAATGTCCTCCAACCGTTTTACCTACATCAATAAAAAGACATAGGGTGAGCATACGGTCCAACACTGGGGTTAGTGAAGTAGGAAGAATACCAGTGTTGGGCCGGCTGCTCAAAAGAACGGTTAGCAGAAAAACCATTCCTATCACGTCTACGAGAGGAGCGATCACCACGTAGAGGAAAACGTGGTCCGCTAAGGGAGGAGCGTCCATCGCGATACTCAAAACGCGGTGGGGGAAAACGCTCAACTACAAAGCCTCCGCCACGGGGTCCATAGCCTACAACTGCAGGCTCCCGTCGGGCACGCTCTCTACGAGGCCTAGGCCTAGGGACTTGAGGCTCAACGCCTCTAGGCCTAGCGACTCTCCTCGGAGTTCTCTGCTGCCTAGGCCTGGGAACTTGAGGTTCTGGACCTCTGGGCCTAGCTGCTCTCCTCGGAGCACTCCTCTGAACATTCGGCACATGTACATCATGAAAAAGATGGTACATGTCCGTGTTGTTCATCTCCCTAGCACGGCGCGCCTCTCTCTTGCACCTAAAGCAGAACTCGCTCAAGTGTCCATCTCTCCCACAGAAATCACAATGGTACCTCACCGCACGCAAAGGGGGTTGTTGGTACTCATGGCTGTGGGTGTGGATCACTTTGCCCTTCTGTGGCAACTCCTCCTGGATAGGTGGCATTGTGTCCAGCTTGTTCTTTAGGTGGTTGGGTTTGGGATGCCACACTTGGTTCTTGGGTGGAGCTCTCGGAGGTTCCTCAAACACCCCATCCTTGGTGGTAGGCTTGACGGGCTCTTTAGGTGGAAGCTTGGTCAGTTTGGGAGTAGTGGTGGAATTGGGCTTCTCACTAGGATTCAGACCACTCGACTCTCCAATCTTCCCAAAAGCAGAAAGATCAACACCCTGAGCAAGACCTACACCAGAACCTCCAGTAGCTCGCTTAAATTGGGAGATCATCATCCCGAGCTACGACTCACTACAAGAGACCCATGACAAGATGGTCCGAAGGTATGTGTTTTCCTCCTCAGTTTGCATCTTGCCATGCTTGACATTCACAATCTCCATCTCCAAACCCTCACACAAAGCGCACTTGGACACACAAGTGCTACCTGAGTTGGCCTCCTCAAGAGACACAATCTTGGCATTCTTCTCTGCCAACTCAGATTGCAAGACAGGACAAGTCTTGCACGCACCCAACAGAGAAGGTCTAGCCTTCAGCTCATCCACCTCTCCTACCAACGCAGCATACTTACCTCTCAAAGTGAGAAGGTCAGTCATGTGTGTGGTGCACATCTCACACTCAACCTCCTCCGACACGACCACGGTGGACTTGGCAAACTCAAGCTTCCTCACCGTGTCCTCCCACTTCTGCCTAAACTCCTTGCACTCTCTAGCGGCACGCCTAAGCAACTTGTCCTGACTAAGGAGCGCAGCAGTAAGCTTCTCGACCTCAGCAGAAAGCTCGTCGTGGGTGAGAGATACCTGGGAGATGTCGTCGTCGTCGTCGTCGTTCCGAGGGGTGTGCTCCAGCTTGCCATCGACCTCATCACCAAGCGCCATGGTGCAGAAGCCGTCGTCGGCGGCGAAGAAGCAGAGACCGTTCAGCTTGTCCTCGATCCTCTTCTTCTTCTCGGACTCGTCATCACTTGAGCAAGCGGAGTTGTCATCCGAGCCGTCGACGTCGCTGAGCGTGGCGAAGAACGCACGTTGCTCAGCCTGGGCCTTCTCCAAGTACTTCTTCTTGATGTACTCCTTGTCGAAGCCGCCCCTCCGCTTGTGCCTCGAGGGAACGTACTTCTCCTTGCGCTTGCCGGAGTCGTACTTGTGCCCATGATCGCCCTTCCCCGAATGCTTGTTCTTCTTGGGGCAGTTGGCGATGAAGTGGTCGGGGTCGCCGCACTCATAGCATCCTGAGCGTCCTCCTCCGCGGCGACGGTTCATGCGGTTGTTGTGAAACCGCGAGAACCGGTTGGCGAGCATCGCTAGCTCGTCATCCCCCAATGACTCAAGCTGGTCCTCTGTGACAGAAAAGAGAGATGAAAGAGCAAAACCTCCAGAGGGGTTAGAAGAGCCAGAAACCAAAGCCATAGTCGGGCTAGAAGGATTCTCATAAGAAGCCCTCGACATGGCGTCAATCTCACTAGACTTGAGCTTACTAAAGAGCTCGTCGCAGGTGAGGGTCTCATAGTTAGACGATTCGATGATCGCCTGGACCTTTGAGTCCCACACTGACCGATCAAGAGTGTGCAAAAGCTTCAAAGCCCTCTCATGATCGTCAAAAGGCAACAGCTCCTTGTTCGCTCTCATCTTGTTGACAATAACCTGAAAGCGAGCGAATAAACTCTCTATGCTCTCGCCAGGCTTATGTCGAAAGTTCTCATACTCCCGCTTGTGCGACTCATAGAGGCGGGATTTGACCTGAGTGGTTCCCTCATGGAAGCGCATGAGGGTCGCCCAAATCTCGCGAGCCGTGGGGAGATGAGAAACGCGATCAAACTCGGACATGATCAAACAGGAGAACAAGGCGTTACGTGCCCGGCTATTGGCCTCGTGCTCATCGATCTGGAGCTGAGTGACACGAGCAGCCAAGACAACGTAATCATCCCTGTTGCAAATCTCCCAAACAGAAGAGCCCATGCTCTGGAGATAGGCCGACATGCGTATCTTCTAATACGCGTAGTTCGTCCCATCAAAGAACGGCGGTTTGCCCACGCCGCGATCCATGTCGCCTTCCGTGGATCTGGAACCGGCTAAGGTGGAAGATCCTTAACCCGCTCCGATACCAATTGAAGGACCGAGAAGCAACCAGAAAGCGACCAGAGGGGGGGTGAATGGGAGCTTCAAAATTTCCTTTCGGAAACTAGTAGCCACTGTCCCGAGAATCACCCCAAAAGACAAACCCTAGAGCTTGCTAATGTCCACGACCCTATATGTAGGGTGGATGCTTCCAAGAAGCACAGCGGGACACTACACAACTCTAGAAAGCCAACGCAAAAGACGGAAACCAAATCCGACAACGAACGAACGAGCTGCAGACGAAACAGCGCAAAACAGTCACGACCGGACTCTGGGCAGCGTCCGGTCAGTGAGCACTGGACGCGTCCGGTCGTGCGAAATCCGTTCTGGGACCTTACTATTCCTGACCGGACTCACAAGCGAGGAGCGTCCGGTCGAGAGCAGTGTGTCCGGTCACTAGAGCCAAGACAGGTGAACAGTAGATCCTGAGCGTCCGGTCAATCCAACAACCCAGCGTCCGGTCACGAGCGTCCGGTCAATACTCAGAGAATCCCGTGTCACATTCAACCACCGGACGCGTCCGGTCAACGCGAGGACAGCGTCCGGTCACCCCGACAGCAGCCTGTTCGTCCACCGATTTGACTCTATCTCACTCAAAACAAATCCTCTAGGGATCAAACTTGGTGAGAAGAGTCAAAAGGAGTATAGTGAGCTATCCCTAAGAGATCATGGCTCGAACCTATCTCCAAATCGATGAATCGAAGAATTTCGGGGGAAGGGAGAACACTTGACCCGAAACGAAAATCGATCGATCTCCTAGACCGTGAGGTTAGAAGTGAATTCCTTCGGTGGAAAGAAGTGCCTCACGATCTAGAACAACTTGGTTCAAACGGATTTGCAAAAGATGAACCGAGCAAAGAGACCAAACGATAGGAAAATCGTGGAGAAAAAGGATTCCGCGAAGAACACGACCAAAACGCGAATCGACACCACAATCTTGCAGCCTAAGCGCAAACACACGCTATGACAAGGAGGTTACGGCCTCCTTTCCTCAAAATCAATAATACACAGAGGCAAGTCTCTCTGCGGATCTCAGCAAGCTACAGCAGGGGATGGGAGAGCAGGAAACCCTAAGTGCGAAAGAGCAAATGACTGAGATAGATGGGAGGAGGGTGTCTCCCGACTACTTATCCTACTACTAGCCTAAGTCTATTTCCTACTCTACCCCTCTCTAATCTAATTACAGAGCGAACCAGCTAAACCCTAGGGTTATTCTGGACCAACTCGGTGGTAGGTGTATCCGACGGCCACGCCCGCTCGATTCGAAGCGTTGCCTCGACGCAACCTCCAGATCGCCGCCACGTGCCGCCCTCGCTCTGCACCCCCGGTTTTGTGGCCCAAACCGGGAAACCAGCCTTTTCCAGCCAACCCCCGGTTTTGAGGCCCAAACCGGGAAACCAGCCCATCAGCCTCTGAGTTTTGAGGCCAAACTCAGCAAACCCTCAGCGCCCAGGTTTTGAGGCCCAAACCTGGAAACCGTCCTCAGCCCGAGTTTTGTGGCCAAACTCGGAAACCCTCAACCCGAGTTTTGTGGCCAAACTCGAAAACCGTCCACGCCCAGGTTTTGAGGCCCAAACCTGGAAACCGTCCATCCGATGGTTTTTCTCTGGCTCTACCACCAAACCGACGTCGTAGAGGGGATACACCGCCCGTGCACCCCGTCCACCGACACGTGTCCCCAAGTCTACGACTTGGCAACACATGACCGCACTTCCTCACTTGTCGTCGTCACAGGCTGCCAGCCACCACAGCTGATCCTTGGGCCTCTGGTCCCTCAGTCCAAGCCTCACGTCCGCCCTTCACCGCTCGGTACCTCGGCATGGCACGTCCGTCGCACCGCACGCCCATCCTTCACCGCACCCGGTCCATCGGCACGGCACGTCTCAACTTGACCTTCACCTCGCCGTCGATCACTGTATCCGTGCTCGACACCTGCACAACACAAGCCAAAGAACATGCGCATCATCCTAGTTGACAATCACTCAACACTCAGAGACTCGGCATACACCCATGTATCCGCAACGGTGTCGGGGGTTAAACCTAGAACGCAAAACCCCCAATCAACGCAAACTAATAGGTTAAACCTAGAACGCCGGTAAATAACAAACCTAACTAGTCTAACCCCTTAAAGAGACCAACCCCTCGAGGCCCACAATGCTGGCCCGCCAAGCCAGGCCTCGGGCGAACGCGCACTCTCCGTCTCGCTCGAGTTCACCGAGCCAGGCCGCGGGCTGACGCCCGTTCTCCATCTCGCTCGAACCCTCCGAAGCCAGGCCCCGGGCGAGCGCTCTACTAAAACCTCGAGTCCTGGCATTTAGGGCTCGAGCCCCCACAGCAGAACACCATACCTCGAGACCCCACGCGGGGACCTCGAGCCTCTCTGGCACAGCAGCCTATCCCTCGAGACGCTTATGCTTCCCTCGAGCGGCGCAGGCATCGGATGCCAGCCCCATACCGCGCATTTAATACATCCACCTACTCCAGTCACGTCCTCTGCAGCCCGACGTGTACCACAGTAACCAGGGCAGAGTCAAGTCTCGTTTTCACCACAAGCATGGGCAAAAGGGCGCCAGTACGACACTGTTAACCCATACCCTACACTGTTGCACGTCCAAGCCACGTCTCAAGGCCCGGATGCCCACTGCTCAATCAATTTTCACGGGACTTGTCCATACCTGCGGGGCTCGGGCCCCCCGTAGGCGCCACCTCGAGACCGGCTCCGCGCCCCTCGAGCCCTAAACTGCTTTCATGCTATTGGAAGACAGGTACCCCAAGACCCGGAGGGACCCCGTCGTGTCCTGTACGTGTCGGAATGGGTGCTGCACGGCTTCTACATCGTCACGCCATCACGTCCACGCCCGGGATGGAGGCCACGCCCCAAGGACGCCTCAACAGCAACGCCCCCATCGGCTCTAGTGGCCCCGACAAGACAGGGTTCCTACCCCTCTCCGTATTGGGCATCGTACGCCCCGACACCTGTAATACCCTTGTGTAACCCTGGCCTCCCCTTGCTCTATAAAAGGGGACACCAGGGCCCTCATTCCACGATTACAAACACGTTAGAACGCACATACGCCCACACACCCTCACACTTGAGTCCGGACTCTGGTCCACGCTCGCCAAGCTTGTATTTGCCCCTGTACAAGCACTTAGGTGCAAGTAATACAAGAACTTCCTCCCCCGCTGGACGTAGGGCCTTCTTTGCCCGAACCAGGATAAATCCTTGTGTCATCTTGCATCACCATCCAGGAAGAGAGCACACGAACATATTACTCGTTGGTGTCACACCCCCGGGTCCGAAACACCGACACACGGTGAAGGCACTGTCGACCAGCTTCTGGAATGAGGGGTACTCATTTGAAGCCAGTGCGTAGCGGAGGCCGGGGTTCAGTCCGTGCCTGAAGCAAACAACATCTTAATTACTTGACAGGTAGCAAAAGAAAGAAACATGGAGATATGAATCATGGGTTAGAGATAAGATATCAAAAAGAAAAAGAAAACTCGCCTGAAGCATTCCTGCTTCTTGGCATCGGTGTCCACATCATCTGGGGCGTAGCGTGACAGCTGGCTGAACTGCGTGAGATACTCACGCACGGACATCGTGCCCTGCCTGAGGTCCTAAAACTCCCGGCGCTTCACCCTGATCTCGCCGGAAGGGACGTACTGGTCACGGAAAGCCTTGCGGAACTCCCGCCAGGTGATGGTGTCGGCGTCCTCATGAGCGGCGGTGTAGGCAGTCCACCAGTTCTTTGCTTGGCCCTAAAGCTGGTGTGCGGCGTAGAGGACCCTATCACGGCCCTCCACATGAGCAAGCTGCAACTTGCCCTCAATGGTCTCGAGCCAATCATCTGCATCCATTGGCTCGATGGCGTGGCGGAAAACTGGAGGGTGCGTCATCATGAACCTCCTGAGAGTGTCCTCCTATCGGGGTGGTGGTGCAGCTCCTGCACCCACAGCTCCCTGAGCCACCTGGGCCATCTGTTGCATGTGCTGCATCATCTGGGCCATATTCTGCATCATCTGGTTTTGCATTTGGGCCATCTGGATCGGGTCGTACGAGGGTGGAGGCGGAGGTGGATGAGGCGGCTGGTTGCCACCCACCTCATTCCCACCAGCGTTTCCCGCGTTGCTCCTGGTGTTAACCATCTGTTGCATTTCCAGGAGTAAAGGTGAGACACGATAGATAGATAGATAGATAGATATATAACAACCCTGATTTAGTTAATTAATTGGATTAATAAAACATTTTAAACAAATGATGTCGCTGCAACCTGACGGTCGCAACACACCAACAATCATTACAAAGAACCAAAACATTGCATATGCGCAAGTACATGTCAGACAACGACCTACGAGATCACATAATTATGGTGGGCTTTTACGAGTTTGGAGGACCTACTTTAAACCAAAGTTTGAATTTTCAGCAGAAACATGCTATAGAAGTGGGAAAACTGTGAGGCTTTTAAAATTAGTTTTATAAACTCGACGACCGACTAGGGTAGCGTCCTACGGTCAACACAGCTTTGATACCACTCTGTCACACCCCAATTTTAAGAACAAAATTGGAGCACAATATATGTATGTCAGAATCAATTTTCATACATATATCGACATCATAGTAAATATCAAAACAATGCTTTATTAATATATCGAACTTTATTACATAAATGACCCTCGGGTCTAAAAGAAAAGTACAGACTCTCATGATAACTGACTCTAATGAAGGCTCTGTAGAAGACGCGGAAAACTGGACTCCATCTCCACAGGAAAGTCGACCGGGGGTAGCATCATCCTAGTACAGGTCGTCAGGGTCGAAGCCACCGTATTCTGGATACTCCTGCTCCTCGTACACGTAGTCGCCGGCATCTGGGTTGGGTAGCAGGGGGTTCAAAGAAGAAGGGTGAGTACATCGAAATGTACTCCGCAAGTGTAGGAAATATATGCTTATGAGGCTAGTAACAATGGTAGGCTGACTCTGTTTTACTCAAGCGCCGAAAGCGACACATCCTATTAATCCTATTAGACCTATGCACCTATTTACTAGATTATAGACACATATACTGTAGAAAAGTAGAACCCTCGGAATCCACCAAGCAAACCACACTTGGAGTCCACCAAGCACGACCCACACCTGAAGTCCATCAGGCAACCGCACCTGAAGTCCATCAGATGACCCGAACCGGTAACCAGTAACCAACTAATCTCAAAGAAGTCCAAGCCCGCTCGTGACCGTGAGCACGACTGATATATCAGTTTTACACTCTGCAGAGGTTGCACATCGTTACCCATGAGTCGTGCATTACCTGTCACGCTAAACACCGCCAAGGTGCATAGCAGGTTGCACTGCAAGGCCGTTACAAAACTCCCTCCAAGCCCATTTTACACGTTCACTAAGGTTTCACCGCTAAAAGTGGATATACACACCATTGCAGAATCCCCCTCTTGTGCCACAAATCCGACCCCGTGTAAACCCTCAACTTGGAGACAATTAATTACTTAGCCAGGTCCAGTCCATCCAGATCCCATGGTTGCGCTGTTAAGCCGGGTTACATGCTCTGAGAACCGGGTCCTAGGGATCCAGGCAGGATAAATCTAGCACAAGCCCCGAACCAAAAACCAAATAAGAGCTGCCAAGTCCATGGCACAAAACCACCAGTACGGTCCATCCTGTCGGATTTACCTAACAACCATGTTACTACAAAAATTACCATGTCCACATTGTTTCATAGATCATTAGTCAAGATTATTAACATTAACTCCCATCCCAACCATGACTGCAGGGCAAAGCAAGATATCTACCCGACATCCCAAACCAGGTGACAAGGGTAATAGATCTAAGTCTAGTAAACCATAACATGGGATTCAATTTAATGACAAGCATGCAACTACAGGATCTAACTACTCTAATACCAAAAGTAAAATAAACTGTAGGTGCAAAATGTTCAAGAACACTTGCCTTCGGGCTGGGTCGAATCTGCCGGATCACAGGAATAGGTGGGAGCGTCCTCGTACTCCGCACTCTCTGGCCCGATCAACATACATGGCACATACAAAACAAAATAAATAACAGTACAACAAACAGTAACAAAATAGTAAGCTAACAGATCTACTGCGTAGAGAACGAAAATATGAATCTAACGCAAGTTGAATGGGTCAAATCGGAGTTAAAACGTGAAAGTTATAAGCTTTTGAACTTTGGTGGCAATTCTGTAAATAAATAGAACTCATTTTGTGAATTTAAATAAATAAAAACTGAATTAAACCGACTGGTGGACCGGGCCTCATTTACATGGAACTGCAAGGGCTGGATCGAAAGAATTCTAAGACTCAGAAAACAGGATAGATGGACGATGGGTTTATTCTGTGAAAACCTAGGGCTTTTTATGCAAAACGGCGCGGACGCGGCAGGGCGATCGGCGTGGCGTCCGCGCGGCACCACGTGGCGCAACGCCACTGGCTCCGGCGTACCACGCAGGCGGAAGCGGGGTGCGGTGGCGCGGGACTGCGCCTCATTTTGGCAAGAGATCAGGTAACTACTTGCAAGTTTTCCCAGACACAGCGCACAGGGTAAACAGACTGCGGGTTGAATCACGGTAAACGGAGGGGGTTTTCTGCAAGTTTGCCGCGGCCGGTCGGCGCTGGCGGTGTGGACGCCGTGTGGCGCCACGCGACAGGCGCTGATTCGCCCGGTGCACCGCGTGTGCCGTGGACATGGTGACGGGGCGTTGTGGACTGGGTGCACAGACTCATAGACCCGGTCTATACCGGTTCGTTTAAGAGGCATCTAATCTTGGCCGTTTGTTCTGGATCGGAGGGCCAGGGAAGGAAGGGGAGATCACGCGGCCACCGGCGGTGCACAGACACGGCAGCGCCATAGCCCCGCGCGACGGAGCTTCGCCGGAGCGCCTCGGAATCGAGCTATAGACTAGTAGAGACCCGGGAAAAGATTCAATCGCACGAGGAGCTCACCGCGGGTCCGTACATGGTGCTCTCGGTGCCGATGGAGGTCTAGGGACGGCTGATGGCGCGGGGGTGGTTGCGGCGGTGCCTTGGTACTCCGGTGTGGTGGCGCAGTGGAGTTCCCGGTGGGGCTTTCGCCAAAGGAGGGTCCCCCGGTTGTGGTGTTCGTCGGTGATGCCGAAGGAGGGAAGACTGAGGCCGGTGGTTCGTCCCGTGAGTGGTGGCGAGCTCGGGTGGGGTGGCTATGGTGGCGGCGGCTAGGGTTGCGGTTGTCTCCGTGCTTGGGAAGGTGATGAGGAGTGGCGGTGACTCGTGCGGATCTGACCAAACCCTATAAAGGCCGGATGGGAGGGAGGGCGAGCGGGTAGGGCGGATGCGGAGTTCTCGGCTGGAGGTTGGGGGCGAACCCGACAGACGGGCCCCGCCTGTCAGCGAGAAGACGGAGCGGCCAGCTTCGTCAGAGAGAGAGAACGAGAGGGAGCGGGGAGCGAGGTTGTGCCGAGCGGGGTGGAATGGGAGGCGGGGCGCGGGCCGCGATGAGGAGGGGAGAACGGGGTCGGGCTCGGACTGGGCTGGCCCAAGGCGGGGAAGAGGGGAGGGATGGGGAAACGGGCCGACCGGTTGGGTCCAAGGGAGGGGGAATAGGAGAGGAGGGCCACAAGAGAGAGTTTGCCTTTCTTTTCTTTTTCTTTTTATATTCTTTTTGTAAATTCTTTTGAAATTCAAATCAAAACAAGTTTGAAACCAAATCTGTTTGTAAAATTTTGAAAATACTTTCCCTAGGTTTTGAAAATAAAAATTTGAGATTGATTTTGTAAATCTTTTATAAATATTTTTATTGTTTTTTTCTAAACAGATTAAATCCGGTTTGCCCTATACGGGTTTAATAAATTATTTTTCACCCAATCAAAATTATGCAACGACATGAATGCAACATAAAAATGATAAATAAATTTTTATTTTCCTCCACTAATAAAGAACCAACCTATTTAATTTCTAATTTATTTAATTAATTTGGGGAAAATTTAAATCAGGGTGTTACAGCTAGCTTTGTTTTGCTTGGTTGCGTCGAGCCGTTGCCCATATCTTTGGGGACCAAGTTGTTTTGCTCATTTCACTTGACCTTCTTTCGGCTTTGCTATGTTTTTGGGTCATTTGGACGAGTTCTCTATTCTACCTTCTTTCTTCCTTCTTCTATTCTATACGTTTCGTGTTGGTAGTTGACAATGCACTCATCAAGGGGGAGATTGCGGATACATGGGGTGTATTTCGGATCTTGAAATGATGAGTGATTGTCAACAGGTTTGATGCGCATGTTCTATAGCTCGTGTTGTGCAGGTGTTGAGCACGGAGACGGTGATCGAAGGCAAGGTGAAAGTCAAGTAGAGACATGTCGTGCCGATGGACCCGGAGCGGTGAAGGGCAGACGTGAGGCTTGGACTGACGGACCGGTGGCCGGAGGATCAGCCGTGGTGGCTGACATGCTGGGACAGCGACAAGCGGAGACTTGTGGGACATGGTGTGGCTCGGGTCATGGACCAGAGGACACGTGTCGGTGGACGGGGTGCACGGGCGGTGCATCCCCTCTACAGCTTTGGTTTGGTGGTAGAGCCCCAGAAAAACCACCAGCTGGACGGTTTCCAGGTTTGGGCCTCAAAACCTAGGTGCTGCCAGTTTTTGAGTTTGGGCCTCAAAACTCGGGCTGAGGACGGTTTCCAGGTTTGGGCCTCAAAACCTAGGCGCTGGCGGGTTTCTGAGTTTGGGCCACAAAACTCAGCCGATGGGCGACAGGTTTCCCGGTTTCAGCCTAAAAACCGAGGGGAGGTCCAGAAAAATGGACGGACGGCGCGTGGCGGCACGTGGCGGCATCAGGTGAGGTCGCGTCGAGGCGAAGCTACCGGATGTGCGGGCGTGGCTGTCGGATCGACTACACTTTGAGTTGGACAGGAATACCCTTAGGGTTAGCCTGCTCGCTCATTAGCAGTCGGGGTAGAAGGAGAATAATTGTATTAGGCTACATAAGGAGAGGCAACCCCTCCCTCCAAACAATCGCAGCCATTTGCTATTTTCACTCTTGGTTTTCCTGCCTTCCCATTCCTTGCTGTAGCTACTGAGATCCACAGAGCAAGACAATGCCTCTGTGCTTTTGATACATCCAGGAAGTGAGACCGTAATCTCACCTCTTGTGATTCACGTTCGAGACACGGTTGAATTTGGGATTGTGATTCACGTTCTTGAGTTGTTCTTCGCATTTTGCTTTTTGTCTCAATTTTCCCATCGTTTGATCTCCCTTTACACTGCGTCTTTTTCGAATCCACTTGAACCAACTTGTTCTTTGAACTGAGGAGAACATTTCCACCGAAGGAATTCAACTCAAATCTCACGAACAAGTAGATCGGATCGATTTGAGTTTCATGGTGACTTTTTCGTTCTTGCACCAATCTCTTCGATTTCCCAGAGTTTGAGTTGATTTGAGCAGATGATTTCTTAGGGATAGTCTTCCAACTACCTAGTGATCATCTTCTCCAAGTTTGGGATCGAGGGATTTTGGTTTGGATCGGTTTTGAGGAGATTTGGGAAAGAGGCGATTGAAATCGCCCTCTGTGGACAGCCGCGGATAGTCCACCACCAGGGTGCGGACAGTCCGGGCGTCGGGGACTTGGCCTGATCAGTGGCCAAGCCTTCGCATTGTTTGGCTGAAAGTTCAACGGCGGACAGTCCGCAGTTGAAGGTCGCGGACAGTCCGGGACCATCCAGGGAGACTTTAGCAACTTTGTTGTTTTGGAGTTTTGGCCGACGGACAGTCCGCCAGAAGACCGCGGACAGTCCGCTCGTGGCGCGGACAGTCCGGGACTTGCAGTCCAGACAGTCTGGGACCCTGCAGACTTGTCCTGTTTAGTGTGTTTTCTCTCCCGACTTTTCCACTTCGACTCCGGACTTCTTGTTTGCTCCTAGAGTTCACCAAGGAACCTCTCTAGGTATCTTTGCTACTTGTTAGCATACGTATTTGGAGGAATCCCAACGTAGATCTCTATCTACGTTTGGGAGTAGGTTTTTGGGCTTGAACTTGACTCGGTGCTTGCGAGTTTTGCATTGCTCTTTGTGGTGGTGCCTCGCTGTGATCCTAGAGATCATCCACTCTCTTTCTGAGAGTCGTGGGCATCATGTTCGTGTTCGAAGCATTCGGGGTTGATTTGTGGGACAAAGGCCAGAATTTCGAGAGAAATTTTTAGGCTCCCATTCACCCCCCTCTGGTCGCCTTGCTTTAGTATTCTTGGTCCTTCACCAGGTCAGATGGGCTCCCCTTTCTTTTCTACCAAAAGTTTTGGGATCTAGTTAAAAAGGATCTTCTAGACTTTTTTGATGATTTCCACAGAGGGAATTTAGATCTTTATAGAATAAATTGTGCTTTAGTTACTTTAATCCCAAAAGTTGGGGATGCAACCAACATGAAACTTTTCAGGCTGATCAGCCTGTTAAACTGTAGCTTATGATTTTTTCAAAGATCCTTACTCTTAGAATGAGTAATATAGTTCAGAGAATTGTAGCTTCTAATCAATCAGCTTTCATTAAGGGTAGATACATTTTAGAAAGTGTAGTTATGGCTCATGAAGTAGTTCATAGTATCAATAGATCTGGAGAGAAAGGGATTGCCCTCAAACTTGATTATGAAAAAGCATATGATAGAGTCAGCTGGTTCTTTCTCTTTAATATGCTAGAGTCAAGAAATTTTCATCCAAAGGTGATTAGCTGGATTAAACAGATAGTCATGGGAGGCTCAATAGGCATTATGCTTAATGGTGAGGACAACCCTTACTTTAACGCAGGAAAAGGTTTGCGGCAGGGTGACCCCCTGTCACCTTTCCTTTTCAATTTAGTTGGCAATGGGTTGTCTAAGATGTTGGCTAAAGCGACTAGTAAGGGGTTGGTTATTGGTCTGTTGGGGGGTTTAGGGCTGGAGGCATTATGTCGCTGCAGTATGCGGATGATACGCTTCTTTTTTCTGTAGCAGAGGAGGAAGCCTTGAGAAATTTGAAATGTGTGTTGATGTGGTATGAACAGATCTCGGGTATGAGAATTAACTTTCACAAGAGTGAGTTAGTACCTTTGAATTTGGATCAGTGTGAGGCTCATAGACTAGCCCATATTTTTTCTTGTCCTTTAGGATCTTTTCCTTTAAAATATCTTGGAGTACCTCTTCATTATGATAATCTAACTAGAGAAGACATTCAACCTTTGGTAGATAAGATCTTAAAGCGGGTCGCTGGGTGGAGAGGAAAACTCCTATCGTTGGCAGCTAGGGCTATGTTAATCAAGTCTTGCTTGGCTAGCATTCCAATCTACCTTTTATCCTTTATAAAATTTCCTAAGTGGGCCATTAAAATTCTGAATACTCATATGGGTAATTATCTTTGGAATGATTCAGTAGAAAGTCATAAGTACCACCTAGCTAATTGGGAGCTAGTTTCTATGAGGAAAGAGTTTGGAGGGCTTGGTATTCCAAATATCAGAGACCTGAGTATTAGCCTTCTGGCGTCGTGGGTTAAAAGATATAAGGAAGATAAGGACATGCTTCGGAAAGAGCTCTTAGACTATAAGTATGATACTACGAATCCTAATATTTTTCAAACCAGCACAGTAGGGGCTTCCAGTTTTTTCAAGGGTTTCATGTGGGCAGCTCAAGCGGCTAAGATGGGTTATTGGTGGAAAGTAGGGAATGGGAGGAAACTAAGGCTTTGGGAAGATAACTGGTTAGGTTCCTCTAGTCTAGCAATACAGTTCTTCCCTCTTTATAGAATAGTTAATGAGAAAGGAAAAACTTTAGTTGAGTTATGGGATGGAGCTAATCTAAAGTGTACCTTTAGAAGAAGTGTTTCCAATGACCTTTACCAGTCTTGGTTAGAGATAGTGGAACTTGTAGCATCTATTAATTTCTCAGATGAAGAGGATGAGTTGATTTGGCAGTTCACCTCCTCGGGGGTCTACTCTTCCCAGTCTCTTTATAAGGTTATTAACTTTAGGGGGATTAAATCTGTTCATGTGTCTGTTGTTTGGGGTCTTAAAATTCCTCCCCGAGTACATTGCTTTCTATGGTTAGTTGTTAATAATAGAGCTTTAACCAGAGATAATCTGGCTAAAAGGAGAAAAATTGAAGATGAAACTATCTCTTTTGTTCAGAAAAAGAAACTCTACAGCATGTTTTATTTGAGTGTGTGATAGCTAAACAATGCTCGAGAGTGATTTCTGATTATTTAGAACTTCAAGTGGGGGAATATGTTTGAGATTGGTAAATTCTAGCTCAGTCATAAGAAGTTTTGCATTATTAATATGGTTACATCAGCTGTTATTTGGGCGGTTTGGAAACTTAGAAATGATTTGTGTTTTCAGAGAATTGGCTGGAGGAGTATGGAAATGCTTCTTTTCAGGGTGGTTGGGCTTTTACTGAATTGGACGCTCCTGTGTCCGCCCGACAAGAAGACTACTCTTTTGGAGGTTATAGACAGGATCAAGATGGCAGCAAGCAGGGTCCTTTGGCTGCCTTATGGGGATCAGAACACAACTTGAAGTTTCACAAGATAGAGGAGGAAGCTTTAAGCTGGAGTCATATGCCAACAGAAGAGCTAGAGATCTCGGGGGAGTCTAAGAGGATGCCCTGGTGGAAGGCTCTAGATTTCTCACTTAATTTGGTGTAGTCATGCTAGTGGTTAAAAGTTGTAATGAGAGGTTGTTAGTTGGTGGAGTTCGCGGTTAGCGTTGTACTCTCCTTTTCTTTTCTGTTGAGGCTGGGCGTCCATGGAGGATGTCTATATGCTGGATCCTATGTTGTTAACTCTCATGGTCTTTTCGATCTAATGGAAAGGCCGGGGCTTTGGCCCTTGAACTCTAAAAAAATTAGGAGGTTATTTTGAATTATATTTCATAACGATAGAGATGGATAATTTACATAAAAATTTCTTGGTTGAATTGTCTAAATAATGCTAGAGATGGTAATTCAGGCGTTGTTTAGTTCCCATTAAAAAACTTTAGACCTTGGCACCACTTGCCTATGTCGCCTACTGCCAAGCTCGAGGACTGCCATATATACACGGCACTTAGCAGTGCACGTGTATACCTGCAAAGCATCAAGGATTTATTGCGAGTTCGACCACCACCTGACCACGACACCTACTGTCAGGCTCGGGGATTAAGTGGGCACACTTCACCTGGCAGTGAGTGTGCTCGCTTGCAATGCTACGACATGACAGAGATAACGATGCATAACCATGACAAAAATTCTCAAAAATTTAAAGTGGGTACACTTCACCATATGTGAAATGCTTTTCATTTTTCTCAAAAGCACCATGCATCTTTCGGGCGCAGTAACTTGTCAAGCACAACAAAATGACTTTAGCGCAACCTAGTCGAAGGACTTGCATCTGGTCAGAAAACTCTCAAGCAGCTTGGAGACTTTAGGACTTGAACTCTTCCTGGTCGGACAAGTTCTTCATACTATGTCGTATCAAGATCCATCGTGCTCGGGGACTAGCTGTAGGGGTAAAGGCCTATATACCCTCATGACTAGACTTGGCCGCACCAGAGGAGCCAACCCAACTCTCTAAGACAGGTCGGATGGAGCCCACCTAGCCGGCGTAACCCATGCAGCCTCCAGCAAGCTTGATGATAAAAAAACCTAGTTGGTTATGGTAGATCATGTATCCTATGCGGATATGCCGATTGTAATTGATTAGTTTCCTTATACTTGTAACCGACTCGATCTTTTCAGATCTCAAACCTTGCTCCCTGTGCTATATAAGGTGAGCAAGGACCCCCACGAAACATCCCATCTGATCTCATCTCATCATACTCATACCACATAATACAAAACCTAGCGCAGGATGTAGGGTGTTATGCTCTTCCAGCGGCCCGAACCTAGATAAACATGTGTGTTTGTCTTGTGCTTTCTGTGCTAACGCCTAGGTCGTCGTCTCGCGCACCTCCACCAATTGAACCACCATCGTAGTCATACCCCTCATTGGGCTACCGACCATACACTACTACACAACCGTCCTTTAGCCCCAGTTGGGAACAGGCTTTAGCCCCGGTTTTCCAGCCGAGACTAGCAATCCGGGACTAAAGGTCCCAATCTTTAGTCTCGGGTGCTCCCAACCGGGGCTAAAGGCTCCCACGAGAAAAAATAAATGTGCGTCTGTGAGATTCGAACTCAGCACCTCTCGCCTCGCACACAACTCACTTACCAACTCAGCTACACAACCCACGTGATATAGTTCTGGCACAACCGGCCTTTAGCCCCGGTTGGGAACGAGCTTTAGCCCCAGTTTTCCAACCGAGACTAGCAATCCGGGACTAAAGGTCCCAATCTTTAGTCCTGGGTGCTCCCATCTGATCTCATCTCATCATACTCATACCACAGAATACAAAACCTAGCGCTATGTAGGGTGTTACGCTCTTCCAGCGGCCTGAACCTAGATAAACATGTGTGTTTGTCTTGTGCTTCATGTGCTAATGTTTGGATCATCGCCTCGCACACCTCCACCAATTAAACCACCATCGTAGTCATACCCCTCGTTGGGCTACCGACCATACACTACTACACAACCGACCTTTAGCCCCGGTTGGGAACGGGCTTTTGCCCCAGTTTTCTAACCGAGACTAGCAGTCCAGGACTAAAGGTCCCAATCTTTAGTCTCGGGTGCTCCCAACCGGGGCTAAAGGCTCCCACGAGAAAAAATAAATATGCGTCTGTGAGATTCGAACTCAGCACCTCTCGCCTCGCACATAACTCACTTACCAACTCAGCTACACAACTGTTGACGGTAGAATATTGCCAAAATAATACACCGAAAACCCCATCAACAAGCTCGGTATTAAGGAAGAATAACATGACATGAATATACTTTTATCAATAACCAGCTCCACTTGTACTTGGAAGTGTATTTATGCAGATAATAAAGAAATATGACAAAGTGAGCTGGTGGGCCCTACATAAGGGGGTCCCCCGACCCCCTTATGGCCCCACCAGGGCTCTACCAAGTGGCATCAACCATGCTAAGCTCCCAAGTGAAAGAATATACCAAGGAGATCTGATGGGACCCACATGAGCAGGTCGCCCGACCTCCCTATGGGCCCACCAGGGTCCTGCCATGTGGCATGATCCGTGTCAAGCCTTCCAAAGTGCTTCTCCACCCCTGAATCACAATTGTGCTTTCTTTCAACGGTGGAAGATGAAGTCACATGGATCAATGGGCCCACAACGAAGCATCCAAAGTGATCATGACACATTCCAACGTGCCAAACACCAAATGATAAGTGGGGACATCATCTACACATACCACGGTGGGGCCAACCTATCATAGGGGGGTCGCTCGACCCCCCCATGGGTCGCCTGACCTAGGGGTGCCCCCCTAGGTGCCTTCTCATGGAAGCTAAGGTGCCTTCACGGTGAATTAAGCCCAAGAAACAACAGCCCTTCATCTTGAGGTGGTTACAATCCAACGGAGGAGGATCGACGTCACGCGGATTGATGATGTGGCAGTGGAGTAGCCCCTACTCCACCTCCACCTATAAATAGAGGCCCTCCCCCTCTCATTGGAGACACCAAGTCACTGTTGACGCTCACTAATGCTCATAATTAACCATCAACTATTGCATGAAATGACACTAAATAAATCACAAAGCATAGTTGTAGTGTTTGAAACTAACAAGTTCCACGAGTTTTGGTGCTCTCACTTGTTTTGTAGGACATCCATATTTTTACCATATAAAAGCATCTCAAGTGATGAATTGGAGTGCACCATTGCGAAGAGCTCATCGAGATGATCAAAACGGACATATCATTTGCTATATTCGGAGTCCCAAATGAAAAGATATTAATTTTACAATGAAACCTGCAAAAAAAGGATCTAGAAGACACCAGAAGACACCACGAGGTGGCCCGCCATGGGGGCCCACTGGGCCAGACCGACCGGTGGGGCCCAGAGACCGGTCGGTCGGCCACGGAGGCCGTTTTGCCTCCGCCTTCTGAAACCTTCTTCCACCGCCTCCTAGGATGCATCTCCACCGTCCCTGAAGTCGGTTTGATCCAACGGTGGGCGATAAATGTGACGCGGATCGATGACGTGGCAATTCCTTGCCCCCTACTCCAACCAGGACTATATAAGAGACCCCAGGCGTGCCCCCAAGAGGCATCTCCATCTTCATTATTCATCTCCACATCAGAAACTAGGGTTTCAATTAGAAGTAGAGGTCCCTCTAGATGAATCTCTTCTAGCTCATCTAGAATTAGATCTAGTTCTAGTTCTAGTTGTCTAGTTCATCTAGTTGTAATTAGAGATCAGATTAGAGAGGAGGAGGAGAGAGCTGAGGAGGAGCCGGATCTGTCGGATCTTCCTCGACATTGTAATGGTGCAACATCTGGTTCGTCTTCAAATAATCTCCAGGTTCTCCATTTATCACTTCTAAGTATTTTATTTAATTTCAGTTCTTGCTTTACTTCATTTACTGGATATACGCTCGTATCGAGTGCTCTAATTATGCTAGCTAACTAGAGTAGTAAACAGTAGTGTAGACTTGGTGTCTAGACTAGGGTTTACCTGAGTTTGCACCCAGCCCCACGGATAGTTGTGGTAGCCCCAGGTGGTGACAGCCCTGACGGCCGACATAGTCCACCACGTTTGGGTTGGTGTTTGTAGGACCGTAGTCGGAGCTTCCTAGCCCCTTTCTCATCCCTTTCTGTGGCTAGTGTTCTGATGTCCCGAAGTAAGTAAAGTATAGTAAGTCTTTGATTAGATAGACCTGCTTAGAAAACCATATATCTCTCTCTACCCATTTTACCATTCTTTTCTTGGACGTTCTTGATTCTTCTAGTACACTTCACGTTCCCCGTGGAAATCGATACCTTGGAATACTCTCGGGTGAAGGCTACATCGGTATCCGTGCGCTTGCGGATTTTTCTGTGTGCGTTTAAAATACCCAACAAGCTTTCTGGCGCCGTTGCCAGGGAACGGTAGCTGTGCTAGTTTCGAACCAAGTCGTCCGTGTTTCTTTTCTTTTACCACCTTTTTCTCTTACCACCACCTTTACCTCACCACCACACTTCTTTCCACATGAATTCAACTCCTATCTTTAAATACTCTGCTCCAAAGGGCGAATTGTTGGAGCCACCACCATCATCACATCCTATTCTTACATATGGCTACCAAATTCGTCCCGGCTTTATAGCCATGGTTCGGGAGCAACCCTTCTCTGGGATAGATGTCGAGAATCCTTACACCCACCTTCGTGAATTTGAGCAATTGTGTTCTTGCTTGTTTATTGCTGGCATGACACAAGAGACCATTAAATGGAAATTGTTTCCGTTCTCCCTTTTTGGAAGAGCAAAACAGTGGTATGCTCATAACGTAAGAGGAGTAGATGGAAACTGGGATGAACTTCGAGACAAATTTTATCTTGCTTTCTTCCCTCTGTCTCGAATCACTACCCTTCGAATATAAATTCTTACCTTTAAACCAAAAGAGAAGGAGACACTAGGAGTAGCCTGGGCAAGATTTATGAGCCTTGTCAACACTGGCCCAGATCTTTCTTTGACTGAGGACGTTATTTTACAATATTTTCATTATGGTCTTAGCAAAGAAGCTGCCCTTTTTCTTGATACCTCTTCGGGAGGATCATTCACTCATAAAACTGTTAGTGAAGGGAAAGCCATCCTTGAGAAAATCCTTGAAAACACCCCTTACACTGGCATTTATGATGAATTCCCCGAAGAAGAAGTCGAGCCCAACCCCGACCAACGCGAGGAGGAACACACAACCAAATTTAAAATTCCTTCAAATCCTTCTAATAATTTGGTTGTCACAAAACCTTCCGTAGAGAAAACACCCCACACTTTAGAAAATGATAAACCCCATCCTTCGGTGTTCTTCTCTGAAATCGAGGAAGATGATATCAAAGAGCATGGAAGCTACTTCATAAACACCTCTTTAAATCCATGCTCATATGAGACATCTCCTGATTCAATTGGTTTGTCTAACATTGTCACACTCGAGATTTGCAGCCCCCTCACACTTTCTATTTACAAAAACTTCAAAAGGGTGGTTGTAGATGCATATGTTTATCACAAATGTTGTAGATCTCGTTGTGCTCTTTAAAGTTGGTGTTGGAGGGGAAACCACTTCACCAAAAATCACACCTTGAAGGTTTCCCAAAAGACAAGCTCAGTGTCCTAGAACAAGCATTCTTTTCAGATCAGTGTTCACCTTTCTGCTACCCTTGTGTAATGAGCATAGGGATATAATTGTTAAAATATTCCTTCGGGTATTCTTGTCACTAACCTTTGCAGGTCTGGAGAAAAAAGTTCGAAGGAATGATAAACACAAGGTATGTCCAACCAATCATCATGCAACATTGACTTTGTAAGAACATCTCTTACCATGTTGCTATGTTGGTTACCCATACCTTTAAGACATGCTCATGTGCTATACACTAATCATGCTCTCTCATCACCATTTGAGTAAATCTCTTTAATGTTTTAATGCTACCTTCATTTGCTATAGTATATGCTTTGGTTTTGAAGTATTCTCATACACCTTTTAAAATTAGGCATGGTACTTAGTTTAAACTGTTTTCATGAATTGAAGTAAGACATGGTGTCTGATTTGATTCTTGAGCTAAAAGGTGTCCTGATTTTACCTCTAATGGCTTTTAAATTAAGTATGGTGCTTAGGTTAAAATGTCTTCCTAGATCAAATTAGACGTGGTGTCTAGGTTGGTTTTTGAGTCGATACTATGCTATAGTGGATGTTGGATATTTTGTTGGACTAACCCCTGCAGGAAAACTTTCAATACCAATTTGGGAAAGTCCTGAGATGAACTCACACTGGAAATGAAGAGACACATGAACTTCAACAACTTGCACAAGGGAAACACAACTCACTGATCATGAAGAAATGAGATCCGTAGAACAAGACAAAAGATGAGTGTCATAAAACAATACTTACAATCAAAGCACTCACTCCATGGAAATAGGTGAACAAGTCTAAGCTGGGCCACTAGAAGACAAAGACCATCATGGGGGCACTTATCTCTGAACCCTCAGATCAAACAGTACAAACACAAGCAGTGGGAAGTTATTCTCTCTTCTAATCAAGAGCTAGCTTGGGGATGAGGTGGAACGACTTCAACAACAACAAGGTCTACAAAATTCAACACATGAACATGTTGTTGAAGAAATTTAGGCATCCACCTTCCTCACAAGCCATCTTGGGGGAGACACAATTCTGTTGTCTAGATCTGCTCAAAGGGGAGGACGGAGAAATCCAGCTTCAACACTTTGATCGGTACAGGCCACTGGACGCTATCCCAATCAAGAAGAAAAATATGATCCACCACTCATTCTTGGAAGATCATTCTTGAAAACCTTCAATATTGTTGGAACTAGAGAAATCCACTTTTGGATCTTTGACCAAAAGGTTCACTGCCTCTTCAACAACTACACCACTTATGAGCAGCCAAAGAAAACCAAGAGAAGACGATGACTCAACCGACAAAGGAAGAACCAACTGCCAGGAATTGAGGGAATATCATAAAGGATGAAGCCACTACACCGCAAGAATTAGAAGATGAAGAGATAGTACCTGAGCCTACAAATGAAGAAAATAGCTGACAAAGTCTCCATCGTCTGGACCTGTTGAGAACAAGACTCAGCTGGCCCACTGTGAGATAGGCAAGGGAAGACAAGCTATTCATGAACAACAACCAGCTAGATAAGGGAAGCTTCCACAAGGTGATTCAACACAATCACTCTTCAATGATAAAGCAACATTTTAAGGTAAGTGTCCATCACTTTAAAAGCTTCTCCTTGATTCTGGTATGCGCATAAATAAAGAACCAAACATGTTTAAGTTGCACCTCACATGATCCAACTTAATCAACTCAACATGTTTAGTTCTTTACTCCTTGTTCTTAGCTTTACTCTCTTGAATCTCACTATCTTAACCAATGAGCTAAAATGTTATGCATCTAACCTTTGGAAGATGATATATCACAATCATGAAAATATCGACACTTTATGCATAGATTATCCTTCCTTGGGTTAAGTAATCTGATCTATTAAATATTTTAAGATGCTTTCATGCTCATCTTTTGATCCTATCACTCATGTTAAGATTGAATAGAATACGTAAACAACAAGTTGATCTTGTTCGATGTGCCTAAGGTTAGAGAGGAATGAACAAAACTTTTGGTTCTGTTGGTGTTTTTCCACCAACAGAGCCCATGCACTTGATCTCTACCTTGTCTTTATGAGCAGGACACACTCTTGAGCAAAACATGGAGGAGTTTGTCAACTCCCAAATTCTACAGTGTGAAGGTCCTAGATCTACAAGAAGATGTGCACTAATCAAGATGCTGCCAGCTTCCATAACTAATGCTTCACTTCAAATTGTTGGGCAAACGAAGAACATGAGTGACACCATATCAAGAGGTATAGTTATCAAGGTCTACATATCGAGATTAAATGATGCACCTCAGGAATGAACATGGTGAGAAGTCCTGTTCAGAGGACTTAAAACATTGAACCCTCGCCGAAAGGTAAAATCGGTAGTTATCCATATTTATCTTTTCTGCATTAATTTCTCTTTTTGCATGTTTACTTTCTATCATTTGCATAATCAATTCTCCATAGCATATTTACTTTTCTGCATTAGCATTGCATATAAAAAAAAAGAAAATAAAAATATTACACTGCATCATAAAACCTAAAAGCCTCATGTGAATAATTCTATGGTGTGTAAAAACCTGTAGGGATATTCACCGTGGTGGCATAAAAATAAAAAAGTATTCATTTTGTTAGACTGTCATTGCATTATAAAAATAAAAATACAAAAAAATATTGAGAAAGAGATCTTACTGAAACTCTGGACAACTAAGGCTTAAGTGGCCAACCACTAACGCTTAATCTGTTCCACAAGTCTTGTTGTCTATTTGAGTTTCACAGGATTGAAAGACTAAGAAAAGCTGACGAGTAAGTGGATGTTCCATTCACTGTCGGAGCAATATTTCAACAACCATCAACATCAATCAGGACTCCGATAGAGGAAGAACATTTTCACTGCCAGTCCACTACATTACAAGATCGAACGACTATGTCAACATCCAGCTTGGGGAGGCACCCTCTCATGTATCCAGGTAAGTATCCTTATCCTCTTAAGTTTTCTTTCTATACATAAATCTAAAAAAATATATACAAAAAAAAATATGGGCACATGAAGGCTCACCATTAATTAAAACAAAAAAATATGGGCACATGAAGGCTCAACGCTACTAAGGGAACCGACTTGGGGGAGACGCACCCCCGTTATCTTCGTAATCCACGTATGCCTTATTCACTATCTTAGTTATTTATAATAAATAGTGTGTTAGGTTAAATAAATAGTGTGTTAAGTTTGCTTAGTTTGTTTTAAGAAGTTAATAATAAAAGAAGAACTCTCTCTAATCTTTTACATGGAAATGATGAATAGTTGCTCTATCTAATTTCTTTCAAGTACCTAGCCTTCAAAGCATGAGTTCTCTTAATTAATAATGATGCTTAAAAATGAAATTAAATGCATGGGTAGCAAATGCTTGACCTAGAGTCTAGGTAGTTGACAGATATGACATGTGATGATTTGAGCTGCTATTACCTTGTTCTAAACAACACTAGAGTTCCGGAGATTTCTCAATATAATTATGACTAGTAATTGCATTGAGTTGAATTAAGCTTTGTTGACCCTATGAGAAGTTATCATGCTATTGAATTGAGATCACTTACACATTCCATCCATTTTCCTCATAAATGCTCATGATTCTCTGTTCCTATCCTCTCAAAAGTTTGTTGGAAGCATGTGGCTATTGAAAAAAAAGAAAAAAAATCCGAGGAAATAAAAAGGGACAAGTGTCCGAAACCTCAAAAAGATAGATCCCGAGGAAATAAAAAGGGACAAGTGTCCGGAACCTCGAAAAAAAAGAGAAAAAATTGAATATCAAAAGAAGAAAAAATGGGCACGTGTCCGATTGTAGAATTAGCCTGATAGCCATGTGTCTCTGATAGACAGAAGAGAGTGATATATTTAAAGGAGCATCCGACTCTATTTTCCCTACACATGCACTTCTCGATTCAATGGTGTGGTTGACTTTCTCTTTGGATCCATTGTTTAATTTAACAACATATGTTTTTAAGCTTTTGAAAATTCATAAAAACTCCGGGATAAAGGTGAAGTGAAAGAACTAGAGACATAGTGCTTGATTTGATCGTTCTATCTTTCAATTACTCAACATTCAAGGTAAAGTACTAAGCCCCATGATAAATAATATGATATTTTTATGAGAACTTTTGTTTGAATACATGTGTACTTGTTGGAATGAAGATATTGCAGCAACTCCTGATCCATTGTTGAGATTGGCTTTGCTCGGGACAAGCAAAGGGTAAGCTTGGGGGAACTTGTTGACTCTCGCTAATGCTCATAATTAACCATCAACTATTGCATGAAATGACACTAAATAAATCACAAAGCATAGTTGTAGGGTTTGAAACTAACAAGTTCCACGAGTTTTGGTGCTCTCACTTGTTTTGTGGGACATCCATATTTTTACCATATAAAAGCATCTCAAGTGATGAATTGGAGTGCACCATTGCGAAGACCTCGTCAAGACGATCGAAACGGACATATCATTTACTATATTCGGAGTCCCAGATGAAAAGATATTAATTTTACAACGAAACCTGCAAAAGAAGGATCTAGAAGACACCGCGAGGCGGCCCGCCATGGGGGCCCACTGGGCCAGACCGACCGGTGGGGCCCATAGACCGGTCGGTCGGCCACGGAGGCCGTTTTGCCTCCGCCTTCTGGAACCTTCTTCCACCACCTCCTAGGATGCATCTCCACCGTCCCTGAAGTCGGTTTGATCCAACGATGGGCGATAAATGTGACGCGGATCGATGACGTGGCAATTCCTTGCCCCCTACTCCATCCAGGACTATATAAGAGACCCCAGGGGTGCCCCCAAGAGGCATCTTTATCTTCATTATTCATGTCCACATCAGAAACTAGGGTTTCAATTAGAAGTAGAGGTCCCTCTAGATGAATCTCTTCTAGTTCATCTAGAATTAGATCTAGTTCTAGTTCTAGTTGTCTAGTTCATCTAGTTATAATTAGAGATCAGATTAGAGAGGAGGAGGAGAGAGCTGAGGAGGAGCCGGATCTGTCGGATCTTCCTCGACATTGTAATGGTGCAACATCTGGTTTGTCTTCAAATAATCTCCAGGTTCTTCATTTATCACTTCTAAGTATTTTATTTAATTTCAGTTCTTGCTTTACTTCATTTACTGGATCTCCGCTCGTATCGAGTGCTCTAATTATGCTAGCTAACTAGAGTAGTAAACAGTAGTGTAGACTTGGTGTCTAGACTAGGGTTTACCTGAGTTTGCACCCAGCCCCACGGATAGTTGTGGTAGCCCCAGGTGGTGACAGCCCTGACGACCGACATAGTCCACCACGTTCGGGTTGGTGTTTGTAGGACCGTAGTCGGAGCTTCCTAGCCCCTTTCTCATCCCTTTCTGTGGCTAGTGTTCTGATGTCCCGAAGTAAGTAAAGTATAGTAAGTCTTTGATTAGATAGACCTGCTTAGAAAACCATATATCTCTCTCTACCCATTTTACCATTCTTTTCTTGGACGTTCTTGATTCTTCTAGTACACTTCACGTTCCCCGTGGAAATCGATACCTTGGAATACTCTCGGGTGAAGGCTACATCGGTATCCGTGCGCTTGCGGATTTTTCTGTGTGCGTTTAAAATACCCAACAGTCACCAAGACACCAAGTGTGCAATGTGAAAGAAGTAGGATAGGCACTATAGTTGTAGTTAGTGTGGGAGTTAGAGTTGAGTAGCAAGCTCTGCTTGGGTCTTCCGGAGCTGTCTTCAGAAGAGTCTGGTATAGTTTTTATCTTTATCTTTCTACTTTTGTAAGACTTTACTTATAATACTAGTCTTTCTCTACTTTACTTAGTCATTACTTTGTGTAATATTATACCTGCTATAGTATTGTTGTGATTTACCTTAGTGTTTAGCCGTTATATAGTAGAGTGATTGGCCTGGCAACACGCCTGCAAATTATCATTGTCGGTAACACGGTATTCTAGTTAATCGTACGTAGCTAGAGTAGTGAGAGACGGTGTAAGCGTGTTGCTTATACAAGATTTTACCCTTGGTTGTCGCCTGTCGCACGGATAGATAGTGGTAGCCAGCAGGTGGTGACAGCCCTGAATCTGGTCTCTGGAGTCCACCACATGTTTATAGGCAGGATTTAAAGGATAAGGCTGAGCATGATGTTCCGACAGTAAGAGTCTCTGTGCTCCCTGTCCGCTCGTCGCCTAGTTTGCTTGTCGTGAGGCGTCGTTCTACTGTGTTTCATCTTTGCATTTGAGTTAAGTCATAGAAGTAGAGTTAGCGTCATAGGAGTCCTATACTCTCTCGTTGTCCTCCTACCTAGCTACACTATTAGTTGTCCCTACAGTTATCCTGGTGAACTTATGTCATTACCTTCCTACCAATTTACCTTACCCCTCTACACTAGTTAGTACCAAGTTGTGGTAATCACTTAGATTCCCCTTAAACATCATCTTTCCTAGCCACCGCTTTCCCTTGGGATAAAATAAATAACGATACCTTGGAATACTCCCGGGTGAAGTGCTACAACAGTAGATTCTGTGCGTTTGTGGAATTATCCAATAGACATAAGTACTTACCCACAAGACACTTCTGGCGCCGTCGCTAAGGATAGACCTACCCCCTATTCTTAGTGGTGACGTTAAGAAGTGTCAACAACAACCCACGTGATGTAGTTCTGGACGTTTTCCTTTTGAATTCACTCATGAAGGACCTTTAGTCCCGGTTGGTAACACCACCCGGGACTAAAAGGTCACCTTTTACTAAAGGTTGGAGGATCTTTAGTCCGGGTTGGTAATACCAACCGGGACTAAAGGTTGGCCTTTAGTCTCTGTTGGTGTTACCAATCGGGACTAAAAGTCTTTAGTCCCGGACGTAATTTTTTATCGAGACTAAAGCTCAGTTGATAGATTGACCGAAGACCTGTTCTCTAGTAGTGATGTTTCGTCGACAGGAACCACAACCAACTGTGCTAAGCTCAGGTGGCCACTTAGCCTTAATTTTAACTCACTAAATGGTAGGAGGCAACTATGTTAGATTAAAAGTAGCAGTCAACGACAAAAGGACAAAAATACTCTATTAGGCTAATCTCAATAAGAATTTCGTCACTGTTTTCAACATATAAGAGTATTGAAAACTAGGATACGAAACTTGCACCGAGACATGCTTTAATGGTGTCAAAACAACACATGGAGAGAACAGAACATCTACAAGAGCAATCTGAATTCCACCAATATATACGTTGGCTCTTGTATCCAGACAACACACGGTTAAACCAACTAACTATTATTAGCTATCTAATAGTTAGTCCTAACCGATCCAAATTGGTCTATAACAGGCACAATGCGACAACTGATGTCTATCACATCCTAACCACTAGTGTCTTCTCTACACCTAAAAAACACCAAATGTCCAGTGTCTACCAGGCAGGATCAAAGCTCGCTGCTCCATAATATGCCACTACGATCTTTTCTCCACCCCTCATGTCACTCTTAAAACAATTATTTTTCTACATCTTGCACCATGTCACTTCTCACCTCTTCGAGAATCGTTCATACTCCCTCTTCTATTCTTAAATCAAAACACAAGAAAAAGATATATGTTTGCCTAATTATTTTATTATTAATCTAATATAAGATATCACAGAGCATATCTCTCTTGAATTTTATTGTAATCTTGTCTATAGGACTTCACCTCATGTACAATAAATCAATAATTTGTTTCGTTCGTAAACTTATGCGTAATAATATGATAATGTTTTTAAGACATTGTTCATAGCTTTGATCTGAGATAAATATATTATCCGCATTAAAAATATTACATGAGTTTTCACAAAACATGAAAACTGGTGGTATATTTATTGATTTATTGCACATGGGATGAAGTATTAAATGCTATAAAACATGACACTTTTAATAATAATATACACGTTTATATTAAATTATTATGGTATATTTTCCCATCGCAACGCATGAGCATTATCCTAGTAGAGGTAAAAAGATCAAATTGCCTTTAGAGGGGACCACTCGATCCCATCCATGAACGTGAATTCCGGATCGAGGTTCTCTTTATATTATGTCTATTTGTGGGTTTGTAGACAAATCTGCGTTTGTCCCTATACGTCTCTCTTCATCTTCGAGAGTCGCTGCTGGCAAATATTTTTCACCCTAGGTGCACTTTAATTTATTGAGATCTGTATATGCCATGCTACTACATCATCCAAGGTTCATGCATGTACCAGCATGGCTAGGAATAAAAAATTATGGCAAACCCTAAAATGGATGTGGAAAAGGAGTGGATGTGGATGTTGAATTGGACCGTTTCAATATTGTAAACCTGGTTGAGACTTCGACTTTAGAATAGGTGATGTTATTATATATGTGGATTCTAAATCATCCTTGAAAACATATAAGTTTTGATTCACCAATGCGACAACTGATGTCTATCACATCCTAACAACTGATGTCTTCAAGATAATGAGACGCCCGAGGAAGATAACGAGCAGGCTTGAAGACGAAGAGGGGGGGGGGGGGGGGGGCGCCTATGAGTGCCTGTTAGAGTCTCTGAGTGTCTGACTTTTGCATCTCTGGTTCATGCTCTGTGTTCACCAGAGTGATTTCTGTTACTGTTAAATTCTGTCTCTTTGAACCTGGTTGTTGGTGAGTGAAGCGGTTCAGTTTGGTAGACAGGTTCTTTTCTTTTTTTGGCTTTCTGTTTTAGATGTCTGGTTTCCGGCTTTGGCCGCTGATAACTCTAGCAAGTCCTCTTCAGTTACTCTTATCTGCTCTGTAATCCAGAATGTTTGTATTTTCATTATGCCTTAATGAGAATGAGGGAGAGCCTTCGGGTTGAAACTTGAAAGAAGTGGTCGGTACGGTGGTCGACGGGATGTATTTCATCATCACTAAAAGAATAGCTAGGCACCGTTTGACACAGTTCGGCTTTACCAGTGAAGTTTTTTTTGAAAAATAATTTTATGAGCAATTTTCTAGGGAAAGCTGAGCTATTTTGGAAAAGTGTTTGACAAAATAATTATACTATAAAACTATTTAATGCATGGTTAAAAGGGAGAAATGATGTGTAAACTGTGAAAATGTACTTTTTTCAGTTTTATCTTTTTACGAGAGGAGAATAAAATAATTTTATGGATGAAACTATTTTGAAAAAAAGTATAAAAAAGGAAGGAAGAAAGAAAGGAACGAAGAAAGGAAGGAAGGAAGCTGTACCTGTATATGCGCGCGGCGGCCAACTGCAGGCCGGTAGCCTTACTTCCCCGTTCCTTCTTCGCACAACTCGTTATCTAAAAAATAACATCTCTGCTTGGCCACTGGTCAAATGACCATATATTAACTCGTTATTAAGAACCAAGAGTCCCGTCAGACGCGCGCGAAATGTCACCTACTTTTTTTTATTAAAAATGTCACCTACTAGCCACGGGCTGCTCGTCAAAGATATTTACGTAAGCATAGATTTTTATCTGACGACGCAGGCAAAGTTCAGGATGATTGACGAACGAAACATTACGGTCTTATTTAGATCCACAGCAAAATGTTTTGAGGTATCCCATCGAATAGTACAACACTAGTTCAAAGTACTACAAACGAAATGCTAAGAACATTTCAAATCTCACTCTCTGGATCATCATTTAGAGAGTCATTTACATAAAAATCGTTTTCTATATCTTTGCAATCTTCAACAGTTTTTCTATATCTTTGCAATCTCCAACAGCTTTTCTATATCTCGCATGCAGTCTAGAGAGCTATTTTCGTCTTCTATTTTTGGCTAACGAAAAATCTGAAATAGAAGATGACTATATATTTGAACAACCATTTAGATAAGCTGTTGGAATATAATTTTTTTGTCAAAATCTCTATTCCTAACATCTATGAAGAATATGGAAAGTCTGTTGGAGTTGCTTTAATATAACTAATTACATAGATAGAGAGTAACTCGTGTGAAAACGAACTGTAAATATTTACTGTAGCACTACATTATCAAAATATAGATTAATTAGGCTCAAAAAATTGATCTCGTGAATTACTCACAACATGTGTAATTAATTATTTTATTAATACTTTATGTATGTGTCCAAATATTTAATGTGATAGGACCAATCTTTTAGAATAAAAGCTAACAAGGCCTATACAGTACGTATATTCAAATAATGCAAACGACAGCATCTTTTGTACGCATATTCCTCAACCGACGCTTACTCGCGACAGCGGATAATGAAGTTTATAGCGTGCACCTAGTCACCTACTCAGCGTACGTTGATTTCTGCTCAAGACCGACCTAGTCAATGAGTTTGCTGCACCTGTGCGTGGCCTGTTGTAACTGCGGCCTAAAAATCATCGCTAGCTAATACTTGTAGACCAATCTCAATAAAAGCTTTATAAAGTTTTCATAAATATTAAATACACGCTGATGTGATATTATATTGATAAAGATGGAGATGATGAAAGTTTTATCAAAGTAGAGGTAGTTTATGGAGGTGTCATCGTCGGTGCGGCAGAGACCAATTGGCCTGTTTTCCGTACCGAATGATTTTTGGTCTCGCATTTTGAAATCATATCCGGCCGGCCGGTAGCTTCATATTCGACCACCCACCTCGCTCGCTCCTCTCCCCCACAGCTCACACAGCTGCTCCATGCCGAAGAAGCAAGTAAGACATGATGCGTGCTATAACATATATCTTAGATAGATACATGGTGATCGACAGCATGCAACAAGGGAAATGGATATTGGTTTGCGTGATATTATGTACGTGTGCAGTAATTCATTCATACTTCTCCAGTACGACGAGAGAGGAAAAAAAATCTTCTCCAAGTGCAAAATTTAAAGCACCATCAGATTCAAGCATACTCCATATGTATCGTCGACCTGTCCAACACTCTTGCACGTTATATATGCATTCCTCAAGCATCCTGCATAATCGCAGTAGTAGTCGTGTAGCAGCTTCTAATTTTATTTTCAAGAACGCATTGGTTTGGTTTGACCTTTGACCACCATAATCCACCAAACCCGGCCTCAGATTCAGATTCAACAGAGAGCAGCGCGTAGCATTATTAGCGTAACATGTCCGCAGGCAGTTTCGCTGATGGAGACCGGAGGACGGTACTAGGACTAGGATTAGGACTAGGACGATTCCATTTGTTAGCGCGCGATCGATTTTCTAGTTCAGATAGAAACTGGACTCGTCGGGATTCTCTTCTTCTACTTCCAGATCGTTTTGATGACTGGTGAACCTTTTCGGGCTCCACCGGGAAACGACCAAGAAAAAGCCCAAGGAATGAAGCAGGGAGAAGCCGGGCAGCTGCTGCGTTTGACAGAATAATGGAACTTAATTTATTTCATCTAACTTCTTTCTCTGATAGAAGAAAAAAAATCCACTGTAAAATTGCTGTGCTTCAAACACATCATGGTAATAGCACTATTTTATGTTGGGTCGTAATAGCTAGCCAGAGCCTTTTCAGGTCACGTTAAAAGAGAATTTGTTGGGGGTTCATAGGTACGTTGAAATCCGTACATCATTTAAATCTTCAACTGGCGGACTGCCATATGAAAATATGAGTCGAGTTCTGATAAGCCAAGCTTTTTAAATGGTTTCATTCATCTTGTGTCATAGATTGGACATATTCGTTCACTTCACCGTTATAGTATTTGTCACAAATGGTGTTAATCTTATTCACAGAATCATCATCCTGTTATATAGTATATATGGCACCTTAACATATCCGTCTATGTTAATTGATTAATCGAGACAGACAACCCAACCGGTCTCCGTTTAGACCGGATTAACCGTAACATTTTGACGGAGGCGGATGGTTTTCCAGACTCCGTTAATCCATAATGACTGTTTCGGTTAAGTTTTGTGTCGTGGTGAACCATCCTCGACCAAGACCAAAAGTCGGCTCCAAAATATGTCACATGCTCAAACCCTAATTGGCAAAAGCAACACTTTGTTGTGTGGCGTTGTCAAACATTCCCTCGGTAGGGCCACGCTTAGGGCATGGCGCGTTATGACAAAGATCTTTCACAAGCCTGCAAAATAGAGTGCTCTGGACCCGCTCATCAGCCCCTACGAGCAGGAGGAGGATTCTTCCGTATCAAGGAAGCCGGGATAATTCTCACCTAGGGAAGGCTCTGGTAGACAACACCTCACGTTCAAGCGCCAGACTATAGTAGAGAGGTTAGGGAGTGGTTGTGATTTTGTTGGTTGCTCCTAAATGACAAAGAAGGGTCTAATGGTGCCCAGCGGAAGAAGAAGACCAAAGCACAAGGCAAAAAATCATGACAAACCACTCGATTTTGTATCCCTATGCCCTTAGTATATAAGGGGAGGCATGGGATCCCGTCAAGAGGAATGATCAGAACAGGGCTCATTGTTCAAACGATATCACCAAGAACACTAGAATAGCACCACGCTATCCCCTACCACAAACACACACACACACACACTCTCTCTCTCTCTCTCTATTAATTCATTGTAAGAACTCTTCTTTGAGTACTCTTAAAATGAAGAACACCATACCGCAGAACATATGACTCAGAAGCCTAACTGTTGACGGTCCTTAAGTATCAATTATATCTATCAAATAAATAGAGAAAAGGATCTAAATGAAACCAACACCCAGACTTAGGGTTTTATCTGACAGAATTCCACGAGTTTTGCTGTTTATCTATTTCTGCAGGGGGTTATCAGGAAATATGAAGGAAAGGCCCACATGTCGGGTTAATGACGGATAATTAACGTAACCCCCAATTTTCCTTAATGTGGAAGAGTCCAGAAGCCACGGGAACGAGCGGGAGGCCGAACGGGCCCGGGACCAGGGCGCCCGCCCTAGTCCCTTGGGCGCCCGCCCTGCCCCCTCAGCCAATCAGGCTCCGCCTCGAGGATTATGCTCCACCGACCTAAAGGATTAAGGAAAACCGTCCGTTCAATGTCGGTTTGATCCAACGGCCCAGATTCACCCGAAAAGACTATATAAGCAAGGCCCTGGACCCTGGAGCAGGCACCTCTGTCTCATTATTCAGTTCCTAATTCAGTCATCAGGAGGAGAGAGTCTCTGATCAAGCCCTAGAGCCACCACATCAACTAGATCTCTAGTTTTAGCATAGCTACATAGGATTAGAACTAGAAGGAGTCAATCTTCGATTGGTTCCCGGATCTGTCAAGAGGATTCTTGGTAATTTCTCTCTTGTTCTTCAATTGTTCATCATTGTTCTTCAATATTATGAATACTACTTTGTTCTATTTCAATATATTGAATATGACTTTGCTCTACTTGATTATATTAGCAATTATATTGTTCTTAGTTTATCATAGTTATATGCTTGGCATAGTTAGATTGGAATTATATACATGCCTAGGATCGTATAGCGTTTATCCATGTGCGCAGTGGGTGAATGATAAATATTGTGTAGACGTGGTGTCTATACCGTCTTTATCTGCGATTGCACCTATATGCCGGATCGGTGGGTAGTTCGCGATAGTGACAGCTTCGTTGATTCTTATATAGTCCCCCTCTCGTGTATAGGGCAGGCAGAGCAACATTATTACAGGGGAGTGATTGCTATGTTCTTCATCTTCCTTGCTAATATTCACTATGCATGGGTGTAGTCTTTTCTCGCTATGATTGCCAAGTATAATTGCACTAACTATGATAATGCTAGACTTTATAGTTAATAATTACTTAGGGAATATCTTTGTAGTTCATCCTAATTCCATGCTAATGACTTGCTAGAATATCTGTTGAGGTGCTTATCATTATTATATGTGGCTAGTTATGCTGATCAGATTAATTATCCTTGTCACTATTCATATTTATCTATATTCTATGTGACATTTATCCCTGTATGATGAGATAGATAGATGCTCTATATTATACATGCAATGATAGATACTCAGTTCTATATTCTCATTCCACGATCAACTACGATGCTTAGAATCCCTTCCCAGTGGTAAAAATATAAATAACGATACCTGGAATACTTCCCGGTTAAAATGCTGCATCGGTATTAATCTGTGCGCTTGCAGATTCCCTTTATTTATTTATCTTGATGAGCAATTGCATATTTCAATACCGCGTCTCTCATGTCATGCTGGGGATGACAACTTGGCTTAAGTGGCATGAGGGATAGGTTTGGCATTTTTGGCGCCGTTATCAGAATTAGAGAATTAAGTCTACTTTTGGTAATGACGTTAAGAATGCCCAACAAGCATTTTTGGCGCCGTTGCCGGGGAAGGTTGATTTCTAAGTTGGAATGAATAAAGAACTTTGAGACATCATTCGCATCACTAATATATTCGAGCTTATCAATCTCTCGTACAGTTTTACCCCTGCATTTTCCATTTTTTATTTTATTTCAGGGTGATGTATGAATAGAAGACATCTTCCAGACAACTTTGTTGACGACCCCGAAGCCTTATTCAGAAGAACAAGAGCCAAGCTCAAATCGTCAACACTTCAGCGCAAAACTTCATCCAAATCAGAAGACCGCCGAAGTTTCGTCCGGAACTTGTCAGCTGAATTCGAAGCTATGGCGAACAAGTCGATCCGCGAGTTCTCAGCTCCCACTACGGACAACATCCGCACTGGACCTGCTGTGGAGATCGACCGCAACTTCGAGCTCAAGCCTGGGCTCATCAACATGGTGCAAGCTAACCAGTTCTGTGGGAAGCCGCACGAGGATGCTAGTGCTCATCTTCAACACTTCCTGGAGATCTGCAGCACTTTCACCATGGCTGATGTTCCTAGAGACGCCATACTACTTCGCCTTTTCCCATTCTCACTGTTGGGGAGAGCGAAGCAGTGGTTCTACGCTACAAAGGAGAAGAATACTACGTGGGCACTCTGCTCCACGAACTTTCTAGCCAAGTTCTTTCCCATGGGCAAGACAAATGCTCTCCGTGGGAAGATTACAAGCTTTCAGCAACAGCACGATGAATCCGTTCCAGAAGCATGGGAGCGCTTTCAAGACTACATCCTAGAATGTCCCCATCATGGAATGGAGAGCTGGTTGCTGATGCAGACATTCTATCATGGGCTCGTCAATAGTGCCCGTGAGACCATGGATGCTGCAGCTGGAGGAGCATTCCTATCACTCACCATACCACAAGCCACAGCTCTTGTGGAGAGATGGCGTCCAACCAAGGTTGGAATGAAGAGAGAACTCAGACCCGCAAGAGAGGTGGAGGTATGCATCAGCTCAAGGAGGTAGACATGCTGTCTGCCAAGCTAGACCTACTCATGAAGAAGCTCGATGACCGAGCTGGAGAGAAGAAGGAAGTAATGCACGTCTACGACTCCCACATGACTTGTGAGGAGTGTGGAGGTGTTGGACATTCGGGCAATCACTGTCCCGAGTTGCTAGAGGACGTGAACTACATCAACAACAACAACAATAACTACTACAACCGTCCTCAGCAGAATCAAGGTTGGAATCAACAAAGGCCTAACTACTCAGGTAATTACCAAGGTAACAATTCTTTCAGTAATAATAATTATCTACCTTTAAGAGAGTTAGTGTCTAATCAAGGAAAGCTAATGGATAACATGTCTAAGAAATTGGCATCTAATGATAAAATTCTAGAAAATATAAATAATAGAATGGATAATTTTTCTACTGCCATCAAGAATCAAATTAGCTTTAATAAAATGATTGAATCTCAATTGAATCAAATAGCTGCTGCTGTTCCTGCTACTAACCCCGGTATACCATCACAACCGGATGCATTAGAATCTGCAAATCTTGTAGACATATTTGATGCAGGAGATTACTGGAGTAACCCCATCATTGAGGTAAGTACTGAACTTCTGCCAGTCAAGAGAGGCGACCCAGGACGCCCCGTCATCCCGATCTCCATCGGCATGCGAGACTTCCCAGAAGCACTCTGTGACTTTGGCTCAAGCGTCAACATCATGCCCAGGGTACTCTACAAAAACTCTTTTCACAACCATTATTAGAAACAACCATGTGTTTGCAGCTTGCAGATAGGACACTAAGTTACCCAAGAGGAATCTTGAAGAACATCTGTGTCCGAGTTGGTTCCTCGTACGCTCCAGCAGACTTCGTAGTAATAGAGACCGGTTCTGACGAGAGGGCTCCCGTCATCCTAGGGAGGCCATTCCTGAACACCACGGGAGCTGTCATCTATGCTAGTGCTGCCAAGATCAGTTTCCACATAAAGGGGAGGAAGGAAATGTTTTCCTTCAAGAACAAGACCGTACAAATCCTAGAGCAACCCCAATATGAACCAAGGAGGACCAACAAGAGGAACAAGAGCAAAAAGCAAGTGTGGACCGAATCAGTCAAGATGGTCACTGTCGTGCACAAAGGTCAAGATCGCCAACTCAAGTCACCATTCTTGGACAAGAAGGACGACCCAGGTATGCCAAGCATTTATTGCTCCATTAATGGGTACAACTTCTACAAGACACTATGCGACACTGGGTCGGGCGTCAACATAATGGCCAAGGTCACCTATGAACTGCTGTTCGGAACCATGCCCTTGAAGCCGACATACATTCGTCTCCAGATGGCAGATCAGACATTCCGACAGGTTGAAGGTACAGTAACTGACGTCCCTGTCAAGATAGACGATCATTTTGTCCATACAGACTTTCAGGTTGTTGACATGGGAGAAGACGAGTATGATCCACCTATCATCCTTGGAAAACCGTTCCTCAGTACTGTCAAAGCAATCATCTACATTGGAACTGGAGAAGTCCACATGCACTTCCCCTCTGAGAAGGTACGCCTTTACTTTACTGACCCCAACTACGTATTTGAAGAATCTAAGCAGGTCAGGACAAGGAGAAGGAGGCGGAACCGCAACCAGGAGCAACCGGTCATCAAGGATGGATGGGCAGACTACGAAGGAGAAGTGGTAAGATCTGAGGACATACCACTCAATCAGCACTGTCTTGAAGAGACCGAAGCACCAAGACAAGTGTGGAAAGAAAAGACAGTTGAACACGAGGAGGAGGCGCTGCCGGAACCACCGACTACGCCATCCACTGACTCCCAAGACAACTGAGTACACATAGAGTCCCGTTCGGAGGACTTAAAAATGCCGGACGCCTTGCCAAGAGGTAACTTGGTAGTTATCCATTTCCCTTCTCAGATATTTACTTAATAGTTTGTTTAGTTAATCATATTCATGTTATCTTAGAAAGAAAATAAAAATGTTAAAAAAAACTCTAGAAGCCCCATGTGAGTATACGAGTGGCATAAAACCCATAAGTACATTCACTGTGGTGGCATAAAAAATAAATAAAAATATTTCTTCTGCTTTATAAAATGAAAACATAAAAATAATCAAGGAGGCTCAACATGATAAAGGCTAGATATTTATGCTAACACTTAATCAGTTCCACAAGCTTTGTTGTCTATTTGAGCTTCACAGAATCCAAGAGGACTGGCAGACGGAGGACATTCTAATCGCTGTCAGGGTGCTGCCGACTTTCAAATACACCTCCGCTATCTGCTAGCTACATCAAGAGAAACTACGTCAAGATCCAGCTTGGGGGAGAGCACCCCCGTTATCTCGCTAAGTATTTCTATATCTATCTTTATATTTATACTTATACTATATTAAAATAAAACGATGAAAAACCAAATAAAGATTTTGTGCTTATATATATATATATCTATATCTTTTGCTTAGTGTGTTTAATAAATAAATAAAGTGGCTATGCTAAAATGAATCTAGATAATAAAACTCTAGCATGGATATGATGAATAGTTGCTCTGCCTAATTTCAATTAGAAGTTCTCTCTCTAGTTTAGACATAACTGTTATTATTTAAAAGCTTACTCTAAACCTGAACTTGTGGGAAGAGAACTTGATCTAAAGTCTAAGTTGTTAACGGATATGATGGGAAGGTTGAGCTGCTGTTTATCTATTCCTAGAGATGCTAGAATTCTGGAGAATTTTATCTTTGAAAATCTTTAAAATGCTACATGATGAGTTCCTTTATGATGAGAGTTTAAATTCCTACCACGGCCATACATACATGCTTGCTAGACTTTAAGCTATACATTTACTTTTTACTACTTATGAGCATTGAGTGTAGTCAAGCTGTGTAGACCCTTAGGAGCTTGTCATGTGGTTAAATCAAGATTCACTTGCACGTTCACTCATATATGCTGCTTCTACTCCGGAAGTACGCATCCACATACATCCATTCCCATCTCCAGATCCACACAAAATTATTCTACTCCTAACCCGGGAGAGAATAGCCAAAAACATTTTCCTATTTCCTGTTATTCCCTGTGAAATAAATGCTCAAGTTATTTTGGTTACTACCACTTGCTAAATTGTTCTAAGGAGATGAGTGCTCTATCCGAGGAAATAAAAAGGGGCAAGTGCCCGGAACCTCGAAAAGAAAAAATATTACGAGGAAATAAAAAGGAGCAAGTGCTCGGAACCTCGATGAAAAAAAAAAGTGAAAAAGTGTGAGAAGAGAGGTAAAAATGGACAAGTGTCCGACAGTAGAATTAGGGGTACAAGATACCCACCTGAGAGGAAAGAAAAAAAATAATAAATAAAAATATAGAGCATCTCATCCTCCTCAAGAGCACCAAAAGCAAGAAAGGTATGTATCCCCTCAAAAAGAGCAAAAGTAGAATTAGACACTCTCCACCATTATCACCATTATCACCATTATCACCATACACCATTCATTCACCACACATGCACATCTTGATTTGACTTATTGACTTGTTTCTCTGGATCCATGGTTTGACTATGCAATAAATGTCTTGTAAGTATGTATACCTTATCTCCCACCTATGAGCTCCAGATATCAAAAACCTTATTAGGATAGGTTGAGAGAGAAGGCAATGTCACTCTGCCTTATACCACAAATACTACATACTTTGCTTTGAGAGAAGGCAAACACCATTACTGCCTTGGTGAGGATCCAGAAATACCACAAATGAGAGACCTGAGAGAGTCATACAAGGAATCTCTGAGTTTTATTTGAAAATCTGCAAAAACTCCAGAGCTATAGCTGATCAAGAATAAGAGACATGGCGCTTGACTAGACTGTTCTATCTTTTAACCGCTCAAGACAAAGGTGACAGTTGCAAGCCCCATAGTGAAAGGCACAATGAGTAAGTTTTAAGTCTTGACAGTTTACTCTAATTCAGAGATAAGACTCTATTTGAAAGCATGTGTACCGTCAAAATTCAAAAGCATTCAGCAACTTCTGATCCATCACTGAGACTATCCTTGCTCAGGGACGAGCAAGAGGTAAGCTTGGGGGAGTTTGTTGACGGTCCTTAAGTATCAATTATATCTATCAAATAAATAGAGAAAAGGATCTAAATGAAACCAACACCCAGACTTAGGGTTTTATCTGACAGAATTCCACGAGTTTTGCTGTTTATCTATTTCTGCAGGGGGTTATCAGGAAATATGAAGGAAAGGCCCACATGTCGGGTTAATGACGGATAATTAACGTAACCCCCAATTTTCCTTAATGTGGAAGAGTCCAGAAGCCACGGGAACGAGCGGGAGGCCGAACGGGCCCGGGACCAGGGCGCCCGCCCTAGTCCCTTGGGCGCCCGCCCTGCCCCCTCAGCCAATCAGGCTCCGCCTCGAGGATTATGCTCCACCGACCTAAAGGATTAAGGAAAACCGTCCGTTCAATGTCGGTTTGATCCAACGGCCCAGATTCACCCGAAAAGACTATATAAGCAAGGCCCTGGACCCTGGAGCAGGCACCTCTGTCTCATTATTCAGTTCCTAATTCAGTCATCAGGAGGAGAGAGTCTCTGATCAAGCCCTAGAGCCACCACATCAACTAGATCTCTAGTTTTAGCATAGCTACATAGGATTAGAACTAGAAGGAGTCAATCTTCGATTGGTTCCCGGATCTGTCAAGAGGATTCTTGGTAATTTCTCTCTTGTTCTTCAATTGTTCATCATTGTTCTTCAATATTATGAATACTACTTTGTTCTATTTCAATATATTGAATATGACTTTGCTCTACTTGATTATATTAGCAATTATATTGTTCTTAGTTTATCATAGTTATATGCTTGGCATAGTTAGATTGGAATTATATACATGCCTAGGATCGTATAGCGTTTATCCATGTGCGCAGTGGGTGAATGATAAATATTGTGTAGACGTGGTGTCTATACCGTCTTTATCTGCGATTGCACCCTATATGCCGGATCGGTGGGTAGTTCGCGATAGTGACAGCTTCGTTGATTCTTATATAGTCCCCTCTCGTGTATAGGGCAGGCAGAGCAACATTATTACAGGGGAGTGATTGCTATGTTCTTCATCTTCCTTGCTAATATTCACTATGCATGGGTGTAGTCTTTTCTCGCTATGATTGCCAAGTATAATTGCACTAACTATGATAATGCTAGACTTTATAGTTAATAATTACTTAGGGAATATCTTTGTAGTTCATCCTAATTCCATGCTAATGACTTGCTAGAATATCTGTTGAGGTGCTTATCATTATTATATGTGGCTAGTTATGCTGATCAGATTAATTATCCTTGTCACTATTCATATTTATCTATATTCTATGTGACATTTATCCCTGTATGATGAGATAGATAGATGCTCTATATTATACATGCAATGATAGATACTCAGTTCTATATTCTCATTCCACGATCAACTACGATGCTTAGAATCCCTTCCCAGTGGTAAAAATATAAATAACGATACCTGGAATACTTCCCGGGTTAAAATGCTGCATCGGTATTAATCTGTGCGCTTGCAGATTCCCTTTATTTATTTATCTTGATGAGCAATTGCATATTTCAATACCGCGTCTCTCATGTCATGCTGGGGATGACAACTTGGCTTAAGTGGCATGAGGGATAGGTTTGGCATTTTTGGCGCCGTTATCAGAATTAGAGAATTAAGTCTACTTTTGGTAATGACGTTAAGAATGCAAAACACTAACCAGGATAAATTGCTTGTGCCCTGAGGGTTTTTAGTGATCGGGCCACCAGAGATCCACACTGAAAGGTCCTAACTGGCTAGAGGAGGGGGTTAGACAACAATTAGGCGAAGATTTTTTCTCTAGCTCTACAAGGGTTGTAAACCACCTAAACCAATCAATTCTAGTTGCTAAAGTCACTAGAGCAATCAAAGTTAAGTCTTTACTTCTAGTTAGTGAACTAACAAGCACAAGAAAGCAACTAAAACAACTAAACAAGCTAAACTACCAACTAGCTCAAACAAAAAGTAAAGCAGAAAGTAAAGAGCTAGGGAGAAGTGTTTCACTAAGCCATCAAGTGATGAATTGAATATCAATGAGAAGATCCAATCGCCAAGAATGCCAAACACAATGGATATAAGATTTATCCTGAGGTTCACGTGCTTGTCAGCACGTTAGTCCCTGTTGTGACAACGCACTCACTTGAAGGTTCGCGAGCTAATTGGCATCCACAAGCCAAACCCACAAAGGGTACCGCACATCCAACACAAGATGAGGGTACACAAGTCAAGAGCACTTCAATAAAGTGGCTCTTGCGCTCTATCGAGGAATAAACCCAAGAACCCCTCACAATCTCAATATCGGGTGTGCCCAAGAACAATCACCAGCACTTGCCGACACCACCAAGCTGCTGCAAGCAGTCTAGGTGCTGACAAACACCAAGAATAACAAGAAAGTCATAGCCAATATGAACACCAAGTGCCACTAGATGCAATCACTCAAGCAAATTCACTTGGATCACTGCATCTCACTTGGAATTTGCAAATCAAGCAAGGATATGAGTATAGAGGCTTCGCTTAGCTCACAAGGATGTACCAAAGATAAAAGAGTGCTAGAGAGCCATCCCAAGGCCCACCACCATATATTTATAAGTGTGGCGGAACGGTCCTAATCCCATGGCCCACAGGTCCCTGTCAGCCTCTGACAGCCGAACCTATGTTCCACGTGACCAAGACAGTTCGTCACCGGGCTGCATCAGCGCCCATCGTCCGCAGGATCATCTCACCTTTCGGTTACAGCACTGGATACTTTTACAAATAACATCGGAATACAGAGCGGAAGACTTAAATAATATTAGTTTTACAAACCGAGGTTCCAAATAAGATTAAAGGTGCAGTTATTACAAACCAAGTTCGGATGATAGAAATAGGCAATGTAGCGGAGTACAACAAAATAAAGATTCTTGCAATCACCCAGCCCGAGGGTGTACACTTTATTCTTCGGCCTCATCGGCCTCTTCTTGGACGATGGTCATGCAGCAGGGCGCAAGACACATCGGGGACTCAGTCATACCTGCAGCATGGGTAACAAAACCCTGAGTACTGGGGTACTCAACAAGACTTACCCGACTAAAGAAAAGGAAGAAGACTCAGGGATGAGAGGCTTAGGGTAGTCAAGGTAAGGCTTAAGCAAGAGCAAGTATTTTGCAGAAAAGCATTTTGTAAACCTTGTTTTTTTAGAAAGATTCAGGCATTTTTCAATTCTTCATTGTTCATGATTCATTTTACCTTCCAAAACATACCTAGTTGAGAACCACTCTCCGTTGACAGTCAGTGACCAAGTCTCCATAACCAAGGAGCAACGTTAATCCGGATAAATAATACTCAGCCGAGGATCCCTATTCACACTGCATATGTAGCACCCAAAGCTTGCATATGCCAACTCGTCTACCACGATTCCTCCAAGATTGGACCGGTCCTACGCCACCCGGAAGTACAGTACACCACTCATATCCAGGCACGACGACCACGTGGGTACAAGCTACTCCGCCATCTCGCCACTCCCAGTGCGCGGTTGTCGGTCCCAATGAAGGAGTCCTCGGAGCCAGAGCTTTCCGAAGTATGTGAATAGTTGCAAGTCTTGACCAGCAGGCCCCCATACGGATGGTCCCTAATTTTTCTGCCAGAACTATACCTCGGTTATATCTCACCCAAGCGTAATAGTCCTGTCAGTTTTTCAACCCTGTCCCGGTCGGTGTCAACTATTGAGTCCCGGACTTCAACATGAAGACACCGTACGCTTGGACAACCTCTCCTCGCTGTTGACTAGGTACGGATCAGATACTTAGCCAACAGTCGGGGAGTAAAGTCAAATTCCCATAAAAATTCTTTAAGTGATCACACTTTTGAAATTGGCATTTTATTGCAAATCTATTGAATAGTGTTACTAAGCATTTCGCAAATAATGTTTAAACAGGGCAGGGGGGTATTTGCCGGTGGAGGTAAATAATGCAGGCAATAGGTCATCACACAACTCCTATAACCTAATGCAGTAGTTTAACTCAAATGCATTTAGGTAAACTTTTATTAAAAACAAGGGAGGGTTAAAATGCACCGGGGCTTGCCTTGAAGAGCAAAAAGGACAGGCTCGGGGTCGGTAGTGCAGGTGTCGGAGTTCGGGGTCGCCTCGGGGGTAGGTTCGTCAGCGGCTGCCTCGACTTTGATGCCTTCTCCTTCAGACACTACACGTATGCAATGATGTATGCTTATGAGGGTACTAACAGGAACAAGAGACTTGCTAAAGCGCAGGACAATTCAACTGATTCTAGAATACAACTTTCCAACGTGAAAGTAACTTCTTAGAGTAGACATAAAGTTACTTATCTCTACCCCTAAGCAAGATTAATCAACCTATTAAGCATCATCTAGTAAACCTAAGCATAAGTCATGCATGGCATCACAAACACCATAGACCAGCTGGGTGGGGGTCTATGAACAGCAAACAATCCCAAAAGTCACATCACAGGGCATAAACATGAACCTAATTGCTTTTCTATTTTTCCTAATTATTTAAAAAGGTCATTTTATGCAGTTGCTCCAAAAATTTACCCAATTAATCTCATAAGTTTATAGTATAAATAGATGACAAAACAAATTCCATAATTTTTGGAGATCATTAAGGTGCTTAACAAAAATCAAACATTTAATTAACAAAAGGCACTATTCAACATTTAAAATAAATGCCCAAAAATCAACTCCTCCAAATGGCCTCAAATTTTACCAGAGACTAAACATGACATAACTAGCACATAAAAATTTATCTCATGATCTTTGGAGCTACACATGATTTTCTAAAAATCTAAAACCATCCATTTCTTAATAAAATAAGGATTTTTCATTTTCCAATTTTTGCAGAAAAGTAGGGTTTATTATTTTTCTAAAAATACACAGTGCAAGGAGCATACCACATTTTTCTCAGGATTTATGGAACAACAGATTAATTCTTACAAAAAAGAGAAAAACAGAACACTATTCACATTTTTTAAAAGAAAAGGAGCACTGTGCTTCTTCCGCGGCTCGGCGCGCACGCCGGCAAGAGCGCGCGGCGGACCGGCCGCTCGGGCCTTGCGCTGGGGGAAAAACAGAGGGCAGGGAGAGCTTCGTGGGCTCACGGGGGACGGGAACGGGGAACGGCGAGGCGGTGCAAGGGTCGGAGAAGGGAGTTCGACGCGGGGCGGCGCCTCGGCGGAGCTCTTCGGCGGCGAGCAAGCGTTCCGGCGGCTCTGTTCATCAAAGGGATCACCGGTGTGCGGTTAGGAGCGCACCGAGGTGGGAAAGAGGACGGGGGTCGGAGGGACGGGAGGAACACTCACGGCGACGAATTTCGCCCTTCACCGCGGCGGGGCCGTTCGCCGGAGTCGGGGACGGATTGCTTGCGCCGGCGAAAGGAGGGGCGGAGTGGGTATAATTAGTTGCTCGGGAAGGTGGAGAAACTCAAGGCGAAGGTGATGGGGGGCTCAAACGGGCTCCGGGGCGGTCCGGTGGCTCGGGCTGACGGGGTTGCGCCGGTGGCGGCAACGGGGGAGAGTCGGCGGCGGCTTTTATAGGGGCGGGGCGGCGCTGTGGGGGTCCGGGCGAGGGGGAGGAGCGCTCGCGCGGCACTAACGGAGGTAGGGAGCAAGGTAGGACGGCGCGACGAGGGCAGGGAGCTCGCGCGCGGCGCGGTGGCTTGCGGCGGCCGGCATCCGCCCGCTGTCGCGGCCCGTAGGGGAAAAGGAGGAGGGTAGGGGTCGGCGAGGCGGTGGTAGGGGCCGGGGAGGTCGAGCGCCTGCGCTGACCGCGCGCGGCACGGGCGCGGGTCAGCCGGTCGGCGTGGCCGGCGCTCCGCCGCCGGCGGCCGGGGCCCCCCTGCTTTAAAGCCCGTGCACAGTGACGTCATATTTTTCCCTTTTCACTGAAAATTTGAAATTACTCCCAAAATTTGAACTACACAAAGAAAACTCAAAATACCAAAGTTGCTTAAAATTTTGAGATCTACAATTGCCAATATAAACTTTTTCTGAAACTCAATAGTTTTGAGATAATTTGAAAACTGAAAAGAAAAGGAGACAAAATTGAAGTTTGAAAGAATTTGAAATTACTTCTGATTTTGTATTGAAACTTGAAAATCTGTAAACACCAAAGTTGTTCCTTATTACAAGATCTATAAATTTTCTTATTGGGCCAACTTCAAATTTTGAATAGTTTTGAATTAGAAAAAAGAGGGTGAAACTAGAGTTTGGAAATTTAGGGTTTTCAAAAGGAATTTAAATTCCATTTCTGATTTTGAACTTTGATCAACACAACAAAACATCAAGATACTCAACTGAACAAGATTCACACAAAGCTAGACACAGAGATGAAATTACCATTTTGCCCTTATAGGAAGATTTGAGCCTTTAGGGTTTTGAAAAAGAGATCACTACACAAGTCGCCTCAGAAAAAGGTAAATGCAAAACAAGAATTAGGCAAAACATAAATGCATGGCAAGAATGATTAATGACTAAAAATAATGACATGTCAGGTTAATTACATATTAATCACCAGAGGTGTTACAATAAGCAACCCATGAAAGGTCCTTGTTTGGTTTTGGTAATTGAGTGACAACTTAGGTGAACTAATATGTGCTTATGTGAGATACACAGAAAATTACTTCATAGGTGAATGTGCAATGAAGAAGCTTATTGCATATGAAACATGACATGGAGTCATTTGGCTAATATGGTGAAGATCAAAGCAAGACTTGGCTTGATGGACCGATTGCGAAGGTGAAGGGCAAGTTGGAGGCTTTGAAGCCATTGGTACCGAGTGTCGGGAGGCTTGAGCAAAGACTTGGCGTCGAAGGACCAAAGCAATGGTGAAGAGCAAGTGAGGTCAAGATCTATGGACCATGGAGGCCATGTGATGATATGAAGTGGATCATATCATTTGATCAAGATTGGTGCATGTGTTGCATCAAATTGGAGGAGTTGAAATGGAATGCGCAAGACAAAGTTATATTTGTAGGGCATTTTATTCACGGTCTAAGGTTGAGTAGAGAAGAAATATGACCGGGTTTGGATTGATAGCCGTACTATAAAGAAGGGAAATCTTTTGGTTACAACGGTTATCTAGTGTCACTAAGTGTGAGTTTCATGTGCATATGCATTGCGCTTAGTGACATGGTGAGGTGCATGAGAAAGCCCTAAAAATCCTTGTGAAATTGCTAACTTTAGTGCCAAATTGATTTGGTAATTGTGGGAGAGTTAGCACACTGAAAAGGGTTTAAAAGTTGGAATAGGAGGAGCAACCGCGTATGGACAGCAAGGGGTCGCTCGGATATACTTTTGGCCCTAGCCGGATATTCCGGTTATTTCTCAGCTCAGTTCATTCGCGTAGACAGTGAACCCTTGCTCGGATATTTTTCCTACCCTACCCAGATATTCTGGTTCAGCTGAGATTTGCTCATTCCAACGGTCTGGAGCGTGAGGAGGGGGTATTTGAGGGGTTGTAGCCTTCTTCCTTCTCATTCTATTCCCCATTGTTGGCATTTGAAGTTAGGGTCTTCATCTCCCTCTCCTCTCCTCTCTCTCCCATGGTTTGAGCTGTAATTCCTTTGTGGGTGTGCATGAGAGTTTGAAGATCCACCTCCTCCCCTTCCTCTCCCTCTCATGCTTGGTGCTAATTTGATTAAGGAATTGAGGAACCATAGTGTGTGCATTTGAGGATTTGCATTGGTGGTGGCACTAGGTAATCTTTGTGATTGGGATTTCTTATTACTCTTGGTGATTTCCATCACCTAGACGGTTTGGTGGATTGTTGTCTCCGTTGTGAAGCCATGTGGTGATTGTGTGTGGCTCTGGAGAAGGATTTGTGAGGGGTGTTGTGCTCACCCGCGGGGATCGCGAAGAGCAACTCTAGTTGAGCGTGTCATTGAGTTACCCTCACTTGTGGGTGAGTTCTTGCGGCGCTCGAGTGTCGAGCTAGGTGTGTGCCTATTAGCCTCCGAACTACCAAAGTGTGTGGTCGACACAACGGGGACTAGCTTAGTGGCAACCAAGTGAACCTCAGGATAAAATCTCCGTGTCAACCTTGTTCATCCCATTGGTTTGCATTCCCTTTACACAAGCTTGTATTTACTTTCATATATATGTGCTTGTGTAGTTGCTCTTGTAATTAGTTAGCTTATGTAGCTTGCTAGTTACTTTCTTGCTTGTGTAGCATAGAAGTAGCTCCCTTGCATGACTAATTGGCTTGTGTAGCCTTGCTAGTCACTTTGCTTAGTTTGTGTAGCTAAGTAATTTGAGCTCTCTAATTTGGCTTGTGTGGCCTTGTTATTGAGCATTGCTAGTGAGCTTAGGCTTTGTGCACTTTGCATCACTAGATTGTGTAGGAGCTCCCTTGTTCTTAAGTATTAGTTGCATAGGTTTGTGTGACCTTGCTTCTAGAATTGTTTAGGTGAGCTCTTGCTAGCCTGACACCTTATATGCTTTGTTTAGGATCTTTAAAAGGTGCTTGAGAGTATAGGTAGAGGGGTGTAGTCTTGGCTAGACCGATAGTTTTAATTCCGCATTTATTTTGGTTAGCGGTGTGATTAATTTTAGAAAGGTCTATTCACCCCCCCCTCTAGTCCGTCATCTCGACCCTACACCCCACTAAGCCACTAGCCATTACCCCATTTACTAGGTGTCTAGACCTTGGTTCGGGCCCTGGGGTCGGGCTATCCTGACCAAAGGATCTGAGTTTGGACCCTTGCCATGACGAATCACGAGTTGCCATGCGCCTTATTCAAAGTACAATCAATCGTTTGTGCTCAACGACACTCTTCTGCGCACTCGCATTTTGCTCCGGACTGGACTGATTAGCCCCATTTAAGCCATGCACCACTAGAGTCCAGATGTGAAAAAAGAGGTTTTAGAATGGTGAAAACCGTCCAGACTCCATTAGCATCGCCTATCCAAACCAATAAAGATGGTCCGGACTCGCCTCCTCACAACTCCTTGCGCCACATGTACCAGCCCCTTCAACCGGATGTGGAGCTCATGGTCTAGACACCCTGATTCTCAGGGTCTAGGCATGGGGTCTAAACTACACTAGAGCTAGAGTTAGCACCTAGACTCGTGACCAATGCTCCGGACCACTTGCTCAACAGGGTATGAACGCAACTCACCCATAGAGAGAGAGCCTAGGGTATGTGTCCAAACCCTCACTCTGTAGACCAAACCCCCTAGGATCTAGAGTCTGGAGTTCTTCTTTCCTTTAATCAATTCTTTGTTCTACCCTTGCTTCCATGTTCTAGCACCAAAGTGTTTCACCACTTCTACATGTGTGTTAGAATTTTCAAGGGTTCAAAGGTTAGCACACTAGGTCCTAATGCATATGCATGAATGATATCAACTAGTGGAACTTGATAGCCACTTTAACCATGATTTTCCCCCTTCATAGTATGGCTATCTATCCTAAATGTGATCACTCTCTATAGTGTCTTGATCACCAAAAAAGAGCTTCTATCAAATATACCTTTGCCTTGAGCCCCTTTTGTTTTTCTCTTCTTCTTTTCTAAAAGTGGAGCAGTTGATCACTCTTGTGTTCATCACTATCTCCATCTAGCTCCACCACTTGGCTTGGACCTAACCTCTCTTAGCTATACACACTTAGCAACTAGCGAGCTGTTTGGCTCTGTTGTAGGTAACGCAAACGAAAACAATTTTAGGCTATGAATGTTACCGGCTGGAATCAGAAATGAACTAATTTTCATTACGTTTACGTTACTGTAGATATTACCAAACAGCACGTAGGTTTCATCAATTAGCCAAAACCAATCTAGGGATTTCACACACACTAACCTCTTATGAACAACACGATGCATGTCGTGGTTTCAAACTCATGTCGTATGTGACTGCTACTCTATAGTGGCACGAACCATCAATTCACCGTCGAAGTTGGAGGTGTCACCCCGAAGGCAACATGCACTTGTCTAGTGAGATCATCTCCACTGTCAGCACCTTCACTTTCAGCTAGGCTCACAACTTCAGGAGTCTAGATTACATTGATATCCACAGTGGCAAACTCCATTTCTTTGAGGAGACTTCATCAAAGGACCGAGTCCCTGGTGTCGTACCCTCTAACAGGCCTCTTGCATGCTGACCTAGAGGGTTGTCTCGATAGATCCACCTTAGTTTGGGCCTGAATGCCACTGTGACAAAGTGTCATCAAATGTTCTACACTGGCGAATGCACACCACCAAATTGTCACTAGAGATGGCCTTTCGTCGCCCCACCACTTTTGGTAGATCCTTCTCCATTTCTCATATGGGATCCAGAACACTATAGTGGTCTCCCAGCTCAAACTAGAGCGCCACATTAGCCGAGAAGTGTCATGCAACATCATCCTTCCAGGTGATATAGGAGTCGACATCCCCTCATTGTGCACCTTCTTTGAGATGCTTTCGAGGGTTGGTTTAGAGTACGACTCTGACAAGGCAGATGGTGAAAGCACATGTTTGGTTTAGGATAATTGATGAAACCTAAGTGCAGTAACCTGTCATTAAGTGTGTGATATGAGCTAGGTTGGTTTACACCAAGTGGTAGAGCAAGACATGCCATGGTGTTGGTTTTGATGACCAAAAGATGGATCAAGTGCTCCAAATTTGGAAAGAAAGAAAGAAAAAGGAGAACAAAACCCTATAGAGATCAAGGAAAGGTATAAATAGGGATTTGTTTTGGCACTAAAGACACCACAGAGAGTTTGAGTGTGTTTAGGATTGATAGTTATACTATTAAGGGGAGACTATCTCGGTTTGCGGCATCAAGTGCCACTAGGTGAATTCATACTTGCATATGCATTAGGACCTAGTGAGTGCTAATTACCCTTGTAAACATGATTGAGATACTAACTCGCATACACAAGTGATGGAAACTTGGAGGAGTTAACACATTTGCACAGGGGTTGAAGGCATAGAAGTCGCGATGCTTTCTGAGAGGCATCAGACGCGCCCATTTCCCTAGAACTCAGCCTCGGATGCTAACACAGCACTGTAGGCGTGTTCAGTGTGCACAATGTGGTGACTGACGCATGAAGTGTGCGCAGAATGTTGGCAGTGTCTGATGACCCTTCATCAGACGGGTCCGATGGCCCTAGGGCTCTCTAGAGCCTCTCGTGGCTGCTCCATGGATCTAGCAGATGCGTCCAATGTGGTATGGCTAACTAGCCATTGGAGCAGCGCCAGACACGTCTGATGAGTGTCCTGATGCGTCTGATGCAACATGAATTGTGCACTTTCAAATTTGACCATTGAGATCTGATGCATGACGTTGATTGAAAGCGACACATGGACGACTGTGGTACATCAGACACCTCCGATGGTTGGACTAGTGCGTCCGATGGCCACGTAGAAAACCCTCAATGAAGGTGGGTTCAACTCTATTGTTTGAGGGGGCACTATATATATGATTTGGTCGGCTTCATGACATTTCTCTTGGCTCTTTGAAGTATTGAACATCCTTTTGAGCTAAGCATACTCCCTCCCACTCATCTCCCTGCTTGAAAGTGCGAATCTAAGTGAGATTGAGTGATTCCAAGTGCATTTGCTGTGTGATTGCATCTAGTGGCACTTGGGGATCGTTGTTGTTGTGATTTTTTGTTACTCTTGGTGGTTACTACCACCTAGATGGCTTGGAGCAGTGGAGGAGTGGCACATGTTGGTGATTGTTCTTAGCCACCTCCCGGTGATTTGGAGGGTTTTGTGGCTTTCCGGTAAAGAGCCATAAGGTAACTAGTAGATTGCATGTGCCATTGAGTTACCTCTATTGTGTGGGTCGGTTCTTGTGGTGCTCATTTGTTGAGCTAGGTTTGTAAAACACCTATTAGCCACCAAACCTCGTAGGGTCCGGACCACACCTTCATGCAATGTGGCCTAGGGTCACCAACTGGATCCTAGGGCCATGCTCTAGACGTTCTGCAACACAGATTATGGACACCCTTCAACCAGAGCCACATCAACGAGGGCAACGCCCGGACCCGCAGCCATTAGTTTGGACCCTACATTATGATATAGAATTCTACCTTCTAATAGTATGTGTTTAGGTATCATATATAGGAAATCAAAGAACCATAAAACATTGTTGCTAATTAGTACTCCCCCAGTTCCAAATTATAAGACATTTTGGCATTTAGACATAGTGTATACCTAAGTTCATAACAAAAGCTATGTATCTAGAAAAATCAAAATATCTTGTAGTTTGGAATGATGGGAGTAGTAAAAAACAACATAAACATGTTGATGAATGATCTGATCAGCACTAGGCATGGAAAGAAGATAAGTCCTGAAAACTGACCAGGAAAAGGACGATTTCCTTAAGGATTGCCAAGTCTCTCTATACACGACATACTTGTGCATGCACTTCTTTTGTGCGTCCTCTAAATCACAAAATACTGCGTAATAATTTCACATTTCTAAAATTTCATTTTCCAAATGAGAAATGGAAATAAGAAATGGAAATAATGTGAAACATGGTTCTTTTGAGATCATCCACTCACCTGTATTTCATTAAGAGAGAAGTGAAACATCATTCCAAACATAAAGAGAACTCAATTCAGATCTAAGGTGCTAAGGGGAGCAACTAAACCACGAGTTAGGACGATCATGGTAGCGAAGTTTCCTCACCCTCAATATGTAATTAGATTTATATCATGTAGTGTTTTTGTAACTGTTGTATAGATGTTAGAAGAAAAATCTAACATGCTACAATGAAACATGTTCCTCGTGATTACCTCAAAATATAATATCAAAGTGACACATAATGCTCATTTTGGAAAGATCATTCAATTATATAGATTATGGAAGTGAAATAGAGATGAAAGTGGAGTTGTCCTAAACACCCTGTGCTCTACCACCGGCTCTATTAGTGGAGCTGCTCTATGGTGGATTAGATGAATTCTAGATCTAGATTCACTTTTTAGTTTGGTTGAGCTATTTCAAACAGGCCATAACACTACAACAGAAAAAGCCTTTGGACGATCTATCAATTGAGCTTTAGCCTCGGCAAAAAATTGCGTCCGGAACTAAAGACTTTTAGTCCCGGTTGGTAAACCAACGAGACTAAAGGTGAACCTTTAGTCCCGGTTGGTATTATCAACCCGGACTAAAGGTCCCCCAACCTTTAGTTTCGGTTGGTATTACCAACGGCTAAAGGGTGACCTTTTAACCCGGTTGGTGTTACCAACCGGGACTAAAGGTTCTTCACGAGTGAATTCAAAAGAAAAACGTCTTGAACTATATCACGTGGGTTGTGTAGCCGAGTTGGTAAGTGTGCACGAGGCGAGAGGTGCTGAGTTCGAATCTCACAGATGCACATTTATTTTTCTCGTGGAAGGCTTTAACCCCGGTTGGGAGCACCCGGGACTCCAACCGGGGGCTAAAGCCTTTGTTGTACTAGTGTAAGTATGCATTCTATCTATTGAACGGAGAATACAAATAGATGTATGTCTTGTTTGTACCATGTTTTTTTTTAAAGTGGTGTTCCACGTTCTATGTCTCCATTTGTTGGTCCCTGCTCCCTCGTTTACGAAAACTGGCTGCTAAGGGTTGCTGCACTTCTGTGCTCAGTCGCGGCACCAACTAACCCACGTGTTACCTAACCGCTCCGTGGACCGTGGACATGGAATGCGTCGTCCCTCCTTGGAATCCACCCCCTCGCGCTATGTATAAAAGGATAACCACAGACACACTCATGCCAAGCAAACCAAGATTACTGACCTTCGATTCATTAGCTCCTTCCTGCTTGCTTGCTTGATTGCCTACAGTTATATCACACGCGGTGAGTTAACTGACAAGACATGAAGCGCATTGCAAAATCTACATTAGCCTAAGTAGACTATACGAGTATATGCTCTCGGTTCATCATTGCGTGTGCATAATGGCTGCAGCGTCTATACTATATGTTTTATATATCTATCTATCGATGAAGTGGCGGAACTCACCTGTTTCATCTGTGCATTTGGATTTCAGATCGAGCAACGCTTCACTTGACATTGGCTACCCATCAACGTCAGCGTCAGAAGCAGAACTGCAGAAGCAAAGCAACAGAAACATGGGTGGAGGCAGCCCGATGCAGACCGTGCTGTTGGCCCCCGGCGTCAAGGAGAAGAAGCTGCTCTCGTTCAGCCGCCACGACGCGCCCAAGGAGAAAAAGACGCCGTCACCGGCCTCATCCGTTCCATCATCGCCACGTCCAACCCTGCCCAGCGGAGCGCCTTCCATGTCTTCCACATCAACAAGGTCCTAGACCTCTTCTCGGCGTGGCGCCGCGGGCTCCCGACGTGCGCCCCTACTACGCCGTCAAGTGCAACCCTGAGCCGGCGCTCCTCGGCGCGCTCGCCGCTCTGGGCGCGGGATTCGACTGCGCCAGCCGCGCCGAGATCGAGGCCGTGCTCCGCCTCGGCGTTCACCCCAGCAACATCGTCTACGCCAACCCTGCAAGTCTGAGCCACACATCGAGTACGCCGCCGAGGTCGGCGTCAACCTCTCCACCTACGACACCGAGGACGAGGTGGCCAAGGTCAAGCGCTGCCACCCCAAGTCCGAGCTCCTGCTCCGCCTCAAGGGCCCCGACGGCAGCGAGACCACGTGCGACCTGGGGACCAAGTACGGCGCGCACGCCGACGAGGTGGTGCCGCTCCTGCGCGCCGCGCAGCGCGCGGGGGTCAACGTGGCCGGCGTCTCCTTCCACGTCGGGAGCCCCGTGTCCCGCGTGGACGTGTACCGCGCGGCGATCGAGGCCGCGCGGGCGGTGTTCGACGAGGCCGTCGCCCTCGGCATGCCCCCCATGCGCGTCCTCGACATCGGCGGCGGGTTCACGGCCGGCGCTGCCTTCGACGACGCGGCGGCCGTCATCAACGACGCGCTCGCCCATTTCTTCGGCGACCTGCCGTGCGTCGAGGTCATCGGCGAGCCGGGGCGCTACTTCTGCGAGACAGCGTTCACGCTCGCCGCGCGCGTCATCGGGAGGCGCACGCGCGGCGGCGTGCGCGAGTATTGGATCGACGATGGGCTCTACGGCTCGCTCAACAACATACTCATGGACCACAAGGTCCCGCGTCCGAGACCGCTGGCCAGCCCGCGCCCCGGCGACAAGACGCACACGTCTACGGTTTTCGGGCCGACGTGCGACTCCCAGGACGAAGTGGTGACCGGCTACCAGCTGCCGGAGATGACCGTCGGCGACTGGCTCATCTTCGACAACATGGGCGCCTACTCCACTGGTTCCGGCTCCAAGTTCAACGGCTTCGACACGTCCGACATAAAGATCTACGTGGCGCACTCCAGCTGAGCGAGCGGCAACATCGACGGCGTCGCGCACGTACACGATGATTGCATTGCAATTTACACCACGTTACAGTTAGATGTCTTGGTCTTGCAAATAATCAGTCGGTAAATTAACGTTTACCGGTTCAGCTGTCAGTTGGTCGGTAAACCAACGTTTACCGGTTAGCTGGCAGTTGCATGGTAATTAAACGTTTACCAATCAGCTGTCAGTTGTTTATCGATGGAAGCAGGGACTACCTTCCGATTCTCTTTTCATATATATATATATGTTGGTTGATTCTATGTAGCTTATTTATTGGAGCATTTTTCATTAATTTTGGTTTAGCTATGTCATGTGACTATATTATGTGTATCAAAAAAAAGGATCTACTCCTCTGTCCTAGGTAGAAAATCGCTATGGGTTGCGTGCGGATCAAACTTTGTCAAATTAGACTAGATTTGTATTATAAAAGTATATTCAAAAATCTATCTAATAATACTAATTATAAATTATAAATATATATTATGATCCAATCGAGATCAAGAATCCAAGAACCTGATTTTTCTTTTTTGAGATCGTGGCCTTTTTTTTTCCTGGTGTGTGTGCTCCTTAAAATTCAAGTTTCAGAGAACTTTGTTAGCAGCGCTGACAAACAGAAAGGTTTCCGTAAAAAAAACAGAAAAGTTTGCTAGTGTACCATGCTAGTTTACTAAAAAAAAGACTTTAGGAGGCACTGAATTTTACTATCAGAGGTTTGTCTCTAAAAACCATCTGTAGGACTGGTTTTAATTTGATCCAGCTGTTTTTTCGGGGAAAAAAAACATGTGATGTCTCTAAAAGCTGTTCCTTTAGCAGTGAAATTAACTATATTTTTCCAGGAAATCAACTACTACACACACAGTTGAGAACTTGAGATCAATGTTTACAAGTGGGTCACGAAGATGGTAAAACTAGTAGTTCATAGGAATGACAAATACTCCATTGCTATGAGTAAATCAACTTCTAAAATAGTTTTAAGTTAAACCTTTTCAAGTTTAACTAAATTGTATACTACAGAAACAAATATTTTTGATATAAAATTAATATGGTTAGATACATATGAAATGTTTCTAGAAATAACTTCTAGTGTCATAGATGTTAATGCTGTTTTACAAAGAATCAGTCAAATTTAAAAAGAAATAACTCAGAATATCCTAAATTCATTCCTAATACTTAATTTCTAGCAAGATTGAAAAAAAAAACTTCTCCAACAACTCCCAATCCATCCTCCAAAATTTTTGGCACTCGGGAAAAACCACCCCGACGCGTAAGGGGGCGGCCGCGCGGATCGAGCTTCCCCGCACGATCCTCCTCCTTCGGCCGCTCTTGTTTCCCACGACGGTTCCCTTCGCGCCAAAGGTCGCCATCCAGAGGAGAGGAACTTCGCCGTTGACGATCTAGGTTCAGGTAAAAATCCACCGATCTTCTCTTGCACCTTTGCCGCCGTAGTATTTCCTCCTGGCCGTCGCCACCATATAGTGTTTCCTCCGCCACACAGCAGCGATTGTCGATTGGCATGGCGGCCTAGTGTTTCCTCCGCCACACACACCGCAACAGCGATTGACATGGTGGTCTGGCATGGCCGGTGTGTGCGAATCTGTGACAAGCCTTGGCCGACTGTTGGTGCTCTCGCCGAGTGGCCAGCTGCTTCTGGTGCGTATCTGGGATCGCTGCCTGTGCTACCGTGGTACATGGTACTGTTTTGCCGCGGCTGCTGGTACTGAACTGTTGAATGCCTGAAACTGCAGGACAAGGAACGACGAAGGATGGAGATGGCGGCGTAGGTTTGCACGACCGCAAAAGCCTTCACCGGAAAAAAAGTGTCGTAATAGTGAGACCAAACTTTGAATTTTTGGAAGCGAAATATTGGGTACTGCTAGAGATGACCTTTTTTTTCTTCTAATTTCTTTTTGGAAGTTGAAAAACAGAGTGTTATTGGAAACAAAATTTAGGATACTCTCGGAGATGCTCAACGGTTCTAGAAATTGAATATATTATTTAGGGACGAGGAAGTAATTAGCTGGCGTTGAGTCTGCTCATCATGATTATTCAAGAGTGGAGTAGGAATTAAGCAAATCAGAGGACGAGGAATCTCAACTATTCCAACGGAAGTCCTATAGTCCGAGAGAGACTTAGCAGCGGCAGAGAGAGAGAGTGCCATACCATATTCCATAATCATGCCATATTAGCTGTACGACTCCACGTTCCGACTGGTTCAACGTGAACGTTCACCAATGGTGTTATTATATATTGTTCTTCCACGAAGCTGGTAGAGAACCCCTTAGTCTTGGTTTTGTCAAATCTTCTTTACGCTTTGTGAGATTCGAACTCAGCATCTCTTCGTCTCACGCGTAACTCACTTACCAACACATGTGATATTGTTCTGGACAATATCTTTGAATTCACTCGTTATAGGGATCTTTAGTCCGGGTGAGAGACTTTTAGTCCGGGTGGTAACACTAACTGGGACTAAAAGGTCACTCTTTAGTTCGGATTGTAACACCAACCGGGATTAATGCTCAGTTAGTCTCGAATCTAATTTTAGTCGAGACTAAATCTGAATTTAGGTACAGTTAAAAGTTTATTCTCTAGTAGTGCGAGATGATTGCAGTACTACTTCACTCACACTAAAATAGATTAACATAGAGTTATCGAAAGTCATTGGCTAGATATATCATGAAATAAATTGATTGGGACAACTTTGAAGTTAATTTATTTTGGGACCAAGGGGTAGCATGAACTAACTTTATTTTTTAATGATTTATTGATGCTACTTTTACAATAAGCGAAGGAGTCATAACCGAAGGCGAAGGACTTGTGAGCTGGTCGTAACTCAACTAGTTGTTTTTCTTTCATGGGACCTACTCATTTGCTTTCAAATATCCATTGACGTTGGATCGTATTATTTTATTTTAGGATTTAGCAGTATTCGGTGATGTCACGCACGTAGTTGACTACCTTAATCTCGAGTTTGTTGCTTCAGATTCAATTCGGATGCAATCATAGAGGTGAGATATGTACTCCTTCCCTATCATAAAAGTAGACGTTTAGGACATGAGTGTGGTAACAAAAATTGATTAATTATAGATTAACTTTTCATCTTTGCTCCTATTAAATAAGGCAGTTGCTGCTTTTTGTACAAGAAACTAAACTAGCTGAATTGGTTAGTGCGGTGAGGGTGGAGTGCTGTGTCCTGGATTCGATACCCAGGGGCCGCCCTGCGCGGTCAAGCCCGCCAAGGCCGAGGGGAGGTCGCCGTCTGAGGAGCTCTCGCTGCAGCTGGAGCACGTCTCCCTCATCTCCTTCCTCTCCGACCGCCGCCCGCCGCCCCTCACGCCTTTGAGGCGCTCCTAGAGGAAGCCGAGGGGGATGGGCTGGGATGCTACCGCGCCGACCTGACCCAGCCGAAACCGCTTCTCCGGCGAGTCTATGCCCCCGCCGCCACCACCGGTGGACGCGGGCGAGATCATGGAGGAAGAGAAGGATTTCTTCTGGGACGTTCCGGACCAGCATATGTGTTGATTTCGCGAGTGACACCATTTGTTCTCAATTAACCCTGGTCTCTTCCCTCTGTTGGAGCACCTCAGACTACATCACGCTAGAGATGTCACCCCAAATCTCTAGAGTAGTCAGCCAACCCTCGGAGCAAGCGGTACAGGACGGTGAGTGAGAATTTCACCCCTTGAACTTTGACCGTGTGTTTTTGCCACAATATCCAATGATCCAACTGTAATCAGTAACAATTGTAAACTCAATCAAATCATGATGGAATGTGTTGCTCAGTTTCCTTGCTCCCTCTTAAGTGGGTGAATGTCTAAATGCCTATATTTACAGATTGTTCTCCCAAGGTCTGGAAATCCACAGACTTTTCTTTCGATCAGATTACTCCTGTTCCGTTTGATAGTCTGACTCGAGATGATTCGGAGAGAAGAGAAGCCGATGCAGCCTGTGCTGGAAAAGAGGGATGGTTATGTCTCACAGTCAGCAGTGGCTCTGCGCTGTCAGGTGATGCTCCACCATGTGTCAAGAATCCATACCTCAATACTGACCCATGCATAGATGATGTTGTTTACGGTGGGAGGCAATGCAACTCAACAGGTACCATTATTGCATTTTATGCTATCAGAAATTCAAAAAGTATGTGCATTGCTCTGTTATGTTGTGAGTCACTTACTCACTTGTACATCTAATATGTAACTATATAACATGCCTTTTAGCCTAGTGTCGATATCTCTTTATTTATAATGAATGGTTCAGACAGAGCTAATTAGTTTCTTGTGTTTACTGTAACTATAACATGTCTTTTAGTTCTTTTTATTATTTGGTATGTTGTACTAGGTTCTATAAGTTCTAAGAACAGATCTTACTAGTTCTATTCCACGTGACAAATTGCGAACACCAATGCATAAGTATGGATTGATGTAATTTCATTTTCCTTCGCAGATTTCTGAACTAAGGGATGTCATCCAAAATCTTCAAGCTGACGAGGCTGAAATAAAGGCATTCTTCCAGTTCAAGTAAGCCACAATTTTTCACCTTTGCACCTAAGTTCCTTCAGCAGTGTTTATATCGTCGTGGTCTTCCTGTGTTAAAACTCAGTATGTAGTTTGATTTTAATTTCTAAAATTTGTCAAGCAAACCCAAACACGTCGTGTTCCATTTATTTGAGCAATATCTGTAAGTGCAATCAAGCCCTAATTGTGGTTTTGGTGATGAAAGGATCAAATCAGCCTAGAGGGGGGTGAATAGGTGATTTTTAACAATCTGAAACTTACAAACTAGAAGATGTAGTTAGATAACAACCGGAGAGGCCGTTTGTTTGGGTAGGTACTACACCGGGTGTAAACACCGGTACTACCAACACACAAACGGCACAACCGGGATCCTAAAAGAACTACAAATCTAATGTATGTAAGCTGTGAATGTAATACAGAATCTACCCCACTTCCCTAAGTATGATATATAGCAAATCTACTCTCACCGAGCCTTGGTTGCTTCCCTTGATGTAGATCGAGCCTTCCCAACCTAAGAAGAAGATAGGGATAGGAAAACACGAAGAACACAACCAAGTGTAATATAGAAAGTAGAGACAACAACAAGCACACGGGACACGCGATTTATCCCGAGGTTCGGCCAATCCACTAAGGAGTGCCTACGTCTCGTTGTTGAGGTGACCACAAGGTCGGAGTCTATTTCACCTCCTCGCCTCACTCAAGCAACCACAAAGGCTACTCGAGTTTCTCCACTAGAAATCACAGGGTAATACAAACACTTCGGGGAGCCCTCACAAGTGAATCAATACGGGATACCACGAAGAACACCTAACCGGCTATGGCTCAAAGAGCTCAAGAGTAAAAGACACGAATCAAGCTGGCTAGATGGAAACCAAGTGCTCAAGTCGTAGATCGAAGCTTCCCACTCTCTAATCTCACTTCCCTAGCTCAAATCTTGCAAGAGAATGGATCTAGGAGCAAAGGGGGAGAGAGAGGGGAGGAGTCAATTCTTGGAGAGAGTTTGTCTCAAGTTAGGTCAGCAATAAGTGAGTGGAATGAGTGGGTAACCGTGAAAAGTGGAGAGAGGAAGCATTTATACTCCTCAGTCCCGAGCTGGTCGGTAGTACCGACTAGTTCACAACGGTCGCATAGATCCAGATCTGACTAAAAGACAACTACAAACCTCAGGTCGGTACCACCGCGGGCGGCCTTATGGCGGTACTACCGCCAGGCCAAATCGGCCCAGACAGAGAGCTCCGCAGTAGGACTTGGTCCCTCAGAAATCCGACCAGGGTCGGTACCACCGAGGGTCGGTAGTACCGACATAATGGCGTACCACCCCAAGTCAAAAGCGCGTCAGACCAGAGAGCTCAGCAAACTTGGTTACTACCTGTTGGGCATTCTTAACGTCATTACCAAAAGTAGACTTAATTCTCTAATTCTGATAACGGCGCCAAAAATGCCAAACCTATCCCTCATGCCACTTAAGCCAAGTTGTCATCCCCAGCATGACATGAGAGACGCGGTATTGAAATATGCAATTGCTCATCAAGATAAATAAATAAAGGGAATCTGCAAGCGCACAGATTAATACCGATGCAGCATTTTAACCGGGAAGTATTCCAGGTATCGTTATTTATATTTTTACCACTGGGAAGGGATTCTAAGCATCGTAGTTGATCGTGGAATGAGAATATAGAACTGAGTATCTATCATTGCATGTATAATATAGAGCATCTATCTATCTCATCATACAGGGATAAATGTCACATAGAATATAGATAAATATGAATAGTGACAAGGATAATTAATCTGATCAGCATAACTAGCCACATATAATAATGATAAGCACCTCAACAGATATTCTAGCAAGTCATTAGCATGGAATTAGGATGAACTACAAAGATATTCCCTAAGTAATTATTAACTATAAAGTCTAGCATTATCATAGTTAGTGCAATTATACTTGGCAATCATAGCGAGAAAGACTACACCCATGCATAGTGAATATTAGCAAGGAAGATGAAGAACATAGCAATCACTCCCCTGTAATAATGTTGCTCTGCCTGCCCTATACACGAGAGGGGGACTATATAAGAATCAACGAAGCTGTCACTATCGCGAACTACCCACCGATCCGGCATATAGGGTGCAATCGCAGATAAAGACGGTATAGACACCACGTCTACACAATATTTATCATTCACCCACTGCGCACATGGATAAACGCTATACGATCCTAGGCATGTATATAATTCCAATCTAACTATGCCAAGCATATAACTACGATAAACTAAGAACAATATAATTGCTAATATAATCAAGTAGAGCAAAGTCATATTCAATATATTGAAATAGAACAAAGTAGTATTCATAATATTGAAGAACAATGATGAACAATTGAAGAACAGGAGAGAAATTACCAAGAATCCTCTTGACAGATCCGGGAACCAATCGAAGATTGACTCCTTCTAGTTCTAATCCTATGTAGCTATGCTAAAACTAGAGATCTAGTTGATGTGGTGGCTCTAGGGCTTGATCAGAGACTCTCTCCTCCTGATGACTGAATTAGGAACTGAATAATGAGACAGAGGTGCCTGCTCCAGGGTCCAGGGCCTTGCTTATATAGTCTTTTCGGGTGAATCTGGGCCGTTGGATCAAACCGACATTGAACGGACGGTTTTCCTTAATCCTTTAGGTCGGTGGAGCATAATCCTCGAGGCGGAGCCTGATTGGCTGAGGGGCAGGGCGGGCGCCCAAGGGACTAGGGCGGGCGCCCTGGTCCCGGGCCCGTTCGGCCTCCCGCTCGTTCCCGTGGCTTCTGGACTCTTCCACATTAAGGAAAATTGGGGGTTACGTTAATTATCCGTCATTAACCCGACATGTGGGCCTTTCCTTCATATTTCCTGATAACCCCCTGCAGAAATAGATAAACAGCAAAACTCGTGGAATTCTGTCAGATAAAACCCTAAGTCTGGGTGTTGGTTTCATTTAGATCCTTTTCTCTATTTATTTGATAGATATAATTGATACTTAAGGACCGTCAACAAACTCCCCCAAGCTTACCTCTTGCTCGTCCCTGAGCAAAGGATCGTCTCAGTGATGGATCAGAAGTTCTTGAATTCTTTTGAATATTTGACGGTACAAACATGCTTTCAAATAGAGTCTTCTCTCTGAATGTAGAGTAAACGGTCAGACTTTAAAACCTTACTCATTATACCTTTCCATCATATGGGACTTGCAACTGTCACCTTTGTCTTGAGCGGTTAAAAGATAGAACAGTCTAGTCAAGCGCCATGTCTCTTATTCTTGATCAGCTATAGCTCTGGAGTTTTTGCAGATTTTCAAATAAAACTCAGAGATTCCTTGTATGACTCCTCTCAGGTCTCTCATTTTGTGTATTTCTGGATCCTCACCAAGGCAGTAATGGTGTTTGCCTTCTCTCAAAGCAAAGTATGTAGTATTTGTGGTATAATGCAGAGTGACATGCCTTCTCTCTCAACCTATCCTAATAAGGTTTTTGATATCTGGAGCTCATAGGTGGGAGATAAGGTATACATACTTACAAGACATTTATTGCATAGTCAAACCATGGATCCAGAGAACAAGTCAATAAGTCAAATCAAGATGTGCATGTGTGGTGAATGAATGGTGTATGGTGATAATGGTGATAATGGTGATAATGGTGGAGAGTGTCTAATTCTACTTTTGCTCTTTTTGAGGGGATACATACCTTTCTTGCTTTGGTGCTCTTGAGGAGGATGAGATGCTCTATATTTTTATTTATTATTTTTTTTTCTTTCCTCTCAGGTGGGTATCTTGTACCCCTAATTCTACTGTCGGACACTTGTCCATTTTTACCTCTCTTCTCACACGTTTTCACTTTTTTTTTTTCATCGAGGTTCCGAGCACTTGCTCCTTTTTTATTTCCTCGTATATTTTTCTTTTCGAGGTTCCGGGCACTTGCCCCTTTTTATTTCCTCGGATAGAGCACTCATCTCCTTAGAACAATTTAGCAAGTGGTAGTAACCAAAATAACTTGAGCATTTATTTCACAGGGAATAACAGGAAATAGGAAAATGTTTTTGGCTATTCTCTCCCGGGTTAGGAGTAGAATAATTTTGTGTGGATCTGGAGATGGGAATGGATGTATGTGGATGCGTACTTCCGGAGTAGAAGCAGCATATATGAGTGAACGTGCAAGTGAATCTTGATTTAACCACATGACAAGCTCCTAAGGGTCTACACAGCTTGACTACACTCAATGCTCATAAGTAGTAAAAGCAAATGTATGGCTTAAAGTCTAGCAAGCATGTATGTATGGCCGTGGTAGGAATTTAAACTCTCATCATAAAGGAACTCATCATGTAGCATTTTAAAGATTTTCAAAGATAAATTCTCCAGAATTCTAGCATCTCTAGGAATAGATAAACAGCAGCTCAACCTTCCCATATCATATCCGTTAACAACTTAGACTTTAGATCAAGTTCTCTTCCCACAAGTTCAGGTTTAGAGTAAGCTTTTAAATAATAACAGTTATGTCTAAACTAGAGAGAGAACTTCTAATTGAAATTAGGCAGAGCAACTATTCATCATATCCATGCTAGAGTTTTTATTATCTAGATTCATTTTAGCATAGCCACTTTATTTATTTATTAAACACACTAAGCAAAAGATATAGATATATATATATATATAAGCACAAAATCTTTATTTGGTTTTTCATCGTTTATTTTATATAGTATAAGTATAAATATAAAGATAGATATAGAAATACTTAGCGAGATAACGGGGGTGCTCTCCCCCAAGCTGGATCTTGACGTAGTTTCTCTTGATGTAGCTAGCAGATAGCGGAGGTGTATTTGAAAGTCGGCAGCACCCTGACAGCGATTAGAATGTCCTCCGTCTGCCAGTCCTCTTGGATTCTGTGAAGCTCAAATAGACAACAAAGCTTGTGGAACTGATTAAGTGTTAGCATAAATATCTAGCCTTTATCATGTTGAGCCTCCTTGATTATTTTTATGTTTTCATTTTATAAAGCAGAAGAAAATATTTATTTATTTTTTATGCCACCACAGTGAATGTACTTATGGGTTTTATGCCACTCGTATACTCACATGGGGCTTCTAGAGTTTTTTTTTTAACATTTTTATTTTCTTTCTAAGATAACATGAAATGATTAACTAAACAACTATTAGTAAATATCTGAGAAGGGAATGGATAACTACCAAGTTACCTCTTGGCAAGGCGTCCGGCATTTTTAAGTCCTCCGAACGGGACTCTATGTGTACTCAGTTGTCTTGGGAGTCAGTGGATGGCGTAGTCGGTGGTTCCGGCAGCGCCTCCTCCTCGTGTTCAACTGTCTTTTCTTTCCACACTTGTCTTGGTGCTTCGGTCTCTTCAAGACAGTGCTGATTGAGTGGTATGTCCTCAGATCTTACCACTTCTCCTTCGTAGTCTGCCCATCCATCCTTGATGACCGGTTGCTTCTGGTTGCGGTTCCGCCTCCTTCTCCTTGTCCTGACCTGCTTAGATTCTTCAAATACGTAGTTGGGGTCAGTAAAGTAAAGGCGTACCTTCTCAGAGGGGAAGTGCATGTGGACTTCTCCAGTTCCAATGTAGATGATTGCTTTGACAGTACTGAGGAACGGTCTTCCAAGGATGATAGGTGGATCATACTCGTCTTCTCTCCTTCTCATGTCACAACCTGAAAGTCTGTATGGACAAAATGATCGTCTATCTTGACAGGGACGTCAGTTACTTACTTTAACCTGTCGGAATGTCTGATCTGCCATCTGGAGACGAATGTATGTCGGCTTCAAGGGCATGGTTCCGAACAGCAGTTTCATAGGTGACCTTGGCCATTATGTTGACGCCCGACCCAGTGTCGCATAGTGTCTTGTAGAAGTTGTACCCATTAATGGAGCAATAAATGCTTGGCATACCTGGGTCGTCCTTCTTGTCCAAGATGGTGACTTGAGTTGGCGATCTTGACCTTTGTGCACGACAGTGACCATCTTGACTGATTCGGTCCACACTTGCTTTTTGCTCTTGTTCCTCTTGTTGGTCCTCCTTGGTTCATATTGGGGTTGCTCTAGGATTTGTACGGTCTTGTTCTTGAAGGAAAACATTTCCTTCCTCCCCTTTATGTGGAAACTGATCTTGGCAGCACTAGCGTAGATGACAGCTCCCGTGGTGTTCAGGAATGGCCTCCCTAGGATGACGGGAGCCCTCTCGTCAGAACCGGTCTCTATTACTACGAAGTCTGCTGGAGCGTACGAGGAACCAACTCGGACACAGATGTTCTTCAAGATTCCTCTTGGGTAACTTAGTGTCCTATCTGCAAGCTGCAAACACATGGTTGTTTCTAATAATGGTTGTGAAAAGAGTTTTTCGTAGAGTACCCTGGGCATGATGTTGACGCTTGAGCCAAAGTCACAGAGTGCTTCTGGGAAGTCTCGCATGCCGATGGAGATCGGGATGACGGGGCGTCCTGGGTCGCCTCTCTTGACTGGCAGAAGTTCAGTACTTACCTCAATGATGGGGTTACTCCAGTAATCTCCTGCATCAAGTATGTCTACAAGATTTGCAGATTCTAATGCATCCGGTTGTGATGGTATACCGGGGTTAGTAGCAGGAACAGCAGCAGCTATTTGATTCAATTGAGATTCAATCATTTTATTAAAGCTAATTTGATTCTTGATGGCAGTAGAAAAATTATCCATTCTATTATTTATATTTTCTAGAATTTTATCATTAGATGCCAATTTCTTAGACATGTTATCCATTAGCTTTCCTTGATTAGACACTAACTCTCTTAAAGGTAGATAATTATTATTACTGAAAGAATTGTTACCTTGGTAATTACCTGAGTAGTTAGGCCTTTGTTGATTCCAACCTTGATTCTGCTGAGGACGGTTGTAGTAGTTATTGTTGTTGTTGTTGATGTAGTTCACGTCCTCTAGCAACTCGGGACAGTGATTGCCCGAATGTCCACACCTCCACACTCCTCACAAGTCATGTGGGAGTCGTAGACGTGCATTACTTCCTTCTTCTCTCCAGCTCGGTCATCGAGCTTCTTCATGAGTAGGTCTAGCTTGGCAGACAGCATGTCTACCTCCTTGAGCTGATGCATACCTCCACCTCTCTTGCGGGTCTGAGTTCTCTCTTCATTCCAACCTTGGTTGGAGGACGCCATCTTCTCCACAAGAGCTGTGGCTTGTGGTATGGTGAGTGATAGGAATGCTCCCCAGCTGCAGCATCCATGGTCTCACGGGCACTATTGACGAGCCCATGATAGAATGTCTGCATCAGCAACCAGCTCTCCATTCCATGATGGGGACATTCTAGGATGTAGTCTTGAAAGCGCTCCCATGCTTCTGGAACGGATTCATCGTGCTGTTGCTGAAAGCTTGTAATCCTTCCCACGGAGAGCATTTGTTTGTGCCCATGGGAAAGAACTTGGCTAAGAAAGCTCGTGGAGCAGAGTGCCCACGTAGTATTCTTCTCCTCCTGTTGTAGCCGTAGCCGCGTGCCACCTGCTTCGCTCTCCCCAACAGTGAGAAGGGAAAAGGCGAAGTAGTATGGCGTCTCTAGGAACATCAGCCATGGTGAAAGTGCTGCAGATCTCCAGGAAGTGTTGAAGATGAGCACTAGCATCCTCGTGTGGCTTCCCACAGAACTGGTTAGCTTGCACCATGTTTGATGAGCCCAGGCTTGAGCTCGAAGTTGCGGTCGATCTCTACAGCAGGTCCGTGCGGATGTTTGTCCCGTAGTGGGAGCTGAGAACTCGCGATCGACTTGTTCGCCATAGCTTCGAATTCAGCTGACAAGTTCCGGACGAAACTTCGGCGGTCTTCTGATTTTGATGAAGTTTTGCGCTGAAGTGTTGACGATTTGAGCTTGGCTCTTGTTCTTCTGAATAAGGCTTCGGGGTCGTCACAAAGTTGTCTGGAAGATGTCTTCTATTCATACATCACCCTGAAATAAAATAAAAAAATGGAAAATTCAGGGGTAAACTGTACGAGAGAATTGATAGTAACTATATTAGTGATGCGAATGATGTCTCAAGTTCTTTATTCATTCCAACTTAGAAATCAACCTTCCCCGGCAACGGCGCCAAAATGCTTGTTGGGCATTCTTAACGTCATTACCAAAAGTAGACTTAATTCTCTAATTCTGATAACGGCGCCAAAAATGCCAAACCTATCCCTCATGCCACTTAAGCCAAGTTGTCATCCCCAGCATGACATGAGAGACGCGGTATTGAAATATGCAATTGCTCATCAAGATAAATAAATAAAGGGAATCTGCAAGCGCACAGATTAATACCGATGCAAGCATTTTAACCCCGGGAAGTATTCCAGGTATCGTTATTTATATTTTACCACTGGGAAGGGATTCTAAGCATCGTAGTTGATCGTGGAATGAGAATATAGACTGAGTATCTATCATTGCATGTATAATATAGAGCATCTATCTATCTCATCATACAGGGATAAATGTCACATAGAATATAGATAAATATGAATATGACAAGGATAATAATCTGATCAGCATAACTAGCCACATATAATAATGATAGCACCTCAACAGATATTCTAGCAAGTCATTAGCATGGATTAGGATGAACTACAAGATATTCCCTAAGTAATTATTAACTATAAAGAGTCTAGCATTATCATAGTTAGTGCAATTATACTTGGCATCATAGCCGAGAAAAGACTACACAATGCATAGTGAATATTAGCAAGGAGATGAAGAACATAGCAATCACTCCCCTGTAATAATGTTGCTCTGCCTGCCCTATACACGAGAGGGGGACTATATAAGAATCAACGAAGCGTCACTATCGCGAACTACCCACCGATCCGGCATATAGGGTGCAATCGCAGATAAAGACGGTATAGACACCACGTCTACACAATATTTATCATTCACCCACTGCGCACATGGATAAACGCTATACGATCCTAGGCATGTATATAATTCCAATCTAACTATGCCAAGCATATAACTATGATAAACTAAGAACAATATAATTGCTAATATAATCAAGTAGAGCAAAGTCATTTCAATATATTGAAATAGAACAAAGTAGTATTCATAATATTGAAGAACAATGATGAACAATTGAAGAACAGGAGAGAAATTACCAAGAATCCTCTTGACAGATCCGGGAACCAATCGAAGATTGACTCCTTCTAGTTCTAATCCTATGTAGCTATGCTAAAACTAGAGATCAGTTGATGTGGTGGCTCTAGGGCTTGATCAGAGACTCTCTCTCCTGATGACTGGAATTAGGAACTGAATAATGAGACAGAGGTGCCTGCTCCAGGGTCAGGGCCTTGCTTATATAGTCTTTTCGGGTGAATCTGGGCCGTTGGATCAAACCGACATTGAACGGACGGTTTTCCTTAACTTTAGGTCGGTGGGAGCATAATCCTCGAGGCGGAGCCTGATTGGCTGAGGGGGCAGGGCGGGCGCCCAAGGGACTAGGGCGGGCGCCCTGGTCCCGGGCCCGTTCGGCCTCCCGCTCGTTCCCGTGGCTTCTGGACTCTTCCACATTAAGGAAAATTGGGGGTTACGTTAATTATCCGTCATTAACCCGACATGTGGGCCTTTCCTTCATATTTCCTGATAACCCCCTGCAGAAATAGATAAACAGCAAAACTCGTGGAATTCTGTCAGATAAAACCCTAAGTCTGGGTGTTGGTTTCATTTAGATCCTTTTCTCTATTTATTTGATAGATATAATTGATACTTAAGGACCGTCAACACTACCGGCCAGGGCTCGGTACCACCGAGGGCGGTAGTACCAGCCCTATGGCGGTACTACCGCCAGACCATTTTTGATCTACACAGAGAGCTTCGCAAATCTGCCTTTCTACCGACCAGGGTCGGTACCACCGAGGGCGGTAGTACCTACGCCAGGTCATTTTGAAACTACACAGAGAGGGTTGCAAAGCTGACTTGCTACCGACCAAGGTCGGTACCACCGGGGGCGGTAGTACCGGCCCTATAGCAGTACTACCGCTAGGCCATTTTCGAGCCAACACAGAGAGGGTGTTTGAGCACTACGCGAAGAAGCCACGGGCGGTACTACCGCCCGCACAGAAAACCCTCCATGTGTCCGTTGTGTAGCGGTGTCTCTCAAGCAAACTATAGTTAGTCAATTTGAGCACTTTTCTCTTCTCTATCTCCACATAAATTGTGACCCTCTTGAGTCCGGCTTACCTATAACTCAAGTTTACAAATGAAATTTTAAACTACCACTTGAGCTAGGCATCTTTATGTCCAAATGTGTCCAAACGTGCTTTGTTCACAAGATCGTAACTTTTCAAATCTTTCTAGGACTAGCATCTGCATACATGCTTTTATAAACCGGTTAGTCCCTAATTTAATTGTCATTAATTAGCCAAAACCCACATTGGGGGCGAATGCACTTACAAACTCCCCCATTTTGGTAATTGATGACAACCAACTTAGCTTACAATAAGGATAGAAAGAATTGAAGCTTTTGAATGAATCCCAAAATTTAGTTCGAGCTCCCCTTAGTGTATGCTTTGGATATGAATTTCAAACCTTGATTAAAACAAGGTTGCATACACAAGAACAAGAGCTCCCCCTAAATTTTGCAATCCGTGGAGTGCCTAAGTGTGTGTGACAGCATCATATAAGACATTTGTGATGCATAAGTAGTATGGCATGGTGATTCACATAAAACATGTATAAGAAAAGCGAATGGCTATGGAAGAAAGAGAAGGACTCAAATCACATAGCCATATCGAAAACAACAATCACCAACCATGACATGAGCATAAATAAAGGAAGAACCATACATGAATATAACATTGAGCACAATTGATTACATCCTCATCAACACAAATAAAAGTAGCATACCACACTTAGTTCTCAAAGTTTAACCCTCTCTCACAGCTAGCTATTACATCAAGATAAAGCCTAACACTCCCCATTGGGCATCAAGTACCAAACGGGAGGTAGGCCAGGATAAGCAAAGAACTAGTAGTAGCCGCTGGAAGACCCACCATGATAAGGACCACCGAAGAGAGAGGAGTAAGCACTCTCACCAACATCACCACCTGGGAATCCAGCAGAAGAATCCGGCGGAGGAGTAGAGTCGCGGAAACCACCACTCCCAGCTGGATCGGCGTCGGGGCCAGCAAAGCCCATGTACAAGCCACCACCACCACCTTGATATGATGTGGACCCGCCAACAAAGGACGTGCCCGCACCATAGTCAGGGAAGTAGGGAGGAGCCTGGTACTGTGGCGGAGGCTGAGGATAGAACTGAGGAGGCTGGAACAGCATGGAGCTGTAAAGCCAGCCTCACCTCTCCACCGGGCTGTTGGGGCTGCTGCTGCTGCTGATCATCGTCATCATCATCATCATGGTGCTGGGGCTGAGCATCATACTCGGCAAAAGGATCTGGATGGGGTCGGGGTGGAGAACGCGGAGGGAGACCTAGGTGCTCACGCACCTCCTGATGATGCCGCTCGTCGCGCTCGGCCCTGTAGCACATCCACTCGAAGATCTTGCCGAGAGCGGAGCAAAGACCGCCACTCCTACGCCTCTCACGACGCGGAGGAGGAGCGTTAGCAGGAGGAACATCCCCACTAGCCTGCTCGGGGCCATGCGCCTCGCCAGGCGCTGCTGCTGCTGGAAACCTCGTCGTCGCCTACAACACCCTTGTTCTTGACGATCGATGTAAACTTCCGAACACTGTAGTCCTTCACCGTCCGGTCGTACTCAAAGGTAGCCCTCACAACATGCTCAATGGTGTGCATTAGATATGGAGCATAAGGCAGGAGCTTGTGAGGGTCCTATAGACATCTGAGATCTTCTGCCAGAGAAGTGTGAGATGCTGAACCGGCCATCTGGCAAAGCACCGGACAAGGACCTTGGCAGCATCATCTCTCAAGTTGTCTTGGTCTCCAACCTTAGGATCTAGAGTCAGGTGCATCAAGTTGTTAAGGACAAAGTAGGCAGGCTTCAGACCAGGGACCTTGAAGCTTGCCACTACACCATCCATGTAGACACCTGAACTCTGCAGTTGCTCCGTGTACATGCCCCCACCATACATCTCAGATAGGCGAGGAGCATCTCTGTCTTCATGGTTGAAGCCCAACAACCTAGCAAAGGTGACGAAGTTGCACCGGTAGTGGACCCCCTGGGTCATCCTGCAGCACCTGCGCCTCCTGATCAATGAAAAGGGTTGCCCAAAACTGACAGATTATCTCCTGGTTGTAGCTGCGCTCACCAGAAATCAACCCCAAGATCCTCCAATCCTCTAGCCTCTGCACACCAGAGCCTGAATCTCCTCTGAATCCTTGTTTGTCAAGGAGCGGATTGCCAGCCGCTTGTGCTCAAAGAGAGGAGGATGCCCCTTAGTATAAAAGCCTCTCCAAAGGACTGATACATAGTAATCCTGCTGGAACCTCGACCAAACCTCTGATCCACTGAATCATCTCTGATGAAAAATGGGGTTCTCCTCACGCTGCATTCTCAACAGATTCCCCTTCTTCCTGTCAGAGTAGTCCATGGTGTTTCCAAGATGTGCGGGGGCAGACATCAAGGCTCCAGCTTCAGGGTGCATATTAAACACACGGTTGATAAGCAACAACCCTGAAGCCGGAGGAGATGGCTGTCCTACGCGAGGATCGATAGAACGACCCTCACGCTCAGCACCAGTCGCCTGAGCCACACCACCCACAATGACGCTATGCAGGCGCCCGGGCGGACCAGCGACAGGGGGTGGAGAAGGCGGAGGAGCAGCATGCCCACTGCCACCGGCATGGCCGCTCCCACCTCCCCTGGCACTATCAACACTGCGACGTCCCCCGTGGCCCCCGGACGAACGTCCACGGACCTGACGAGGGAGTTCCTCCATACTCCCACCGGTGGATCGAGCACAACGCGCAGGATTGCGCCGCTGCGGCTCACCGGGCTGCACACCACCTTGCTCCAACCCTACATACTCTTCCTCTTCCTCATCTTCATTCCTAGCCGAACGAGCATGAGAGGGCCTCCGGCTATGCGACATCTAGAAAAAGATAGCATTGACGAAGTGAGACAAGGTGATAGAAAGACAACTTCAAAGAATGTAGCAAAGATGACGATTGAAATCGGGGAGGAGAATGGCTCGCTGTGCGCGGTCGGTACTACTGACCCCAGCGGGCGGTACTACCGACTGCATAGCAGTGTGTGGTTCCCCTCAACCCATCACACAAATCGTCCTTGAACTTGCAAACCATACATCCTAGAAGCATCTACACACTAGATTGAGCAACCCTACCAAAGGAATCGACCTAGAACAAGGTACATTAAGAGATTAGGCAAGAACACCCTAGTACCTTGCTACTCGCGAAGAAGAGGCCGAAATCCAATGAAGGAGAAACTTCCGGGCTTCAAGAACACCACCAAGATGATCTCCACGCACCAAAGCACCTTCCCACCGGACGGATTTGAGTTTGAGTGGAGGAGGAAGGAGATCGAGAGGAGGAGAGGGAGGAAAAGGACGAGCGGCTGCTGCTCGGCTGAAAGAGGCGGCGACCACGGTGAAAACGGATTGACTGATTAGGGTTGAAAAGGATTTCACCGCGACCTTTTATACTCGGGTCCACACGGTCGGTACTACTGCCCATAGGGGTCGGTACTACCGACGTCGGTACTACCGACCCTATGGCATTACTACCGACTGTGCAAAAACAGAGCGGACAGAGGGCTAATCCAAGAGAACCTAGTGTGGTATACTACACATACTTCAAACATGTCCAGATTTCATACAAGCAGTACATAACTATGGACACAAGTGAAGTATGCAAAATAGATTTTGAAATCACACACAATATTTTGTCAAAGCATTTATCTAGGTTTCTAGGTGAAAACAAATATGTGCAAGACATCAAGCCACGTTACGAGAATCAATGATATTTAGTTCACTCCTCAAAGCATAAAATCTTGACTCTCTAAAGGCTTTGTGAAGATATCGGCTAGTTGCTTTTCGGTGCTCACATGGCGTATTGCGATATCTCCTTTGGCTTCATGGTCTCTCAAAAATTGTGTCGGATGTCTATGTGTTTTGTGCGAGAATGGTTTATGGGATTGTTGGCTAGCTTGATAGCACTCTCATTGTCACACAAAAGTGGAATTTTGTTTCCTCACATCGAAGTCTTTTAGTGTTTGCTTCATCCAAAGTAGTTGAGCACAGCATGCGCTGGCCGCCACATACTACTCGGCTTCGGCGGTGGATAGGGCAACACTATTTTGTTTCTTAGAACTCCATGACACCAAAGACCTCCCAATAAATTGCAAGTCCCGGTAGTGCTTTTTCGGTCTACCTTGCAACCGGCATAGTCTGAATCGGAATAGCCAAGTAGATCGAAAGTGGAGCCCTTGGGATACCACAAGCCAAGATTCGGAGTGTGCACTAAGTATCGAAAGATTCTCTTAACGGCCATAATATGACATTCTTTTGGATTAGCTTGAAACCTTGCACACATGCACACACTAAGCATGATATCGGGCCTAGATGCACAAAGGTAAAGTAATGAACCGATCATAGAGCGATATACATTTGGTCCACTGACTTACCATCCACATTTAGATCAAGATGTCCATTGGTAGGCATGGGGTCTTGATGGGTTTGGCCTTGTCCATCTCAAACTTCTTTAGCATGTCTCTTGTATACTTGGTTTGACTGATGAACGTGCCATCCTTGAGTTGCTTGATTTGGAATCCAAGAAAGTATTTCAACTCACCCATCATGGACATCTCAAACCTTTTAGTCATGATCCTACTAAATTCCTCACAAAAAGCCACATTAGTACTACCAAATATTATGTCATCGACATATATTTGGCACACAAAGATATCATTATCAACTTTGCGAGTAAATAAGTAGAATCGGCCCTTCCTATCTCAAAACCCTTTTTGAGTAGGAAGTCCTTAAGGCAATCATACCAAGCTCTAGGGGCTTGTTTGAGCCCATAGAGCGCCTTGTCGAGCTTGTAGACGTGGTAGGGAAATTTGGATCCTCAAAACCCGGTGGTTGCTCACATATACCAATTCGGAGAGGGGGCCATTGAGGAATACACTTTTCACGTCCTTTGGTATAGCTTGAAATCATGGTGAGTAGCAAAGGCAAGTAATATGCGAATTGACTCAAGCCTAGCTACAGGTGCATAGGTTTCCCCAAATCTCAAACCTTCGATTTGAGTGAAACCTTGAGCCACCAACCATGCTTTGTTTCTTGTTACCATGCCATGCTCGTTTTGCTTGTTGCGGAAGATCCATTTGGTTCCTATCACATTTTGCTTGGGCCTTTCCACCAAGGACAAGACTTCATTCCTGGTGAAGTTGTTCAGCTCTTCTTGCATAGCCATCACCCATTCTGGATCATCAAGTGCTTCTTCCACCCTAAGAGGTTCCAAAGAGGAGACAAACAGGTAATGTTCACAAAAACTTGCTAAGCGAGAGCATGTCGTTACCCCACGCCGTATGCTCCCCAATATGTTGTCAACGGGATGATCCCGTTGAACTGTATGATGAACTCTTGGATGTGGCACAAGTGATCTCCTTTGGATGGGTCCATCTTCATCATCTTCATCATATGTGTTGATGTCCCCATCTTCTTGTCGGACTTCATGTTGAGCTTGTGTTTGATCATCAACTTGATGTATCACTTGAACATCACCCACACTACCACCGTTTGGAGTTGCGGAAGCTTCATCATGCACATTTGGATGCACATGATGGACATGAGAATCTTGTGGAGTGTGTGATGGATCATCTTCATCATCTTGTATTTCAACGGGCCTCACATCACCGGTTGCAAGCCTCTTGATAGCTTCGGATGGAGGCACGTCATTACCTACAAGCTCATCATTGACTTGCTCCTTTTGAGAGCCGTCGGATTCATCAAAAGTCACGTCTACCGTTAACTCAATAGTGCCGGTGGCATTATTGAATACACGTAGCCATGTTCGTTAGTACCATAACCAAGTAGAAAGCCTTCATGTACCTTAGGTGCAAACTTTGAGCTTTTGGCCCTCTTGTTAAGTATGAAACAATTGCAGCCAAAGACTCTAAAGTAGTGCACCTTTGGTTTGTTTACCGGTTAGAAGCTCATATGGCATCTTCCCTCTTAGCTTGTGAAGGTAGAGGCGGTTGATTGCATGACACGCCGTGTTCATCGCCTCCGCCCAAAACCATGGGAAAGTCTTGTACTCATCCAACATAGATCTTGCGGCTTCAACAAGAGTTCTATTCTTCCTTTTCACACCCCATTTGTTTGTGGGGTATATGGAACGGAGAACTCATGCTTGATTCCTTCATCATCAAGATACTCTTCTATGTTGGTGTTCCTAAACTCGGTCTGGTTATCGCTTCTCACTTTCTTAATCTTGATGTCAAACTCATTTTGTGCTCTTCTAGCAAACTTCTTGAAAATGTCTTGCGTTTCACTTTTATCTGCTAAAAAGAACACCCAAGTGAAGCGAGAAAAGTCATCAACAATAACGAAACCATATTTGTTACCGCCGATGCTTTGGTAAGCAACAGGTCCGATGAGGTCCATGTGAAGCAGCTCCAATGGTCTTGTGGTTGATACAACATTCTTCATTGGATGCTTTGCTCCAACTTGCTTTCCGGCATGGCACGCACTGCAAATCCTCTTTCTCAAAAGAAACATTGGTTAGTCCAAGAATGTGCCCTTCCCTTTGAAGTTGGGCCAAGTTCTCATCCCAACATGAGCTAGTCGGCGATGCCAAAGCCAACCCATGCTAGATTTTGCCATTAGACATGTTGTAGGTTCTACCTTACTAGTTGAGAAGTCAACTAAGTAAAGTTTTCCCTTCAACACGCCTTTAAATGCAATAGAGGAATCCCTTCTTCTAGAGACGGTCACACCCTTATCCGTAAGAGACAATCATAACCCATTCACAAAGTTGAGAAACGGATAACAAGTTGTAACTCAACGAATGCACAAGTAATAATCATTAGATATGGAATTGTTAGTTTGAGATAGCAATTTTACCCACCAAGCACTTCTCTTTACCATTGTCACCAACCAATGTTTTTGCATGAGTCATTGCTTTGGTTGGAAGGGGGAGAACATTTCTTTTGCCCCGGTCATATGATTGGTGCATCCACTATCCAACACCCAACTTGACCACCCACCGGAGGCATATTCCTACAAAAAAATATTATGTTCTACCAAAGATAGCTGCAACAGAATTCTGATCTTCCTCTGTTTGTCTGGTAGGCGCGCAGTGCCGCCCAGGCCGCGGCATTACCAGCCGCGACACTACCGTCTAGTCCGTCACTGCCGGACTTGTTACAACGCGGCTTGCCCCACTGCGACTTGTTCAACAGCCGTTGGATGGCAGGGGTATTTACTCCACCTCCCTGCCACCCAACGGTCATCCACGACCATAACTCTTCTCCTACCTCCAGACAAGGCTTCCTCTCTCCCCATTGAAGGCTCCCAAGCTCTCTCTCACCTAATCTTCGATTCCCATTGATTCCAAGTGAGTTAGAGGCCTCAAACCTTCACCAAAGAGAAGCCCTAGCTGAGATCTACTTCCTAGAGCACTTGATTTGAGCCATAGCCGGTGGATTTGCTTCTATTACTCTTGGGTTCTTGGAACCCTAGCCGGCTAGGCGTCGCCCTAGAGCTAGCCAACTTGTGTGGCAGCCTTGGGAGGTTTGTAATCACTTGTGCAGCTAGTATTATTACCCCTCACCTCAAGGATTTGGTTCCTTGACTTGAGAACGAGGAAGAGTTGCAAAGCTCATGACCTAAGTGGTCCATCCTCAACAACGTGGAGGTAGGCAAGCCTTGTGGCGAGCTGAACCACCAGGATAAATCACTTGTCTCTTGTGCTTACTTGTTTTTATTCATCATACTTGTGAGCTTGTGATAGATTCTAGGGTTTGGCCCGATCTACTTCATACTACTCATTTGGCTTGGTTGAGTTGGTTCTGCTGGGTTCAGGAAACCTAGTGTAACATTTCCATTCATATAGATTCAGTTTCTGTGGCTGGATTTCGAATTGCAGGCTTAGACAAGTTCTATGCGCGGCAGTACCGGGCTGAGGCCGGCAGTGCCGGGGAGCGGCAGTGCCGGGCTCAGGGCGGTAGTGCCGGATTACTAATTAAGTTTTGAGCTGTGATTTTTGACAGGCCTATTCACCCCCCTCTAGGCCACACAGGTCCTTACAAGTGGTATCAGAGCAGGTTCTCTCATACAGCACTTCACCGTGCGAGAGAATGGCCACCGACGGAGGAACGGGTAACGCTAGTGTTGTGCAACCCACACCCATCGAGGTGGAAATGCACACCACTAGCAGCAACGAAAGCGTCTCCACAGCAAGTGAAGGACACTTCCTCAATTGGATGTGTCGGCCGGAGAGCTTGCAAGAAGAAGGAAGAAAGAAGGTTGAGAGAGAAGCAAGGCCAAAGCAAGAAAATGCAGCGGCTCTCAAAGCTAGAGAAGAGAAGGCTCAAAGAAAAGAAGAGAGAAAGATTAGAAGAGAAGAAAGAGCCAAGAGAAGAGAAGAAAGAAGAAGGAAGAGCTCCAAGCAAAGAAGTGTGAACTTGAGTGATGACTCAAGTAGCACCGAAGATGGAGACGATGACATCTCCTATCTCCCTAAGGGCAACAAGAAGAAGGAGGAGGAGACCAAGAAGTCATATGGAGTCGTATCCTTTAACTATTCTACTATGACTAACCATGATTCTAGGCCTCTCATCAATGTGCCCGCGGGCAAGTTACCTCGTTTTGATGGGACTAACTTTGCCAAGTGGAAGCACATTATGAAGACCTATCTTATTGGTCTCCATCCAGGTATTTGGAGATAGTGCACAATGGACTTGAAGCACCGGTTGATCTGAAGAACCCCACTCAAGATGAATTCCGCAACATTCATCTCAATGCCCAAGCCACTAGTGTGTTACTTAGTGCTTTGGATGGTGATGAGTACAACAAGGTCATGGGAGTTGAGGTTGCAAAAGAGATTTGGGACACTTTGCACATTGCTCATGAGGGAGTTGACAAAGTGAGGCAATCCAAGATTGACTTGTTGATGGCTAAGCTCAACCGGTTTGTGATTTGTGATGGTGAAGGTCCACAAGAGATGTTTGATAGATTGATGGTCATTGTTGGCAAGATTAGAGGGCTAGGTGGAAGTGAAATCAATGATCACAAGGTTGTGAAGATCATGTTGGAAGCATACCCACCAAGAAATGAGACCGTAGTGACATTGATTAGAGACAAGAAGAAGTTTGAGCAATTCACACCTAGTGATGTGCTTGGGAGGATCATTATTACCTTTGACATGCAAAGAGAAGAGGCAAATGAAGAGGAAGCTTGGGAGTTGCAAGCTAGGCTAGATGGGATGAAAATCAAGGATGTGGCACTCTAAAAGCAACCAACAAGGCAAGCAACATCAAGCAAACAAAATCAAGCAAGCAAGCCTCTACAAGCAAGCCCAAGCAACAAAAGAAGAAATAGAAGTTGAGGACAGCACATCATCCTCAAGTGAAAGTGGAAGTGAAGGTGAAGAATTTGAAGCAATTGGAGATATAGCTCTATTCATGAGAAGATACCGCAAGGGGCTCAAGAAGGAAGGTTACAAGTTTGTGAAGAGAAGGTTTCCAAACAAGAAAAAGAGAACTTGCTACAATTGTGGTAGCACCGATCATTTCATAGCACATTGCCCACATGAGAAGAAGGACAACAATTTCAACAAGGGCAAGAAAGATGACAAAGCCACTTACAAGAAGCACAACAAGAGATACATGGGAGAAGCTCATGTTGGACATGAATGGGACTCAACCGCACAAACCTCAAGTGAAGAAGATGAGAAGATAGCAACAATAGCATTTCAAAAGTCATCTTCACCAAGGCTATTCAACAACTTGTCCGATGATGATGTTACTCCCACACTTGTCTCATGGCCAAGAAAGAGAAGGTGAAAAAGACTCACACTCCTAAACCTTCTCTTCCACCTAGTGACATCTCTAGTAGTGAACTTAGTGATTCCTCTAGTGATGATGATTCTAGTGATGAAGAGATAAATATGATAACTAAAAATTTGGACAAGAAAACCAAACTCTTTATCACTAAGCTAATGGAGGAATTAGAAAGTGTACAAGCCGAGTTAGCAATAAGAGAGGATGCCCTCATCAAACAAGAGGACCTCTATATTGCTTGCAAGGAGGCTCTTGCATTAGAGAGAAGTGAGTTGGACATCTTGCATGAGGCTTTGGCCAAAGAGCAAGATGAACATGCTTCCCTAAAGAAGGCTCATATTGCACTCAAGGAAAAGTATTGTGGCTTGGATAAAAAGCACAAAGAACTTGAGCTGCAATATAATCTTCTTTGGGAAAGCAACTCAACTCTCTCTAAAGCAAATGTCACTTCTATTCCCTCCACTAGTGAAGGTTGTGGAAAATGCTATAATGTTGATTTGAATGCCTATTCCACTAACCTTGTGAACATGGAGGCCATGAGAAAGGAGATAGCAAGATTGACCAACATCATTGCAAGTGGTTGTGTCAAGTCTACCACAAGTGCTAATGAGAAGACTCAAGAGAAGAACAAGCACAAGTTCAAGAATGGAAGACGTCCTTCCATAAAGGATGGGTTGGGGCACGAAAAAGGAGCCAAAACCAATGGAAGAAAAACAGTGAATGGCTATGAGTGTGTGAGGTTTGAGAAGAAGGGTCAGATTGGTACAGTTCAGCCTGCACAGATTGCGGCAGTGCCGCGCCAGAAGGCGGCAGTGTCGGGCCCCGGCAGTGCCGCCCCCAGGCCGGCAGTGCCGCGCCCCAAGAAAGGGAAGGCTACCAGTTTCCTTCTGCTCAATCTCACACACACACAAAGCAGGTGCCCAACCAGAAGCAGACTCTCAGAAACCAAAGGAATCGGTTTGGGTGACCAAAAACAAGTTTGCACATCAACCCAAGACCGAAGCCCCAAGGAAGAGCATGTCATCTTGTTACATATTAGAACACAACAACAGTGGTAAAGTTGTTGCGAAATATGTTGGTGATAACAAGAGGACAGCCGACAAGTTTATTTGGGTTCCTAAGATACTTGTGACTAACTTGCAAGGCCCCAATCTAATTGGGGACCTAAATCTAGGAACTAAACTTGTTTTGCAGGCATACTCCTCCGGTGGATCAAGTTGGGTGCTTGATAGCGGATGTACAAATCATATGACCGGAGAAAAGAGTATGTTCTCATCATATTCCCCAACTTCAAATGCAAGTGAAAACATCATTTTCGGTGATAACTCCAAGGGGGATGTGTTAGGTCTTGGTAAAGTTGCCATTACACTTGAGCATTCAATTACTAATGTCTTACATGTTGATTCGTTGAGTTACAACTTGTTATCCGTTTCACAATTGTGTGGGATGGGTTTCAATTGTCTCTTTACGGATAAGGGTGTGGAAGTCTTTAGAAGGGAGGATTCCTCTATTGTCTTTACGGGTCGTTTGAAAGGGAAGCTTTACTTAGTTGATTTCAACAAAAGTGAAGCCAAACTTGAGACTTGTTTAGTGGCAAAATCTAGCATGGGTTGGTTATGGCATCGCCGACTAGCTCATGTTGGGATGAGGAACTTGGCCAAACTTCAAAAGACAACCACATCCTAGGACTAACCAATGTTGATTTTGAGAAAGACAGAGTATGTGGAGCTTGCCAAGCCGAAAACAAGTAGGCGTACCACACCCACCAAAGAGCTATGACACTACTACACATCCATTGGAGTTGATTCATATGGATCTCTTTGGACCGGTTGCCTACCTTAGCATCGGCGGTAACAAACATGGTCTTGTTATTGTTGATGATTTTTCTCGTTTCACTTGGGTATTCTTTTTGCATGACAAGAGTGTAGTGCAAGAGAAGGTCAAGATGTTCATACGAAGAGCTCAAAGGGAGTTCGGTTTCAACATCAAGAAAGTTCATAGTGACAATGGAACCGAATTCCGAAACACCCAAGTGGAAGAGTTTCTTGATGAGGAGGGCATCAAGCACGAGTTTTTAGTTCCATACACCCCTCAACAAAATGGCATGGTGGAGAGGAAGAATAGAACACTCATTGACATGGCAAGGACGATGCTAGATGAGTACAAGACGCCGGACATCTTTTGGGCCGAAGCCGTCAATACCGCTTGCCATGCAATCAACCGCCTCTACCTCCACAAGAGAAGAAAAGAAGACCTCCTATGAGCTGCTCACCGGTAACAAGCCAAAGGTGTCTTACTTTAGAGTCTTTGGGTGCAAATGTTTCATATTGAACAAGAAGCCCAAAGCCTCTAAGTTCGCATCTAAGGTTGATGAAGGTTTTCTTCTCGGTTATGGATCAAACGAGCATGCCTATCGTGTTTTCAACAAGGCCTCCGGCAAGGTTGAAATAGCGATAGACGTGACGTTTGATGAAACTAACGGCTCTCAAGTAGAGCAAGTTGATGAAGTTGTTGTAGGAAATGAGGAACCACCTTGCGAAGCAATCAAGCAATTAGCCATTGGTGATATCAGACCACAACAAGAACAGCAGGCTACTGATCAGGATGGTCCTCAAGCTGAAGCCCCTGCTGGGACTGGTGATATACAGTCCCGGCAGTGCCGGGCCTCAGAGGTGCCGGGCAGAGCCAGCAGTACCGGGCACTCCCAGGGCAGCTGCAGCTACTCCACTTCATGGAGTGAACCTACAACCCATCTTCGAGCAAGATGAAGAAGATGCAGAAGATGAAGCAGAACCCATTGATCATCCAAGGCTCAAGCAAACTATTCAACGGGACCATCCCGTTGACAACATCCTTGGGAGTCTTCGAAAGGGGGTAACGACACGCTCTCATTTGGCAAATTTCTGTCAATATTACTCGTTTGTTTCCTCTTTGGAACCTCTCAAGGTAGAAGAAGCTCTTGGAGATCCAGATTGGGTGATGGCCATGCAAGAAGAGCTCAACAACTTGAGCGTAATCAAGTATGGTCACTTGTGGAAAGACCAAATACCAATGTTATTGGAACCAAATGGGTCTTCCGCAACAAGCAAGATGAAGAAGGTGTGGTGACAAGGAACAAGGCAAGATTGGTAGCTCAAGGTTTCACTCAAGTAGAGGGTTTGGACTTTGAAGAAACATATGCACCGCAGGTTGCTAGACTTGAAGCCATTCGGATTCTTCTAGCCTATGCAGCCCATCACAACTTCAAGCTATATCAAATGGATGTGAAGAGTGCATTTCTCAATGGCCCTATACAAGAGTTGGTGTATGTTGAGCAACCACCGGGTTTTGAAGATCCCAAGTTCCCCAACCATGTCTTCAAACTCCAAAGGCGCTCTATGGGCTTAAACAAGCACCTAGAGCATGGTATGAATGCCTTAAGGAATTCTTGCTTAAACAAGGCTTTGAAATAGGCAAAGCCGATCCTACTCTCTTCACTCATAAAGTCAATGGAGATATTTTTGTGCCAAATATATGTCGATGACATAATATTTGGTAGTACTAACAAATCCTTTTGTGATGAGTTTAGTAGGATCATGACTAAGAGATTTGAGATGTCTATGATGGGTGAGCTCAAGTTCTTCCTTGGTTTTCAAATCAAGCAATTGAAGGAAGGGACTTTTCTTTGCCAAACCAAGTACACCCATGATATGTTGAGAAAGTTTGACATGGTGAACGCCAAGCCTATCAAAACTCCCATGCCAACTAATGGACATCTTGATCTCAATGAGGAAGGGAAAGCCGTGGACATCAAGGTATATCGCTCCATGATCGGCTCTCTACTTTACTTATGCGCATCTAGGCCCGATATTATGCTTAGTGTGTGCATGTGTGCTAGATTTCAAGCTAACCCGAAAGAGTGTCACCTAGTGGCCGTTAAGAGAATCTTGAGATATCTAGTTCACACTCCAAACCTTGGCTTGTGGTATCCTAAGGGCTCCAAGTTCGAACTACTTGGCTATTCGGATTCCGATTATGCCGGTTGTAAAGTAGATCGAAAAAGCACTTCGGGACATGTCAATTCCTTGGATGCTCCTTAGTGTCTTGGGGTTCTAAAAAGCAAAATTGTGTAGCCCTTTCCACAGCCGAGGCCGAGTATGTTGCAGCAGGTGCATGTTGTGCGCAACTACTTTGGATGAGGCAAACCCTTCGTGATTTCGGATGTCATTTACCATATCCCACTCTTGTGTGACAATGAAAGTGCCATAAAACTTGCAAACAACCCAGTGAGTCACTCAAGAACCAAACATATAGACATCCGACATCATTTCTTGAGAGATCACGAAACCAAAGGAGATATCGCAATTCGTCATGTGAGCACCGACAAACAACTAGCCGATATCTTCACTAAGCCTCTCGATGAGTCAAGGTTTTGTGCTTTAAGAGTGAACTAAATATCCTTGACTCTCGTAACGTAGTTTGAAACCTAGTATGCTTGATTGATCAACTAGTATGACCTAGGCAAAACCGATTTCAAAACTTTCATACATTGTGTTTCAAAATCTTTGAAAAGAAACTTGCTTGAAATGACCATTGTTTGTATTGATTGATTGTCACTGGTCATAACATGCAAGCAGTACTTGTCCACTCCAAGAAGAGGTGTAGTAGCTTAGAGATAAATCTGTTCAGTGGTAACTGTCCGGCAGTGCCGGGCCAGCCGCGGAGGTGCCGGGCCCCGGCAGTGCCGCGCTGGCGCGGCTGTGCCGCGACTTGTCGGTTCAGCCGGAATCGCCCAGTTACCATGTGGGGCCAAAGGGAAAATGTTTCTATCTCTACCCGTGGCCTCACCTCTCTCTCTCTCTCTCTCTCTCCCTCATTCTTATCCACAACCGCAAGAGTCCCTTTCTCCTCTCTTTCTCTCTCTCGGCGTCAAGGGGGAGAAGAGGACCGAGCTTCACCAGCTCTTCCCCGGCGAATCCGGCCTCCGGCAGTGCCGCTCGGGGATTCCCTCGGTGCAGCACCGGTCTCCCTTCCCCAAGGGTCTCCTTCCCTTTCCTCTCCATCTCAAGGTGAAAACTTCAAATCCCTAACCCTAGTTTTCCCGATTTGTAAAATGCGCCATGGTTGTTGTACTTAGAGGTTGTAGAAGGGTTGTAGATGATAGGGAGGTAGTAGAAATGATGGATGTGGTGTTTCTTGGCTCAGACCTGGCCTGCCCGCGCGTCAGTGCTGGACCATGAGCAGGGGCTTGATCCAAGCAACACCCTATCCATCAAAGTCTATTACCCCACTATAACCTATATCCTTATGCAGTCTTCTAATTCGCAGTTTCCATGTTTTAGATGTCGGGAGGAGGAGATGAGAGAAGGGTGAAGCAAAGGATGGATCCGCTCAGGGGGAGGAGCAAGCAGTCGTCTCGCAGAGGTGGCTCTAGTTCTCAAGGGGAGAATGTGACTGCACGGCAGCAGATCCGTGATGAGGCTCGCCTTCAGATGCAAGGGCGACAGATTCGGGATGACTTTATCCCAACACACCAGAGCATCTTGCAGAGGTCAGCAGAGCCCACTTGCAGCCCTACACTAAGGATGTGCAGGAGAGGCCTCCACAGGACACCAAGGACAGGCAGCCATGTCTTACTATCAGCAGTTCAGCTCAGTGAAGACACAGCGCCAGCTCAATCCCTACAACACTCAGAAGGATATGGGCATTGACTACAGGTTCTGGAATGAGTTCCATTCTAACTTCTACCGTTCAGTCCTGTACAATGCCAAGAAGCAAAAGATTCTAAGTATGAAGTATGTTGATTGGGAGCACTTGGAGGCCAAGCATGATCGTGACATTGATAGGGTGGTGGCAGCTTGCAAGGCAAGGAACATGTATGACTTGATGGGTTTCAGCTACAATTGGAACACAGAGATCATCCATCAGTTTCATGCCACGCTCTATGTGGACAATGTGGTGGAGGAGATGCATTGGATGACCGAGGGTCATCACTACAAGGTCACTTTTGAGACCTTTGCTAGGATCCTCGGTTTGGGCAGCGAGGATAGAGAGCTTGACAGTCTGCACCAGGAGGACATTGACTGATAATGAGATTGCATTCATGTATGAGGATCCTCGGAAGGCAGACGGGTTGGTCAAAGGGCTGAAGGGCTACTACTATATGTTGAACAACCTTTTCAGGCAGACTCTCAACCCCAAAGGGGTTCCATTCTAACCTATATGGATATGGTAGGAACATGTTGGCTAGGATGGCCCCCAGGGCAATCACTTCTCCATTTCGAGCTTTATTTGGACTGAGCTACAGGTGGCAGCCGAGGATGCTAGGAAGGCAGTGCTTTATGCCCCCTACATCATGTATATCATAGAGATGGTCTCCGGCTACACCTTCGCTAAGGATGGGTTGCATGAGCCATACAGAGCAGAGAAGAAGAGGGCAGCAGCAGGAGCGCAGCAGCAGTTGACAGGCCAGAGAGCTCCCACCCTTCCTCCCAGAGGAAGAAGAAGAGCAAGCTGGCCAAATGGATTAAGGCCATCTTCTCTACTTGCACCTACGCAGCCCAGACAGCTCACCAGGCACTAGTTGAGCAGCGTGCAGAGCGAGAGCGGGCGGGTCGTTCTCCGTTACCTCCACCCCGCTCTCCACCACACTTCGACCTCTCCAGCCTCGACTCCGATGACATAGACTCAGATGGCGATGAGGAGCAGGAGGAGATAGTGCCTGAGTCGTCTCGTCGTTCTACACGTACCTCGACACGCTACACCAGCACTACCCATCGCCATGGGAAGGCCGTTGTAGAGTCTGACGATGGCGATGACGACGACGATGATGATGATGAGGATGAGACCGAGATTCAGTGGGACAAGATAGCTTCTAACGATGAGTGAGTGTTTGGACACTCTTCTCTTCTCTCCGCTTCTCTCTTTTTGGTGACTTGTTGCCAAAGGGGGAGAATTAGGTGAAGAGAAGGGGGTACAACACTTTCTTTTCCATGTCCCATCTTTTAGTAGTTGTGAGTTCTGAGAGAGTTTGTTTTGGTCAAAACTCTATTTTGTAATATTACTCTATGTTGCTACTTCTTAGACTTGGATGTGGACATGTACGTTCTGCTTATTTAGCTTGTCATATCTTGTTTAGACCTGTTGTTTATTATGCTTTGTGGCTGTGTTATTTTCCACTGCGTTTGCTGTCTGTAAGTCTGAGCGGCAGTGCCGCTCCAAGGCCGGCAGTGCCGGGTTCCGGCAGTGTCGCGCCTAGAGCGGCAGTGCCGCTCTGGCTGACAGGCAGCAAACCACTCTGATGTGCTTAAACTGTCATTCGCATCACGTATTTGATCTTGACACAGTGTTTCGCACCCCACAGAACTATTAGATGTGAAACTAAACCTATCACTTCTTTTAAATATGTGAATATTGGTCTCTAATGCCAATTTGAGATGGGGACTCTTCATTTGCGCACGCACGTTAGGAACGATAGCGACGCACACACTTCTAGAGGAAGTACACACGCGCTTCCAGTATTACGGACACATCCTCTTGTTACCCTTTGGTTCTCTTGTCTGGTTTCTTCTTAAGGCTCATTAACTTCTAAAGTCCAGTTTTCTTGGTCAATGGGCTATTTTGAATTTCTACGAGCTATTTTGTTCTCTTTCGGGATCACGATTTGTGGGAAAAATAACAGGGCGGGGGGATAGTTTCACATTCATATAGATGTAAAAGTACTATTTTTAAAATAATATATCTTATTATATGTCATAGTACTTTATATAATATTTTTAATTCAAACAATACAGGGGTAAACTAAAAAACAAAATCGTATACATATATCATTGGGAAAAAAACTAATATAAAAGCACATGTGGATTCCTTTTCTTCAACGCTAAAAAATAGTTTTTCTAGTACCCTAAAAAAATAAGGCAAAAGTAAAAATATATTTAAAAAATGAAGTATCATTGAACTTTACATTTGTGTATATAAAAAATGAAAAAATAACATGAAAATTAAAATTTGATTCTTGAAAGGATACATACTGAGCTTTTTCAGCTATACCAGATTATACATGAAAAAAGAACCTCAGTAAAATTGGACAGATAGATTTATTTTAGAAACTTTAATTATGACATTACAAAGTCTGTAATGCTAGATTCAAAAACTTTAAACTATATCGTTATAAAACTCTACAGTGCTATATTAAAAATATACTCATAACTCATAAACTTTGAATTATGATATTTAAACTTTGTGCCACTAGGATCATCACTTTCCACTCAGAATTTTGAAACTTTTAACTATGACATCACGAAAACTTAACTTTGTACTACTAGTTAGATTTAAAACTTTAGACTCAGAATGAAAAACTTTGAACTATGACATTACAAACTTTGTACACTTAGGTTAAAAATGTTACACTAGTGAAAACTTGTACAACTTTATACAACTATGTTAAAAAAGTTTATACACGACATTATAAAATTTTGAACTACTAGGTTAAAAACTTATAGTCAGAACTTATACAACTTTGAACTGATACATTAGAAAAAAAAACTTTGTACCGCTAGATTCAATACTTCGATCTATCACATTATAAACGTTTGTACTAAATAGCTCCAAAACTTTATATTTTTAAATTTATACTTTAAATTAAAAATTTTATACTACTACCACAATTAAAATTTTGTATTTTAAAATTTAAAGGTTTTAATTTTTAATTTATTTTTAAAATTGAGAAACTTTATATTGGCATATTTAAACTTTATATTTCTAGCTTTAAAACTTTGTAATTGCAAACTTTGTATTAGCATATTTAAAATTTTGTATTTCAAAATTTTAAACTTTATAATTTAAAACTTTATTTTTAAAATACAAAAACTTTATACTAACATATTTTAAACTTTGTATTTCAAGATTTAAACTTTATAAATTTTAACTTTACATTTTAAATGCAGAAACTTTTACCAACATATTTAAAACAATGTATACTTTGTATTGTTAAATTTAAAACTTTGTGATTTTAAAACTCTACACCTAAACTTAGAAACTTAATATTAGTCTTTTAAAACTCGGTACTGACATGCTAGGAACTTTATACTTCTAAAGTGAAATCTTGTAATTTAAAATTTTACATTAAGTTTTAAAAACTTTTAAGTATCATATTTAAAACTTTATAGACTTAAGCGTAAAACTTTGTAATCATGTAAATTATCTTAAAACATATCCAACATGGATCTACTTTTGTAGATCTCGTTATAAGAAAGATTATGGTGCAAACAGATTTAAAAATAGATGTTCCACGAGAAAGTTATCACATTTTAAAGTTTGTAAACCGTTTGTAAATGTCAAAAAATAAATCTGACATAGCTTCCGTGTGTCGCTGGTGCTTATCGTTTGGTCTCTGTAGATGTGACAACGCGTCCTCTCTCTCTACTCATGTTTATCGTTTGGTCCCCACATCACAACGCTCCACTTTCATTACGCCACGCGTTCGTGCGCTACTATGCGACGCAGCGCACGCGCGCTCTCTAACAATTTGGATTTGAGATTTCAGCTCTCATTCACACATTTAGGGGAAGGTTTCACACCTAAGCTTCTAAATCTCAAGTATTGTACCCTTTTATTGTAAGCTTCAATTGTGTTGTCATCAATCACCAAAAGGGGGAGATTGTAAGTGCAATCAAGCCCTAATTGTGGATTTTGGTCATAATGACCACATGATTGGAGAACTAATGAGATTTACCAAGATGACAAGCAGGTTGATAATGTGAAAGGATGGTGCATATGTGTTAGTGGACCCCTCATACTACATTTCATCGGTTCCGGACTCAAAGTGCTACAAAGAGCTTTTTCATATGTATTTGAGTTATAGGATTGTCGTACTATCAAGGGGGAATGCAAATGCATCGCTATGGCTGAATGATTTGTGCTCAAACCAACCCAAGCCATCCTTGTTTCTAACCAAAGATAGCTGCACAGAATTCTGATCTTCCTCTGTCTGTCTGGTAGGCGCGGCAGTGCCGCCCAGGGCGCGGCAGTGCCGGGCCGCGGCACTACCGGGCTAAGGCCGGCACTGCCGCGACTTGTTACAGTCGTTGGATGGCAGGGGGTATTTACGCCACCTCCCTGCCACCCCAACGGTCATCCACGACCATAACTCTTCTCCTACCTCCAGACAAGGCTTCCTCTCCCCATTGAAGGCTCCCAAGCTCTCTCTCACCTAATCTTCGATTCCCATTGATTCCAAGTGAGTTAGAGGCTCAAACCTTCACCAAAGAGAAGCCCTAGCTGAGATCTACTTCCTAGAGCACTTGATTTGAGCCATAGCCGGCGGATTTGCTTCTATTACTCTTGGGTTCTTGGAACCCTAGCCGGCTAGGCATCGCCCTAGAGCTAGCCAACTTGTGTGGCAGCCTTGGGAGGTTTGTAATCACTTGTGCAGCTAGTATTATTACCCCTCACCTCAAGGATTTAGTTCCTTGACTTGAGAACGAGGAAGAGTTGCAAAGCTCATGACCTAAGTGGTCATCCTCAACAACGTGGAGGTAGGCAAGCCTTAGTGGCGAGCTGAACTACGGGATAAATCACTTGTCTCTTGTGCTTACTTGTTGTTATTCATCATACTTGTGAGCTTGTGATAGATTCTAGGGTTTGGCCCGATTTACTTCATTCTACTCATTTGGCTTGGTTGAGTTGTTTTTGTTGGTTCAGGAAACCTAGTGTAACATTTCCATTCATATAGATTCGGTTTCCTGTGGCTGGATTTCGAACTGTAGGCTTAGACAAGTTCTCTGCGCGGCAGTACCGGGCTGAGGCCGGCAGTGCCGGGGAGCGGCAGTGCCGGGCTCAGGGCGGTAGTGCCGGGCAGTACTGATTAAGTTTTGAGCTGTGATTTTTGACAGACCTATTCACCCAGGTCCTTACAATATCTCACACAAACAACTAACAAGCACGAAACCCCTTTGGGTGCAGCGAAGCGCGCTATTTATCTTAGTTTCTATATGTGAGGGAGGATTGGGAGCATGCATGATTGTAGTTTTAGAAACCATATCAGCGCCTCGACTGGCTGTTGACTTACAACTCTAGGACCCTTTTTGTCTGTTGCCTCTTGAGCTCAAATTGTATTCATCCATATCTATCTTGTCTAGCTAGGATCCCCTGCTCTGCTTTCATGTGAAGAGAAGGTAGGATGATGCAGTAGGTTTTTTCATGCTACCAATCCCTAAATTTTATATTTTCTCTTTTACAGTAACTAAGATTTGCATCATTGAATACACCCAATGCCATGTCAAATGAGGTTAGTATTTCAACTTAAAATATTATGTCTAAGCAACAAAACATATTAGCATTCGCTGATCTCGTCTTTATAGATAACCTTGGCCGTCTAAATTTTAGAACTATATACACCCATTTCTCCTCATCCCTGAGCTATCGACCTTCATTTCTAGTTCTCTCACTACTATTGCTTTATCAATCACACTATTTTGCCTAATTTATAACAATATTATTGCTTAATGGCAATCACTAGTTTTGCCTAACAGATGAAATCTCATGTTGATTTTCTTGTGAGTATTGAAGCTCCAAATACACAAAATGATAATTATTTTTGTTGCTCATTTGATGCTCTCTTAGAGTTTAGTTTATGCACATATGGTCCCTCTCAAACCAGATTAGGTTTTGCTTAAGCTAAAAGTTGCACGCTAAATTTTTTGAAGTATAGATTACTCTTGTGGTTTTTTGGCTCATAACTGATTTTAGCATTAGTCTATTTCAGTTTTTATGCATAATTAGATTCTTTTAGTTATGTCCAAATAACAGATTCTTTAAATCAGCCATGGTGGCCAGGAGGTCGGGCGACATGGATCTGCTCTGCCCTGGGTGCTAGGCGCTGTCCAGGTGGTGGCCAACCAGGCTAAGCAGCTCGTGGCGACTGGCTGGCTGGGCCAGCCAGCCTGTGGTGGTCGTCCTCGCATGCAACCGTAGTCGACGGCAGCACGACATCAGCGGAGGAGGTGGGCTCTCGATCACCAAGATGGATGAGCGCAAGGACGTCGGAATCCTCGCCATGGACATCTACTTTCCTCCCACCTATGTCCAGCAGGTGAGACCCCCCCCCCCCTCGCGCGCTTTAAATTCGTTGTGCCCTCCATCATGTTGTCTCATGTGATGCGGTACTGCTCCATGTATGAGACTGTGGTCCGTACTCGATTGTGCAAATGAGTAGCTATATTTGTATTTTTAGCTAAAAAAACTTATCTGGGTTTTGACTACATAATCATCCTGTATATATTTTATAGAGGTGTCAATAATATTCAGCATTTAGAGCAACTAAGTGTATACGTACAATGGTTAGTTACTGAACTTCATTGGGAATAAGCAACTAAATGTACTCTGATCAGACAATATTGTAGTAAGATCAAGTCAAAATAATTCAAATCACTAGGCAAATTTTACATAATTTTTTCCCTCTAATATCTCTTTGTTTTTCTATTCAATTGCAAGTTAGTTTCGCTTTTCTCTCTACTTTCTAATGATATTAAACTACTTTTCATTGCTAAACAAGTTGTAACCACATATAGTGCACCTGCTACTATTGTAGACACTAGTAGCTATGATTGGACAGTGTTGGGCTGAGATCAACCACTACTGAATTATTTGTTACACTGTTACCATGTTGTTACTATAGATAGAGAAGCCAATAAAGTTAACCTGCAGCAAAGGTGAGGTGTGCAGCAGGCTAGATAAAAGTGTAGATGAGCATGATAGTACCACAAAAAATGTGCATGTAAATTTAGTTAAGTAATTTAATATCATCAATCAGGCAAGTTAATAGTAATATGGTGGCAATTTTATTTGTGGTCAATACAAAAAGTGTGTCAATAACCTCTACTCTTTTTACCATCAAGCGTTACTTTGTACTCTAAGTCAATTTAACTATGCGCAGGTGACTTGGGGAAGCCTTATGTTGTTTAGGTTCTAACAATACTTTGCTCTATAATGTGTATATGTACCATAGCAGCCTTCTTTTAAAACATTTTCTCTGTTTTTTACAAAAAATAATATTTATGTTTTTAACACAAGGCATCAAGAACTGTACTGATTTAGGCAACATAGACACCTCAATTAAGCAATAATCTATTACTTTCAGACAATAATGTTTTACCAAATAGGCAAATTTAAAGTTTTCTTTTTTTTAAAGTATGCATCATTTTTATCTCCATCTAACACAAATTTATGATACATGTTATCCTTTTTTACTGTGCAGGATGCAAGCCATATAGAAAGAACCAAGATGTAGATCATGTACACAGAATATATGCAAAATATATAGTGTTTGTGCCTTAGAAATCTACAAATGCAAATGTGTTTTCTGAGATGAATATAGTGCTCCTTTTATTGAGATGAATACATTGCTCTTTTTTGTGAATGTATACACTACCTAAAAGCATACGAAGTATGTCTAGACAAGATTTCTCTTTTTTTTTTCAAACCACGATGGGTGTCTGGTCATGGCTGCGCCAGCTGTTACTAGTTTTGGTTACGGTGGCATTTCTCCCAAAAGAGACGTTGATTAGCTTCCTTATCAAAAAAAGAAATAATAACTGCACTTACTATAAATGGGTAGGCCATACATATGAACTATATTACGGCCGACTGTTTTATAGCTGCTTTCTTTATTTTATTATAATTTATTTTATCACTAGAGATAATTGTAATAATATTTATTTATTTTTTATTTGTATTATTTTAAAATTTTAACTAACACGAACGGTCGAACGAGAAGTATAAAATTCAAAACAATCATTTTTATTGGGACGAAGGGAGTAGTACTCATAGATGAGAAGGGAGGCGGCTGCCTTGTGTGAGAGCTGGGGGGGTGCTGCCTTGGTGTGAGAGCTGGCAGCTGGGGGGCTGGGCGACAGAAAGCACGCGAGGCTGCGGATACATGGTGTATGCCGAGTCTCTGAGTGATGAGTGATTGTCAACTGGGATAATGCGCATGTTCTTTGGCTTGTGTTGTGCAGGTGTCGAGCGCGGATACAGTGATCAAAGGCAAGGTGAAGGTCAAGTAGAGACGTGCCGTGCCGATGGACCGAGAGTGGCGAAGGGCGGACGTGAGGCTTGGACTGAGGGACCGGTGGCCCGAGGATCAGCTGTGGTGGCTGACAGCGTGGGGCAGCGACAAGCGAAGACTTGCGGGCACGGTGTTGCTTGGGTCGAGGACCTAGGGACACGTGTCGGTGGACGGGGTGCACGGGCGGTGCATCCCCTCTACGGCTCGGTTTGGTGGTTGAGCCACAGAAAAACCACCGAGTGGACGGTTTCCAGGTTTGGGCCTCAAACCTGGGCGCTGATGGTTTCCGAGTTTGGGCCACAAACTCGGGCCGAGTGGACGGTTTCCAGGTTTGGGCCTCAAAACCTGGGCGCTGATGGTTCCGAGTTTGGGCCACAAAACTCGGAGCTGAGCGGAGTTTTCCAGGTTTGGGCCTCAAAACCTGGGTGCTGCGGGTTTCTGAGTTTGGGCCACAAAACTCAGGCGATGGTCGGCTGATTTCCCGGTTTGGGCCTCAAAACCGGGGCTTGGTCGTGAAGGCTGGTTTCCCGATTTGGGCCTCAAAACCGGGGGCGAAGTCCGGAAAAGGACGAGCGGAGCGGTGATGACACGTGGCGGCAATCGGTGAGGTTGCGTCGAGGCAACGCTCCAGTTGTGCGGGCATGGCCGTCGGATCACCAGCATCTTCGAGTTGGTCCAGAATAACCCTAGGGTTTAGCTGGCTCGCTCTGTATTTAGTGAGGGGTAGAGTAGGAATTAGAATTAGGATAAGTAGAGGGAGACACCCTCCTCCCATTCCATCTCAGTCATTTTGCTATTTTGCCTTCTAGGTTTTCCTGCTCTCTCACTCCCTGCTGTAGCGAACTGAGATCCACAGAGAAGAGAACAATACCTCTGTGTCCGTGAGATTTTGAGGAAGTGAGACCGTAATCTCACTATTGTAGCGTGTGGTAGCCACACGGTTGCAAATTCGTGGTTGTGATTCGCGTTTGTTCGTGTTCTTCGCGGGTTGCTTTTCTCCACGATTTTCCCGTTGATCGATCTCTCTACTTGGTGCGACTTTTGCAAATCCATTTGAACCAAGTTGTTCTAGATCGTGAGGCACTTCTTTCCATCGAAGGAATTCTCCTCTAACCTCACGAGCTAGTAGATCGATCGATTTTCGTTTCGGGTTAAGTTTTTCTCCCTTCCCTCGAATTTCTTCGGTTCATCGATTTGGAGATAGGTTCGAGCCATGATCTCTTAGAGATAGCTCACTATCCTCCTTGTGACTCTTCTCACCAAGTTTGAACCCTAGTGGTTTTGTTTTGGGTGAGATCAAGTTGATTCGGTGGTCGGACTGCTCAAAGTCGGGGTGACCGGACGCTCTGTGATCATCGACCGGACGCTCCTTGATAGTCTGGTCGTTGAAGGCCGAGCAGAAACACTTTTCGCGTGATCGACCGAACTCTCTGTTTCGCTAGGACCGGACGCACTGTGGTTACTGTTTTCTTTCGTTTTGTGCTGACCGGACGCTAAGTGTTGCGACCGGACGCTCTGACTCCGTGAGTCCGGTCCAACACAGAGAGCTCCCAAAACAATTTTCAGCTGACCGGACACGTCCGATCAGAACCGACGGACGCTCCAGTGAGTCCGGTAAGTGCTGATCTGCACGTTTTCATCCGCAGTTCGTTCGTTTGGTTTCCGAGTTGAGATCCGCTTTATGTGTTGGATTCTAGACTCTGTGCTCTACTGAAATCGGGGATCCCACTTTACAAATATCCGCTTTATGACGTTTTTCCTCGGGTTGCAAATCAAGCAATCCCAAGAAGGGACGTTCGTGCACCAGGGCAAGTACACCAAGGACATTTTGAAGAAGTTCGACATGGGTGAGGCCAAGCCTCTTCCAACACCCATGCCGACCACGGCGGCCCTGGATGCGGATGTGGATGGAGAAGCTGTGGACCAGAAGGAGTACCGGAGTATGATCGGGTCGCTGTTGTACCTGACGGCGACACCCGGACATCCAGTTCGCGGTGTGTCTGTGCACACGATTTCAGTCGTCGCCGCGCAGTTCTCACCGTCAGGCGGTCAAGCGCATTATGAGGTACTTATGCTTCACTCCAGAATTTGGGATTTGGTATTCTGCTTCCTCCACCCTCTCCCTTTGCGGTTATTCCGATGCCGATTTTGCTGGTTGCCGTATTGAGCGCAAGTCCACTTCTGGGACTTGCTAGTTTATTGGTTCTTCTCTTGTGTCGTGGTCTTCTCGCAAGCAGTCTAGTGTCGCCCAGTCTACCACAGAGGCTGAGTATGTTGTTGCGGCTAGCTGCTGTTCCCAGTTGCTTTGGATGATGGCCACTTTGCGTGATTTTGGTCTGAGTTTTACTCGCGTTCCTTTGCTTTGTGACAACACGAGTGCTATTAGCATTGCTAAGAACCCCGTGCTACACTCTAAGACCAACACATTGATGTGCGCTTTCATTTTTTGCGAGACCACTATGAGAAGGGTGATATCAACCTTCGCCATGTCGATACTCATCATCAGTTGGCTGATATTTTCACCAAGCCTTAGACCAATCAACTTTTGCCAGGTTGAGGGGTGAGCTTTGTGTGTGTTTCCCTTTTAGATGGGGGAAATATTTTGGTTCTTGTATCATAAACTGACTTTCTATTTTTCATTTGGTTTCTTCATGCATCTTGCATTTTTTTCATTCTGAGCTTCATGCATATAATCCTTAGAATGTGATTATGCTCTGTCTAGTATGCTCTGATGCTATCTGATGATACTTGTAGCTTATGCTCTTTCTGATCACTAATACATGTTGTGAGCTGAGCTATTTTTTGAATGGTGAACCTGCTTAATGAATATAAAACTTGAAACTGTCACCATTGAGATATGCAACTAGCTTGTGTAGATTGTTGAAGTCTCTTGTGCTTTTCATATATGCTAGGTTGCTATGTCTTTAGTTCCAAGTCATTCACTTGCTTGGTATGTTCATATTCCGTTTTAAATTTGAACCAAGTTAAAGTGAATTAGAAAATCGAGATGGGATTGCTTGTCAGCACATCACAGTATTGAGACTGTTTCTCATTGCACTTTGAGTTAAACTTGAGTTGTGTAGTGTATGACCGAAACTGTTGATTTAAGCTTCTGATTGCTTCTGCATAGGCTTCGCACAGTTGAAAAGTTAGGCAATGACAAGCTTTCAACCTCTCGCAATCACATGCTAAAAATTGAACTTGTGTAATTTAACCACTGCAACTTCGATAAAATTTGAATACACAAGTCTATGTTTCATTCTATAGCATGATGATTGAACCTTGCTAGGGGCAGTTCACCTTGTATACATGTTTAGCACTGGTTTGACTTCCTGTCTATACATGTTTAGTGCTACCTTGGTGGTGAATACCTTTTTGGCTGAAAACTGCTCATTTTGCTATCAATGTTCAGATTCCGTATTTGGTGATCAGTTTGAGCCTCTACTAGCATTCTGTGCATTTTATGAGTCATCGGATCTGCACTCTGTCGAGCATCTTCTCTATTCTATCGACTATATTCTGAAGCTACTAACTTGCATTTTGACTCATATGCATTTGGAGGGGAGATTCTTGATGGTGATTTTCAACTAAGGGGGAGAAAATACTAACAAATCATGAGTTCCTTCTATGTTCAACTAGGGGGAGAAAATACTGACAAGCATTTTTGGTAGCTAGTTGTGTTGAGCCTCTGCCTCTTTCTTGAGGAACTAGCACCTTTGCTTTTATGCCTTCTTCAGTTGGTATCGAGCTTCTTCGCTAGCGTGTTGAACCCGTTCGGCCTCTCTTGAGGGCTAGCTCTGTTTTGCTTGAATTTCAGTTTGATCTTTTAATTGGTATCGAGCTTTCTCGCTAGCGGGTTGAGCCTGTTCTACCTCTTCTTGAGGGCTAGCTTTGCTTTGCTTGGTTGCGTCGAGCCGTTGCCCATGTCTTTGGGAACCAAGTTGTTTTTGCTCTTCCACTTGACTTTTCTTCGGCTTTGCTATGCTTTGGGTCATTTGGTCGAGTTCTCTCTCCTTCTTCCTTCTTTCTCTATTTCATTATGATTTGTGTTGTTAGTTGACAATGCACTCATCAGGGGGAGATTGCGGATACATGGGTGTATGCTGAGTCACTGAGTGATGAGTGATTGTCAACTGGGATAATGCGTATGTTCTTTGGCTATTTGTTGCAGTGGGTGTCGAGCGCGGATACAGTGATCAAAGGCAAGGTGAAGTCAAGTAGAGACGTGTCGTGCCGATGGACCGAGGAGTGGCGAAGGGCGGACGTGAGGCTGGACTGAGGGACCGGTGGCCCAGGATCAGCTGTGGTGGCTGACAGCCTGGGACAGCGACAAGCGAAGACTTGCGGGCACGGTGTTGCTTGGGTCGAGGACCTAGGGACACGTGTCGGTGGACGGGGTGCATGGGCGGTGCATCCCCTCTAACGCTCGGTTTGGTGGTTGAGCCACAGAAAAACCACCGAGTGGACGGTTTCCAGGTTTGGGCCTCAAAACCTGGGCGCTGATGGTTCCGAGTTTGGGGCCACAAAACTCGGGCCGTGGATGGTTTCCAGGTTTGGGCCTCAAACCTGGGCGCTGATGGTTTCCGAGTTTGGGCCACAAAACTCGGGCTGAGGACGGTTTCCAGGTTTGGGCCTCAAAACCTGGGTGCTGCGGGTTTCTGAGTTTGGGCCACAAAACTCAGGCGATGGTCGGCTGGTTTCCCGGTTTGGGCCTCAAAACCGGGGGTTGGTCGTGAAGGCTGGTTCCCGGTTTTGGGCCTCAAAACCGGGGGCGAAGTCAGGGAAAAGGATGAGCGGAGCGGTGACGGCACGTGGCGGCAATCGGTGAGGTTGCGTCGAGGCAACACTACCAGTTGTGCGAGCGCGGCCGTCGGATCACCAACATCTTCGAGTTGGTCCAGAATAACCCTAGGGTTTAGCTGGCTCGCTCTTGTATTTAGTGAGGGGTAGAGTAGGAATTAGAATTAGGATAAGTAGAGGGAGACACCCTCCTCCCATTCTATCTCAGTCATTTTGCTATTTGCCTTCTAGGTTTTCCTGCTCTCCCACTCCTCTGCTGTAGCGAACTGAGATCCACAGAGAAGAGAACAATACCTCTGTGTCCGTGAGATTTTGAGGAAGTGAGACCGTAATCTCACTATTGTAGCGTGTGGTAGCCACACGGTTGCAAATTCGTGGTTGTGATTCGCGTTTGTTCGTGTTCTTCGCGGGTTGCTTTTCTCCACGATTTTCCCGTTGATCGATCTCTCTACTTGGTGCGACTTTTGCAAATCCATTGAACCAAGTTGTGTTCTAGATCGTGAGGCACTTCTTTCCACCGAAGGAATTCTCCTCTAACCTCACGAGCTAGTAGATCGATCGATTTTCGTTTCGGGTTAAGTTTTTCTCCCTTCCCCGAATTTCTTCGGTTCATCGATTTGGAGATAGGTTCGAGCCATGATCTCTTAGAGATAGCTCACTATCCTCCTTGTGACTCTTCTCACCAAGTTTGAACCTAGTGGTTTTGTTTTGGGTGAGATCAAGTAGATTCGGTGGTCGGACTGCTCAAAGTCGGGGTGATCGGACGCTCTGTGATCATCGACGGACGCTCCTTATGAGTCCGGTCGTTGAAGGCCGAGCAGAAACACTTTTCGCGTGATCGACCGCGGACTCTCTATTTCGCTAGGACCAGACGCACTGTGGTTACTTTTTCTTTCGTTTTGTTCTGACCGGACGCTAAGTGTTGCGACCGGACGCTCTGACTCCGTGAGTCCGGTCCAACACAGAGAGCCTCCCAAAATGATTTTCAGCTGACCGGACGTGTCCGATCAGAACCGATCGGACGCTCAGTGGACTCCGGTCAGTGCTGATCTGCACGTTTCATCCGCAGTTCATTCGTTTGGTTTCCGAGTTGAGATCCGCTTTATGTGTTGGATTCTAGACTCCGTGCTCTACTGAAATCGGGCTTCCCACTTTACAAATTGCCTGAATCCCCCTCGCGTTGCTCGGGAGAGTTTGAGGTTACCCAAAGTTCATCTTGTCACCTTGTTGACTTGCGTGAGCTTAGGTTGGGAAGTTTTTGTGGTGTCCCGCTGTGTTCCTAGGGAACATCCACCCATTCTCTTGGGTCGGACATCACGCTTATCGGTTTTGCTTTTGGGTTGATTCTTGGACAGTGGTGACAAGTTTCCGAAAGGAAATTTGAAGCTCTCATTCACCCCCCTCTGGTCGCTTTCTGGTTGCACTTTCGGTCCTTCAGAGGCACGATTAAATGATCGACGGGCTGAAGCCGAGCCGTCGCGAGCGCAACGGGCAGGGATAATCGCGTCCATATCTGCTCCGTCCAGGACGTCAAGTTTTATGAAATCAGCATTACAGCCCAGGACGTCTACTTTTATGATACGGAGGAGTACGTATATATTATAGGGATGAGTATTTTTTTAGAGTTCAAGGACCTGCCCCGACCTCTCAATTATCTCAAAAGACTATAATCTTTGGGACATTTTGATCCATAGCATTACATTTTGTAAAGTTGGAGATATGCCACTGGAGATATGAATTGTCTCTGGAATATGACAAAAGCAACACGTCTTATCCTCATTCCAGTTACCCCTAGCTAAATTGTCTTTAGTTAGGACCACATAAGGTACCACAAAAATATTTTAATTCTTGAAGGTACCTTAATCAACCAAATGTCTTGCGAGACCCGGACACCATGATTGATCAAGACTGCGAACATCGACTTTACTGAGAATTTGCCCGATGAATGTAGGGACCAGACAAAGGAGTCTTTTCCTTCCTGTAAGACAATATCTTGTAAGGAAGCCACAACTCTAAGCCAATTCCCGATATTAGCTTCAGTTAATTCCGTCAAAACGAAATTTAGTGGAGTCGAACTAAGGACATTGGCCACGGAGTCCTGTTTTCTTCTAGCAATATTAAATAAAGAAGGAAATTTGTCCTTTAGTGGCTTATTTTCCAACCAAGTGTCAAACCAGAAACGGGTCTGAGACTCATCCCTAACAGAAAAAGAACCTAGGTCCATGAAGGTGTCCTTGACATTCATCAGGCCCTTCCAGAAATGCGAGTCTGAGGCCCTCTTAACGCAGCATCCGAGAGGTTTGCCTTTTAGATATTTATTTCTAATAAGTTATTGCCAGATTCCATCTTCGTTCAGCAACTTAAAAGAGCCACTTACTTAACAAGCACTTGTTTTGTAACTCAAGATTTTGTACCCAGTCCCCTGACTCTTGGGTTGGCACAAAAATCTCCCACTTAGCTAATCTATATTTTCTCTTGGTGATCATTTTGCCAGTAAAACCTCGATCGGAAATAATCTATCTTCTGTAATACACTTTTTGGAACTTCAAAAAAGGACAACATAACATCGGTAAACTTGACAACACCGAGTTAATTAAAACCAGTCGCCCCCCTACTGATAACATCTTTCCTTTCCACCCACTCAACTTCTTCTCAATCCTATTTTCGATGTTTTTCGGTCACTGTTACTTAGCTTCCTAACATTCATCGGCGGACCTTTTCCGGTCACTGTTACTAGCTTCCTAACATTCATCGGCAGACCTAGATACTTGAACGGAACTTCCCCACCTTACAGCCAAACAGCTGCGAGTAAAAATCCCCATGTTCTTTGGCATTACCAAAACAGAAAATTTCACTCTTTGTGATAATTAATTTTGAGCCCAGATAGTTGTTCGAAGGTTGTTAGAATGAATTTCATATTAATGGCCTTCTCCACATCATGGCTCATAAAGATGACAGTGTCGTCTGCGTACTGCAGAATAGACAAACCGTCTTGGATAAGATGAGGGATAATCCCTTGCACTCGGCCATCAACCTTAGCTCTGGCAATTACGGAGTAGTAAAGCCAACATGTCCACCACTATATTAAATAGTAAAGGTGACATCGGATCACCTTGCCGCAAGCCTTTTTTTAAAAAAAAGTAGGACCCTAATTGATCATTAACCTTAATGTTTACATTACCCCTTGCGTAAACTTGTCAACCCAATTACACCATTTCGGTGAGAAACCTTTTCATTCTAAGCGATTGTTGCAAAAAAAACTCCATTTGACCTTATCATAAGCAAAAATGTTGTGAACAGTTGTATAATCGCAATGGAAATGGAAGCAATGTCAAGGGTCCTATCGCATGGTTCATTTACAAACGCTGGGAAAACTTACGGGAGCACAACCTACTACAAACACCACTTGCACCTCGAGCTTTCCCTGCGCCAACTATGGATGATTACAGATATAGTACAAGTTCTGCGACAATCCCACCAAATTTAGACAATTACAAAGTTCAACACTGAAAAAAAATTATGCAATAACGCTACATGGTCAGCGAATCAGGAAGTGAAGTTGGAGCTCCCAGAATCTTGCCGCCAACATCAGGAAAGCATTCATGGTCTTGCAGTGGGCCGATCTTACCATCAGCCTCCACCTTAACTGGGTACTTGAGGAGGTGCCCTTGTAATGTACTCATTTCTTCTGCTGTAAACCTATGCCAGTTCTCTACAGCTATTTGATTCACAAACCTTACACACTCAAACTCGAAGGATCCTTGAAGCGATCATCAACCGTTCCAAGGTGCTCTGCCCAGAGTGACGTTCTGTAACCGTATACCTGGAGGGGAAAATGATATGTAGGCAAAGCTAGCTTAGAAATGGTAGCATATTATTTGTAAATATGGGGCTGTAGAAACACATATATAGGGGGGAGGGGGGGGGGCCCAAAAATAAGTAACTAGCCATTAAAAAAAACTGTGGTAAGCAAATTTGGTAGAGAGAAGAGGTCAACCTGGCCGTGAGGATGTCCATTCTTTGTAGACCATGCATAATGAGGCTGGTATGCACCCATTGCAATTTCAGTATCTCTAGAACCAGCCAGAGATCTCTGGTTGATGTTTGCTGAACCCAGAATGACATATTCATCATCCACAATCATCCCTTTTGCGTGAACATAGATCATGAACCGTCGATATTTTGTAGCTAAGGCCTGCAGATTTTAAAATCAGAACAAATATTAAATGGATGTGACTGCTTAGTAAATTATTAAGAAGAAAATGAATGGATCTAGGCTCAAGACAACATGACATGTCTACCACGCTTCTTCAGAGTAGAATGATAAGACATAGGGATTCAAAAAAAAGAATGACAAGACAAAGTACCAAAGGAAGATAATTGCATTGGAAAACAATTGATTGATTAGGGTGTGGAACAAGGTGCATATATAGGCAAGGATGATCTAGGGTGGTTTATAGAAGTATAATAGTATCCTTGCCTATCATAACTAACAATCAATCTAGAGAAACCCCAGCGACTCAAGGCCCACCTCACCAGTTTAGCTAAAAACCAGATGGACCCAAGGGCCTAGCAAATTATATATCTAACATCACATATTAAAACAATATACAAGATTAACAAGCTAGAGCCTAAGTTAACATCAGTAATCTAAATCAACTTAAGCAATATAGTGTGTGATGCTAGCAAAAAAAAAAAAACTGATGCAACCATTCTAATCAAAGACTCCATTTAGCCCAACAGCTTACTGCAAGAAGGCATTCTTTTCATGCCAATGTATCAGCATCCCGGAAACCTCTCCTTATGAACTTATATAGCATTTTCTTAAGATCTAAAGACTAATAGTATTAATAATTTAATATGTACATGAGAGTTGAGTAGATGATGGAAACATGACAAGCAGTTAGATAAGTTTTAGTAGCAAGTAACCTAGACACTTTTCCTTTAAAAGAATAAGGGAAAATGCAACAACAGATTACCGCTGCACTTTTATCTGTAGATTTCTCTGATTCTGTGCTGCCATTAGATGGTGGTTCTTCCCGATTTCCAAGACAAAAGAAGTTCAAGTAATCTTCAGGGTGCATATCCTTATTGTCCATTGCCTTAAGCTCATCTGCAATTATTTTATACATCATCTCCATTGTCTGGGCCTGTACCATGAAGACAAATTGAACAGAGTTACTAAATCCCAATTCTATGGCATTGTGTCATACTTTCTCTTTCAAAACAAGGTTAAAAACTTATTGTAACCTTTAAGCTAGCATGCAATACAAATGTGACAATAAGCCTAAAGCTATTCTGAAAATGTACAATGTTTGCGCTTTAGTAGAGAACAGATTTTGATGAATTGCAAGATCCCCGCCCCCAGTGTAATACACCCAAGTCTGAACTTGTATTGACCAGTGTGAAATTTAATATACTGTATCCTCAAGGTTAGAAAGGTATGATGATGATACAGTCACATATATAATCCTCAAAATTTCACTTAACTAGTACTTGCCTTACAACACAGAACATGGAATGTTTGTAGAGATAAAGAACCCAGAAAACCTCACCTGAAAGAAAAGGATTTCTTGCACAGATGCTGCAGTAGGGACTCCTTCAGGCCACATTGGTATCACTACATACACTGCAAAGCGTTCTCCCGCTCTAATCTTGCTTGCAATTTTGAGGGCCAGTTCTATTGGTATCAGATTATCCGCACCTGCCACATATTATCATGTAGCCATTAAACATTAACAGTTAAGTCAACCAACAGCAGTACAGCAATATATAAGGAACAAAGAGAATGTGACCTGCCTAAAAAACTAAAATAGAATGTAAGAGCTACCTACATTCTGTTTGTCGTTCTCCCTTTTTTGCAATAGAAAATATACATATATACTCCTTCAGTTCCAAATTGTAAGTTGTTCTGTCTTTTTTGAGTACATAGTTTTTGCTACGTATATAGATACATAGTAAAAGATATGTATCCAGAAAAGCCAGAACGACTTACAATTTGGAACAGAAGGAGTATATATATAGCTACCATATAACTATGGATCAAGGAAAAGCAGAAGAAATGAAAACAAAAAAAGAGTTAAAACCTGAATTCACATAGGATGGCCAAGCATATGAAGAACCAAGAAAGTACTGGTTCTCAATATAAATGAAATGCTGTGCAGATCTGATTGCTCGGACATATGCAGTGTGGATGCTCTTATCAATTACCAGATTCTTTCGGCACACAAGATTCTGCAGAAATAATTTGAATAGTTAGTATCCATAGTACTTTCCAAATAGTATATTCTCATCGTAAAGAAGTCAGAAAATAGAAATGTTGACTAACCAGCTTTGAAGCTTCTTTGCAATCACTAGGAAACCCTTTTAGGGAACCAGAGTCAATTGACCTGAAAACCTGCAGAGTCAAAATATATTAACGACTCCAGAAAATTTCAAGATTATTTTGACAAAAGTAGACTTAACAGGCAGCCAGACAACCTGAACATGCCAATTTTCATGATCTTCTTCTCTTGAAACCCACAAACTAGGATGATCATTTGGAACATTGGGTGAAGGGCTTAAAATCCATGAGATACGCTCCAGCTTAATTAAAGCATCGTCTTTCCAATGAGATACTCTTCTAAACCGGTCACGCCATTTTGTTGCCTTTCGCCACCTCTGCTCAAAATTTGTCAAGACATCATAGGCAGCAGGGCCATCAATCCGACAATGTAAATCATGCCATGGTTGCCTGGGTCCATTTGCACCTGCCTGCATCAGGTCAATACATATGATCCTAAGAACATCAAAATCTGGATGCATGTAATGTAGTACTGTACATGAAAAATTCAAACTTTCTGCCGAGGAGCTTAATTCACAGGATTGTTGGGAGGCAAAGCAAATTACTAAGAACATGCTAGCATAAAAGAACTCACCGAAAATGTAGGGTTATGATAATCATTTTGGAATACTGTGTCAAGATCTTTCAACAGCCTGTGTTTAGGTGTGTCATAGCGGCCATCACAAAGATCTAGGCCCCAATGAAAGCTGTAATTTTCCGCTTGTTTCCCCTGGCTTGTGTATCAACCAGCACACTTTTGATGGTGTGTAAACAAAGTCCCAACAACCTGCCAGCTACAAATTCAATGTCATCAACTGCAACAAAAATATTCAACTATTTAGCGCAAAATATAATAAATAAAAAAACCCACAAAATATGGTTCCTGTTTCAAATCAAGATGGTAGATGCACCCAATATGATTGAAATCATACTCACCCTTCTAAGGGACCCCAGGCCCACCCCCTACTATTAGATATTATTAGATATGTATATATCCAGCATTAATTAGAGATTGATTGTAATCCTCTAGATAGGCTAGCTGCCATATTTAGCCCAGGATAGTTTCTATGTATAGCCTAGGATTGTTTCCTTGTACAGGGAATTCTTCCCATGTATGTAACTTCCTTTTATGCTATTGGCTATATATATGAACAGGCTCCCCACCCAATCAGGGTGTGTGGTGATTCTCCCCATTCCTTTCCATTCTACATGGTATCAGCCTAATCGTTCTCTTCTCTCCCACCGCATCCCTGCTGTGCTGCTCCTCCCACCCAGGTCGCAATGTCGACCACTTCCAGCACCAGCTCCAGCACCTCGAACAGCATGGGCACCAACTCTGCCCCTGCTGTCTTCATCGCTCCATATGCGACGATCAACGTCAAGAACCACATCCCTGTCACCCTTGAACTGATGAAGCCAAACTTCAATCAGTGGGAACCCTTCTTCACCTCTCTCTGCGGGAAATTCGGTCTCCTCCCTCACATCACGGAGGAGGCTGGCACTGCTGATCCTGCTTGGGGCATCGCCGACGCTTGCGTCCGCAGCTGGCTCCTCGGATCCGTCGGGCAGGATGTCCTCAGCCTGGCGGCGGCGCCAAATCAGACTGCGCGCCAGCTCTGGGTCGCCATCCGACGTCACTTTGAAGCCAACAAGGCACCGCGTGCCATCTTCCTGGGTCACGAGTTCTACTCCATGACCCAGGGCGACTCCTTCGTCAACGACTACGCCCAGAGGATGAAGGTCACCGCCGACGCGCTCCGCGATGTCGGCCGCGTCATCACCGACTCGGAACTCGTCCTCAACCTCCTGCGCGGCCTCAACCCCCGCTTCGCCAGCACCGCCCGACAACATCGCCGATTCGCCACCCTCGTCCGGACTCGCCACCACCGCGCGAGAAGCTCGTGCTGAAGGAACTCCGCCTCGCCAACGAGGGCCGGTGCGCCGGCCCCAGACGGCGTTCCCACGCCCGTGCAGCACTGGCTGCCGCGCTGTCACCAGCACCACCACGAGGCGGCTTCAGCGCCGCCCATCAGGGCGGCTATGGTGGTGGTTCCAGCGGCGGCGGCGGCGGGAAGGCAGCGGCAACGGTCGCTGGAAGAAGAAGGGCAAGGGCGGTGCCCCCAGTCGGCTGCACCACCGGCGGCTCCCTTGGCTCTGCTACCCACCCTGGACCGCCGGGGTGCACCAGCAGCCGTGGCGTCCACCAGCATGGGGCGGCCCTGGCGTCCTCGGGGCACCACCTTCGGCCCAGGCGCACACCGCCTTCGCCCCTGCCCAGTTCTCTGGCGCTGCGACCTCCGCTCCTCCCTCCGCAGCAGGGCGGCTGGGATCAGGCCGGCCTCATCGCCGCCCTGAACCGATGTCACTTCAGGGTCTTCCCCCTGGGTCCTCGACACGACAACGGCGCCACTGCCCACATGTCGTCCTCGATGGTATACTTCTGTCCCACTCCCCCCCTCCTCCTTCCGGCATCACTGTCGGCAATGGTACCACCATTCCTATCACCTGCCGTGGCCCATCCAGATTATCCTCTCCACACTCTGTTTTTTCATCTTACGATGTTTTGGGTTCCCCTGCTCTTGTACGCAACCTTCTCTCGTTCGTCATTCACCCGTGACATGCTTGCTCCGTTGAATTTGACTCTTGTGGCTTTTCTTCAAGCATCTGCAGACGGGGCGCGTGATTCTTCGCTGCATAGCGGTGGCGACCTCTACACGTTCCCCTCCACACCAACTCCCGCCTGCAGCCTCGCCATCACGTCGTCCCTGTGGCATCACCGCTCGGTCACCCCGGTCCTTCCAGCCTCGCCACTCTGCGGAGCATGTCGGCCATTTCCTACAATAAGAGTTCGCCTTGCCTCTGCCACGCCGTCAACTTGGCAAGCACGTGGCGCCTCCCATTTAGTCATTCCACCTCTGTAACGCATGCTCCTTTTGATTTACTGCATTTGTGATATGTGGACATCCCCCGTGCTTAGCACTCCGGGTTTAAATATTATCTTGTTTTACTTGATGATTTTTCCCATTACTGCTGGACTTTTCCGCTTCGCCACAAATCTGAGGTGCATCGCCACATTGTCGAGTTCCTTGCATACGCCCAAACCCAATTGGCACAACACCCCAATCCCTCCAGGCAGACAATGGCACCGAGTTCGTTAACCACGCCACCACCACTTTCCTAGCCAGCCAGGGCACTACACTCCGCCTCTCCTGCCCTTATACCTCTCCCCAAAATGGCAAAGCTGAACGCATCCTACGCACAATCAACAACACCATCACCATGCTCCTCCATGCGTCCATACCTCCTCCCTACTGGGATGAGGCCCTCACACAGTCACCCTACTCCTTAATAGGCGTCCTTCCCCTCCATCCGCCACCAAATACCCCACCACTCCTCTACGGCACCCTCCCAGACTACTCCTTCCTACGTGTCTTCGGGTGCCTTTGCTACCCAAACCTCTCCGCCACCGCCCCTCACAAATTAGCTCCTCGCTCCGCACCCTGCGTCTTCCTCGGATATCCCTCTTCTCACAAGGGCTACCGCTGCCTCGACATGCACACTCGCCGGATTATCATCTCTCGTCATGTCATATTCGACGAGTCAGTTTTCCCATTTACGGCAGCACCATCGGCGGCCTCTGTACCGTCCTCACTTGATTTTCTGATGCAGGGACTTTCTCCTTCACCGTCGTTAGTGAGCACTCCTTCATTGCTCCCTGACCCGACGAGGATCCACACCCCGCGCTCCTGGACTCAGCTATCCTCCAGCTGGGTCCTCTGGCTGCCTTTACGGGGGGGGAACACCCGGCTCCTCCGCGGCGGGCACCCTCCGGTTGCTCCACTTGCGGCGGGCAACAGCCAGCCCCTGCTGCCGGCGGACCACAGCCGGGTCGCCGGCGCTTCGGCATCGTCTCTCTCTCTCGCCGCGCCGGGCTCCTGCATCGTCGGAGGTGGCTCCTACAGCTGCTGTACTGACCACCGAGGGCGTGGCTACAACAACTACCTCCGTGGCTCCCCCGGCGTGGCACCGTGGCCTCCTCACCGCCACCTGCAGCCCCAGTGGACCACCACCTGCTGCTCCTGCACACCGGCCTGTGACACGCGCTCAGACCGGATCCCTGCGCCCCGTTCAGCGCTACGGCTTCTCCGCCTCTGTCGCCTCGCCCGTCCCCGGCAAACTATCGCAGTGCCCTCGCCGACCCCAATTGGCGCGCTGCGATGGCCGACGAATACAAGGCGCTCGTCGACAACGACACTTGGCGTCTTGTCCCTCGGCCCCTGGTGCTAACATTGTCGCTGGGAAGTGGCTGTTCAAGCACAAGCTTCACTCTGACGGCTCCCTCCACCGGCACAAGGCACGTTGGGTCGTCCGCGGCTTCTCCCAGGAGGTCGGCGTCGACTACGACGAGACCTTCAGCCCGGTTGTCAAGCCGGCCACAATCCGCACCGTCCTCAGCATCGCTGCGTCCCGAGATTGGCCCATACGCCAACTCGATGTGAAGAATGTCTTTCTCCACGGCAACCTCGAGGAGACGGTTTACTACTGCGAGCAGCCCAAAGGCTTCGTCGACCCTGCTGCCCCTCACTCTGTATGTTTGCTGCAGAAGTCCCTGTATGGACTAAAACAGGCGCCGCGAGCTTGGAACCAGCGCTTCTCTCCGCCTTCATCAGCAGCATCGGCTTCATCACATCCAAGTCCGATGCCTCCCTCTTCGTCTACAAGGCTGGCGATGACATGGCCTACCTCCTCCTCTACGTTGACGACATCATCGTCACTGCATCATCACCAGCTCTTCTCCAACACGTCGCCTCCCGACTCTCCTCGGAATTCGCCATGACGGACCTCGGTGACCTCCACCACTTCCTCGGCATCTCGGTGACACGGGACAGCAACGGCCTGTTCCTGTCCCAACGGCAGTATGCCGTTGAGCTCCTTCAGCGCGCTGGCATGTCGGAATGCCACCCAACAGCTACCCCGGTGGATGTCCAACCAAGTTGTCCTCTTCCGAGGGCGCTCCCGTCGCCAACCCCTCTGAGTACAGGAGCCTCGCCGGCGCCCTCCAGTACCTCACTCTAACGAGGCCGGACCTGACTTATGTTGTGCAGCAGGTCTGCCTCTTCATGCACGATCCTCGCGAGCCACACCTTGCGCTGATCAAGCGCATCCTGCGCTACGTCAAGAGCTCTCTCTGCTGGCCTTCACTTGGGCTCTGGTACCGTTGATCAGCTCACAGCCTACTCTGATGCCGACCGGCTGGCTGCCCAGACACACGTCGCTCTCCACCTCCGCTTCTGCGTCTACCTCGGCGACAACCTGGTCTCTTGGTCTTCCAAGCGTCAGACGACTGTGTCTCGCTCCAGTGCCGAAGCTGAGTACCGAGCAGTGGCCCATGCCGTTGCTGAGTGTTGCTGGTTGCGTCAGCTACTCCAGGAGCTCCACATCTCCATCCCGCTCGCCCCGTTGTCTACTGTGACAATGTGAGTGTCGTTTACATGGCTGCCAACCCGGTCCATCACCGTCGCACGAAGCACATCGAAATCGACATCCCTTCGTTCGCGAGAAGGTCGCTCTAGGCCAGTTCCGGGTTCTCCATGTGCCTTCTGAGCATCAGTTTGCCGATATCATGACCAAGGGTCTACCCGTCCAGCTCTTCACTGATTTCCGGACCAGTCTGTGCGTCCATGATGCTTCCGCTACGACTGCGGGCGGGTATTAGATATTATTAGATATGTATATATCCAGCATTATTAGAGATTGATTGTAATCCTCTAGATAGGCTAGCTGCCATATTAGCCCAGGATAGTTTCTATGTATAGCCTAGGATTGTTTCCTTGTACAGGAATTCTTCCCATGTATGTCTTCCTTTTATGCCTATTGGCTATATATATGAAAGGCTCCCCACCCAATCAGGGTGTGTGATGATTCTCCCCATTCCTTTCCATTCTACACCTACCCCTAAAAATGGCACCTATGCCAGTACGGACTACCAACAGGTACGGGTGGTATGGATTATGGCTCTATCTAATTTTAGCTCAAAATAATATAATTATAGCCCGGTCTTTAAATTTGCTTGGCTAAATTAGAGGGCCCTTTCCCACCCCTACCAACAGGTACATAGGTTTACACAAAGGTCAAAGAGAAAGATTTTCACAGAATTGTCTAGCCATGATTGCGCAACTATTAAGATTTTCCTTTGCCTGATGGAAAATCATAGCATAATCTTTTCTGAAAATCCTTACCCATAACACCACATTAAACTGTATCTTTTGTATAACATGGCAACCTGTTGAAGAAACTTTCAGAAAATTGATTTTTTTTTCTTTTCCTGTTGACCATATCTACCATGAAGTAGGAGCCAGGACAGAAGGGGAAAAAATACTGTCTCTGTTCTAGCAAGTATTTTTCCATGAATACCTAAGGTAAGCCGGTGGTTGACTTTGGCCCATCAAGAGCCAGTGCATGCTCATTGAAGAGTATGCCTCAGCCTCACTACCCCAAAGTATATTCATTTGTCGTTCCCTTGTCCTGGTACCAGTCCAAGAATCACATTAAGTAGCTACAATTGCTTAAACACCATCTCTTAGAGATTAGTAATTATAAGGTCTGATTTGAAAGAAGCCAGCTGAGCAAATTCATACTGCATGTGTTCCATCCTAAATGCGGACTGAAGATATACAGCTGCACCATCTCCAATCATGCATTATGCAGTTCCTTTGTCAAGATCCAAAAGCTTCAGGTTATCTTTCCACCAGAAAGATCCAACATTAGTTTACCAGGCAACCAGCTTGTCTTGGTGATAGACCATTGGCAGGTCAGGTTTAGGTTTTAGGTTTAGAGCATGTTTTTGTGCAGATAGCATGTGGGATCTATCATCACACTAACTTCAGCCTTTGATAGTCCTTAAGGCACAAACAGGGGCATATCCAGTGCTATGTCCGGGTATGGTCCGGCATACCCTAGTTCCTTCGTCTAAAGTTCAGTCCAGTGCCAGTAGTAGTACCCACAACTTCTGACTCTAAATTGTGTGGTCTCTCTCTCCTCTCGCTGCCATGATGGATGGATGGATTATGTGATGTTAATAATACAAACAGCAGGGATGTCACCTCCAGACTGCCTAGCTAATCTAACTCCCCAGCAAAAGCATCACAGGATGACAGGAGTAGCTAGCATCGCATTAGCTCAGCTCTACATCTGCACTAGTACGTATACACTAGTAAACCCTAACTCATTGTTATTTGGTAATACACCAATTTATCCTCAAAATTAGTTCAATTGTTGTAAGCTTATTTGGTGTCTAGGTTTTTTATACATATTTTCAACTATTAGCATGATGTTTGAACTTTTCTATTGGAACTTTTATGTCTAATTTAAGACTTATTTGTTATTTTGTACTTAAATTCCGAATTGCATAGCAAATTTAACAAGTGTTCACCGAATTATTAAATTACTAAATGGATTTTACCGAATCGCATATGGAAATTAGAGTGGCATACCCCACGAATAATAAAATCATAGATCCGCCACTGGGCACAAAGGTGGTTTCTGGTGGCAAATTTGGTGGTCATCCAGTGCAACCTGATCACAAAACAGCTAAAAGTAGTGGCAACAAAAGAAGTGCAGCTTTGGATAGCTGAAGAGTGTTTGCAATCAGCGGCAAGCCGGCAAGAAGAATTTGGTGGTCATCCATTGGCGGATCCAGAATGGGGGCTGGAGCCCCACCACCCCTCACGCAGACAATACAGAACCCCCGACCCCCACCGGCTGACTCTGGTACAGCCACTAATCTGAACATGCATATTAGTCAGTACTATTTTTTGCAATATATGAGTTCACTAAACTTGCCTATTAGTGTAACCCATACAGAGAGAATGAACCATAAATTCCTGCCCAAAACTTGCCTGCTGTTTGAAAATGCTCAGCTTATTGCTAGCATATCGAGGAGAGAGAACACAGATGACTGAAGAATGTTTGAAAAACTTCCGAGTTTCTTCATCATGAGTTGCCATAACTCCACCCTGCAAAAGCACAAGAAGGTTTCTTACAGATACTACAACAGGGAGGGAAATATTCTCAAAAGGAAGGAACAGCATGTTTCAATAGATTCAGAAAGCACAGATTAGATTTGCATTTGTCTAAGATGCATGGTCATGGTTTAAGGCGAATTGAGAACGGGAATGGATGAAGCTAGATGTCCATGGATTGAACAGAGTGTTTTCACATTCTGTTACGAACTTGAAACTGGCAATTCTTTGTGATTAAGTCTCAAACTGGCCCCATGTATGGGTTGACTCAAGTCCACTATGCCACAGTAAACTCATGTATATGGACCATCATCCACGGATTCCTTGCCATTAAGTCGACTGCTGACAACTCGACATCACATAATAAACTGGGAGGTAAAGAAAACAAGATTATGGAACCTCACCGTCTTGATAAGAACTTGTCATGCGAAGTTTTATCATCCCACACAAGCAGGCACACTCTGACACCCTCCTGCGACTTGAACTTGAGCAGGTCCCCAAGCGTAAGGTCCCCACCCTCGGGCAATGGTCGCGACGGCGATGGTTCGCGCACGAGCCGCACCTTATCGTACACCGACCAGCCGACGATATATATCATGTGGTGCGCCTCTAGAATGGCGTGGCAGATGTCCTCCCAGCACGCGTTGTGTGCTGGAACGTCTTGCTGTCGTCGAGCTCAATCTCCGGCAGGTCCCCTTCCCTGACGTGGCGCTGGTACGGCAGCGTCACTTGGCCGCCGTGGCGGAGCGGGAAGTAGGAGTCCTCGATGCCCCTGTGTTGAGGGTCGCCGGCGATGCCGTGGCGGTAGGCCGGGTTGGTGGCGATGGGGTGGAACTTGAAGCGGAGGCGCAGCGCGGTGTCGGGTTTGTACGGCTTGCCGCTGGTGCCTACGACGGGAACCAGTCCTCGACCTCGTCTCCCGACACGACGCTCGCGGCGGGAAGGGTGACGGTGCCGATGAGCTGCGCGCCGAAGGTGTCGTTGTCCTTGACCTGGAACTCGAGCTCGGCGGCGCGGTGCGCGAGCGGCACGGCGAAGCGCTCCTCCCAGACGGGGTCCTGGGAGTTGGGGATGACGGCGGTGCGCGCCACGACGGCGCCGGAGACGGACAGCGTGACGTAGGGGTCGCTGGTGATGATCTTCCGGTGGTGGTGGTGCGGGCGGCCGCCGCCGCCGCGCGCGGCGGCGGTCGGGCGCTGCTTGGTCCCGCAGGAGGTGGGCGGGCGGCACGCGGCGAGACAGCGGCGGACATGCTCGGAGAACATGTCCATGTTGGGCAGCAGGCGCGCCTCGAGGATCCAGAGGTCGAGGTCGCCGTGCAGGAGGACGGGCTTCGCCGGAGACTCGCCGCCGGCCGGCGACGCCATCGCCGGCGACGGAGCCTCGCGGTGGGGGCCGGGGGCCGGGGCACACGGGAGAGGCGGCGGCGAGCGTCTGGGCGACCAACCAGAGCCCTCCAATCCTAGAGCACCATATACCACAGCGCCCTCCGCGGCGGGGATTCCGGTGGGCGGCAGCCTCGGCGAGTTGGCGGTCGGAAACGGCAAAGCGGGGAGGAGGCGGCGAGGCGGGGGTTCGGTTCGGCTGGATCTCGAGATTTGGCAATTTAGCTCGAAATAGTATGCGGTTTTAGTTGCGTTTATTATTATCTGATGAAGTGGAGTTTTTTATTACTCCCCGGTTTGGTGGTGTGATTTCCTCTGATCCGGAGTGGTGAGCTGGAAAAAACGCAAGAAAAGTTGTGGGGTGCGTGGGGCGCGGGCGCGGGCGCGGGCGCGGCACGATGCAACGGTCGCCTCTGTACGGTTTTCCATTCCAGCGAGCCCACGTCCACGGCCTCTGGCAGGTGGGGCTCCAGATCTCCCGTGGCGTGGGCTCTTAGTGATGTTTTTTTTTAATTCAGAGCAAGTATTATAGAAAACTGCAAGCTGATTAAATGCTGACGTGAGGAGAAAAGAAAGAAGAGAGAGGAGAAGCGGGTTGTAAGCTTACAGCTGGCTTGAGCACCAAGAACCAAGAAATCTGTGTGAGAGAGATAAGTGAGTTCTATATTAATGATAAAAAACTCAATCACTTCATGAGGGCACCTCCAACAATTGGCTTTTAAGCTAGCTCTAAGCATTCTTCTTATATTTTAATAGAGGAGAGAGAAAAGTCAATCTTAGTTAAAGAGCTAGTAAGCTCTTACACGCATCTCAAGGCATGTGAGATTGTTATGTGGGGTCATTCATGTTAAAAGTTATGTACTAAAAGCTAGTATTGTGGAGAAGTTAGTTTGAAACTAGAGCTGACTCTAATTATTACGGGTGTCCTGAGTAGACTAAGACAAGGTTGTATAAAAACTCGTAGCAGCGTTATAAGGGCGTCTCCAGTGATTAGCTCTTGGCTAGCTCATAGAATATTTTCTCATATTTTTAATAGGAGAGAGAAGAGAGCTATCTCTTGTCTAAGAGATAGTCTTATACACACACTTCGAGATTATGTGAGAATGATAAGTGGGGTCATTTATATTAAGAGCTATGTGCTAAGAGATAGGTCATTTGAAGGGTTGTCTCTTAGAGTGCTTAGAGCTAGATACTAGCTCTTATTGTTGCGGATGCTCTAATATCGCTCTCCGTGGTGTTGATGCGGACGGAAACCTTCCCACGCTGTTGGTCCGCGACGATCGTGCTGCGGTGGCGGCGGGGCACGTCGCGGGCGTGGGGCGCGGTGCGCGGTGGCGTGGTCCCGCGGCAAGTGGAGAGGAGAGATCACAGCTCAGCAGGAGAGGTCAAACGGTTGCGTGTGCGTCAGCCAAGTGAGGTGTCTTGCGATGGAGGTGGACGTGCCGTGCCGCGCGCATGTCCGTCGCTTGGCTTCGGCTTCGGGACTCGAACTCGAGTGTGGCCTGCGCGGCTGTCCGTTCCGGGATCTCAAACCCAACTTGGCCAGTTTGTTCGCAACAGGGACAACAAGAATGGCATCTTCGGCTGTACTAGTAAAGTTTTGTGGCTTTCTTCGTTCCAAAAATCCAACAATCGACCGCTTCTGATTTCGGAAAGGGGGGCAAAGAACTCACCTCACGTGTACAGTATCTCAAGTTGTCGTCCCTCTTTTTTCTATCCGGCCACGATGTTTGCATGGATGGGCTGCCTTTCCCCCAGCTTTTGCCCCCAAAGCCCAAGAAGGTCCAGGTCTGGAGTCGATCTGATTGTTCTGTCAAAGAACTGGATTCTTTCTGCTTTTTGCAGCCTTCCTGTGGTCTGAGATTTCGTTTCCGTGCACGGGTCAGACGTTGTTTTCCCGTTGTCAAGTGGCAATTTCTTTGACTCGTCGACACCATGCACAGTCATTTCAAGAATTCTACAGAGACGTTTCAATCCTAGTATTCTCCGTCCCTAATAAATTGGTACTATTTGATGTTCGTGTTACAAGTTTAATTCAATTATAATAAAATATATATAATATTGCATCTTTAAATAATTTTATTAAAAACTAGATTCAAAAATCTTCTAGTGATACTACAGACGGAGGAAGAGATTATATAAGATTTTGATATTTTCTAGACTCATACTCCTTTCATATTAAAATTATAAGTTATTTAAAAATCTTAGAGTCAAAGCTTTTGCAAATTTAACAAATTTATATAATAAAAAATAATATTTATGATATTAACTAATAACTATTATTAGATTCTTTATTAGTTATACTCTTCGTTCTAGAAAAGAGTCACTATGGGATGTGTGTTGGTCAAAACTTTCTCAACTTTAATGAAACTATATAAATGTATGTAACATTTTTATCTCTAAATAAGTTTATTATAAAAATATATTCAAAGATGTATCTAATGATACTAATTATATACCATAAATGTTAATATTTTATTATATATATTGGTTAAAGTTGAAGTCTGTGACTTTTTTGGGAAACGAAAATGACTCTTTTTTATGAACGGAGTGAGTACTTTTATAGTATATTTATTTGATGTCATAAATCTTTATGTTTTTTTTCATAATTTAATCAAATTTGAGATGTTTGACTCTTCGAGATTTTAAAATGACTTGTAAAAATCTAGAAAATTAAAAAAGCTTCTTATAATATAAAGGAAGGGAGTAGGTAGTAGTACTTATCTTCGACGATGCTCTCTCTTCCTTTTAATGTTGTTTTATACCATTTAGAACGATTGTCTTGGCAAAGTTAGAGCTGTAATATTGCGGGGTAGGGGCGGATCTAGATTGGATTTGGATCCCTATACCTATTGTCGGTACTCGAAGCATGAGACCCTCCTAACAGTCTGAATGGTTGCTTGTACTCACTTTGTATAGCATGTAAATCTCTATGCAGCATGCTTTTTTTTTGCATGAGGATATACAACTTGCAATTATTTGGTTGGATTTAATAGATAGCTAGATTTATTGTGCACATGATTGGTTTCATATATAGACGCAAGAGAATATAAATGTGTGTAGGTCACTGCATAGCGGGTGCAAGGCTCCCGTAGAGTGGGTGTAATGTAGTTTTGAATAGTTGGATACGTCTAAATTTAAGAGAATAGTTTGTTGCGAATCAATGCTGCTTTAAAGGATAGTGCTATGTTGTATAAGACTTTGTACAAGTAGTCAATCAAGTCCAGTTGTATTACGAGAGTTAAGAGAAGGGGTTGTGTTTAACAACCAATCAGATCCAGCCTCCTACAAGTTGGTATCTATGGAAGCTTGGAAGGAGTCTCTATAAATGAAGGTAGTAGAGAGAGAAGTTCCTCTTAACTTTTTTTTTGTTATAAATCCATCACTGGTAGGGTATGATATAGCTCAGCATAGATGAAGTATGCATCCTCTTTTAGGATGGTGTTAGTTTTCTTTTGCAAGCGGTGCCTAGAGGCTTTGGGCTTTAGTTCTTAATAAAAGTTGGAGCTGCTCATCCTTTCGAGGCCGGCAATGATGACTACGGATTACCTCTTTTAGGGTGGTGTTTTTTTACAAGACTTTTAGGGTGGTGTTAGTTTTCTTTGTAGGCTTTGGGCCTTTCAGTGTGTTTGGATTGATGGACCACCTAACAATCCGGAATCATCCGAACCTATATCCGGACCTAGCTTCTTTGTTTGGTTTTGGTTTGGATCACATGTTGAACCGATTTTACCAACCAATCCTGCATAGTATTCCTGCTAGCATAGTTTCGACAGAAGGATCGATTCCTCGTAAATTCGTCGGACGACGCGGCTCCAATGCATGAGGGACGAACTGGTTCTGGATGCCCTGGTTCTACAATCAAAACAGACCGTTAGTTCTTCCAAGTGAGCCGCTCCGCTTTCTCCAAAAAAAAAAGTCAGAGCTGCTTGTCTTTTCGAGTTCGGCAGATAAATCGTGGCGGATTACGTCATTTTGAGTTGGTTATTTCGGCCATGTTTGTTAGTTTTTTTTTTGTTTTTCTTTAATTAACCATGAAAAATAAATCCCATGGCATGCCTCAAATTGCAACATACACAGGTTTATAGGCATTGTCCAAGCTAGTGTGAGGCTTGTTAGTTTCCCCCAACTTCCTCCAAAATATTTCTAGATTCTCCATCACATCAATCTTAGCTACATGCATGGAGCATTAAATGTAGGTAAAAAAACTAATTGTACTTTTAGTATATGTCGAGACGAATCTTTTGAGTCTAGTTAGTCCATGTTTGAATACAAGTTTATCAAATAACAAGAAAAATGCTACAATGTATTCCCAAAATATAGTTTCTAAAACTAAACAACACCTGAGTCTCCTTTTGCAGCTTGCTTAAAACGTTGGTCATGTCTCCCGAGAAATGAGACTCATGAAAGTGATGTTTTCTTTTTCCTTTTTTTTTCTAGACGCGTACCACCTATCCTGTGAGAATTACAGTGACGTTACATTGACTATGCAAGCGGGTAATAACCTACCCCCTCCGTCCTAAACAAGTGTCGTTTCTCGCTTCCCGAGAAAAAGTTGTCGACAATTATATATTAAATATATTAATATTTATGCTAGTAATTATTATCATCAAATTATTTGGAGATGTAAATATACACATATTTTGTACAAATTGAGTCAAACACGTGGCACGCACACCAACGGTAGGGACGGAGGGAGTATGTCTGTCCGAAGACCTCTTGCGTCCACATAAACCGATCAAGCTATTTTGGCTTTTTAGAAAGAAAAGCCACAATTTCTTTTTAATTGTTCGACTGATGATTTTTATGGTCAATCAAATTGTTTGATATTATTTTATTATACAGAAAATAAATATTATATGATAGCTGATAAGTTAAGCAAATATGACCTTTGTTTGAAAGATGATTGGTTCCACTTCCGATCTGATTCGCAGCCCAAACGTGACGAGGGACGATGAACATACAGGTACTCCCTCCATACCCATATTAGTTAACGTTTTAGAAAAAGTTAGAGTCAAATATTGGAAATATAAATCATCAATAACTATTAAGTTTTCTTGTTTAGAAAATATAAAAAATTATATAAATAGATTTGTCTCGAAGAATACTTTCATAAAAGTATACATATATCACTTTTCTATAAATATTTTTACAAAAAATAAGAGGTCAAAGTTGTGTTTTGAAGACCGTATCGCTGTCCTAAATGTCAACTATATGGGTATGGAAGGAGTACAGCGTACAGCTCACTTCCTGGAGGCAAGAGCATGAGATGTACACACACGGCAGACGATTTATTATTATCTATCTGCTCAATTGATCACCGCCGTTCTTGTAAATGCTTGGCCATTTGCAGGACACGACTCTGTTTTTCAGCTACTTGCGTTTCCTTTTCCCTGAAGACGCTGCGCTGAAGCATCTAACCTTTTCCCATTGGCCAACAAATAGTACGTACTTACAGTACTACTAGTAGTAGTACTCGAGAGTCATCTGTGATGATTGCTTGTAGTAAATTAAAGAACGATTACACCAGCAGGTAGCAGCATCTTTTCCGTGGCCCAGGAAAATCATCAGTTGCAGGATTCCTCGACGCTAATGCGATGCCCAGGAAAAACAAGAAGTGCCATCATATATCCTTGATCCTTGTGGCACTGGCACCACAAGTCTACAAGTCCACAACACGAACGGAATGCGATGGCACAGTACATATGATAAAATAATTTCTCAAAAAGTAAAACTAAAGACAACACTTATTAGACTATCTGCACTGGAAACTGGATATGAGAACAGTAATGTGTCACGTGAGCATGTAGCGTAAAAAAAAGCTGCACCGGGCACATGCATTCCTTCGCTAAATGAGGTCTGTCCGCTATGTTTCGCGTTTTGCCGGAGAAACGCCGCTGCTGCAGACGTGAATGGCTGGCGCGCGAGAGAGCATCATGGGAGAGAGAGAGGAGAGGACAGCAGCGGGCCCCACTAATTTTCTAAGCTAAATTGTTTAACTCCCAAATCAAAAATCCAAATTAATTTCGATTGCACCATTAAATTCGTTTCAATAAATTCTTCAAAATAAGATCTCACATAGATATATTTAGATAAAATTTATAGAAGATGACAAGTGGGGCCACTGTTGGTAGTGGTTATAGAGTATGAGATATAGAGGATAGATGGGTGCGGGAGAAAGTGATATAGAGAAGAGAATCTTGATAACTAGGATGTATAGAGGATGAAAATAGAGGACGATGAATGTGGATAGTCTTAGCTTTTCATTGCGAGTATTTAGAATCTCGGTACAGTTTTCTCCATCACACACGATATGTACTCGACTATATGTGGGTTCCGATCCAGAGTCGATCCGTTTTGTAGCGTGGTTTGGTCGTGCCAAGACTGGGCTACTACCGATGGCGCCCAGCTGTGGAAATGTCAAAAACTAACTGCAATGTATATATCGATGGGTACCAGCTGTGGAGATGTCAAAAGCAAGCAATCTTTTTTGTCGTCGCTAAGCAGGGTTATAAGGACACTAAATACTAAGATAGAAGGGGGGAAATGAGGAAAGAGAGTGTTAGAAGATTTGGGCATGGCCCAAATAAAATTCCAAATAAATCTCAAAGGCTCATCACACATGCATGGTTATGGTGGAGGACTTTAGTCCCACATTGCTACTCTAGAAGGAGGGAGGTCAGCGCAATTTTCTCTATGCATGCAAAAATAAGAGTGGCAAAAGGAAGCTGCGCACCCACAAGGCCTCGGTCGGACCATTCACGCGCACGTTGTGCGCCCCCTGCGCGAGTCGCCCCGGCGAGGCGAGGCGAGCGAGCGCGTGTGTGGGTTTCTTCCTTTGCCTCTCCTTAATAGCTTCAACCAGTTGGAGATAGCTCACTATATAAGCTGGCCTCCCCTCCTTCTAGAGTAGCAATGTGGGACTAAAGTCCCCCACCATACCATGCATGTGTGATGGGCCTTTGGGATTCATTTAGAATATTATTTGGGTCAGGGCTAAATCTTCTAACAATCCCCCAGCAGATCCCAGAGGCACTCTTCATCCTCCATGTACCAAAGTACTGTTAATATACCAGTTATTCAGTGGAGACCGGTTAAGGTTGAACATCCACATAGAGCGACAAGCTAGACTCGATCACAACTGCACAATAGACTAGGCCTTGAATTGGCAGTTTGGTGCGAACGAGCTTCACTTGACGTCTTGACTGATACTAGGATGCCATTTGCCTACCCCACGAGTGGAGCGTATAAGTCATATTCCTATCTCACTTCATGAGCTTCTTCTTACAGAATTCTCAAATCTCACAACTGCACGACTAACAGTTAAGGTCACATAGGTGTGTTCTTACACAGATACTCTGTAGGACAGTATCTTGCTATAAAGCCTCAGAACACATTAAGACAAAGTCATCCTGCCTTACAGAAAGAGAGTACTGCATCTCCAACGGAGTGGTTTAAGTAAGGATGTACTCTCCCGTCAACCAGCAGCTTGTTTTTCCCAGGTCCTTCGTAATAACTATTTGGTTATCACAGTTTATGAGGATCAGCAGGAATTGGTTTTTCAACACAGGTAAGTCCATCAACAGTTCTCTCAACCATTCAGCTTCAGTAGAGGGTGTGTCCAGAGCTGCGAGCTCTGCCTCCATTGTCGATTTTGTAAGTATTGTCTGCTTACAAGATCTCCAAGAGACGAGGGCACCACCTCCAAAAAGTGAATATAATCCACTAGTGGCCTTTAGCTCATCAGATATTGTAATTCCAAATTTGAAAATCACTGTAACCTTCAAAAGTACACCTGGGTACCCTGGATAAGTGAATCACATAGCTCATTGTACCCTTTAGATAGCGCATTACTCGATCAATACCGCGCCAATGATCATCTCCTAGGCTAGATGTGAATCTACTCAACTTGCTTACAACAAATGAGATATCAGGGCGGGTTGCGCTAGCTAAATCATCAATGAGCCAATAATCTGGGAGTATCTTAGTTGATCCTTCCTAGCCTCCGATTCTTTCAAAGAATTAGACTAGGATCATAGGGTGTTGGAGAAGGTTTGTTATCCATATAGCCAAAGCGGCTCAAAACCTTTCCACATAATGAGACTACAAAAGAGTAATCCATTCTCGCCCTTATTAAGTTTAATATTAAGGATCACATCAGCTTCCCCCAAATCCTTCATGTCAAAGTTTTGGGATAAGAATGATTTTACATCATTAATCTCATCGATGCTTGTCCAAAGATCAGTATGTCGTCAACATACAAGCACAGGATTACTCCTTTGCCCCCACCATAACGGTAATACACACAGGTATCGGCTTCATTTACAGCAAACCAGCAGAGATTAAAGTATTATCAAACTTCTCATGCCACTGTTTGGGTGCCTGCTTTAGACCGTACAAGGATTTGAGTAACCTGCACACTTTGCCCTCTTGTCCTTGTGCTATAAATCCATCAGGTTGATCCATATAAATTTCTTCCTCTAACTCTCCATTAAGAAAGCTGTCTTCATATCCATTTGATGAACAAGAATACCATGGGAAGCAGCCACGGATAATAGCACTCGGATTGTAGTTAATCTGTCAATAGGTGAGTAGGTATCAAAGAAATCCTCGTCTTGCTTTTGTGTGTAACCTTAGCTACAAGCCTCGCCTTGTACTTTTCAATAGTACCGTCAGACCTAAGCTTTTTCTTAAATACCCATTTGCAGCCAACTGGCTTACAACCCACTGGTCTATGTGTCACTTCCCAAGTATTATTTGCCATGATGGAGTCCATCTCGCTACGGACTACATCCTTCCAGTATTCTGCATCAGGCGATGCATATGCCTCTGCAATGGTCGTGGGTGTATCATCCACAAGGTAGACAGTGAAGTCTTCACCAAAGGATTTGGCAACTCTTTGTCTCTTACTCCTTCTAGGAGCTACGTCACAGTCATCCTCTTCATTACCAAGTGGGTTTACAATTGGTTCAATTATCGGTATGGGTTCAGGGGTAAATTCAGTTGACGAACTAGGCAAAGAATAAGCATCGTTCATCGGGAATATATTTTCAAAGAAAGTAACATCTCGTGACTCTATAAGTGCATCAACTAAAATATCAGGTGTAAGGACCTGTATGGCCTAGAGGGGGGTGAATAGGCCTGTCAAAAATCACAGCTCAAAACTTAATTAGATAGGCCCGGCACTACCGCTCTGTGCCCGGCACTGCCGCTGCCCGGCACTGCCGGCCCTAGCGCGGTACTGCCGCGCAGAGTGAGACCAGAAGCTGCAATTCGAAATCCAGCCACAACTAACTGATTCTATATGAATGGAAATGCTGCAATAAGTTCAGTGAACCAGCAGAACCAACTACTCCAAGCCAAATATGAAGTATAAGGTAGATCGGGCCAAACCCTATAAACAATCACAAGCTCATGAATATGAAGAATGAAACTAAGCAAACACAAGAGACAAGTGATTTATCCCGTGGTTCAGCTCGCCACCAAGGCTTGCCTACCTCCACGTTGTTGAGGTTGACCACTTAGGTCATGAGCTTTGCAACTCTACCTCGTTCTCAAGTCAAGGAACCAAATCCTTGAAGTGAGGGGTAATAATACTAGCTGCACAGGTGATTACAAACCTCCCTAGGCCGCCACACAAGTTGGCAAGGCTCTAGGGCGACGCCTAGCCGGCTAGGGTTCCAAGAACCCGAGTAATAGAAGAAGCAATCCACCGGCTATGGCTCAAATCAAGTGCTCTAGGGAGTAGATCTCAGCTAGGGCTTCTCTTTGGTGAAGGTTTAAGCCCCTCAATCACTTGGAATCAATGGGAATCGAAGATTTGGTGAGAGGGGAGTTGAGAGCCTTCAATGGGGAGAGAGGAAGCTTGTCTGGAGGTAGGTGACGAGTTATGGTCATGGATAACCGTTGGGGAGGCAGAGGGGTGATGTAAATACCCCCTGCCATCCAACGGTTGAAACAAGTCGCGGCAGTGCCAGCCAAAGCCCGGCAGTGCCGCGCCCTGAGCGGCACTGTCGCGCCTACCAATCAGACAAGAAGAGATCTTATTTCAGTGCAGCTGTCTGTGGTTTAGAAATAGGGATGGCTTGGGTTGGTTTGAGCACATATCATTCAGCCATAGCAATGAATTTGCATTCCCCCTTGATAGTACGACATTCCTATAACTCAAATTCAAATTAAAAAGCTCTTTATAGCACTTTGAGTTCGGAACCGATGAAATGTAGTATGGGGGGGTCCACCAACATATACACACCATCCTTTCTTATCATAATCTGCTTGTCAACTTTATAAATCTCATTAGTTCTCCAATCGTGTGGTCATTATCACCAAAACCCACAATTAGGGCTTGATTGCACTTACAATCTCCCCCTTTTTGGTGATTGATGACAACACAATTGAAGCTTACAAAAGAAGGGTACAATACTTGAGATTTAGAAGCTTAGGTGTGAAACCTCCCCCTTAATATGTGAATGAGAGCTGAAATCTCAAATTGGCATTAAAGGCCAATCATTCACATATTAGAAGTGTGGTGTAGGTTCAGTTTCACATCTATTAGCTTTGTGGGGTGCCAACAAACTGTGTCAAGAATAATACGTGATGCGAATGACAGTTTAAGCACATCAGAGGAGTTTGCTGCCAGTCTGCCAGAGCGGCACTGCCGCTCAGGCTACAGACAGCAAACGCAGCGGAATTAAAACAAAGCCACAAAGCATAAGCAACAACAGAACTAGACAAGATATAACAAGCTAAATAAGCAGGTAAAAGTACATGTCCACATCCAAGCCTAAGAAGTAGTACCATAGAGTAATATTACAAAACATAGAGTTTTGAACGTATCAAACTCTCACAACTCTCTCAACTACTAAAGATGGGGACAAGTAGCTGAAAAAAGGTGTACCGCCTTCTTTTCACCTAATTCTCCCCCTTTGGCAACAAGTCACCAAAAAGAGAGAAAGAGAGAGAAGAGAAGAGTGTCCAAACACTCAGTCGTCGTCCGAAGCGATCTTGTCCCACTGAACTTCTTCTTCTTCCTCCTCCTCCTCATCATCATTGTCGTCATCATCGTCGGACTCTACCACGGCCTTGCCCTATCGGTGAGTGGTACTGGTGTAGCGGGTCGAGGTCGAGGCACGTGAAGAACGACGGGGTGGCACAGGCACTATCTCCTCCTGCTCCTCATCGCCATCTGAGTCTATGTCGTCCGAGTCGAGGCTGGAGAGGTCGAAGTGAGGTGGAGAGCAGGGTGGAGGTAACGGTGAACGACCCGTCCGCTCTCGCTCTGCGCGCTGCTCAACTAGTGCCTGGTGAGCTGTCTGGGCTGCGTAGGTGCAAGTAGAGAAGATGACCTTGATCCATTTGGCCAACTTGCTCTTCTTCTTCCTCTGATAGGAAGGGCGGGAGCTCTCTGGCCTGTCAGCTGCTGCTGCCCCTGCTGCTGCCCCTCGCTTCTTCTCTGCACGGTAAGGCTCATGCAACCCATCCTTGATGAAGGTGTAGCCAGAGACCATCTCAATCATGTAGATGATGTAGGGGGCATAAAGAACTGCCTTCCTAGCATCCTCGGCTGCAACCTGAAGCTCAGTCCATATGAAGCTGGATATGGAAAAGGGATTAGCCCTAGGGGCCATCCTAGCCAACATGTTCCTACCATATCCATATAAGTTAGAATGGGACCCACTCTTTGGGTTGAGAGTCTGCCTGAAGAGGTTGTTCAACATGTAATAAAATCCCTTGAGCCCCTTGACCAACCCATCTGCCTTCCGAGGGTCCTCATACATGAAAGAAATCTCAGAATCTGTCAATGTCCTTTCATCATGCAGGTTATCAAACTCTCTCATCCTCGCTGCCCAAACCAAGGATCCTACTAAAGGTCTCAAGTGACTCTGTAGTGGCGGGACCCTCGGTCATCCAGTGCATCTGCTCAACCACATTATCAACAAATAGAGTTGCATGAAAATGATGGAGATCTCAGTGTTCCAGTTGTAGCTAAAGCCCATCAGATCATACATGTTTCTCTCTTGCATGCAGCCACACCTTGTTGATGTTACGGTCAGCCTTGCTCTCTAGATGCTCCCAATCAACATACTTCATGTTAAGAATCTTTGACTTCTTGGCATGTATAGGACTGAACGATAGAAATCGGAATGGACTCATTCTAGAAACCTGTAGTCAATGCGCATATCCGTCTGATAGTTGTATGGATTGAGCTGGCGCTGAGACTTCACTGAGCTGAACTGCTGATAATATGACACGGGGCTGCCTGTCCATCGGTCCTTGGTGGCCCTCTCCTGAACATCCTTATGTATGGCTGCAAGTGTGCTCTGCTGACCTCTGCCAGATGCTCTGGTGTGTTGGGGATATAAGTCCTCCCTTATCTGCCGACCTTGCATCTGAAGGCGAGCCTCATCTTGATTTTGTGCCTGCTGCTGAAACATCGCCTTGGGAGCAGACCCACCTCGGCGACGAGATGGCTGCTTGCTCCTCCCCCTGAGTGGATCCATCCTCGCTTGACCCTTCTCTCATCACCTCCTCCTCCCGACATCTAAAACATGGAACTGCGAATTAGAAAATACAAAGGAGTGGTAGATTATATTGAGGTGATAGAATTTTGATGGATAAGGTGTTACTTGGATCAAACCCCTGCTCATGGTCCGGCACTTGCCGCTCTGGGAGCGGCACTGCCGCGCTGGGCGCGGCACTGCGCGCAGGCAGGCCAGATCTGAGCCAAGGACACACAAATCCATCATCTCTACTACCTCCCTATCATCTACAAACCCTTCTACAACCTCTAAATACAATACCAATGGCGCATTTTATAAATTGGGAAAAAAACTTAGGGTTAGGGATTTTGAATCTTCACCTTGAGATGGAGAAGAGGGAAGAAGACCCTTGGGAACGGAGAATGGAGCTGCAACTGCGGGGAGCACGGAGCAGCACCACCGGTGGCTGAGCTCGCCGGGGAAGAACCGGAGAGGAGAGGAGCCGCCGGTCGCCCAAGAAATCGCCCGAGAGAGAGAGAGAGAGGAGAAGGGGTCACGGGCTGCGGTAAGAAAGAGAGAGAGAGAGAGGGTAAGACCGCAAGGTAAGAGTAGAAAACGTTTTCCCTTTGGTCCCCACACGGTAACAGATTGATTCCAGGGAAATCAATAAGTCGCGGCACTGCCGCGCCTGTCGCGGCACTGCGCGCTTGTCGCGGCACTGCGGGGCCCGGCACTTCCGCGCCTGGCCCGGCACTACCGGACAGTCACCTACAGACAGAGTTATCCCTAAAAGCACTATACTCATTCTTGGAGTGGACAAGTACTACTTGATGTTATGACCAGTGAAAGTAATCAATTCAGAACATTGGTCATTCCAAGCAAGTTTCTTTCACAAAGATTTTGAAACACAATATATGAAATTTGAAATTGGTTTTACCTAGGTCAAAATAGTAATCAATCAAGCATGCTAGGTTTCAAACTACGTTACGAGAGTCAAGGATATTTAGATCACTTCTCAAAGCATAAAACCTGGACTCATCTAGAGGCTTAGTGAAGATATCGGCTAGTTGTTGGTCGGTGCTCACTGACGAATTGCCGATATCTCCTTATTTCGTGATCTCTCAAGAAATGAGCGGATGTCATATGTTTGGTTCTTGGGACTCACTGGGTGTTTGCTAGTTTTTATGGCACTTTCATTGTCACACAAGAGTGGAATATGGGTATAAAAGGACATCCGAAAATCACAAGGGTTTGTAAGTGCATCTAGCTTAGTAGTGGGTTTTGGTGAATTGAGTGACAACATAATTAAAGGTCTAACAAGTTTGCTAAGTGTATCAAAGGTTCAACAAGAAAAGCAAACTGATGATATCCACATAGTGTTGAAATGAAGGCCAAAATTGTGTATTGTTGTATTGGAAGATCATGGAAACAATCTTGTTCAAGCAAAAGACAACAATGCAAATAGAGTTGATGATATGGCTTCTATGTTGTGGGGATATCATGGCATCATGAGAAAGAAAGCATATTTGGCAAATGACAAGTGAGACATGGATTGATGATTTTGGAATGGTCTCAACAATGGGTTGCTTTTCATGAGCGAGAAGAGTTTGATAGTGAAATAGCTTTGATCAAGGTTGAAGAATGAATCAAGAATGCATAAGTGAGTAAATGGCAAGCAAAGTTGAAATGACAAGGACACAACTCATAGGATATAAGTCATTCTCTACTTTGTTTGCTTGTATGGATAAATGTTTGGAGAATCACTTTGCATTGATTTGATCAAGCTAGAAGTATGAAGATGGAGATTGAAGTGAGTTGAGTGTCAAGCCAAAAGGAGAGGATATTAGGAATCGTGAATTGGCTTGACCATATTAATGATGATCCATATATGTCTCTATGTGAGTCAAACTAAAGCTTGATTGATCTCAACATGCATATCTACAAGATGTTCAAGCAAGGATCACAATATTGAAGAAATGATGTTTTCAATGGATGCTCAATATGATGTGACTTGAGTGTGGCTTGATAAGGTGAAGATAGCAAGGAAAGGGCTTCGAGGTACTAAGCGACGGTGAAGGTCAAGAGACCGAAAGTACTATGGCTAGGGTGAAGAAGAGAGTACTTGCATTGAGTCGAGGTACTAATCAAGCTATGAGGATTCATATTGTGTTGAGGATCAAATCATTAGTGGAAGTGACTTGAAGCCATGGATTGAACTCATATGTGTGGAAATGGTTCAAGTCACATGCTCAAGGGTGTGTTTGCTCAAAGAAAGGAGACAAAGATGATTGCAACCCCTTTCGAAGTGATATCAAGAAGAAATGGCATATGAAGACATTGAAGACTCAAGTGGTTAAAATGGTTATATTTCTTTGTCTTGAGTATAGTTATGCCGTACTATCAAGGGGGATGCAATACGAATCATAGACAAGTCTCAAGTGCTCAAACTAACCGAACCCGAGTGTTAACATGAGAGAAAACACTTAGCACTGCACCTGCACTTGTTGATCTTGGGCTTGTTCTCTGTAGGGTTGGATAGCCTCGAAACAAGCTTTCCAGAAAGTCCAAGATCACTGAAATCGGAGTTCGGAGTAAAAAGTTATGGCTTTTTCGTGAGGTCACCTGTGCTGTCTCAGGGAGCTGCGGCAGTGCCGCTCTCTGTCGAGCGGCAGTGCCGCTCCCCGGCAGTGCCGGGCCTGTACAGCCAGTAACGGCTAGTTTCTGACCTCCAACGGCTAGTTTTGGGTGTGGGGGGTATATATACCCACCCCACGCCTCCAGAGCTGGCTGCTGGTGCCCAAAACACTTCTAACACATCCAAAGCCATTTGAGAGCTCTCCCCAACCCTCTCTTGTAAGAGTGACATGCTTAGTGATATTAAGTGTTGGGGCTGTGTGATTAAGAGCTAGAGAGCATATTAGAGCCTTCCAAACCTTGAGCACTTGTCGGGCTTCGTCGATCTTCGTTGTGCATCTTTTACTCTTGGAGGTGAAGCCTCCTAGACGGCTAGGCGTCGCCCGGCGAGCTCCCGTGCTTGTGGTGAGCAGCGGGAAGTTTGTAATCCTCTTGTGGAGCTAGTAGAATTACCCCTCACTTCAAGGATTTGGTTCCTTGACTTGAAACCGAGGAAGAGTTGCAAAGCTCTTGACCTAAGTGGTCATCCTCAACAACGTGGAGGTAGGCAAGCCTTGGTGGCGAGCTGAACCACGGGATAAATCACTTGTCTCTTGTATTTACTTGTGTTCATTCATCATACTTGTGAGCTTGTGATTGATTCTAGGATTGGCCCCGATCTATTTCATACAACATATTTGGCTTGGTTGAGTTGGTTCTCTGCAGGTTCAGGAAACAAGAGCAACACTTCTATTCATATAGAATTGGTTTCCTGTGGCTAGTTTTTGAATTGCAGGCTCGGGCAGTTTGTTGGCGCGGCAGTACCGGGCTGAGGCCGGCAGTGCCGGGGTGCGGCAGTCCGGGCTTGGGCGGTGGGTGTAGTGGGCATCTCTAACAAAGTTTTGAGCTGTGATTTTAAAAAGGCCTATTCACCCCCTCTAGGCGACATCAAGGTCCTTTCAATTGGTATCAGGACTGGGCTCTCAATTACGGGCTTAACCGCCTTGAGAGACGATGTCGACAAGTGAGGAAGTATCTTAGAACTTTTACTTTTCGATGGCTCAAATTATGCGTCTTGGTCCGCTAGTGTGCTTACTGTTTTTAGGACCATGGGTCCTCATATCGAGCGGATTGTTGATGTGAGCATTTCACCTTCTAGTGATGATTTGACCTATCTATCTAAAGAGGAAGTGAAATGCTTACAACACAATGCTCAAGCCTCTAATGTCTTATTTAGTGCTTGAGTGAGTGAAGATTTTTGATGTCGTCATATTTGGAGATGGTGAACCTCTTGAGGATGCTCATGTCATTTGGACCACACTCAAAGAAAGATATGACAAGTCCAAATGTGATGAGAAGTTGCTCTCATTGGAGGAACCACTTGAGGAGTGCTCAACTTCGCCAACAAATGAAGAGCCTCAAGTGATTCCCAAAAGGCATAGCTGATCATGGCACACCCACTCCCTTACCAACATATGTGAAAGGTAATGAAATGGTTGGTGAGAACAAGGATTATACATGTGGTACTTCTACTTCCTATAGTTCTTGTGAGACTAACATTTGAAGGAAGAAGAAGCTTGTGATCGGTGGAGGCCAAGTGATGAATCCACTTCACCAATGTGCTCAACTATTCATGCCACTTCTCATGTATGTCTTATGGCAAAGGGTAAGAAGGTAAAATCAAAAGCCAAACCTTCTCCACCTCCCAGTGACATCTCTAGTAGTGATCTTAGTGATACTTCTAGTGATGATGATTCTAGTGATGAAGAAATAAATAACATAACTAAAATTTGGATAGAAAGACCAAGTTATTTATTTCAAAGCTAATGGAGGACTTAGAGGCAACACAAGCTGAGCTAGAATCTAGAGAAAAGACTCTAATTAAACAAGAGGATCTATACATTGCTAGCAAGGAAGCTATGCATTGGAGAGAAGTGAGGTGGACATCTTGCACAAGGCTTTGGCCAAAGAGCAAGATGTCCATGCTCTCCTAAAGAAGGATCATATTACACTCAAGGAAAAGTATTGTAGCTTGAATGGCAAGCACAAAGAACTTGAGGAGCAATATAGCCTTCTTTGGGAAAGCAACTCACATCCTTCCAAGGCAAGTGATGTCTCTACTCCCTCCACTAGTCAAGGTAATTCTTGATTTGAAATATTTATGCCACTAACCTTGCTAATATGGAGGCTATGAGAAAAGAGATTGCTAGGCTGAATGAGATCATAGCAAAAGAGTGCATGGATGGCAAGACTCAAAACAGTGGCAAGAAGGTGGAAAATAGCTCTGAGTGTGCTCAGTCCATGATCAGGGCAAAGTTGGTACAGATCAGCCTGCACAGATGATGTGGCACAACAGCAGCCCCGAGCAGCACAGCCACCCAGGGGCGGCAGTGCCGCTATGAAGGGCGGTAGTGCCGCTCCCCACAGAAAAGGGAAGGCTACCACTTATGCCCCTGGTCAGGTCAAGCTCATGAAGAAGGTCTCCAAATCAAAGCAAGAGCCCCAGAAAGCAAAGAGAAGACTCTCATCACTTGCTTCAAGTGCAAGAAAGAGGGTCACCATGTAAGGGATTGCTCCTTGAAGAAAGAAGCGAAGGTCATGAGCAACATTCAAGAGAAGAAAAAGATGGCTCATGGCAAGTGCTCCAACATGGGACACAATGCCTCGATGTGTTCCAACAGGTTGATGACCAAGCCACACTTCCAAACAAGAAGATGAGAATAAGTAAGAGGAAGTGTTATGAGTGCAATGAGAAGGGTCATGAAATTGCATCATGCCCCTACATGAAGGACAAAGGCTTGACATCATCAAGTAAGAGGCTCACCGGTAAGGAAGCAAACAAGAAGCAAGATAAGAAGATGTCTTACAAGAACAAACATCGCATTTGCTACATTTGCCGAGGAAAGGGACATTTAAGTATGGATTGTCCCATGGGTAACCCTCCTAAGCTCAACTCATCAATTGATTTAAACTTGCTTAGGAGACCCAAAAATGACACTTGTGCTAGAAAGGTGATTGGTTCACCACATACTAGCACAAAGGCCATTTGGGTGCCTAAGTCTCTTGTGACTAACCTTGATGGACCCATCTTGGTATGGGTACCAAATTGTGCTTAGTAAGTGTTGTAGGTACTTGAAGGTGATATGAAGCCTGGGGTGCTTGAGTAACTTTTATTGAAAATATCATCTCAAGCTATCAATCTTATTATATTGACTATTCTATCAAGATTGACCCAAGGATGAATTGATGGATATATCTCTAACTTCATACTCATCTCGGTAACAAGTACCTAACCCTTGCTAGCTAGCCACTTGACTTGTGTAGTCTCTAGTAGTTCACAAATATGTGTATGCTTGTGAATTATTAGGAGTGGCTAGAGTACTTTGAGTTCAAATGAATCATCTTTCATATGATGCTTTTAATGGCTCTCTAGTAGAGCAAGATCTTATTCATGTTGTAGGTAATGAGGAACCACTTTGTGAGAATCAAGAAAATGCCCATTGGTGATATAAGACCACAAGAAGTTTGGGGTACAAAGATAGGAGATCCTCAAGCTACTATTGCACCAAATTCCGCTGACATCTCTGATATGGTGGTGCCATGCCTCAGAGCGGCAGTGCCGCGCCTCAGAGTGGCAGTGCCGCCCCTGCAGACAGTAGTGGCTGAGATAAGTCCAAGCCATGGATGAAGTCTACAACATGATGATAAGCAAAGTGAAGATGAAGAAGCCACCTCATCCATTATATTTCAAGAAGGGTGGTAACAACTAAATCTCAAGTGCAATTTATTTCAAATCTTATCTCTTTGTGTCTTGTGTAGTCACTTAGGGAAGAAAGCACTTGAGGATATGTATTGGTTGTTGGTCATGGAAGAAAAGTATGATTGGATTGAATTGATCAATCACAACAAGCAACATACATGACTTGGTGTTCTTTGTGGACCTTAAACCAAAATTTCAAGAAAGCTCAAGTAGAAGCACTTATCACTCAAATCTCAAGAACTCTCTACTTGATGAAATCTTGTCATATGGTAGATTGGCAAATTCTCATTCTCATCTTATGGCCATCTACATGCTTGAATGGTTGTGAGTATTTCTTGGCATAAGTTAAATTTGATTATTCTATTGTTGCCATGACCTAGACATAGAGTAAAATTCCATGTTCTTAAATGAATAGAGTGCTATGTGAGAAATTCAAATACTTAGAGCACTTATAAAAGGGGGATTTACTCTATGACTAGAGTTGTGAGACTAACCATTTCTCTAAGTGATTTATGTAGTCTCACTAAATGAGAGGTGTGTTTCTCAAATGGAGTGTGCTATCATATCAATGCCCAATCCAAAACTATGTGATGTGTTCTCTCCAGTTAATTTTGGGTTGATTCGTCTATGATTAGCCACTCACCATAATATGGCTTAAATCTGCCCCCTGGACTTAAATGACCAACCATGCACATTCACACTTCCATTCGACTCAAAAGAGTGTGCATGCGGCATTAAGGGAGATTTAGTCCATGTTATGAGGTTTCTCTATTTTGGTAGCCCATTTACCTTCCACACATAAAGGGTTACTAAATGAGAAACTAGTGCTTGTGCTACTAATACCTCTTGTGTTGAGCTTATTCATAGGAAATCAATAAGAAGAGGTTGTGCTTATTCATTTGGATGCATCACAAGCCTAAAGGTTACTCTTCACCTAAAGCAAGATGAGGTTGGTAGATGTCGGAGTGTGTTGACTCACTCTCAAGATGTGGAGGCTCCTCATGTTGAAGATAATCTACAACCTACTGCTAATGTGCGAGCAGTAGTGCCGCTCAGCAGGCAGCACTGCCGGGCACGGGCAGCACTGCCGGGCCACGGGCAGCACTGCCGGGCCATGGGCAGCACTGCTGCACCATGAGCAGCACTGCTGCCACCTCCACACACAGCAGCTGAGAACAGTCCATTTTGTGGACCTAGAGCATGATGTTGAGGTTGAGTTGGATATGCTATATTAGAAGAATTCACAAGACTTCAATCATTGACAAGAGGACTGAATGGTAATGACATCTTGTGAGTATTCTAAGCCAAAACCACCTCATTATTGGACAAGAAGAGAAGAATTGTAAAAATTATCAAATCTGTCCAGAAATCTAAATTTTGAGTTAGCTGCTTTCAAGCATGAATTTGGAGGTTCAAACACTGATGAATTGACCTAAAACTTTTGTGAGCATGATATATACATCTAGTACTTGCTGCTGTACAGTTTTCATGGAGATTGATTGAGAAGAACACCAGTTTTTGGTTGAATTATGTCAGTTTCAGCAATGCAGTTTCAGACTTGAGCAATTTTGGTGTGAAAAATTGATTTGACTGACTAAATGGAGTCCAATGAGCTGAAATTTTTACAGAAGTTAAAGGACTCATAGATGCAGCTCTGTACCAAATTTCATGCATATTGGCTTAATGGTCTGAGAGATATGAATTTTTCTCCAAGGAAGACAGAATCTGAAAAGTTGGATTGCAAGCAGCTTGAAGGAGTTTGAAATGAGTTGGAACATAGTGTAACTTCTCCTTTGATCATATTGTTGATGTGCATAAGTGTGCTTTGTGTACTCTTGTATGCACAAATTGGGGGGAGTTTACTTTCTATCTCATGAGACAAAATGCCTTCTCTCAAGCTCATATTGTGTAATCTCAAACATTGGAGAAAGAAGAACTTCAAAGGAGGATGGATAGTTCCAATGGAATCTTTGGGTGCTCCAAAGACTATTCTTGGTCTTTATAAACCAAGTTCTCTCGGCTTAGTGTCGAATGGCCCAATTCTTTAGTGGAACATGCTTCTAATGAGTTGGAGAAAATAATTGAAGGGTGGACTCTCATTGTCAAATTCTCTACTCTAGAGCTCATCAAGTGCACAGGATCCATCCTATGATCAACCAAGACCTTGTCAATAAAGAGTGGTAACTCCTAGTTCACAATTTGCAAATTTCATGAATTTACCATTTGCTCTCTGTGAGTTGTTTTAGGTAAAGAAAGAAAGAGGAATCTATTATGGATCTTGGATGACCACAAAAGCTTCAATTCACCACATTTCATCAAGTGAGAACTATGGCCATCCAAATCATTGAAATCTTACTTATATGATGGTCATGTCAATCAAAATTTATGTGGTGGTCTAGCTACCTAGTGGTGGTATGTTTTCTTGGCATAATTTCAATTGTTGCAAACTTATCATGCCTTGACCACCAAAATATAGGGTGAACTCCTCTAGACTCTTAAATCGATTCAAGTGCATTTCACAAGTAAATCGAGTACTTGGGCACAAATTGAGGGGGAGCTCATTCTATGTCTTGTGTCTTTTGGGACTAACATTTTCTTCTAGTGAACTTGTGTAGTCTCTTGGTGAGAATGAGTTTCTCTTGGGTATTCTACATAACCAAATCAATCCAAATTGGTAAAGATATCTCTCATATTCATTTGGATTGCAACTTTAACTCTTATGTAGCTACTCTCCATAATATAGCTTAAATTCCCTTGATTGGACTTAATTGACCAAAAGTGCATATGTTCTACTTTCCACATACATATGTGCACTATCAATAGGGGGAATTTAGTCTATGCTATGAGGTTTGCAATTAGTGATCCACATGCCTTCCACATCCAAATGGTCACTAGTTGTAAACTGTAGCTTGTGCAATTTAATGTTATCTCTTGTCTTTGTGAGCATTCCCTAGGAGACATCTAGGTGATATTATGAGATACGAGCATCCATTCCTATTGGCATCAACTTGTGAAGATTCCTTCCATTGGTGTCAAACTATGAAGATCATATTTCAATTGATATTGGTGGATAATCTTTCAATTTGGTATATCAAGAAATATGTTCATTGGTATCTCAAAATGAAAACAAGAGCTAGCAATGGATTTTCAACTAAGATGGAGCACAGTTTGAAATGTCTCCTTGAAGATGATGAAAAGGAGAGATGGGCACAAATGAGATCTTTTGCTTAATGAAGTGCTAGGCCATCAAAGCACTAAATTCAAAATCATCATCATGGTGGAGATTATGAGGCTTAGAACAAAGGTATATCACTCTATGAACATTTGTATTACCTTTGTGCATCTAGGCCCTTACATGCTAGAGTGTGCATGTGTATGCAATATTTTGAGTCACACCATGAGTTTGTTCTTATGGTGACGATTAGAGAATGAGTTAGATATTTGGTTGATACCTCTTGTGGTGATTATGTGAGTTTGTCTCATGTTATGTCACCTATGTGAGGTATGAGCTAAATATGCTAACCTCTTGAGAATCTTGACTTAAAGTGTTGCATACTTTGTTGGTAGTAGAAAACATAGAAGAGAAATCATATATGCTAAACTTTTACCTACCTCTAGCCCTCACTTGTCTACCATCATTTCCTCCTTTGGTGGAGAGATCCTTTTTGGAGATTAATGCCAAAGGGGGAGAAATTTTGGGGACATTGTAAGGGAAGAGAGATTGATATGAGGATGGAAAGGGGTAAAGGAGAGGCATATAAGATTTTTCAAAATTATGTGGTGTGTGCAAGGATAGTTTAAATTGATGCTCTTGATAGGGACAATTTATGCTAGTGTGTGACATTCATGTGATGGTGCTTGTATTCTCTAGTGTTGTTCAGGCAGGTGCAGCAGTACCGCTCTCTGGTGCGGCAGTGCCGCCCCCTGCTGGTCAGCAATCCTTGAGTGCATGAACTGTCATAAGCATCATGATTATCATGTTACCACCTTGCACCCCACGAATGCTAAGATATAGAGAGTTTCCACACTTTGTCTTAAATATGTGCATTTGGCATTTGAGGCAAAATTGAAATTCCTTTCAATGCACACATTTAGGGGGAGCTCACTATATCATAGGATTCAAAATCTTAATGTTTATCAATCTCTTGTAAGCTTTAATTGTGTTGTCATCAATCACCAAAAGGGGGAGATTGTAAGTGCATCTAGCCCTTAGTGGGTTTTGGTGAATTGAGTGACAACATAATTAAAGGTCTAACAAGTTTGCTAAGTGTATCAAAGGTTCAACAAGAAAAGCAAACTTGATGATATTCCACATAGTGTTGAAATGAAGGCCAAAATTGTGTATTGTTGTATTGGAAGATCATGGAAACAATCTTGTTCAAGCAAAAGACAACAATGCAAATAGAGTTGATGATATGGCTTCTATGTTGTGGGATATCATGGCATCATGAGAAAGAAAGCATATTTGGCAAATGACAAGTGAGACATGGATTGATGATTTTGGAATGGTCTCAACAATGGGTTGCTTTTCATGAGCGAGAGAGTTTGATAGTGAAATAGCTTTGATCAAGGTTGAAGAATGAATCAAGAATGCATAAGTGAGTAAATGGCAAGCAAAGTTGAAATGACAAAGGACACAACTCATATTGGATATAGTCATTCTCTACTTTGGTTTGCTTGTATGGATAAATGTTTGGAGAATCACTTTGCATTGATTTGATCAAGCTAGAAGTATGAAGATGGAGATTGAAGTGAGTGTTGAGTGTCAAGCCAAAAGGAGAGGATATTAGGAATCGTGAATTGGCTTGACCATATTAATGATGATCCATATATGTCTCTATGTGAGTCAAACTAAAGCTTGATTGATCTCAACATGCATATCTACAAGATGTTCAAGCAAGGATCACAATATTGAAGAAATGGTTTTCAATGGATGCTCAATATGATGTGACTTGAGTGTGGCTTGATAAGGGAAGATAGCAAGGAAAGGGCTTCGAGGTACTAAGCGACGGTGAAGGTCAAGAGACCGAAGTACTATGGCTAGGGTGAAGAGAGAGAGTACTTGCATTGAGTCGAGGTACTAATCAAGCTATGAGGATTCATATTGTGTTGAGGATCAAATCATTGTGGAAGTGACTTGAAGCCATGGATTGAACTCATATGTGTGGAAATGGTTCAAGTCACATGCTCAAGGTGTGTTTGCTCAAAGAAAGGAGACAAAGATGATTGCAACCCCTTTCGAAGTGATATCAAGAAGAAATGGCATATGAAGACATTGAAGACTCAAGTGGTTAAAATGGTTATATTTCTTTGTCTTGAGTATAGTTATGCCGTACTATCAAGGGGGATGCAATACGAATCATAGACAAGTCTCAAGTGCTCAAACTAACCGAACCCGAGTGCTAACATGAGAGAAAAACACTTAGCACTGCACCTGCACTTGTTGATCTTGGGCTTGTTCTCTGTAGGGTTGGATAGCCCTCGAAACAAGCTTTCCGGAAAGTCCAAGATCACTGAAATCGGAGTTCGGAGTAAAAAGTTATGGCGTTTTTCGTGAGGTCACCTGTGCTGTCTCAGGGAGCGGCAGTGCCGCTCTGTCGAGCGGCAGTGGCCGCTCCCCGGCAGTCGCCGGGCTAAGTGCGGCAGTGCCGGGCCTGTACACTAGTAACGGCTAGTTTCTGACCTCCAACGGCTATTTGGGTGTGGGGGTATATATACCCACCCCACGCCTCCAGAGCTGGCTGCTGGTGCTCAAACACTTCTAACACATCCAAAGCCATTTGTAGAGCTCTCCCCACCCTCTCTTGTAAGAGTGACATGCTTAGTGCATGATTAAGTGTTGGGGCTGTGTGATTAAGAGCTAGAGAGCATATTAGAGCCTTCCAAACCTTGAGCACTTGTCGGGCTTCGTCGATCTTCGTTGTGCATCTTTTACTCTTGGAGGTGAAGGCCTCCTAGACGGCTAGGCGCGCCCGGCGAGCTCCCGTGCTTGTGGTGAGCAGCGGGAAGTTTGTAATCCTCTTGTGGAGCTAGTAGAATTACCCCTCACTTCAAGGATTTGGTTCCTTGACTTGGACCGAGGAAGAGTTGCAAAGCTCTTGACCTAATGTGGTCACCTCAACAACGTGGAGGTAGGCAAGCCTTGGTGGCGAGCTGAACCACGGGATAAATTCTCTTGTCTCTTGTATTTACTTGTGTTCATTCATCACACTTGTGAGCTTGTGATTGATTCTAGGATTTGGCCCGATCTATTTCATACAACATATTTGGCTTGGTTGAGTTGGTTCTGCAGGTTCAGGAAACCAAGAGCAACACTTCTATTCATATAGAATTGTTTTCCTGTGCTATTTTTTTGAATTGCAGGCTCGAGCAGTTTTGTTGGCGCGCAGTACCCCAGCTTTCTGAGGCCAGGCAGTGCGGGGTGTGGGCAGTTCCGGCTTAGGGCGGTAGTGCCGGGCATCTCTAACAAAGTTTTGAGCTGTGATTTTAAACAGGCCTATTCACCCCCCCTCTAGGCTACATCAAGGTCCTTTCAGGTTTGCCTCATCCAAAGTAGTTGCGCACAACATGCTCCTGCTGCAACATACTCGGCCTCGGCTGTGGATAGGCTACACAATTTTGCTTTTTAGAACCCCAAGACACTAAGGAGCGTCCAAGGAATTGACATGTCCCCGAAGTGCTTTTTTGATCTACCTTGCAACCGGCGTAATCGGAATCCGAATAGCCAAGTAGTTCGAACTTAGAGCCCTTAGGATACCACAAGCCAAGGTTTGGAGTGTGAACTAGATACCTCAAGATTCTCTTAACGGCCACTAAGTGACACTCTTTCGGGTTAGCTTGAAATCTAGCACACATGCACACACTAAGCATAATATCGGGCCTAGATGCGCATAAGTAGAGTAGAGAGCCGATCATGGAGCGATATACCTTAATGTCCATGGCTTTCCCTTCTACGTTGAGATCAAGATGTCCATTGGTTGGCATGGGAGTTTTGATAGGCTTGGCGTTCACCATGTCAAACTTCCTCAACATATCATGGGTGTACTTGGTTTGGCAAAGAAAAGTCCTTCCTTCAATTGCTTGATTTGAAAACCAAGGAAGAACTTGAGCTCACCCATCATAGACATATCAAATCTCTTAGTCATGATCCTACTAACTCATCACAAAGATTTGTTAGTACTACCAAATATTATGTCATCGACATATATTTGGCACACAAAGATATCTCCATTGACTTTATGAGTGAAGAGAATAGGATCGGCTTGCCTATTTCAAAGCCTTGTTTGAGCAAGAATTCCTTAAGGCATTCATACCATGCTCTAGTGCTTGTTTAAGCCCATAGAGCGCCTTATGGAGTTTGAAGACGTGATTGGGGAACTTGGGATCTTCAAAGCCCGTGGTTGCTCGACATACACCAATTCTTGTATAGGGCCATTGAGAAATGCACTCTTCACATCCATTTGATATAGCTTGAAGTTGTGATGGGCTGCATAGGCTAGAAGAATCCGAATGGCTTCAAGTCTAGCAACCGGTTGCATATGTTTCTTCTTCAAAGTCCAGACCCTCTACTTGAGTGAACCCTTGAGCTACCAATCTTGCCTTGTTCCTTGTCACCCACACCTTCTTCATCTTGCTTGTTGCGGAAGACCCATTTGGTTCCAATAACATTGGTATTTGGTCTTTCCACAAGTGACCATACTTGATTGCGCTCAAAGTTGTTAGCTCTTCTTGCATGGCCATCACCCAATCCGGATCGTCCAGGGCTTCTTCTACCTTGAGAGGTTCCAAAGAGGAACAACGAGTAATATTGACAGAAGTTTGCCAAATGAGAGCGTGTCGTTACCCCCTTTCGAAGACTCCCAAGAATGTTGTCAACGGATGATCCCGTTGAATAGTTTGCTTGAGCCTTGGATGATCAATGGGTTCTGGTTCATCTTCAGCATCCTCTTCTTCATCTTGCTCGAGATGGGTTGTAGGTTTACTCCATGATGAGTGGCTGCAGCTGCTCTGGGTGTGACCGGCACTGCTGGGCTTCGCCCGGTACTGCCGCGATCCGGCACTGCGGGGTCGGACCCGGCACTGCCGGGGACTGTATGTGATCAGTCCCAGCAGGAGCTTCATCTTGAGGACCATCCTGACCAGTAGCCTGCTGTTCTTGTGGTCTAATGTCACCAATGGCTAATTGCTTGATTGCTTCACAAGGTGGTTCCTCATTACCTACAACAACTTCATCAACTTGCTCTACTTGAGAGCCATTAGTTTCATCAAACGTCACGTCTATCGCTACTTCAACCTTGCCAGAGGCCTTGTTGAAAACACGATAGGCATGCTCGTTTGATCCATAACCGAGAAGAAAACCTTCATCAACCTTGGATGCGAACTTAGAGGCTTTGGGCTTCTTGTTCAATATGAAACATTTGCACCTAAATACTCTAAAGTATGACACCTTTGGTTTGTTACCGGTGAGCAGTTCATAGGAGGTCTTCTTTCTTCTCTTGTGGAGGTAGAGGCGGTTGATTGCATGGCACGCGGTATTGACGACTTCGGCCCAAAAGATATCCGACGTCTTGTTGTGGCGGAACGGTCCCAATCCCATGGCCCACCGGTCCCCGTCAGCCTCTGACAGCCGAACCGATGTTCCGCGTGATTAAGACTGTTCGTCATCTCTGGCTGCATCAGCGCCCATCGTCGCAGGATCATCTCACAATTCGGTCACACAGCACTCACTGGATACTTTTACAAATAACATCGGAATACAGAGCGGAAGACTTAAATAACATTAGTTTTACAAACTGAGGTTCCAAATAAAATTAAAGGTGCAGTTATTACAAACCAAGTTCGGATGATAGAAATAGGCAACGTAGCGGAGTACAACAAAAAAAGATACTTGTAATCACCCAGCCCGAGGGTGTACACTTTAGTCTTTCGGCCCTCATCGGCCTCTTCCTGGACGATGGTCATGCAGCAGGGCGCAAGACACATCGGGGACTCAGTCATACCTGCAGCATGGGTAACAAACCCTGAGTACTGGGGTACTCAACAAGACTTACCCGACTAAAGAAAAGGGGAGAAGACTCAAGAATGAGAGGCTTAGGTAGTCAAGGTAAGGCTTAAGCAAGATCAAGTATTGCAGAAAAAGCATTTTGAAATCCTTGTTTTATTTTTGGAAAGATTCCAGTATTTCTCAATTCTTCATTGTTCATGATTCATTTTACCTTTCAAAAACATACCTAGTTGAGAACCACTCTCCGTTGACAGTCAGTGACCAAGTCTCCATAACCGAGGAGCAACGTTAATCCGGATAAATAATACTCAGCTGAGGATCCCTATCCACACTGCATATGTAGCACCCAAGCTTGCATATGCCAACTCGTCTACCACGATTCCTCCAAGATTGGGGGGCCCGTCACGCCACCCGGAAGTACAGTACACCACTCCTATCCAGGTACGACGACCACGTGGGTACATGCTACTTCCGCCATCTCTCCACTCCCAGTGCGCGGTTGTCGGTCCAATAAAGGATTCCTCGGAGCCAGAGCTTTCCGAAGTATGTGAATAGTTGCAAGTCTTGGCCAGCAGGCCCCCATACGGATGGCCCTAAATTTTTCTGCCAGAACCATACCTTGGTTATATCTCACCCAAGCGTAATAGTCCTGTCAGTTTTTCAACCCTGTCCCGGTCGGTGTCAACTGTTGAGTCCCGGACTACAACATGACGGCACCGTACGCTCGGACAACCTCTCCTCGCAATTGACTAGGTACGGACCAGATACCTAGCCAATGGCCGGGAGTAAAGCCAAATCCCATAAAGATTCTTCAAGTGCTCACACTTTTGAAAATGGCATTTTATTGCAAATCTATTGTATAGCATCACTAAGCATTTTGCAAATAGTTTTTAAAACAGGGCAGGTGGATCTTCTGGTGGAGGTAACCGTGCAGGTAATAGGTCATCACACAACTCCTATAACCTAATGCAGTAGTTTAACTCAAAAGCATTTTAAGAAAACTTTTGTAAAAGCGAGGTAGGGTTAAAATGCACCGGGGCTTGCCTTGAAGAGCAAAGGACAGGCTCGGGGTCGGCAGTGCAGGTGTCGGAGCTCGGGGTCGCCTCAGGGTAGGTCCGTCAGCGGCTGCTTCGACTTTGACGTTTTCTCCTTCGGTCACTATACGGATGCAATGATGTATGCTTATGAGGATGCTGACATGAACAAAAGGCTTGCTAAAACGCAGGACAAAACTACTGATTCTAGAGTACACTTTCCATCGCGTAAGTAACTTCTTAGTGTGGACAAAAAGTTACTTATCTTTATCCCTAAGCAAAATTAATCAACCTATTAAGCATCATTTATACGACCTAAACACAAATCATGCATGGCATCACAAACATCATAGACCAAATGGGTGGGGGTCTATGATCAGCAAACAATCCCAAAAGTCACATCACAGGCATACAACATGAACCCTACTTGATTTTCTATTTTTCCTAATTATTTAAAAAGGTCATTTTATGAAGTTGCTCCAAAAATTACCAAATTAATCTCATAAGTTCATTATGGTATAAAAGATGGAAAAACAAATTCATAATTTTTGGAGGTCATTAAGGTGCTCAATTAAAATCAGTCATAATTAACAAAAGGCACTATTTACAATTAAAATAAATGCTCAAAAATCAACTTGTTCCAAAAGACTTCCAAATTTCACCAGAGACTAAACATGGAATAGGAAACTCACAAAAATTTATCTCATGATTTTTGGAGTTATAAATTATTTTCTAAAAATCCAAACCATCCATTTATTAATTAAAAGAGGATTTTACATTTTCAATTCTTGCAGAAAAGTCAAGTTTTATATTTTTATAAAATACTTCAAGGTATAAAGAGTCTACCATGAATTTTTTAGAATTTTTGGAACCATACAGAAAATCACACAAAAAGATGAAAACTGAACACTATTCATTTAAAACTGAAAAAGGAAAACACTGTGCATCTTCCCGAGGGCTCGGGCGAATCGCAGGCGAGGCGCACGGCGGACCGGCCGCTCGGGCCTTGCGCTGGGAAAGCAGAGGTGGGGGAAGCTTCGCGGGCTCACCGTGAGTCGGGAGCGAGGCTCGGCGAGGCGGTGCAAGGGTCGGAGGAGGGAGTCCGACGGTGGTGGCGGATCTCTTCTCCGGCGGCGACCGGCGTCCGGCGGCTCTGTCCACCAAAAGAGGTCGCCGAGGGTGCGGTTAGGAGCGCGCTGAGGTGAGGAAGAGAGGGCAGGGGTCGGAGGGAAGAGAGAAGCACTCACGGCGGCGAATTTTCTCGCTTAGCCGAAACGCGGCCGTTTGCCGGAGTCGGGGGCGAAGCTCCTGCGCCGGCGAGAGGAGGGCGGAGGGTGAAATTGAGGGGCTGGGAAGCTTCGCGAGCTCAAGGCGAAGGCGGTGGAGGGCTCGGCGGGCGCTGGGTGGTCTGGTGGCTCGGGTGCCGTGGTGGCGGCAATGGCGGAGCTCGCGGCTTCTTATAGCCGCGGGATGGCGCTGGGGGGGGTCCGGGCGAGGGGTGTGAGCATTCGCGCTGCACTAAAGGAGGTAGGGAGCAGGGTAGGGCGGCTCGGCGTGGGCGGGAGCTCGCGCGCGGTCGCGGCGGCTTGCCGGCGGCCGCAGCTGCCCGCTGTCCACGGCCGTAGGGAAGGAGGAGTAGGGTAGGGGATGGCGATGCGGCGGTAGGTAGGGGACCGGAGAGGTCGAGCGCTTAGCGCTGGCCTCGGGCGACAACACGCCGGTCAGCCGGCTCGGCGAGGCTGACTCGGCGTGGGCGGAGGTAGGGGACCGGAGAGGTCGAGCGCTTAGCGCTGGGCCTCGGGCGACACGGACGCGGTCAGCCGGCTCGGCGAGGCTGAGGCTGCGCCGCCGTCGGCCGGGGCCCCCTTGCTTTAAAGCTCGCACAGAGACGTTACCCATTCCCAAAATTTTGAACTGAGCAGCAAAAACTCAAACACCAAAACACCAAATTTTGCAGAAAAGGGAGATCTACAACTTTGTCAACATAAACTTTTTCTGAAACTCAATATTTTTTGAGATAATTTTGAAAACCGAAAAGGGGACAAAATTGAAGTTTGAAAGAATTTGAAATTACTTCTGATTTTGTATTGAAACTTGAAAATCTGCAAACACCAAAGTTGTTCCTTATTGCAAGATCTACAACTTTTCTTATTGGGCCAACTTCAAATTTGAATAGTTTTTGAATTAGAGATAGAGGGGTAAAACTAGAGTTTGGAAATTTAGGGTTTTTCAAAAGGGATTTAAATTCTATTTCTGATTTTGAACTTTGATCAACACAACAAAACATCAGGGCACTCAACTGAACAAGATTCACACAAAGCTAGACACAGAGACAAAATTACCATTTTGCCCTTATAGGAAGATTTGGACCTTTAGGGTTTTTGAAAAAGAGATCACTACATAAGTCACTCCAGGAAAAGGTAAATGCAAAACAAGCATTAGGCAAACATAATGCATGGCAAGGATGATTAATGACTAAAGATGATGACATGTCAGGTTAATTACATATTAATCACCAAAGGTGTTACACTTGTACTCATCTAGCATCGTCCTTGCCATGTCAATGAGTGTTCTATTCTTCCTCTCCACCATGCCATTTTGTTGAGGGGTGTATGGAATTGAAAACTCGTGCTTGATGCCCTCTTCATCAAGAAATTCATCCCACTTGGGTGTTTCGGAATTCGGTCCATTGTCACTACGAACTTTCTTGATGTTGAAACCGAATTCCCTTGAGCCCTTCGTATGAACATCTTGACCTTCTCTTGCACTACACTCTTGTCGTGCATAAAGAATACCCAAGTGAAACGAGAAAAATCATCAACAATAACAAGACCATGTTTGTTACCACCACCGATGCTAAGGTAGGCAACCGGTCCAAGAGATCCATGTGGATCAACTCCAATGGATGAGTAGTAGTGTCATAGCTCTTTGGTGGGTGAGGTACGCCTACTTGTTTTCGGCTTGGCAAGCCTCCACATACTCTGTCTTTCTCAAAATCAACATTGGTTAGTCCTAGGATGTGGTTTGTCTTTTGAAGTTTGGCCAAGTTCCTCATCCCAACATGAGCTAGTCGGCGATGCCATAACCAACCCATGCTGGATTTTGCCACTAAACAAGTCTCAAGTTTGGCTTCACTTTTGTTGAAATCAACTAAGTAAAGCTTCCCTTTCAAACGACCCGTAAAGACAATAGAGGAATCCTCCCTTCTAAAGACTTCCACACCCTCATCCGTAAAGAGACAATTGAAACCCATTCCACACAATTGCGAAACAGATAACAAATTGTAGCTCAACGAATCGACATGTAAGACATTAGTAATTGAATGCTCAAGTGTAATAGCAACTTTACCAAGACCTAACACATCCCCCTTGGAGTTATCACCGAAAATGATGTTTTCGCTTGCATTTGAAGTTGGGAATATGATGAGAACATACTCCTTTCTCCGGTCATATGATTTGTACATCCGCTATCAAGCACCCAACTTGATCCACCGGAGGAGTATGCCTGCAAGATAAGTTTAGTTCCTGGGTTTAGGTCCCCAATTGATATTGGGGCCTTGCAAGTTAGTCACAAGTATCTTAGGAACCCAAATACACTTGTCGGCTGCCCTCTTGTCATTACCAACATACTTTGCAACAACTTTAACCACTGTTGTTGTGTCCTAATATGTAACAAGAGGACATGCTCTTCCTTGGGGCTTCTATCTTCGGTTGAGGTGCAAACTTGTTCTTGGTTACCCAAATAGATTCCTTTGGTTTCTGAGATCCATGCTTCTGGTTGGGCATTTTCTTGGGCTGTGTGTGAGACTGAGCAGAAGGGAAACTGGTAGCCTTCCCTTTCTTGGGGCGCGGCACTGCCGGCCTGGGGGCGGCACTGCCGGGGTCCGGCACTGCCGCCTTCTGGCGCGGCACTGCCGCGGTCTGTGCAGGCTGAACTGTACCAATCTGACCCTTCTTCTCAAACCTCACACACTCATAGCCATTCACTGTCTCCCTTCCATTGTTTTGGCTCCCTTTTCATGCCCCAACCCATCCTTTATGGAAGGACGTCTTCCATTCTTGAACTTGTGCATTCTTTGCCTTGGGTCTTCTCATTTGCACTTGTGGTAGACTTGACACAACCACTTGCAATGATATTTGTCAACCTTGCTATTTCCTTTCTCATGGCCTCCATGTTCACAAGTTAGTGGAATAGACATTCAAATCTAGATTATAGCATTTTCCACAACCTTCACTAATGGAGGGAATAGAAGTGACGTTTGCCTTAGGGAGAGTTGAGTTGCTTTCTCAAAGAAGGTTATATTGCAGCTCAAGTTCTTTGTGCTTTTCATCCAAGTCACAATACTTTTCCTTGAGTGCAACATGAGCCTTCTTTAGGGAAGCATGTTCATCTTGCTCTTTGGCCAAGGCCTCATGCAAGACATCCAACTCACTTCTCTCTAATGCAAGAGCCTCCTTGCAAGCAATGTAGAGATCCTCTTGTTTGATGAGGGCATCCTCACTTATTGCTAGCTCGGCTTGTACACCTTCTAGTTCCTCCATTAGCTTAGTGATAAAGAGTTTGGTTTTCTTGTCCAAATTTTTAGTTATTATATTTATCTCTTCATCACTAGAATCATCATCACTAGAGGAATCACTAAGTTCACTACTAGAGATGTCACTAGGTGGAAGAGAAGGTTTAGGAGTGTGAGTCTTTTTCACCTTCTCTTTCTTGGCCATGAGACAAGTGTGGGAGTTGCCATCATCATCATCGGACAAGTTGTTGAATAGCCTTGGTGAAGGATGACTTTTGAAATGCTATTGTTGCCATCTTCTCATCTTCTTCACTTGAGGTTTGTGCGGTTGAATCCCATTCATGTCCAATGTGAGCTTCTCCCATGTATCTCTTATTGTGTTTCTTGTAAGTTCCTTTGTCATCTTTCTTGCCCTTGTTGAAGTTGTTGTCCTTCTTCTCATGTGGACAATGTGCTATGAAATGATCGGTGCTTCCACAATTATAGCAAGTTCTTTTCTTCTTGTTTGGGAATCTTCTCTTCACAAACTTGTAACCTTCCTTCTTGAGCCCCTTGCGGTATCTTCTCATGAATAGAGCTATATCATCAATCTTCTCAAATTCTTCACCATCACTCTCACTTCCACAAGGGGATGATGTGTTGTCCTCAACTTCTATTTCTTCTTTGTTGCTTGGGCTTGCTTGTAGAGGCTTGTTTGCTTGATTTTTGGATGTTTGCTTGCTTGATGTTGCTTGCTTGTTGACTTGCTTGCCTTGAGTGCCACATCCTTGATCTTCATCCCATCTAGCCTTGCTTGCAACTCTCCAAGCTTCCTCCTTTCATTTGCCTCCTCTCTTTGCATGTCAAATGTGATGATTCTCCCAAGCACATCACTAGGTGTGAATTGCTCAAACTTCTTCTTGTCCCTAATCAATGTCACTACGGTCTCATTTCTAGGTGAGTATGCCTCTAACATGATCTTCACAACCATGTGATCATTGATTTTATTTCCACCTAGCCCTCTAATCTTGCCAACAATGACCATCAACCTATCAAACATCTCTTGTGGGCCTTCACCATCACAAACCCAACCTAATCAAACATCTCTGTGGGGCCTTCACTTCATACAATCACAAACCGGTTGAGCTTGGCCCATCAACAAATCAATCGGATTGCCTCAAACTGTCAACCCCTTCATGAGCAATATGCAATGTGTCCCAAATCTCCTTTGCAACCTCAACTCCCATGACCTTGTTGTACTCATCACCATCCAAGGCACTAAGTAGCACACTAGTGCTTGGGCATTGAGATGAATGTTGCGGAAACTCATTGAGTCGCGTTCTTTGGATCAACCGGTGCTTCAAGTCCATTGTGCACTATCTCCCAAATACCTGGATGGAGACCAATAAGATAGGTCTTCATAATGTGCTTCCACTTGGCAAAGTTAGTCCCATCGAAACGGGGTAACTTGCCCGCGGGCACATTAATGAGAGGCCTAGAATCATGGTTAGTCATAGTAGAGTAGTAAAGGATACAACTCCATATGACTTCTTGGTCTCATCCTTCTTCTTCTTGTCGCCCTTGAGGTGATAGGAGATGTCATCATCACATCTTCGGTGCTACTTGAGTCTTCACTCAAGTGCACACTCTTCTTTGCTTGAAGCTCTTCCTTCTTCTTTTCTTCTCTTCTCTTGGCTCTTTCTTCTCTTCTAATCTTTCTCTCTTCTCTCTTTGAGCCCTTCTTTCGCTTTGAGAGCCGCTGCATCCTCTCTTGCTTTGGCTCTAACTTCTCTTCTCAATCTTCTTTCTTCCTTTCTTCTTGCGAGCTCTCCGGCCGACACATCTAATTAAGGAAGTGTCATTCCGCTTGCTGTGGAGACGCTCTCGCTGCTGCTAGCGGTGTGCACCTCCACTTCGAAGGGATTGGGTTGCACAACGCTAGCATTACCCGTTCCTCCGTCGGTGGCCATTCTCTCGCACGGTGAAGTGTTGCTGAGAGACCAGGCTCTGATACCACTTGTAAGGACCTGTATGGCCTAGAGGGGGGTGAATAGGCTTATCAAAAATCACAGCTCAAAACTTAATTAGATAGGCCCGGCACTACCGCTCTATGCCCGGCACTGCTGGCCCCAGCACGGTACTGCCGCGCAGAGTGAGACCGGAAGCTGCAATTCGAAATCCAGCCACAACTAACTGATTCTATATGAATGGAAATGCTACAATAAGTTCAGTGAACCAGCAAAACCAACTACTCCAAGCCAAATATGAAGTATAAGGTAGATCGGGCCAAACCCTAGAATCTATCACAAGCTCATGAATATGAAGAATGAAACTAAGCAAACACAAGAGACAAGTGATTTATCCCGTGGTTCAGCTCGCCACCAAGGCTTGCCTACCTCCACGTTGTTGAGGTTGACCACTTAGGTCATGAGCTTTGCAACTCTACCTCGTTCTCAAGTCAAGGAACCAAATCCTTGAAGTGAGGGGTAATAATACTAGCTGCACAGGTGATTACAAACCTCCCTAGGCCGCCACACAAGTTGGCAAGGCTTTAGGGCGACACCTAGCCGGCTAGGGTTCCAAGAACCAAGAGTAATAGAAGCAAATCCACCGGCTATGGCTCAAATCAAGTGCTCTTAGGGAGTAGATCTCAGCTAGGCTTCTCTTTGGTGAAGGGTTTAAGCCCCTCAATCACTTGGAATCAATGGGAATCGAAGATTTGGTGAGAGGGAGTTGAGAGCCTTCAATGGGAAGAGAGGAAGCTTGTCTGGAGGTAGGTGACGAGTTATGGTCATGGATAACCGTTGGGGAGGCAGAGGGGTGATGTAAATACCCCCTGCCATCCAACGGTTGAAACAAGTCGCGGCAGTGCCGGCCGAAGCCCGGCAGTGCCGCGGCCCGGCACTGCCGCGCCCTGAGCGGCACTGCCGCGCCTACCAATCAGACAGGAAGAGATCTGATTTCAGTGCGAGCTGTCTGTGGTTTAGAAATAGGGATGACTTGGGTTGGTTTGAGCACATATCATTCAGCCATAGCAATGAATTTGCATTCCCCCTTGATAGTACGACATTCCTATAACTCAAATTCAAATTAAAAAGCTCTTTGTAGCACTTTGAGTCCGGAAACCGATGAAATATAGTATGGGGGGTCCACCAACATATATACACCATCCTTTCTTATCATAATCTGCTTGTCAACTTCATAAATCTCATTAGTTCTCCAATCGTGTGGTCATTATCACCAAAACCCATAATTACGGCTTGATTGCACTTACTTCAGACGTCTCTGATTTTATCACTAAAAACTTATACGTCATGCTGTGGTACGCATATCCCAAAAGAACACAGCAACTATCTTAGGTCCGAGCTTGCGCTTCTTATTAATTGGTACGCTAACCATTGCCAAACATTCCCACTGCATTTAGTGATGGCTGGTTTTTCTGACGGGGGCGGGGCGTGGCGACTCGCGCAGGGACGCACGACGTGCGCGTGAATGGTCCGACCGAGGCCTTGCGGGTGCGCGGACTTTCTTTGCCACTCTATATTTTTGCATGCATGGATAAAATTGCGCTGGCCTGTTTTAGCAAGCAATTATTCTCGTATTAATGGTGATTGACTCGTACACTAATGGTAGGTTCAATCGCATTAATGTTGTGATTACGCGGTTGTCTCTTTCTAAAGATACAACTACGGCGTGTGTATAAAAGAAGGACGAGACGTCGTCCCCCGTATGACGCAATCTCCTCCTCCTCTGCATGAGTGTTGTGCTGCCGCTGTCGATCTCATCCCGCCGCCGACGTGCCATCGGTGCGGGAGAGCAGGATCTCGAAGCCCGTGTCTCTCGTGTCCCCGCACGGGGTAGGGGACGTATAAGGTTTTTGGAAGCGCCGTCGCGACTGCTCGCTGAACGTCTTCTTCCTCGACGCCGACTTTGCCGGTCTTCATCGACGGTCTGCTTCGTCTTCTCTTGCGCTAGTTCCTAGTGCCGACAACCCCACTGTAAGCATGCCTTCGATCTTACTTGTAACACCCCGATTTTAAAAAATAAAATAAATTAGAATTTAATTAAGAAATGACCAAAATCCTAGATGGAGAAAAAATCCTAACCATATGTTTGCTGCATTCATGCCGTTGCATAGTTTTATTGGGTGATAAAGAATTTATTAAACTCGAATAGGACGAATCGGTTTGGTTCTATTTAAGAAATAAATAAAAGATTTATGAAAATTTTACAAATTCAAACTCAAGTTTTATTTTCAAAATCTAGGGAAAATATTTAAAAATTGGAAACTGATTTGATTTAAAAAAGATTTGATTTTGAATTCAAAAAGATTTGTAACAGATTTAAAAAAAGAAAAGAAAAAAAGAAAGGCAAAGGACTTACTTTCCCTTTTTTTTCTCCCCGCTGGCCCAACAGCCCCGGCGACCCACTCTCCTCCGGCCCAGTGCTCCAACTCACCCCTCTCCCCTTCGATCCCCGCCTGGGCCTCTCCTTCCGGCTGACCCACGCCGCGCGCCCCACCAAACCGGCCCAGCACCGCGCGCCGAGCCAGCGAGCGCCGCAGCACGCTCTCTCTCTCCCTCGCTGACCAGCGGGTCCCACGCGTCAGCACCCTCTCCCACCTCCGCCCTTCGCGCATCGCCGCCCGCTGCCTATCGATCCGTGATCGAGCCGCCAACCCCTCCCCCTCTCATCCTCTCAGCCCTTTTTAGCCTGCACCGAGGGCTACCGCGCGCCTCCGCTGAGCTGCTCGCCAAGCCCTCACACTGCATCGACGTCGACCGGAACTCGCGGGAGCACCGGAACACCGTCGACGCGATCCCCACGCCGCCAGCCATCTCTGGGACTCCATCGGCGAGAGGAAGCGCACCTTCGGAACCACTGTGAGCTCCTCCCCCGATTCCATCTCCCTCCTAGGTCTCTACCGACCTCTCTGCCATCTTCGAGCTACCCTGGGGAGGTCACCCATGGCGCCACCGTGCACGTCCGCAGCGGGTAGTCGCGTCCTGTTTCCGCCTCTCGCCCTAGCTGTGTTCGCAGATCGGTGCTCCACCGTCTGGTGCCTTTGGAATATCCAGCCGAGCCCTGTAGCTTCCCCCCTGCGCTCGGGCGGAGCCGAACCATGGCGCCGCCGCTCCAGGCCCGCACCGCCGCACTCACCGCCGCCTCTGGCCAACACCTGTCACCGTGGAAGCCTCGGTGGAGTTCGCGCCACCGAGATGAAACGTCCATGTGCTACGTCACCACCATCTATCTTTGCCGGCGGCCAATGCAAGTCTCCAACCAGAGCCCCAGACTCGCCGCCACCACGAACAGCATCGACGGGAACTCGTCCGCCTTCACGTCGTCGTCGTTGGCTCTTTCTGTGTACACGGTGAGCCTCATCTCACCATCGTCATCGTTCTCGACTCTCACAAGATCGCTAGCTTCATACACAGTCACACTCGAGCTTTAACCCAAAAGCACGACATCACGCCCGCCGGTGCCACTGCCGGCACTCGACACAGCTCCGGCAACCCACTGAACATGTGCCCACTACGTCGCTCCCAGGCGCATACATCTACACAGGCACTCAGGCAGCATCAAGCAGCGCATGCTTCAAACAAGCAATCGGTGGTGATCTATACGCATGCACTCTTATTAGCTTGATGACATCAGGATGACATATTCTTGTTTGTGGCCGTTTTCCTTCAAAAAAAATAAAAGATGTGTAATACAATGGAAATACAACCTTCATGATGGCCTTGTCCATGATGAACCACTCTCACTCACCTCTAGTCCATGGTTTATGAACTTAGTCCATAGCATAGTGCATGAACACTTTATGTTCTAGCCCCTCTATTTTTTCTTCCAATAAGTCACTATTCTCTGAGTCACAGATTACTTTTATCTAGCCCCTGCAGTTTTACCAATTTGACGCCCAGTCCTGCTGCCATTTCTTTTTCAGTTTATTTATTTAAAATACGAAAATGAATTTCAGCTATTTACAGAATTGTCACCCTTATTCAAAAGCTCATAACTTGCTCATTTTAACTCTGATTTGACCCGTTCAAGTCGCGTTAGATTCGTCCCGTCGAGCTCTACGCGTTAGATCAGTTTACGTTCTGTTTTATTACTGTTGATGTATTGTTATTTATATTGCTTTGTTTGGGCCATGTATTGATGTTTGATCCAGAGAGTGCGAGCTACGTGGAACCCCTGGATCAACCTTGTGTTTTCGTCGCTCCAGACCCTTCTTGTGATCCTGCAGTTTCGACCCAGCCCGCAGGCAAGTGTTCTTGAACATCTTGCACCTATGATTTATTTTACTTTTGGTATTAGAGTAGTTAGATCCAGTAGTTGCATGCAGAGTCTAATATTGAATCTCATGATATGGTTTACTAGATCTTGTACTATTTTTCTTGTCACCTGGTTGGGATGATATGGGTAGAAGTCATGCTTAGCCCTGCTGTCTTGGGATGAGATGATAATAATTAATTCCGATTAATGATCTATGGAACATGGACTGGTAATGTTGTAGTATGGTGAGTAGGTAAATCCGGCAGGATGGACCGTTGATGGTGTGGTGCCATGTGACTTGGCGTACGGTTGTCGTGTGACTCGGCGTTACGGTTTGCCATGGGACTTGGCGTTGGTTTGGGTTTGTGGTTTGTTATCCTGCCTGGATCCCTAGGACCCGGTTCTCGAAGCCTGTAACCCGGCAAAACAGCGCAAACCATGAGGCCTATATGGCTCTGGGACTGGCTAATTAATTAGAGAAGCCTTATGTCGTTATTAGTTACATATGGACATGGGACAGGGCTTCTTCTACGCAGGATACTGCTTGGTACGGGAGTGATTCCCAGGCTCGGGCGCCAGACCTGGTGTTATTACGGAAGATAGCTCTACGTCGTGACATATGGAACTAATACGCATAGGAGGACTCTTTGTAACGGCCTTGTAGTGAACCCTGCCGATCCACCTTGGAAGTGGGTTAAGAGACTAGCTACCTCGAGCACAAGGGCAACACGACTCATGGGTAAAGATGTGCGAACTCTGCAGAGTGTAAAACTGATATATCAGTCGTGCTCACGGTCATGAGCGGGCTTGGACTTCTTCGGGATTAGTTGGTTACCGGTTACTGGTTCGGGTCATCTGATGGACTTCAGGTGTGGTTTGCCTGATGGACTTCAGGTGTGGTTTTGCTTGGTGTGACTCCAAGTGTGGTTGCTTGGTGGACTCCAAGTGTTGGTTGCTCGGTGTGACTCCGAGTGTGGTTTGCTCGGTGCGACTCCGAGTGTGGTTACTGTTACTTTTGGAGACTGTGGTTATAACCTAGTAAATAGGTGCATAGGAAATAGGATTTAATACGATGTGTTGCTTAGGCGCTTGAGTCAAACAGAGTCAGCCTACCTTTGTTAATAGTCTCATAAGCATATATTTCTACACTTGCGGAGTACATTTCGATGTACTCACCCTTCCTCTTTGAACCCCCTGCTACCCCACCCGACGTTGGAGTCTACGACGCAGAGGAGAGTACCCAGAAGACGGCGGATACGACCCCGACAACTTGTACCCAGAAGACGGTGGATACGACCCAGACGACTTGTACTAGGATGGCGCAGCCCCCGGTCGACCTTCCTGTGGAGATGGCGTCCAGTATCCACGAAGTCTACATTAGAGTTAGACTGAGAGTCTATACTTTTCTTTTAGACCCGAGGGTCATTTTTGTAATATGTTCGATATATAATAAAATATTGTTTTGATATTTACTATGATGTGGATATATGTATGAAAATTGATCCTGGCATGCATATTTGTACTCCAATTTTGTTCTTAAAATGGGGTGTCACATTACCGTTCTTCTATTTCGTGTTCTTCATGTTACTAGCGATACATAGCCTGGATATGTCTCGGATCTTACTGCTAGTGGTAGATTATACATCTACGATGCACGTTGTTTATTTTTCTAATTGTCAGAATTAATTTATGCATCACTAAAATGTTATTATTTCCAACAGAGAGGAGAAGCGGACTATAAGTTTACTTTTCGTGAGGGTAAGCTTATAGTCTGCTTAGAGCCTTAGACACAAGAATCAAAAAAATTCGTGAGACAGACAAATAAACTATGTACTAAAAGTGAAACTCAATCACTGTAAAATGGGCTGAGATGATTGTAATGATTCCTTAGAGTAACAACGGGCTATGTTATTAGCTTTACTCTAATCCTAGCGGGCGGCGACTGTGATTGGTTTGCACACCACAGTTTTCTTTGAACTCGCCGTCTCGTAATGTCAGCAGGCCTTGATCTCCACTTCTTGTTATAGCAAGAACAATAATAAAGTGTGTTTGGCTATAAGCTAAATTATAAGAGTTAAGGTATATAAGTTATCTCCTATTTGGCTTTGAAAAATTCTCTTTCATATTTTCTCTCACAACACTTACAACTTGGATATCTGTAACCTATGAATCTACATCAAGCTCTTCTTCCTCTCCTCTCCTCTCTCGTCTCATCTACTTCAGTATTTGCCATCGCGATCGTGAGTCTGCAACACCCAAACAATGGGCTGGCCCGTGGGCCCGGTCGCCCGGACCCAGGCTGTGAGATCGGAGAAGGCAGTATGCTTTGATAGTACTGTCTACTATACTCCGTATCTCAGTTAAATATAATGACCAGTATAATCATTCTGCGAGGATCTCTCTGTCGCTGGGACCTGAGTCGATCGTGACACTTCTCTTTGCTTCTTTTTGTTCTTAATTTTCTTATTATGTACTCCCTCCATCCATAAAAATATGTAATTATGAGATCCGTGTCGGTCAAATTGATTCAAGTTTGACCAAGATTATAATAAAAAATAATAGTATTTATGTCGTTAAATAAAATTATTATGAAAATATATTTTATTACTAATCTAATGGTATATTTTTTGCATCAAGAATGTTAGTATTTTTTTATATAAATTTGGTTAAAGCTCAAATTGTTTGACTCCTCAATAAACGAGAATTACATATTTTATTGGACGGAGGGAGTACATAGATGCTGATGGGGAATTTCGCTAGTGAATCCGGGGGATCCTGTTCATCCGGCAAAGCTTTTAGCGTCTATCGGATCGTCGGATGGGATGTCAGCCTCGACGTCAACGTCGAGGCTCCCTCGGCTTATCGTTCGGAAAGCGTGTCTGTGAGGAAAACACGGATTTCTAGAGACAGATATTTAGGGAATATTTGTCGCTTTCGCTTCTCGAGAAATAAATGTCAGCAATTTTTATAAATAATAAATATCATCGATTAGTATTATCGGAAAGATTTTTTAATCTAGTTTTTTAACAAATTTATTTAAAGATATAAATATTACACGTATTTTCTATAAATCGTGTTAAACTTATGGTGCGAAAACCGAAAATAACTATTAATTTGGGACGGAGGGAGTACTATGCAGGTGTCAATCGGTCCTTGTCGAGTCAACAGCGACAGCCTCTGTGGACTGGCTCAGTGTCTACAAGGTGAAATGGCAGCGTCGCACGGCCTACCACCACACCGCCGTATTCGTTTCGTTGATCGAGCTGCTCCTGCCGTTCTGAGTGGGAATGACAGTACTCATTTCACAAGGATTGTATAACTAGACTAGATCCGTCTGGATCCTTGAAATCGAATTTATTTTAAGAATTATAATTTAGATATATACGGAGTATTAATTAAGATAATATAATTGTATATGAATTATATTTATATATTATTGTTGGCTATACGAGAGATACTCATGTATTGTATTTCTACTGTAGAGGAGTGAGTTGAAGAAACTGTTATAAATTACAAAATAGAAATATAGTATGATGCTCTATAGAATCAATTTCTCTCTCACTCTATGAATTTGAGATAGGCTTATATGGGGACTTTGCAAAGTGGTGGAAGGTTAAATTTAAGCTAAATAACTTGGGGTGTTTGTTTCGTGACAAAAAAATTAATTCTATCACGTCGGATGTTGCACCCCTAATTTAATCTATTAAAATAAACTAATTTGTCAGCCGGAGGCTAATTCACGAGATGAATCTATTAAACTTAATTATTTCATGATTTGACAATATGGTGCTACAGTAAACATTTGCTAATGATGAATTAATTTACCTTAACAGATTCGTCTTGTTAATTAACATATGACAATATAATTAGTTTTACAGTTTATTTTTGTCAGGGTCCACAAAAGGGGTACCCCCAATCAACGCAAAACAAATAGGTTAAACCTAGAACACCAATTAATAAACCCAGCTAAGCTAACCTCCCAAGAAACCAACCCCTTGGAGCCTGCAACGATGGCACACCACCAGGGAGCTTAGACTTGTCGATACCTTACCGGCCACCTCCTGGTGAAGGGTCGAGATGGCGGACTAGAGGGGGGGTGAATAGTCCTTTCTAAAATTAATCGCGTCGGCTAACCGAAACAAATGCGGAATTAAAACTATCGGTCTAGCCAAGACTACACCCCTCTACCTATACTCTATGACACCTTACAAAAGATCCTAAACAATGCAAATAAGGTGTCGGGCTAGCTAGAGCTCACCTAACCAATTCTAGAAGCAAGGTCACACAAACCTATGCAACTAGTACTCAATCAACCGGGGAGCTCCTACACATGCCACTAAGCAAAAAGCACAAAGCCTAAGCTCACTAGCAATGCTCAATAACAAGGCTACACAAGCCAAATTAGAGAGCTCAACTTAGCTACACAAACTAAGCAATGTGACTAGCAAGACTACAAGTCAACTAGTCACTCATGGGATCAACTTCTATGCTACACAAGCAAGGAAGGTAACTAGCAAGCTACACAACCCAACTAATCATAAGAGCAACTAGCACATGTATATGAACAAGTAAATACAAGCTAGTGAAAAGAGTTTGCAAACCACCGAGAAGATGAACACGAAGTTGACACGGTGATTTTTCTCCCGAGGTTCACTTGGTTGCCACCAAGCTAGTCCCCGTTGTGTCGACCACACACTTTGGTAGTTCGGCGGCTAATAGGCACCACACCTAGCTCGACACTCGAGCGCCGCAAGAACTCACCCACAAGTGAGGGTAACTCAATGACACGCGCAATCCACTAGAGTTGCTCTTCGCGATCCCCGCGGGGCGAGCACAATGCCCCTCACAATCCTTCTCCGGAGCCACGCACAATCTTCACGCGGGCTTCACGACGGAGACTCGATCACCAAGCCGTCTAGGAGGTGGCAACCTCCAAGAGTAATAAGCACCACCGGCTTGCAACTCGAACACCTAGTGCCACTCGATGCTATCTCTCAAAGCAACGCACTAGAATCGCTCACTCGCAATAGATTCGCGCACTAGCAAGCACAAGCGAGTTAGAGGGCTCCCAGGCACATCCACTCAAGCCACCAAGGCTTTGGAGTGCTTAGCAGCCGGCCCTAAGCCGGCCTCAACTACTATATATAGCCTCAACGGCCAACTAGCCGTTATGCCCCTTCATTGGGCATTCTGCGCTCCGGTCGGTAGTACCGACCCCTCCTGGGCGGTACTACCGGCTTAGTCAAACTAGCCGTTACCTCACATCGCGCAGATTTAGGCAAACCACCGACCCCTGGTCGGTTCCTCCGAGGTCGGTAGTACCGAGGTCATGGCGGTACTACCGCCAGGCCAAAATCGCCGCGACCAGAGAGCTCTGCGAAAAAAACAGCCACTACCGACCTTGCGTCGGTACCACCGCGGGCGGTAGTACCGAGGTAATGGCGGTACTACCGCCAGGCCATTTTCAACTCAAACCAGAGAGCTCCGCAAACTTGGTTACTACCGGCCATAGGTCGGTACCACCGCGGGCGGTAGTACCGAGGTAATGGCGGTACTACCGGTAGGCCAAAACTGGCCACTTCCAGAGAGCTCCGCAAAACCCCTTCAGAGCCACGGTACCACCGACCCCTGGTCGGTACCACCGCCGGCGGTAGTACCGAGGTAATAGCGGTACCACCGCCAGGCCAAAAACGCCCCATTACAGAGAAGGCTGCACGCAGCACCTATGGGCGGTACCACCGACAACCCAGGGTCGGTACCACCGACAACACACAGAAAACTCCATTTTCTTCTCTGTTTTGATCCAAACCAACTCCAACAACTTCTCCTTTGCAAATGTGCTAACACCAACAAGTGTTCATCATCTTGTGCAAGTGTGTTAGCATTTTCACAATCATTTTTCAAAGGATTTTCACTTGCACTCACCACGCCACTCGATCATAGTAACATCGCAAAGTTAGATCGCTCAAGTGGCACTAGATGACCGATATGCAAACAAGTTTGCTCCTCTTAATAGTACGGCCATCTATCCTAAACCCGGTCATAATCTTCTCTACACACCTATGACCGGTGAAATGAAATGCCCTACAAATATACCTTTGCCTTGCGCATTCCATTCCATCTCCTTCGGTGTTGATGCAACACATGCACCAACCTATCTTCAAATGATATGATCCACTTCATATCATCACATGGCCTCCATGGTCCATCGATCTTGACATCACTTGCTCTTCACCATCGCTTCGGTCCTTCGGCGCCAAGTCTTGCTTAAGCCTCCCGACACTCGGTACCAACGGCTTCAAAGCCTCAACTTGCCCTTCACCTTCGCAACCGGTCCATCAAGCCAAGTCTTGCCTTGATCTTCTCCATCTTAGCCATATGACCATATGTCATGTCACATATGCATTAAGCTCCTTCTTCACATATGTGAGCCTTGCAACATCTTCCAAGCCATTTCACCTCTATGGCATATGTTGCTCACACATGATCACCTATGGACTAATCACCTGTGTAATTCACTTCAAACACCATTAGTCCACCTAAAGTTGTCACTCAATTACCAAAACCAAACTAGGACCTTTCAATCTCCCCCTTTTTGGTAATTGATGACAACTCTACAAAGATATGGAAATTAAGCTCTTTGGATTCTATGTTACTTATCCAACATTAAGACCATATAAGAGAATTTGGATAAGCACCATACAACCCGACTTTGTAGTGTTAACTCCCCCTACATGTGTGCTCAAATGGTTTGGTTTCAAGCTTGCACACATGCATAAATATGAAATTTGTGGGAGTGTTAGCACTACTAAGTGATGCTAAGGTATACATGATGAAATTTTACCTTTGAAGCGTGCATACCACATTTTGATTCATCCTTAGCATCGAAGAGTAGCTAGACATCATAAAAACTAGAAAACCCCGTGAGATCAACATTAATAGCAAGGGTCTAGTTTTGCATTAAAAGCACAAGTCTAGCTATTAACCTATGCATGCTAGTTATCAATTCATCAATTAAATCCTATAACTAGCATATACCACACAAGCATGCATATAAAATTTTAAAACTTATGCAATGCAAGCAAGCGCATGATTATGCACATATCAAATGCAACAACCAAGTTCATGAGCTTGCTCCCCCTACTTGTGTGTTCTCATTGTCCAAGAATTTTGATCCTTCAATCTTGTGCTCCCTCTTGATCCATGTCCATCTTCTTTTCTCCCTCTTTGTCCTTGACATATCATAATTGACATATCTTTTCCATAACTTCTCCCCCTTTGTCATCAATGACCATAAACGGCATGCTTCTCTTGATACAAAGGGTTGGACTAGGGTAGATGGATGATACTTGAGTCTTCATTTTTGATGGACACCACCATATGTGTTGGAATGATACCATGTGTAGGATCTTTGACCTTGATACCAATAGGTGGGGCACCTTCCCTATGTCATAGCATGGGTCATCCACTTGATAAGCTTGAGCTCTTGATGGTGAGGGATGTTTTGCTTGAATTGATCACTTAAAGTTGAGGATCACTTGAAGTCTTGTAGGATACCAATTGAATGAAAATTGAAACTTGATATCCATTGGCATTATTGTCTTTTTCTTGAACTCTTGTCATCTTCATGAGCTTCTCATTTGTGACTTGAACTAGGCAATATTGCATAAGATATCTAACTCGGTTTGCTCTAGAGTAAGCTTCCTCACACATCTTTCAATGGTTATCTTACTCATGTTGAATTAGACACTTGAATGGTCATCTTCTAGATCAAGTACTTGGGTTCACTAGCTCATGAACAAATTCACATACTATCCACTAGATCATATAGTCAATCAAGCAATAGTGGTAGGCTATGAATTTAAACTTTTCAATTGTTATGCATGATCCTATTGAGCATGTACTATATGCACTAACCGCATACTAGTAAGGGATGAATATGATCATGCACATTATAATGATACCTTTGCTATCTTGGAGTAGAGGATAGTCATTTGATTCCAATTAAGCTCCAAATAGCAATGTGAAGTCCATGGTGAAGACCAATATATACCAATTGATAGAACAAATCTTCACTCATATGATTAAGTGCGCTATCTTGTTGTGGTTGGCTTGCTTCTTCATTTGAACATAGCTTGCATATGAATACCACTTGAATTGTCATGATTTGCTTTACTATCTTGCATGTTGCTTGCTTTGCTTGGTCAATCCTTTCATTGCTTCAACTAAGCATCTCAAATATCCTTTGAATCACCACTTCCATATTAGCCTTCCAAGTATCATACTTGGTTAACCTACCAAAGGCGGCAAGCCCCTACAAAAGGGAGAAGTGACCTCTCTCCAAAGAATCATCCTTGATACTTACTTGAATTGACTTTGTTTGATTGATCCATTTGAACTCTTCTTGAAATGTGACTTTGAATCCATCTTTGAGTCCCTTTTTGAGTCCTTTTCTTTCTTCCAAAAGATCTTCAATTGATACTAGGACTTCATCTTTCTCTTCATCTTGATGTTGGTCTTGATCTTCAATTTGAGTACCAAATTTGTGCCAAATACACTTCTTAATCAAATGAACTTGTACTCATCTTTGTCATGCTTCTAGCTCATTTCAAAACCAAACATTGGTCCCTCAACCACTTATAAACATGATTCCAACTTGAGGACCTTTCAATCAAAGTGACTCTAGATTAATCCAATATTTGTCACTTTTCTGGCAGATTTTGTCCTTCTCAAAGAAACATGCATATCTCCCAAAATATAAGTCCAACGACTATGAAATTTGGTGGAGATGTGCCTCTCTAAGTGTTCTAGCAGCCATAAAAATTTGAGCTTCATTGGCTTTCTAGATTGCTACCAGATTTCAATTCTTTCCATAGTACTACATGCTGAAAACTGCTGCACTATAGTTGACAAGATCTACTCCAAAACCAAAGTACATCTTATCCAATAATCATGAATTTTGCACAGCGACTAATATCACAAGTGTAGAGCATGTGTACCAAATTTCAAGCCAATCCAATAAGATTTGATCACTTAAACAGGGCTATCTTCTCAGCTCACTTAGATTTCAGATTTTTGACAACTTTGAGCAATTGAGCTATACTCTACCAATATGAATCAAACTTGAGCTAACATGTTTGAATTCTCTCACAAGACATATATCCATTCAAATCACTTACTAAAAGAAGTCTCATGAACATATCCATTCAAACTAACTCAATTTTGATCACTAAGCAATTTATCCATTCAATCACTTTATAGCAAGCAACATATGCATATATATCCGATTCGATCATCTCATATGCATCTAAAATAACATGATCAACTAGAGATATACCTTAGTAGCTCATGATCATCCAAATAGCAAGCTTCTACTCAATTAGATTGCAAGCCTTCAAATAATTCCAATCAAACATCACAACTTGATCTTTTGCACTTGTATGTTTTGCACTTGGACTTCACTTCTTTTGTCTTGGCATTGGGTTTGGATAGCACTAGGCTTCATTACTTGAATCAATCACATGATGAATAATATGAAATCAATTGAGTCAAGCCTCCAATGCCATGGTACCTACACGCAATCATCCACTTTTTGATGGTACCCAAACTAGTTTGGGTCCTCTCAAGTTAGGTGCAACATACTTTGGCATAGCCTTAGTATGAGTAGCGGGATGTTTTGCAATAGCGACCAATGTGGTACCATTTACATCCTTCCTAAGCATAGAATCATTAGTAATTGAAATAGGCTTAGGGGTCATACCTAGGGGACATGAATGAGCCATGTGTCCCCTTTCCCGGCATGAGTAGCAACTTCTCTTTGATTGAGCCTTCTCTTCCTTGCTCATTTGTTGCTTCTCATTGCCTTGCCTCTTCTCATTTGCTTGAGCCTTCTTCTCAAGCTTGGTAGGACACTTCGAGGCAAAGTGTCCCATATCACCACACTTGTAGCACTTGATGTGAGCCAAAACTTTCTTCTTTTCTTCATTCTTGCTCATCATCATTTTGGCATCTTGAATGTGAGTTGGATGCCTTGCTCTTCCGCCCCTTCTTGTTTTCTTCTTCTTCATCAAGTCACCATCATGATGGTTGTTCTTGATTTGAACTTGGGGCTTCTTCTTGTTGGGGCAAGCTTTTGCAAGATGTCCCATCTCATGGCATTGATAGCACATGAAATGAGATAGCTTCCTTTCTTCTTGCTTCCTCATTTTCTTGCCCTTGGCATTGCTTTTGTTGAAGCCAATGCCACTCTTGTTTTTGACATTGCTTTTATTGAAGCCAATGCCACTTTTGTCACCATAGCTTCTTTGATTCTTCATCATGTGCTCATGGGTGACCTTTGATCTACACCACCTCTCTAACTTGTTGCTCAAATTCTTCACTTCACTTTTGAGCTCATTGTTCTCCTTCAAAAGGTTAGTCTCACAAGACAAAGAAGTAGAACAAGCATCTAATTGTGAAGAACATGGCATAGATAATAAATCTTCACAAGAGGTGGATACATGCTTCTTTTCTTCATCACAAGGGTTAGCACAAGTATGCGATTGATCAATTGTCCCATGTGATGAGCTCTCACTAGTTTTAATTTGTTCATTAGAAAGCTTACTAGTGAGAAAAGCATGGTCTTTTACCAAATTATCATGAGTAACACATAGTTCCTCATGAGTCAATTTAAGCTCATCATGTGAACAAGTAGTAACATAAAGTAAATGATTTTGTTGTTCACATGCATTCTTTAGAAATGAGTTTTCTAATGTCAATTTTGCATTTTTAGCTAACTCATTTTCTAAAGCAATGGTCATGCTAGCAAGTCTACTAACAAGCTCATCATAGGAATCATGATTAATCATATTGCAATTTGATACCTTAGTGTCACCTTGTGACATGAAGCAATATGATGATGTTGGAGAGCTTGTAGTAGCATCATCATTGGAGCATGTACCATTATTATCATCAAGTGTGCTTGAGGTTGAATCATCACTTGCATCACTTGAGCATGAGGTGGAGCAATCTTCCACAACAACTATGTTGCGGTCATGCTCAACATCCTCATGTACCACCGGTTCATCCTCCTTTATGAACTTGCCATCATCAAACGCGGAGGGATCACCGAAGGTGGTCTTGATGGATTCCCACATCTCATGGGCGGTCCCTTTGGAGTTGATCTTATAAAACAACTCAAAACTCAATGCATCCATTAGATAACAATAAGCATTTGCATCAAGTTCAAAGAGATCCTTTTGAGCTTTGGTGAGATTTCTATGGTCCAAAACATGAGTGAGACCACTAGTGACAATCCACCAAAACTTTGGCCCCTTTGCACGAAAATGATCAAGCATATGGTGTTTCCATTGTGCAAAGTGTGTGCCATCAAAAATATGTGTATCACACACATCATCTAGCCCACTAGACGCCATCCTCTCGGGTCGGTGAAGACCACAAATGAGAGACCTCGCTCTGATACCAATTGAAGGGTCGAGATGGCGGACTAGAAGGGGGGTGAATAGTCCTTTCTAAAATTAATCGCGTCGGCTAACCGAAACAAATGCGGAATTAAAACTATCGGTCTAGCCAAGACTACACCCCTCTACCTATACTCTATGACACCTTACAAAAGATCCTAAACAATGCAAATAAGGTGTCGGGCTAGCTAGAGCTCACCTAACCAATTCTAGAAGCAAGGTCACACAAACCTATGCAACTAGTACTCAATCAACCGGGGAGCTCCTACACATGCCACTAAGCAAAAAGCACAAAGCCTAAGCTCACTAGCAATGCTCAATAACAAGGCTACACAAGCCAAATTAGAGAGCTCAACTTAGCTACACAAACTAAGCAATGTGACTAGCAAGACTACAAGTCAACTAGTCACTCATGGGATCAACTTCTATGCTACACAAGCAAGGAAGGTAACTAGCAAGCTACACAACCCAACTAATCATAAGAGCAACTAGCACATGTATATGAACAAGTAAATACAAGCTAGTGAAAAGAGTTTGCAAACCACCGAGAAGATGAACACGAAGTTGACACGGTGATTTTTCTCCCGAGGTTCACTTGGTTGCCACCAAGCTAGTCCCCGTTGTGTCGACCACACACTTTGGTAGTTCGGCGGCTAATAGGCACCACACCTAGCTCGACACTCGAGCGCCGCAAGAACTCACCCACAAGTGAGGGTAACTCAATGACACGCGCAATCCACTAGAGTTGCTCTTCGCGATCCCCGCGGGGCGAGCACAATGCCCCTCACAATCCTTCTCCGGAGCCACGCACAATCTTCACGCGGGCTTCACGACGGAGACTCGATCACCAAGCCGTCTAGGAGGTGGCAACCTCCAAGAGTAATAAGCACCACCGGCTTGCAACTCGAACACCTAGTGCCACTCGATGCTATCTCTCAAAGCAACGCACTAGAATCGCTCACTCGCAATAGATTCGCGCACTAGCAAGCACAAGCGAGTTAGAGGGCTCCCAGGCACATCCACTCAAGCCACCAAGGCTTTGGAGTGCTTAGCAGCCGGCCCTAAGCCGGCCTCAACTACTATATATAGCCTCAACGGCCAACTAGCCGTTATGCCCCTTCATTGGGCATTCTGCGCTCCGGTCGGTAGTACCGACCCCTCCTGGGCGGTACTACCGGCTTAGTCAAACTAGCCGTTACCTCACATCGCGCAGATTTAGGCAAACCACCGACCCCTGGTCGGTTCCTCCGAGGTCGGTAGTACCGAGGTCATGGCGGTACTACCGCCAGGCCAAAATCGCCGCGACCAGAGAGCTCTGCGAAAAAAACAGCCACTACCGACCTTGCGTCGGTACCACCGCGGGCGGTAGTACCGAGGTAATGGCGGTACTACCGCCAGGCCATTTTCAACTCAAACCAGAGAGCTCCGCAAACTTGGTTACTACCGGCCATAGGTCGGTACCACCGCGGGCGGTAGTACCGAGGTAATGGCGGTACTACCGGTAGGCCAAAACTGGCCACTTCCAGAGAGCTCCGCAAAACCCCTTCAGAGCCACGGTACCACCGACCCCTGGTCGGTACCACCGCCGGCGGTAGTACCGAGGTAATAGCGGTACCACCGCCAGGCCAAAAACGCCCCATTACAGAGAAGGCTGCACGCAGCACCTATGGGCGGTACCACCGACAACCCAGGGTCGGTACCACCGACAACACACAGAAAACTCCATTTTCTTCTCTGTTTTGATCCAAACCAACTCCAACAACTTCTCCTTTGCAAATGTGCTAACACCAACAAGTGTTCATCATCTTGTGCAAGTGTGTTAGCATTTTCACAATCATTTTTCAAAGGATTTTCACTTGCACTCACCACGCCACTCGATCATAGTAACATCGCAAAGTTAGATCGCTCAAGTGGCACTAGATGACCGATATGCAAACAAGTTTGCTCCTCTTAATAGTACGGCCATCTATCCTAAACCCGGTCATAATCTTCTCTACACACCTATGACCGGTGAAATGAAATGCCCTACAAATATACCTTTGCCTTGCGCATTCCATTCCATCTCCTTCGGTGTTGATGCAACACATGCACCAACCTATCTTCAAATGATATGATCCACTTCATATCATCACATGGCCTCCATGGTCCATCGATCTTGACATCACTTGCTCTTCACCATCGCTTCGGTCCTTCGGCGCCAAGTCTTGCTTAAGCCTCCCGACACTCGGTACCAACGGCTTCAAAGCCTCAACTTGCCCTTCACCTTCGCAACCGGTCCATCAAGCCAAGTCTTGCCTTGATCTTCTCCATCTTAGCCATATGACCATATGTCATGTCACATATGCATTAAGCTCCTTCTTCACATATGTGAGCCTTGCAACATCTTCCAAGCCATTTCACCTCTATGGCATATGTTGCTCACACATGATCACCTATGGACTAATCACCTGTGTAATTCACTTCAAACACCATTAGTCCACCTAAAGTTGTCACTCAATTACCAAAACCAAACTAGGACCTTTCACCTGGTAGCCCACCCCTCGAACTCGCAACAGTTGTGCATCGCTCCTCGGGACCTCGCGCGGGGACCTCGAGCCCCTCCAGCACGATAGCCTATCCCTCGGGGCTCGTCTCGATCTAGGCCTCGAGCTGGAGCTCAACCTCCACTCACCCGAGCCCTCAGCGCACGGGCTCGAGCGAGTGCGCCACTACCCTTCGAAGCCCTCCACGAGGAGGAAGCTTCTTGCTCCCTAACCCCATACCGCGCATTTAATGCGTCCACCTACTCCAGTCACGTCCTCTGCAACCCGACGTGTACCACAGTGACCAGGGCAGAGTCCAGTCTCGTTTTCACCACAAGCATGGGCAAAAAGGTGCCAGTACGACACTGTTAACCCATACCCTACACTGTCGCACGTCCAAACCACGTCTCGAGGCCCGGTTTCCTGCTGCTCAATCGGGTTTCCCGGGACTTGCCCATAACTGCGGGGACTCGAGCCCCCCGTAGGCGCCACCTCGAGGCCGGCTCTGAGCCCCTCGAGCCCTGACTGCTTTCATGCTATTGGAGGACAGGTACCCCAAGACCCGGCGGGACTATGCACGTATCGTACGTGCCGGGATGGGCGGTGCACGGGCTCCACGTCGCCACGCCTCCACGTCCGCACCCGGGATGGAGGCCACGCTTCAAGGACGCCCCAACAGCAACCCCCACGTCGGCTACAATGTCTTCGACAAGACAGGGTTCCTACCCTTCCCCGTATTGGGCACCGTACGCCCCGACACCTGTAATACCCTTGTGTAACCCTGGCCTCCCCTTGCTCTATAAAAGGGGACACCAGGGCCCTCAGTCCACGGTTACACAACTCCGACAGACACGTTAGAACTCACATACGCCCGCACACACGCACACTCGAGTCCGGACTCCGGTCCACGCTCATTGAGCTTGTATTCGCCCCTGTACGAGCACTTAGGTGCAAGTAATACAAGAACCTCCTCCCCCGCTGGACGTAGGGCCTTCTTTGCCCGAACCAGGATAAATCCTTGTGTCATCTTGCATCACCATCCAGGAAGAGAGCACGCGATCATATTACTTGTTGGTGTCGTACCCCCGGGTTCGAAACACCGACAATTTTTAATAGAGTAAATTATTGTCCCAATATCCGATGTGATAGAACTAATTTTTTTTATTAGTAAACGAACACTCCCTTAGTTTAGGGGCTGTTTGGAACGCAAGAATTTTACTGGAATCGCGCAGAAATTTCACAAGAATCAGTTCAATTTTGCAAGAAAAACACAGGAACGAGAATTCCCGTGTTCCAAACATGCTCTAGATTCGAATTTTACAAAACAAAGAGATCCAAACGGCCTCTAATATGAAATCATGTATCAGTTGCCTATTAATAAAGTTGTAAGAGCCACGCTGTATATAAACAAATGTAAATATGGCCTACCACTTCATTTCTGTCACATTATATGAAGGTATTTTGTGTTCATGTCTCATTTTTTCCCCTTATTTCTACTCGCATCCATCCAACTACTCGCATCCACTTGCTATGACTTACCACTGCATTGCATCCTAGATTTCTGTAAGGAGGCCCAAGTGCGTCTCAGCTTTTGGAAGGAGAAGGCCCGTTAAAGGCCCAAGCGCGTAGTAGTCCAAATCTAATCGCCACCGGCCTCCGCGTCTCCCTCCTCCACCGCCAGCCGCCGTGCGCTCTCCCTCTCCGGCTCTTCCTCTCTGTCTGCGACGACTGGGCGGGCTACCGCCGCCGCCGATCTGCGCCAGGTGCCGACGCCTTCGCCGATCTCTTCGCCGGCGAAGCGCACCCACCAGGTATTCCCACCCTCTTCCTCTTCCATGTCTGCTGTGCGAAACCGAGATCCCAAACTCAATCTATTTGGCTATTTGCTTGATTCGTACTTACTGTTGAATCTTTGCAAAATAATTATCGGGTGTAGATGTGTACACCATGTCCCTTTACTAACCAGCCTCCTGATTTGAACTAACAGAGCTATAATCTTCTAACTCTTTGCAAAATTACTAGATCCGCCCAACCCTAAACTCTGCAGGGATGGGCCTGTGGACATTGCTGGAGGGTTTCTTGCTTCTTGCAAATGCGCTGGCGATATTGAATGAAGATCGCTTTCTTGCTCCCAGGGGATGGAGCATGTCTGAAGTATCAGGAAATGGGCAAACGAAGTCGTTGAAGGGCCAGATCGTGGGGCTTATCTACGCTACTCAATTTCTGAGGATGCCCTTAATTGCTCTCAATGTTCTTATCATCGTTGTGAAATTGGTGTCTGGCTGAGTTTGTAATGGATTGGTATCTGTTCCACCTCTATGTAAAAGTTAAGAGATCCTAAAGTTAATTGTACTCAAGGTTGCTTTGAATATGTTGTCCTGCTGACTCTAATGTGGATTTCTGTAATTTTTCTGGTAAATTAATTTGGACAGAAATTCTTTGTCGATGTTCATATTATCAGATCAGAGTATCTGTTGTGTACCAGTGTTATCAATTTGTTTGAAACAGGCACTTTATGGGGGCATTTTTCTTTTGTATATTATGAATCCAAGATCTATTTGCTGCTGCTTTTTTCTGTGTTGTGATTGCTTCCTCACCATTGTATGCTTATATTGCTGTTCCACGGTTGGGTACTGCTTCTGGCTAGAGGCATTTGTCTTGTGAGGTTAAGTGCTGATAAAAACCATTGCAGATCCCTTTGTTTGGATTGGAATTCTTGGTCCAACCTGGTGTCAATTATAGATGGTGTCTCAACTTGATCACCATCTGTTATTCACACCAAATGCTGGCAGTAGCATTTTCAATACTACAGATGCTTGCTAAGCCTTTTGATGAGCTTGTGCAGAGAAATTTTTGTTTAAATTACTCTGACTGCATCATGGATCTCGAACAGGCTGCGTCCTACTGCTCATCTAACTGCATTTATCTCAACGAGGAAAAACAAAATCCTGAAGACAGCATGTGAGGTCCTTGATGTTTTTACCAACTGCCAAGCCACCATTTTCAGTCTTGACACTACTAAGCTGCTAACACAAATTTATGATTTGATATGCATTCTGTGGTTGCAGGTACAGAAGACGTTTTAGGCTGCAGGATATGTATTTGACAAAGAGGGAAAGATGGGGAGCTAGATTCAGAGTTTAGTTGATATTCATCATGCCTTCTCATACATTAGCATTCGTTTTCCACAGTTTTATAGTTTCTGGGCAAAAATGGAGTTTTGTGCCTGAGTTCTTTCTAGCTCTGCATTACTTCCTCTTGTCTGAGATAATTCTTTAATGATCCACACATCACAAGGCCATTCATTCTACTGTTTGCTCTGCTTCATTCAGAAGTATATGCTTCATGGGTTTTATGATCTGCAGCATCAGCATTGCACTTTTTTTTGGGGGGACTAATCAATTTTGTATTCCTGTATAGGCTGCTAGTGTGTTAGCTAAATTTAACCACATTTTCATTATTCTTTTATCGAGGCTGATCTGCAGGCCTATTCTAATGTGGTTTGAGCCGCATGCAGGCAGGTTGACAGCTTGACATGAAGGCAGGGCAGTTTGTCTCGGTTCCATTCAGAACAGTACTTGCGACAAGGAGCATTCAGTATAAAAAATCAAAAGTTTGTTTGTTTTTACACTTAGCTTCTTTGTCTTTGTGCAATTTATTTATTTATAAACTGATTTTCTATTCTATTCCTGAAACTTGGTGGATGGTTCCTTTTTAACCTAAATGGATGTAATTTCTTTATTGTCTATCTGGTGTTGCCTGTCATGTAACTAGTGTTGACTGTCTGGTGGAACCGTGGAAGCAATGCTTGTTTTCTGGAAATATTGCAGCCCGTGGATTCTGCTGGTTTGGTCATAAATGAATTGGCCCGTGGGTTCAAAAAGATCGTTTCAAGGATCGTGTAGCAAATCAGTTGAGGTTAGCATCTTCCTAAATCTCTTTTCAATCCTTGATTTTTAGCACGATGAGAAAAAAACTCTCTCCAACAACTCCTAATCCCTCCTCCTAAAATTTAGGTACTTGGTAAATTTGTTCCCATTTCGCGTAACTTTGTGCGTAAGTCTGGTCGCGCGGATACAAGTTCTTACCCGACGTCTATTCCTTTGTTTCGTATTGTGTGGATGGTGCTGCACTGGGCTGCTGGGCACACAGATCTTTAGACACAACGTACCTGCTGGTTGCTGCCGATTCTTGTTGCCTGCTTGCTTATCTGCCTGCATATATGTTGATGGTACTCAACCTTAATGGGCGGCAAACAGAGCAGGCCAGCGGCAGCAGCATAGGTACACGCGAGCACGAAAACTTTTGCATGGAAAAAAAGAACCGCAAAAAAAATCCAAATGGAACAAAATTTTAATTTTTTAGGAGTGGAGTATTAGGTACTGTTGGAGATAAGCTTCGCTTTTTCTCCTAATATCTTTTTAGGAGTTGAAAAACATAGTGTTTTAGGAGCAAAATTTAGAAAACTCTTGGAGATGCTCTAATTGCAAAGGGCTGGAGCAGGGGTTGGGCTCGATCCTGATCCACTACCAGACAGTAACCCGCTCTGGTTTGTCGAAGATATCCTCGATCCATTTCTTGAGCGAGGTAGCATATCCGGCCAGCGTGGTGCCTATCGGATGTCGCCATGTCGTCCTACCCTATGTGCGCCCAGTAGCCAATAGGTCCTTGTCGTGTAAACAGTGACAGGCAGAGACTTTGGCCATTCCACTGTACAGGTGAAATGGCAGCGTCGCACGGCCTACCACACACTAGATTAGATAAAAGTTGTGTTGCAAATAGAGTGGCAGCTAGCTGCTTCTGCGAGAGCGAAAGGCCAGCTCTTAGAAAATGCTGACACTTACAGATAGAACGGCTAGATGGGCCTGGTGTCCTTTTCATTCCTTCTAGGCTTCTAGCGAAACCGCTGGCTCCGTTTGGGACGAAAGCTGTGTTGCAAGTAGATTGGCTCACACAGTCCACAGCTCATTTAGGAGTCAAGGAGCCGGTTTGATTTGTGCCCAAAAGAGTACTGAGCTGTTGTGAGCTATTTTTTTTTTCCAAACATCTTTTTCCAAAACAGTTTCACCCATAAAGTTGTTTTATTCCCCCTCTCACAAAACCATAAGCTGAGATGAAGCTGAAAAAAGTAGTTTTTCACAGCTTACATTTTTCCAACCATGCATAAAGTTGTTGGTGAAGCTGTTTTACCAAACACTTTTTCCAAAATAGCTCAGCTTCACCTATTAAGTTGCTCGTAAAACTATTTTGTAAAAAAAACAGCTTCACTAGTGAAATTGACCTGTACCAAACATGATCTTATTATTACTAATTGGTATCCTCAAGATAAGCCTTGGTATGAAGCAACATAGTCATGCTGCGGTCAAATTGTCGATTTTGTTTCGAAAAAGATGACATATGCTTTGAAGTTTTGAACAACCTGAACTTCTTAAGCACGTGGCAACGGACAAAGAGGGGGGGGGGGGGGGGGCGGGGCTTGTGCGGTTTTCCAGGAAAGAAGTCGGTCGCTTGGGTAGCAGGATTAGGTTTCTAGATGGGCTCAGGCTTCCGGCCCATGGTTTGCTGTTTATGTTTTTCTCGTCACTGGCCCACCGTCTGCGTCATCACATACCCACTTTTGAATTATTTTCTCTTGCTTTCATACTACGTCGAGCAAGCATGGCACGGAACGTGTTAAATGCATGTGACGACTAGGCAAACAATATGTATGGCCTCTCTTTCTTTTCCTTTCTCTTTACTCGACTCGATGTGGGTAATCAGTAGAGCGAGGCATACGTACTATGTACACACACACACCCTCCGGTATTTGCTGCCGTTTTGACCAAGTTTAAGCCAAACTTTCAAACCCCTGATTGCCAAAGCCTTTTAAAGTTTATTTTAGGAGCTTGTTGGTCACATGTACGCATGCATAGATCTATCTTTAAATGTGCCTTCATGTAGTATGTTTTAGGGATCAAAACTGTGTTTTAGAGATTATGCTGTTGTCCAAAACGAAGTATTTTTCAGACTATTGGGAGCAAAATGTCCTGCCACTACAGCAGATTCATTCTTTGCCGAGTGCTGGCAGCACTCGGCAAAGAGCCTTTTGCACTCGGCGAAGCCCGCCGAGTGCCGCACTCGGCAAAGAGCACTAGACAAAGAAAATGTCGGCAAAGGGCTCTTTGCCGAGTGCCAAATATCGGGCACTCGGCGAAGGCTTTGTTGAGTGCTGACATATTTGACACTCGGCAAAGAAAAAACGAAAAAAATCCAAAAAATAGAGAAAAACTTTTATTAAATAGGGGGAGGGGCCCACTAGGCAGTGCCCACCCGTTTCCCTCGAAATCGCAAGTCCTGGTAGGTTCGCGCGGAGCCTCCTCTACCACTGCACTACACACATATGTTTCATCTTCATTTCGGTTACCTATATATTATACTAAACTGAGTGTAACTTGCTTATTTGAGGCCCTAAACGAATTCAAATGAAAAAGTTGTCAACTACAAAGTTTTCTAACTTTTTGAGATCTACAACTTTTATTTTGGTAGTTTTTCCATCTGAGGTCGTTTATAAAAATTTAAATTTCAAATTTGACAATTTGAAACGTAATTTTCGTTGACAAAATGATTTCAAATCAAAAGGTTGTCAACACCAAAGTTTTATAACTTTTTGACATCTATAACTTTCATTTTGGTCATTTCTCCATCTGAGGTATTTTAAAAAATTCAAATTTTAATTTTTTCAAATTCGAACGCAGTTTTGCATAACTAGATGACTTCAAATTAAAAAGTTATCAACTACAAACTTTCATAACTTATCAAGATCTACAAAGTTTATTTTAGTTGTTTGACCATTTGTGCATCCGACATTGTGGTTCTAATATTATTCACAAACATTATATATCGCTCTTGTAGTTTTATAAACTACCGGAGAGATATATAAGATTTGTGAACGAATTTATTTTAAGTTTGTCAAATGAAGAAATCACCAAAACAAAAATTGTTCATCTTGATAAGATAACCAACTTTGTAGTTAAAAACTTTTTTCATTTGGATTAATTTACTGCTTCAAAATGTAATTTAAAAACTGGCTTTGTCGGGTGTCAAAAAACACTAGGCAAAGAGCTCTTTGCCGAGTGTCAGCCTGGTGGCACTCGGCAAAGACCCGACCACGTGGCACAGTTCGGGGCCACGTGCTTTGCCGAGTGTCACGTGACTGGCACTCGGCAAAGAGCCGCCAGGCTGGCACTCGGCAAAGAGCTCTTTGCCTAGTGCCTTTCTTTGCCGAGTGTCGGACACTCGTCAAAGCATCTTTTGTCTTGTGTTTGCGCTTTGCCGAGTGCCACGTGGCCGGCACTCGGCAAAGAGGCTCTTTGCTCAGTGCCCGAAATTTGGCACTCGGCAAAGTCCCAGGCACTCGGCAAAGCCTAGATTTCCTGTAGTGTGCGTACTTACTAAGCATATTAGCGCTTAAAAACTTGCCACGTAATAATGCTTAAAAACTGATATATCATGCATGAAAACAGTGCAGTAACCATTCAAACCTGGATTCGTGGACGAGTATTACTATATAGTATCGAATCAAACCTGGATTCCTTTCTGTATTTTACAGAGCGCACGTGAGTTGAACTAGTACCGCATCAGTGATTTTACAACTAGTCTCGATTGGCCTCCGCAGCTAGTTTTAAGTGCTAACTTATGCTGACCAAACTTTTCAAAACACACCACCCTGAATAATTCCAGAGAAATTAAATGTGCAGAGAAAACTTCGCAGAACAGCATGGAGTCTGCGGCATGGGCACATGCCATTGTTAACATCTTGACTGTTTCGGCGTTAACACCGAGCAGGTGCATACAAATCTTCTCAAACCGGAGACCAGTTATTCTCATATATGGAGATAATGCAACAAATAATGGTAGCGCAACAGACGGACACTGCTAAGTTGTACTGTCAATGGAGTATGAAACTATACCATGGGTGTTAATCTTTGTACAACAACCGTGAGCGCCCAAAAAAAAAAGAAAAACGTGAACGCAACCGCAGCATTCATGTGATATGTATAAATAAAATTCAAATACTTCATGCATGTCAAACATGCCCATAATTGTGGTCAAAAAAAAACATGCCCATAATTTTTGAGCTCCTCCACAAGTTCCTCATTGACGAACTTAATTAGCATGAATAGTCCTCATATATATTGTTAGGGGAAAGGACCCTCGGCAGAAGCGCCGCTCGAACTGGTGCTCGAAATTAACCCTCGCGCAATGCCTGTTGTCCTTGCGAGGTCCCTCTCCTACTGGGGACCGTTACTCTGACCCCCGGACGCGGGTTCAACCCTCGTCGCTCCGTTGCATTCCATGCAGGTCTAAGTCGACAGTCGCACTGCAGGAAACCCTCGCTGGCCCACAACGCCACCTTCGCTTGGAGCGAAGGTTCAAGCAAGCGGCGAGTGTGCGCTGCCCCGAAGGCGAGCGAAGCCGAAGGTCCGGCGAGCATGGCCGAAGGTCAAAACTTCGTTTTTCTCCCCCGAAGGCGAGTAAAGCCGGAGGTCCGGTAGATGGCGGAGGGGCGCGGGCCCAAGGGCGAGCGCGGCCGAAGGTCAAAACCTCCGCACCTTTCCCCGAAGGTGAACAAGAACCAGGTGGCGGCGCATTGGAGGGTGGCCAATTAGGGTTTCCGCTTCAGCTGTGTATTTACGCTTTTGCCCTTCCTCCCTGCGTGGAGGTGAGGAATCTTCCCTGTACCCTTTTGTAATTTGGCCCGTGCCCCTTGACATTCCCTATAAATACCAAGGGGATGAACAGTGTAAGGGGACGACTTTTTGGGAAATTGAGCACCTTCCGCTTCCGCCTTACCTTCGCTACCGCATCCGACGCTTGGCCGCCTTCGCTCTTCCCCCTGCACAAGTGCGGAGGTGGGGCAAGTGCGTTCCCAACAGTTTGGCGCCGACCGTGGGGAACGGAAGTTTGACATGGCAGGAAACAGAAGAGCTCACCCAGCGAGGGACCAACGTGTAGCCAGAGAGACATCGGCGGTGGTCCCCCCTGCGGAGGAAATCGTGCGACCCTCGGGGGGAGAGAACGTCACCCCGGAACCCCAATCCCTGGGCCCCCAGGTCCGAGTGGCGACACAGCCGCACCCACACACTTCGGGAGAAGGGGAGGGTGAAGAAGAAGAGATGGGCCTCGAAGCCCTTGAAAGGCTCGAGGCTGAGCTGCAAGAGAAGAAGAGGCGCCTCGATCAGCTTGAGAAGCATAACCGATTGCGCTCGATCAGACAGAGGGCCGATGAGGCCAGGGAGCAGCTTCGCCGTATGGAGGAATCCCTCGCCGCGGCAGAAGCCGAAGCCGAAGGCTGGAATGATGAGGAGATTCCCCCGCCGCAAGAGGGGAATGAGGAGCCGAATCAAGATAACCTTCGTTACCATCCACCACCCCCACCACCACCAGTACACCCAGACCCATATCCTGTGAGACACCCAAACTTCCGCCAACTCTACCCAGATGAGAGAGAACAAAACCTTCGCATTCAGCGAAGGCATCAGCAACACCAAATGCCGTACGATCCAAAGTCACCACTCTCCCAAATACTCCAAACCCAGCCCTGGCCACCATGCTATAATCCACAAAACCTACCCCGCTATGATGGACTTTCCGACCCTCGCCAGTTCATCATGAGCTACGAAGCAGCGGTTGCCGCAGCAGGCGGTGATGAATCAACAATGGCAAAATCCTTTGTCATCATTCTGCGAGACATCGCACAAACTTGGAACAGCAACCTTCGCCCCGGAGCTGTGGATTCCTGGGCCACCCTCAGAGACAAGCTGTGTACAAATTTCAAGGGCATCACTCCAGCCCCGTCAAACCCCATCGAGCTGTTCAATTGCAAGCAAGAAGAACGCGAGCCGCTCCAAGATTACTGGCGAAGGTTTATTCAAATCAGAGCAAGGACCCCGGGGATATCTGACGAGGCTGTCATCCTCGCTGCAGTCAGTGGCCTGCGCCCAGGACCATGCTCCTCAAAATTTGCCAGAAAACCGGCAAACTCAATCGAAGAGTTGCATGAAACAATGGAAAGATACTGTAGAGCTGATATGGATTTCAGAGCGAAGTCCGATGCTCGGAGGTCTCAGCAGAGGCCACAGCCGAGGCCTCAACCGAGAGAAAGCAACCTTCGCCAAGAGCAAAGCAACGTCGGTGCGATCAACAAAGCAACAAATTGCGAAGATCAAAGACGGAACGCTCAACCTCCGAGCAACCAAGCCCCGCAGGTTTTGCCACCTCCGCCGAATCAGCGGTACCAGCAGCGAGATCCTGCCAAAATGTATTGTCACTTCTGTGGAATGGGAAAGGGACACACAACAAAGCAATGCGAATGCTTCGCCAAGGGTAAAGAATACCAGGAATCCAGGAAAGCTGCTTCGTCCGACACCCGAACCATCAACCACACCAGGAAACCAAGTTTCCACCCACCAAATCCCCCATACCAGTATACCCCCATAAACTACGGCCTACCTTCGCAACAACCCTCTTACACTCACCACCCACTCTACAACCAAACCCCTTATCAGCCAACCACCACCCCACAACGCCAAAACCCACCTTACACAGTCACATACCCAGCTACCCCCCAAAACCAAATTCCAACAACCTACCAAGCTAGCAACGCTCTGCCACCACCACCGCCAATCCCCGCGTTACCAGCACCACAACCTGTCAAAGCCGAAGCCCCGAGCCAAACGACCATCAACAATCCAACATCAACCTTCGGTGTGATTCTAGCTATCACCGGAGGTTCAAATGAAGACCATGGTAACAAACGGCAGAGGAAGGAACATGCCAGACGAGTCCACCACGTAGCTGTCGAAGGACCCCATAGATTTGGCCGTTGGTCTCATATCCCCATAACCTTCGATTCCAGTGACATGAAGCTGAGAGATTACCCTCACACCGATGCTATGGTGATCGAAACCAACCTCGCTGGGTGGACCGTCACCAAAATACTGGTCGATACAGGAAGCTCCGCTGACATCTTGTTCGCTTCAACCTTCGACAGCATGAAGCTTGATAGAAACCTTCTGCAACCTGCAGACAACCCCCTATACGGCTTCGGTGGTCAACAAGTGAGAGCTATCAGAAAAATTTCTCTGCCCGTCACCTTCGGCGACGAAATCAACTGCAGGACGGAGCATATAACATTTGACGTCGTCGACATGTTCTACCCATACAATGCCATTTTTGGCTGAGGGGTCACAAACGCATTCAATGCGGTCATCCATCCCGCCTACCTATGCATGAAACTTCCCGCTCCGAAGGGTGTGGTCGCAGTATTTGGGGACCAGGACATTGCAAGGACAGCTGAAGGGAACGTAGCCCCGGGGCAACGTAATGTACACAATTTGTCAAAACCTCAAACCCCCAGTATCAGCGTCGAGGGCGAGGTCTGCAATGACAGAGTGAAGGCAGCGCCAAAGGAGGAAACCAAACAAGTCCAACTCTTCGAGGGTAATGCCGAAAGAAAGGTGATCATCTCAGCCAATCTAGGCCCTCAATCAGAAGGCAACCTCGTCACCTTCCTCAGAGAAAATTCCGACACCTTCGCTTGGTCCGCAGAAGACCTAAAAGGAGTCAACAAATCAATGATCGAGCATAGCCTGAACATCAAAACAGGCTATCGCCCAATCAAACAAAAGCTTCGCAAGATGTCAGAAGAAAGAAAGGAGGCAGCCAAGGCCGAGGTAAAAAGGCTTCTGGATGCAGGCGTCATTCGCCCAGTCAGATACCCAACTTGGCTCTCAAATGTGGTCCTAGTCCAAAAGAAGAACAAAAAATGGCGAATGTGCGTCGATTTCACTTGCTTGAACAAAGCTTGTCCGAAGGATGACTTCCCCCTCCCAAACATAAGCACCCTGGTCGACAGAGCGGCAGGTTGCCAAATGCTATCCCTCCTTGACTGCTTCTCAGGCTATCACCAGATCTGGATGAATGAAGAGGACGAAGAAAAAACAAGCTTCATCACACCTTCGGGCACCTTTTGCTTCCGAAGGATGGCAGAAGGTTTGAAAAATGCAGGCTCAACCTTCGCTCGCATGACCTCTAAAGTTTTCAAGGATGAGCATGTTGTCTCCGCCTATGTCGACGACCTAGTCGTCCAGAGTGAACTAAAAGAGAACCACATACCAGACTTATTGAGGGTATTCAGCAACCTCCGGTCCGCCGGACTGAAACTAAACCCAGAAAAATGTGTTTTCGGGGTAAGCGAAGGTAAATTGCTAGGTTGCATCGTCTCAGCCAGAGGAATCGAAGCCAACCCTGAGAAGATTGATGCCATCATGAACATGGAACCTCCGACGACCAAGAAAGCAGCTCAGCGTCTGACCGGTCGTTTGGCAGCACTTAGCAGATTCATCTCAAGATCCGCAGAGCGAGGGTTACCCTTCTTTGAAACACTCAGAAGCAACGCTCCATTCAATTGGGGGTCCCCAGCAGCAAAAGGCCTTCGAGGAGTTGAAAAAGTATCTGACCAGCTTGACTGCACTGACCAGCCCAAGCAAGGGAGACTTATTGTTACTCTACGTCGCAGCTTCGCCACACGCAGCAAGCGCAGTCCTCATCAAGGAGCTCCGCGAAAACAACAAAACCAGACAAGCTCCAATCTACTATGTTTCAGAAACCCTCGAAGGCCCAAAGAGAAATTATTCGGAGCTTGAGAAAATAGCATACGCCGTCGTCATGGCATCAAGAAAGCTCAAGCACTATTTCCAGGCGCACGAGATCCATGTACCTTCGACGTACCCTCTCGAGAACATTTTCAAAAACAACGAAGCAGTTGGAAGAATAGCAAAATGGGCAGTCGAGCTTAACAGTTACGCTGTGACCTTCGTCGGCAGAACAGCGATCAAATCACAAGTGCTGGCCGATTTCATAGCAGAATGGACACCCGACCCTCGCCCCGGTGAGCCGCATCAAGAACAGTTTTGGATCGTTTACGTCGACGGAGCTTGGGGTGCAACTGGGGCCGGTGCCTCGGCCATCCTACTCTCGCCTTCCGGATCGAAGCTGAGATACGCAAGAAGGCTTGACTTCAAGTGCACAAACAACTCCGCTGAATACGAGGCTGTGATCCTGGCACTCTCAAGGCTGCGATCGTTATCAGTCCGAAGGGCACTTATCAACACAGACTCTCAAGTCATCGCGGGGCACATTGAAAAGAATTACAAAGCAAAAGATCCAGAGCTTCAAAAGTATTTTCAATATGTCCGAAGGTTAGAATCTTTCTTCCTCGGCATAACCGTAAAAGCAATATCGAGGACTGAAAACAGCGAAGCAGATTGCTTAGCCAAAGCAGCCGCGCAGCAGCTACAGCTCCCTCCAGACGTGTTCTACGAGGTTTCCACTCGGTCAGCCTTCGAAGCTTCCGAAATCAGCATCAAGCTGATCAGCGCAATTCAGTGCGAGGATTGGAGAGCACCTATCATGGCCTACATCAAAGGACTCCATGAACCCAGCTCCAAAGAAGAAGAGAACAGACTAAAGCAAAGAGTGCGAGGGTACAAGATTGTGGATAACACCCTATTCAAAGCTTCGGTAACCTCACCTTGGCTCAAGTGCGTGTCACAGTCCGAAGGTAACGACATTCTCAAACTCATCCACGAAGGTATATGTGGTTCACACAATGGCCCGAGGGCACTAGTAGGAAAGGCTTTCCGGCAAGGTTTCTACTGGCCAACTGCGCTGAGAGATGCTGAAACCATCGTCAAGAAGTGCGAAGGTTGTCAACTGACAGCAAAAAACCAAAACACCCCAGGAGCTCCCACAACCCTCATATGCCCAACCTGGCCTCTGCAAAGGTGGGCAATGGATCTCATGGGCCCACTACCGACGGCTCCGGGGAACCTTCGCTATGCGGTGGTAGCCGTGGAATATTTCACCAAATGGACCGAAACAAGACCGCTGTCCTCCATAACCTCCCTTGCAGTAAAAAAGTTTTTCTGGCAGCAGATAGTTTGTCGCTTCGGAGTCCCCCAACATCTAACCGTCGACAACGGCACCCAGTTTGACAGCGAGGTTTTCAAAGAATTCTGTGCACAAATCGGAACAATTCTATGCTTCACCTCAGTCCGACACCCGCAGTCCAACGGTCTAGTCGAAAGAGCCAACGCAACAATCTTCCAATCCATATCCAAAAAGTTGCAAGGCAGACCCAAAGGCAAATGGGCAGACGAGCTAACTTCAGTCACCTGGTCTCACAATACCTCCGAATGCAGAGCAACCAAATTCACACCCTTCAAACTTTTGTTCGGCGAAGAAGCCGTGTTACCAGAGGAGCTAAAATACGTTTCACTGAGAACAACCCTCGCAAATGATGAGCCAGCCAAGCTAACTGACAAAGACTTGCTAGAAGAAACAAGATGCAGCGCAGTTCACAACCTTCGCAAGTATCAGGAAGAGACCAAAAAATGGAGAGATAAAAAGGTCAGAATCAAAAACCTGCAGAAGGGTGACCTCGTCCTCATCCGTAAACAAAACGCCAGCATGGCCGGAAAGTTCCAGCCTAAGTGGACAGGCCCGTTCCTTATCGCAGAATTCAATCGTCCAGGCTCTTTCCACCTCTCCGACAGCGAAGGTAACATCCTACCACACACCTGGAACATTGACGACCTTCGCAAATTCTACCCATAGCGGAGCCTTAGCGAGCCCTCGCGTTATGTAATCTTTGTCACATACTATGTTATCTACACTCATGTACTTGACAAGAACAGGAGCTGCACTCTTTTTCCTTACGAAGGGGCGTAAGGTTTTTTAATGAGGCAGTATCCAAAGCATTAATACAGGCTAGAACCCCCAAAAAGTAAAATCTCCAACCCTCTACTCCCAAACATCGAAAAAGCGGATCTCTTTCAAGAGCGCTACATTCGATGAAAACCTGCTAAGATTGCTTCGAAAAACATTCCTTTTCTTTTCAAAGCAAACTTCACCTCCGCCTAAGATAAGGGGAGGAAAGTCGAGCACCCTGGCACAAACGACAGGGGCTCGCAAAAAGCAAACTTCACCTCCGCCTAAGATAAGGGGAGGAAAGTCGAGCACCCTGGCACAAACGACAGGGGCTCGCAAAAAGCAAACTTCACCTCCGCCTAAGATAAGGGGAGGAAAGTCGAGCACCCTGGCACAAACGACAGGGGCTCGCAAAAAGCAAACTCACCTCCGCCTAAGATAAGGGGAGGAAAGTCGAGCACCCTGGCACAAACGACAGGGGCTCGCAAAAAGCAAACTCACCTCCGCCTAAGATAAGGGAAGGAAAGTCGAGCACCCTGGCACAAACGACAGGGGCCCGCAAAAAGCAAACTCACCTCCGCCTAACATAAGGGGAGGAAAGTCGAGCACCCTGGCACAAATGACAGGGGCTCGCAAAAAGCAAACTTCACCTCCGCCTAAAATAAAGGGAGGCGCGAAGTCCAAAAACGTCAAGCACCCCCGCAAAGCACAACAGAAGCTCATCACGAGAGCAAATGCGCGAGCCTCGCTAAAAGAAAAAGGGGGCGTCGCTGTTTTTTCAAAACAAGCTCACGAGAGCAAATGCGCGAGCCTCGCTAAAAGAAAAAGGGGGCGTCGCTGTTTTTTCAAAACAAGCTCACAAGAGCAAATGCGCGAGCCTCGCTAAAAGAAAAAGGGGGCGTCGCTATTTTTTTGAAAACAAGCTCACGAGAGCAAATGCGCGAGCCTCGCTAAAAGAAAAAGGGGGCGTCGCTGTTTTTTCAAAACAAGCTCACGAGAGCAAATGCGCGAGCCTCGCTAAAAGAAAAAGGGGGCATCGCTGTTTTTTCAAAACAAGCTCACGAGAGCAAATGCGCGAGCCTCGCTAAAAGAAAAAGGGGGCGTCGCTGTTTTTTCAAAACAAGCTCACGAGAGCAAATGCGCGAGCCTCGCTAACAGAAAAAGGGGGCGTCGCTGTTTTTTCAAAACAAGCTCACGAGAGCAAATGCGCGAGCCTCGCTAAAAGAAAAAGGGGGCGTCACTGTTAAACAATATAAGAAACGTTAAATAGCGCAGCAAACAGGGCACACAACCCATACATCTTTCCCATGCTATTACAAAGTAACGACACAACAACAAACATATCCGAAAAATAAAAAATTCTTTACAAGGAACCATCGCTCCCCTCAATCAACATCAAATCACCGAAACCTTCGGCCTCCTCCTCAAACCCCCCCCTCCACCGGAACCAGGGGTCCCCACAACAAAGGAGCTGCAGGGACAATTGGCAGCTCCCCGGGTAAAACCCTCGCCCTATACATGTATCTATGCCCCGTCTCACTAACCTCCGAAGGTTCTTCCTTCGGAATCAAAAGCGCCCCATCCGAACCAATTTCAAGCTCTCTTTGCCCGAACAAGTATTCTAAAGCTGCGTTCTCGTCAATATCATCATCACCGCCAGCTTGCGAGGTCGAAGAAGAGCCAAACAAATAACGATCGGCTTGACGGTCTGTATAGTCTGCTTCGCGCCAGAATCGACTCGACCTACTATTTTTTAAATCATACCTCCGCACCTTTGACCACCAAAAACGTTCAAAGGAAAGCGAATGATATTTAAACCTAGCGCGAGCCCACGATTCACCAGTTATAAACACATCTTGGTAGTTCAACATCAGCGGAGTCACGTCGAATACGTCTAGCACGGTTCCGTCAGGAACCTGCATGTTGCACAAAAATACGAGATGTCTCAGCCTCGTCAAGTCTTTACAAACAACCACAATTTCTACAAAAAGGCCTCCCTCGCCCCAACAATCCCGAGGTTCACACCTGACCACTTTCCCTATGAGCACCACCCGCAGCTCCGCTGTCGATAGCCCCTGAACCTTCGCCAACAGCGACGGTCGAGGCTTCAGCAGGCGTCTCCTCCGCCGCAGATCTTTCCACGGCAGCCTCGACGGTCGAAGCAGGCCCCTCTTCCGTCGCGGTCTTTTCCACGATGACCTCTTCAATGCTCGGGACGTCCCCAGTCAACGCCTCGATCTCGGCGAGCGTAACCCCCGCAACATTCAACTCAGGGGCGGCTTCGGAGCCATCGACCGCTGCAACTTCTGTGGGCGGCGAGGGCAACACATCTTGTCGAGCCTACAAGCAAAACCAAAAGCAAACCTCGCCAAGATCAATAATACTCCCTATGAAACAGGTCAACAAAATCAAGAAGTCCGAATAAGTGTGCAAACCTGACGCGTAGCCTCGGCAGCTTCCTCGAAGGCGAGAGCTCGGCCACCGCCAGAGATCCAAAACTTGCGGAGCAGGCGCATCGCGCAGTTCCGAACTTCAGAATCGTCAACCTTCATGCGGCGAACCTCTTCCACCGACGGAAAGGCATGGTTCGGCCTCTTGACTCTGCGAAGGTGATCACAACCAGCCAGCCGAAGCATGCTCGCCATCGCCAAAGCCCCGGCGTAGCCACCAAAATCGGCCGCATTGGCAACTAACGAGCTAAATACATCAAGCTCATTGCCCAGCCAGCCCTCGAAGGCCTCCGCGTCAGCTGCAAGCAACGGCTCTCCGGCAGAGCCTCCAGCCTCGGTCAGACAACAATCAACCTTACGCTTGACATTCTCCATACTTTTCCGCCAGGATTTGCCCAAATCCACCAAGCGACCCTCGATAACGGCCAGCGCCTTGTCCTTCGCCTTTCCCTCGGCAATCAAATCAACATTACGCTTCGCCAGCTCAACTGCCTCCTCACGAGCCTTCGCGGCCTCCTCCGAAGCTTTCTTCAGTTCAATTTCTTTATTTTCCAAGCCTCGCGCAAGTCTGCTATTCTCCTTCTCAAGCTCGTCAAGCTGGCTTCTCATAAATTCCATGTCGGAGCCAACCTTCCGCCTTGCCGCATGGTTCAAAAGCATTAGCTCCGCCAGCTTAACGTCCACGTCGGCAAAGGTATCACCAACCGCCTGGTCCGCAAGTCGAACCTCCGCCTCCGGCACACAAATGCGGCCGAAGATTCGGCCTAAAAAACGCCTTTCCTCCGGGCCACACTGCAAGTGACATTCCCGAAGGTCCGGACTAGTAAACAGCTCCGTCGCCGGATCAGAAATCCCAAGCCTCTTAGCATACTCCGGAAGGCTCGACCGATTCGCCTCGCCAAACGGTCTCTTTCCCCGGACCCGGTTGGACTCAAGTTCTCCACCAAACTCCACACCCTCTACCCACAGATGCGAGCCCGCAAAGCTGGAAATCGACCCTCGTCGAGGGCTGCCTGGCTCAACGTCTTGTGCGATGTCGACCGCGCTCTGGTCAACCATCGCATCAGCACTCAGCGAGGCTGCACCTCCGATAGACACATCTTCATCGGTGTCATGACCCTCGCTGGAGCTCTCGCTGCTTTCCTCGGACGAACCCTCGTCCGTCTCCCCCTCCTTTCCAGTTTTCTCCTCCCCCACCCCATCATCATCAGACCGATCCTCGTCGCACGACATCTGAATTAAAGCGCTGATCCCCCCAACGCGAGGCACGCGCCCCCCAACTATAACGGCACCCCGGCCGCTTGGAGCTACGGCCGAGGAGGAAGAAGTGCCGGCAACACCAAAACCAGCAGCGACCTTCGTCGCAAGCACCTTCGCTCGGCCGCCAACGCCGCCACGGCCACGGCCACGACCTCTCTTCGGCCGCGACACAAAATCCCCCCCCCCCTCGGTGGCGGCACGTTTCCTTTTCTTCGGCGCGTCATCGCTCGAAGGGGCGGGCCAGTCCTTGTACCGGATCCCAAGAATGTCAAACATCCTGTTCACTCGACCTCCGCTACCCACCGAGCTGTGGATAGCCTTCACCTCCAATATGGATAATTTCCCAACAAGCTCTTCAGCCCACTGCTGAACCCGCTTGTAAACAGCTTCGTTCCCATCCTCGCGCCTCGGAAACTTTGCAAGAACTTTTTCCCAAACCTTGTTCAAATCAACTATCGGTTTCTTCAAACCCTTAGCCTCATACTTGGGGTCCTCCCCGACTCCAAACCATTTTTGCCTTCGGCTAAGGGGCCACACCTTCGCACAACAATATTCTTCGACCAAGTCGCGGGCGCACTGAGAGCGCGCCACAACCCTCAAGCAATCAACCGCAGCATGAGCCTCGGCGCTCATCTTGGCCTCGGCGCCGACATCTCCGAGAAGCGGAAGCTCGCCGCAAAGCTCGACGTCGCCACTAAGCTTGTAGTAAAACCAAGATTCTTGCCATCCGCTGCTCCACTTATTCTTCTGGGCCTGCACCGGCACCTCCGACCCAGCGCGATAGCAGAATGTGTACACAACAAACTGTCCAAGACGAGTGTTACCTTCGCCACAATCCATCTTGCGGGGCTGCATGTGCACACGATGAGTGCGTATAAAACCCTCGACGTGTGGAGCGGTGCCCTGAGAACGGCATGCCCACACGTACACTGACATCTTCGTAAAACAAGAAGGCGTCAACTGATGAAATTTCAGGTTGAACCTTCGAAGAACGGAGGTCACAAAGGAAATCACCGGAAAGCGAAGGCCAGCCGAAAAAAATTCTTCAAAGACCACAACCTCATCCGCCTCTGGCTTCGGAACGGTCTCCCCACTACTGGTCCTCGCCTTGCCTTCCTCAATCCAGCCCCACCTCACATAAGATGCAATCTCACTGGCGCAAACCCGGCTAAGACCAAACTCGAAGGTAACCCCATCATCCGCGACGGCGGGAGAACCAGCCCGAGCAGTCTGCTTCAATCTGGCCATCCCTTCAACTACCAAAAACTATCAAAAAAACCTTCGCACACAAATATGTTCGCCAATGCCCGTCCAAACCCTCGCACGCAAGCTAAAACAAACCTTCGCTACAAGCAAATCGCAACAGCAGGACGACTATAGTAGAGGACACAATCAAAACTCTTCACCCGCTCTTTCTATTTATAGGCCGGGAGACGAGCCCCTCACCCCACGAAATCGGCACGACAACCGAAAAACGCGGCGCAAAAAACGAAACAGGCTTCAATAGTACAAACAACACCACAACGGCCCAGCCCAAAGCAGTCGCGGGCGTCGCTGCCGAGGGTCCCATTTATTGTCCCCATTGAAAGGCGCTGCTTGGGCCTAAACACGGTTTCTTTTTTAGATCCAAGACAACGAGGGGCTACTGTTGGGGGAAAGGACCCTCGGCAGAAGCGCCGCTCGAACTGGTGCTCGAAATTAACCCTCGCGCAATGCCTGTTGTCCTTGCGAGGTCCCTCTCCTACTGGGGACCGTTACTCTGACCCCCGGACGCGGGTTCAACCCTCGTCGCTCCGTTGCATTCCATGAAGGTCTAAGTCGATAGTCGCACTGCAGGAAACCCTCGCTGGCCCACAACGCCACCTTCGCTTGGAGCGAAGGTTCAAGCAAGCGGCGAGTGTGCGCTGCCCCGAAGGCGAGCGAAGCCGAAGGTCCGGCGAGCATGGCCGAAGGTCAAAACTTCGTTTTTCTCCCCCGAAGGCGAGTAAAGCCGGAGGTCCGGTAGATGGCGGAGGGGCGCGGGCCCAAGGGCGAGCGCGGCCGAAGGTCAAAACCTCCGCACCTTTCCCCGAAGGTGAACAAGAACCAGGTGGCGGCGCATTGGAGGGTGGCCAATTAGGGTTTCCGCTTCAGCTGTGTATTTACGCTTTTGCCCTTCCTCCCTGCGTGGAGGTGAGGAATCTTCCCTGTACCCTTTTGTAATTTGGCCCGTGCCCCTTGACATTCCCTATAAATACCAAGGGATGAACAGTGTAAGGGGACGACTTTTTGGGAAATTGAGCACCTTCCGCTTCCGCCTTACCTTCGCTACCGCATCCGACGCTTGGCCGCCTTCGCTCTTCCCCTGCACAAGTGCGGAGGTGGGGCAAGTGCGTTCCCAACATATATGAAAGATCAGATGAAAATGAGAAAAATATAGAAGAAGAAATATGGCAAGCAAGCTAGGCAGACAGATTGTTCTTTTTCAATTTCGTCGATCTACACTACTTCCTTTCCAAAGATGGGCAGCACATTTACAAAATCAAAAAAAACTTGTATGATCATCACTTACAATTACATTAGGCGTGTACGGTGTAGAACTGGCCTATATATACAAACTAAAGAAAGCAGCAGGACATGCAGCATGCAGCATGCAGCTCAGCTCGCTGGCCTAGCTAGGGAAGCTGAAGTGGAGTAGGAGGAGCCATGGGGCGACGCCTCCACAGGTTGACCTCCTTCCTGGGCTCCGAGGCTACCACCCCGCCGCCGAGCACCAGCGGCGCCGAATGCGCGACGAACCCGTCGTCGTCCTCGTCGCTGTCATGGGCCCTCCTCTCCTCCTCCTCCTCCCGCCAGTCGAAGTCCTGAAACGCGGCGCGCCCGCTCGCGAACCGCTTCATCTGGCCGAGACTCGCCTGTGCCGGTGGCGCCCCGTCGTCGCTCTCTTTCCCGTGATTGATGACAAGGCCGTCGTCTTTGGACGACGACGCCCTTGATGTTGATGATGACCGAGGACGCGACCTGCTGCGCCGGAAGAAGGACATCCGCTTGACGAGCGGCGAGCGCTTGGTGGTGGTGGTGGGGGGCCGCGGCGGGAGCGGGCAGGCGCCGCCGTTCTTGCCGCAGGGGTTGACCTTCTTCTGGCGCCTGGAGCTGCTCCGCTTGATCTGGCCGATGCAGGACACCTTGGGCGACGACGGCTCGGGCGTCACGTACCCGGACGACCGCTTCCTCCTGCCGCGGGCCTCCGGCGGGACGATGGAGACGATGGGGCCCGAGAAGGCGTTGCGGTGGTTGAAGGAGGACCTCCTGCCGCCGCTAAAGCCGCTGGACGGGAAGGTGGAGGAGAAGGAGGCGACGGTGGACTTGAGGAAGGAGGCCAGCCCGCCGGCGGCGGTGAAGCTCCTTGACCTCGCGTGCTGCTTCTTCTGCTTCTTCTCCATGGAACGAACGAACGGACGAACTGAACGAACTTCTTCTTGTTGCTCGCCTCGCGCTGGAGCTTGCGTAGCTAGAATTATTCTTGGCTGCTGAGACCTGGAACTCGCGAGGCCGGTGGATGCCTTTTGCGTATGGATCAGTATCTCCTCGGCCGCTGGACGCTGGTTGCTTCTCCTTGTCGATCTCGAGAGGGGCTGTATATAGTACGGCTTCAACTCCCAAGGTTTGGTGACTCGGATGGGGGCTCGGGGTCGGGGAGCTGCTTGCTAGGAGACGAGTGAGTCGCGTGTGGTGGCGCGGTCAAACAGAGAAGGAGTAGCCGGCCGGCGTTGGATCGGATCGGATCGGATCGCGCGAGAGCTGACGGTGGCGGGTGGTGCTACTACTCATTAATCTCGCGGTGGAACGGCCAGCACCAGAGCACGGGCAGCACACAACGGGCCTCGCGTTGAAGCGGTTTTTCTGTGACTCGTCTCGCGCCTCGCGACCGGGTACGTGCGACCTGTGGTTGCAGCGGCCGAAATTCCGCGGGCGGAAGGCAGGGCCCCTGTCCATGTCCACAGCGGTTGGTGCCAGACGGCCAGTGCGCGTACCCACGGGCGCGACGCGGTTGGTGCGATGCGGCGCGAACGGCGGTTTCCTCCCCTCGCGCCCTGGGTGCCGGTGCGCGCGAAGCGTGTCAGCGTGTGGTCGGCAGCGGTGCAGGAGGATCCCGGCGACGCCTTTGCTCTGCTGGCGTAGTGGCGGCGTGGTACAGTGACCGCGGTTTTCGAGTGTTCACATTTGCCGGCTACTAGCAGCGACTACGAGTAAAATGAGAAAGGCGACGGGTCGATAAAAGATGGGGGAAAGCTTCGCCATGGCCACACCACACTGTTACCACTAACTAGATTGCACTAGTACATAACGATACAGTACAGGCGGTTGTTTGTGAACCGGCTGTGGAAAGTATTTTCACAGGCGGGTCTCCGTTGAAAAAAGGATTTTAAATATGGTGAGGACCTCATCGCCCAACGCCCGCCCGTCTCCGTCGCAAGTCGCGGCATTTTTCGCGCAAAATCCGCGGCTAACGCGGCCGGTGGGATTCGAACTCACGACCTCGCCCTCGCGCGGAGGCTACTCTACCACTACACCACACGCTCACATGTGTTCAAATACCACTTCGGTTCCCCACATATTATACAAATCCGAGTATAATTTGCTTGTTTGAGGTTCTAAACGATTTCAAATCAAAAAATTGTCAACTACAAAGTTTCATAACTTTTCGAGACGAACAACTTTTGTATTGGTCATTTCTCCATCCGAGGTCGTTTACAAAATTTGAATTTCAAATTTGAGACCATTCAAACATATTTTTCGATGACAAGATGACTTCAAATTAAAAAGTTGTAATTTATAAAGTTTCATAACTTTTTGAGACGAACAACTTTTATTTTGGGTGTTTTCTCATCCGAGATAGTTTGAAAAAATCAAATTTTAAAAAACACATCTATTTCTACTGGCGGTTGTCTTAACGAACCGCCTGTAGAAATGGATTTCTACAGGCGGTTCGTTAAGACAACTGCCTGTAGAAATAAGACATTTCTACAGACGGTTGTCTTAACAAACCGCCTGTAGAAATCCATTTCTATAGGCGGTTCTAGACTTGAGGTCCACCGGTTCATTTCTACAGGCGCGTGGTAACTCAAACCGCCAGTAAAAAAAAATTGAGGCGCTAGGAAAAATCATCATTCTACTAGTGTTGATTCTTTCTTTATGTGTATATATATACTATAAGTAACGAAAATAATGGCGCAAATTGACCGAGTGAACTGAAGCCCATCATCCATCCACCAAACACGCCGTTTGCATTTCCCAATCGTGCGTAAATTAAGACACAGTCCTATGTTACTAGTTAAATAGAGTAATATATATTCTACCGTCCAGTTTATTGTTGGAAAAACATTCGCACTACCACCTATGAACAGCCAGCCAGCAAGGCCGTCGTCGTGTACGGACCCGGCAATAATTCTGAATTTTAATGGAGAAGATTGACCGTGAGCAGAAGAAAAACGATGAGCGGAATTGATCGACGAAAGACCTGCAGCTAATATTAGCTATCCCTGTCGGGATAGACGTTTCCACTCGTAAAGACTCACATAACGATGATAAGGTATGGTCCACGTCAGCTGCGTGCCTCTGTACTGATCACGCCACCGCTCATCACGCAAAGGGTGTCATGAGTTACATAACATGTCTTCATTCAGAATGGGTGCGCTATGTAGGACCAAAGGATCTAAGTTGAACTTGTATATGTGATCATGTTTAGTTGTCTTTGATATTGGTCCGTTACGAAATAAGATCGTGTTTGGTTGCATGTATCGATCGAAGTTCTAGGCGTCTGACATATGGGCCCTGCATCCTGCATAAATCAACTCGTCCTTTATGGTCAAGTCGTCCTTTATCGAGAGGGAAACTCAATTTTTTCAGATGAAATGTCTATATTATGACGGTCTCAAATGTATGACAGGAAACAAGAAAAAGATATAACACAGGCAACCAAACACGAAGGACAAACGAAACAACATAGATAAATGGTATAGAGATGAGCTGCTATGTGCTACCAATCAGCCTAAATACATGGCCATCCATGGATAGGTGACCAGTGACCGTCACAATCATCAGTACAAAATCCCAACTCACTTTCTTGAAAGGGGACATATGCTATGAAAATCAGTCTCCTGTGCAAACTATAGAAACTTTAATCAAGACCACAAAAATCTAATCCGATGATGGGTTATTTTAGCACTTAAACCCCTCCACTCATCTCATTCTAATCTAAATAGGCGTGGGCACAACGTAGGAGTTTAAGTGCTAAAATAACTCACTTTTATCTCTAACCATCGGATTAGATTCATGTGGTCTTAATTAGAGTTTTTATAGTTTACACATAGAGCTAATTTCTATAGCATATGTTGCCTTCTTAAAACAGTTCCCACTAGTCGGTCACACGAGGGTGGCGGGTGGCCCAACATCTCTCTGTTACATTAATGGGCCTAAACTGCAATAAGGCCTCACTCCCTCAAGCCTGAACTCCTACAGGCCCAAGACAATCGAACTCGACTCGATGCTCAAAAATCCCAAACCGAAAACCCTACTCGAAGCTTTCCAGTTTCCATCCTCATCGGCGAACGGCGATTGCTCCTCCCAGCCTCCGCCACGCCGCGGCACCATCTCCGGCCACCGCCACGCCATGGCTCTCTTCCTCAAGCCCAAGCGCCACCTCTCCGCCACCGGCCGCATCGTCTTCCTACGCCGTCTCTGCGAGGGCTCACCGAGCCCGCCGCCCCAAACGGACACGGACCCGTCGCCCCCGCCCCTGACCCGCGACGACACCAAGCTCCTGGACGCCCTGCACGCGGCGCTCCTCGACCACCGCCGCGCCAACCCGACCGCTGAGCTCCCGGTGTCCCCGCCGTTCGACACGCTCCCGTCCCTCTCGCCCACCGTCTCCGACCTGCTCCCTTCCCCGCCTCCGCCTCACCTCCCGCTCCACCTCCTCCGCCGCCTCCTCGCGCTCCGCCGCGGCGTCCCGCTCCCCGAGGCCGCCGCCTTCTTCCGCCACGTTGCCCCTTCCCTCCCCGTTGCCTCCCTCCCTGATCTCTACGCCTCCATGATAGACCTGCTCGCGAAGCACCACCATTTCCCGCTCGCGCGCCACCTGCTCGACGAAATGAGGGAGCGGGCCGTCCCCATCTCGTCGCGGCTCATCGTCGCCCTGATCCGCCGGTATGTCCGAGCGAAGATGCCGTCGGAGGCCGCCGACCTGTTCCGTCGCATGGACGAGTTTGGGGCCGGTGCTCCGGAGCCTGCCACACTGGCATCCCTCCTGGCTGCTCTATCCAAGAAGCGCCTAGCCAGTGAGGCGCAGGCGCTGTTCGACAGTTGCAGGACTGTCTTCACACCGGATGTTGTGCTCTACACAGCCGTGGTCCACGCGTGGTGCCGCGCCGGGCAGCTCGATGAGGCGGAGCGCGTGTTCACAGAGATGCAGCAATCAGGGATCATGCCGAACGTGTATACCTACACTGCTGTGATTGACGCAATGTATCGTGCCGGGCAGGTTCCCCGTGCACAGGAGCTCCTGTGCCAGATGATCGATTCTGGGTGTCCCCCAAACACAGCGACGTTCAATGCTATCATGCGGGCACATGTCAAGGCTGGCCGTTCTGAGCAGGTGATGCAGGTGCATAACCAGATGCAGCAGCTTCGGTGTGAGCCGGACATTATCACATACAATTTCTTGATCGAGACACATTGTGGGAAGGGGCAGGGCAACCTTGATGCAGCACTGAAGGTGCTTGACAAAATGACAGCAAAGAAGTGTATTCCTGACTGCCACACATTCAATCCCATGTTCAGGCTGTTACTTGTGCTTGGCAACATAGGTGCTGCACATAAGTTGTATGAGAAAATGAGGGAGCTGCAATGCAAGCCAAATGTCGTGACATATAATTGCCTTCTAAGGTTGTTCAATCAGGAGAAGTCAATGGACATGGTTCTAAGGATGAAGAAGAACATGGATGCGGAAAGAATAGAGCCAAACATGCACACCTATGCGGCTCTGATTGAAGCATTCTGTGGGAGGGGAAACTGGAAACGTGCACACACAACACTAAAGGAAATGATCGAGGAGAAATCCTTTAAACCTTCAAAGCAGGTGCGTGATATGGTATTGGTCCTTTTGAGAAAGGCTGGACAGCTCAAGAAGCACGAAGACCTTGTTGAACTGATGGTTGATCGGGGGTTTATTAGCCACCCTGCTAATGATGCATTGTGGGGCACACTATCTGCTTGCTGATCTTCAGGTGCTAGATTGTTATGGAAGTGTAGTCACACATAAAAGGTGTCTTTTTCTTATGTGCTGTGCCCTAATAAAGCTTCCTGAGTAAAATTCATCGGGTTAGATGTATGAGGGTCAAATTTGAGTGCTGCAAGTGACGTGGAGTTCATTGGACACTAGCTTAGCTGTTCAGCGAAGTTGATTAATGGTGGAGGTGACCATTTCTGGCCTAAACTTGTGAAGCTGAGTCTTAGGTTTAGGCAAGGAAGTTTACAAACAAAGAATCCCCTATTGCATTCGCTTCTAATGTTTGAAGTATTTTGTTTGGAATCATAAGTAGGGCCTTAGGGTGGATAGAGTCGGGTGAGGACAAGCTGGATCTTAAAGTCATATCCTCTTGTAGCCAAACTATTAGGTTGCCAGTTTTGGTACCAGAAAACTCCAGAAGAAATCTTGGCATCAGTTTTTGGACCTTGCCTGTTGGACTCCAAATCCAATCCCTTTTTAGGTTTGGCAAATTGTACTAAACTGCACTTTTTAGGTATATTTGTACTCGTCGTTGTTTCAGCTTTACGGGACATTTTAGGTTTGCATGTTGCAATCATATAGTGATTAGCATTTTTGAAGATTTATGGTGGCATTCATTCAATTAGAGGTGCTGAGATGTACAATGCAGAGGACCAGCAGTCCTTGCTTCACATGATTTGAACTGTTTCAAAATGATTTAATAGCATGAGAACCTTACTTATACTCCATATGTTGTATGATGGAGTAGTCGCGACCGACTGCATTCCATATACGATCAATCTTCAGCTTGAAAGGTCGGTATGTTTTCTGGTTTCACTTATCTGTTACTGAACTACCAACAGTGTCTTCCTGCGTAAAGACCTGCTGAGAATTGTTTATTTGATTTTCTTCCTGCAAAACCGACCTGACGAATTCTTTATTTGCTTGTCTAGCTTGCCTTTTCTCAGTAGACATTTGCATCTGGGGTGGGGATTCCTGCTAATCTGCTTATGTTTCTGTGTTTCTGTTATTCGCTTCGTCGTTTGAAGTAAAGGTTTAGACTGCCGATTTGAACTTTTGATCTGCCAACTTTTTATGATATTTCAATGCTTACCTGGTGTTCAAGTGATTGCTCTGACACAGGAATAACTGAACTTTATACTCTCTTTTTGCATACCACATTTGTTCTAGCATCATCTGTAAGGCCTAGTTTGGGAACAGGGGCCAGATCTGCCCTGGGTATCAAACCCCCGACGAGGATTTAAGTGGCAGGTCATATCCCCGGGAGCCTTCCCCCTTCCCCGGTCACCGTTTGGAAGCAAAGCCGAAGTAAACAAGATGTGCGTACACACTTGAATGATATGGCTATATTGATTACGAGCTGCTTGTTATAAGCCGTAAATTGCACAAGCCAATATTCTGATACTCCAAATAAATACTGAAACACAATTCAAAAAATATATAAAAAAGAACATAAAAAAATATATTTCCTTAATCAAATGAGGCAAACGTCCACAACTGTTAAATATCTTCCTGGTGAACTATGAGTAACATCTCAGCCCAATCTATACACCTCTGCTCTTAATTCAATACATTAGGTATAGCATAAACTTTAGTATTTCGCAAACGAATTTACGAGTTATTCTCAACCAGTGTACTTCCTCCGTCCCTAAATAAGTGTCGTCCGGAAAGCGTGTCTGTGAGGGAAATACGGATTTCTAGAGACACTTATTCTGGGACGGAGGGAGTATGTCTTTAGAACCTTGAGTTTCAAATACCAAGATATTGTCGTCCTTGTGATATATTGCATGCTGCAAACTAAGAAATTGTTAGTTGAAGGCAGACAGATTGACAGTCTACACATAGGTGACATGCAACAAATATCAATCCAATACCAGAATAGAGAAAAATTGTTGACCAGAACTTGAACTAGGCAGTGCAATAGATGCTCCAGAACTTCCACCATTCTATGATGAATTTTTCACAACAATGTCATATGGAATCACAATGCCATTGTTCAGGGCAATTTTTTTAGATGATAGCACAAGAGTTAATCATGATGCGCATAATCTAGATTGGTTATTTAAGAATCTAAATTGGTTATTTAACTGACATCATATACCAACGAGGTATTCTTTGCACATCGATAAAAGCATGCTCGACAAGAAAAAAAATAGAACAGTTATCTTGCAGGTCATGGCAAATGCTAATTAAACAGGTTTTGGCAAATGACAAATGCAAGTAGCTAGCTAGTAAGGAAGAAGCGAAACCGTTTATATTTGTACAGACTGATAGAACATATGTATTTGCACTTTCGCAGATATGTATACAATCAGTCTATCAGACTCATCAATCCATGGAAGAAAGATACCAAACGACCTAAAGTGCAAGTCTGAGCCAGCTAACAGAGGGGCCGGGCACTAGAACATCATGCACATATGTTTCCATCGACCTATGTAAGTCCTTGGGGATACATATGAGTTAATTAAGCAATTAAGCCATGAAATAATATACCCTCCTATCTCTCCCTCTCCTCTACATTTCATCCTTCCAACATAGGTCGGCAGCAGCAAGGCACAGAGCCAGTTTGGTCCTGCACCTTTGCTTCCCCTGCCTGGCCGTAACAACATTTCCACTAGAGACATGTATTTTTCATAAAATAATGTATTTTGTGAGAAAGTACCATGGTTGAAATTGATCAAAGCAAATAATAATGACCTCTTAAAATCTTTCATTTGCTGCTAATTGGCATACTTGCAGCTGTGTCATCACCTCCTCCTGCCAAGTGCAAGACGAACACAAAGCAGTTAATTCTGACAATTTTGCAAATTGACTGCTCGAGCAAGGGAGGTAGACATCAGATCATAACTGAGTAATGTCCTAGTAACTTCTCTCAGAGAAAATGGTACAAACACACAGTTGGTACCTAAATTTTATGGTTGATCTAGCAGCTACAGTGTCTTTTTATTACCCGATTTACAAAAATATGAAGTGCAATGTAGCTTATCATTGTTCTTTTCAAATCTGCCAGCAGGATTATAATATTTTTTACTAGCTACTGAATGATCAGTTCGGCCGAGAATAATCTTACTACAACCATTACCCATATGAAACAAAGTAAGTTATCTAATTAACTAATTGCTATAGTGCTATAATAGTGCAGGACTTTTTATATCTATTGCTGATCTAGTGGCATGTCTGTAAAGAATGGGTATACAAATCTCATGCATGTTTCAAAGATTTGAAAAAGGCAACTTCTGATAATGTAAGAATCTCTTAATCTGACGTCAACAAACAACAGAGAACCACCACCATCCAGCAGGCCTAGATCAAAACCACACAACAACCCAGGTCCAACAAAACTGAATCAACTCACAGTTTCTAAATGTAGCAACACTACGTAGCATTTCACACGCAAGGAATCAAGAAGCAGCATACTGCATACCATAGATTAGACTTGGATCTTGAAGCTGACCTAGATGGATCTTGAAGCTACGCCTGAGATGGAGATAGAGGTGGCGGCGGTCGCGTGTCGACGACGAGGGGGATCCAGGCAGTCGTGTATCAAGGGTGAGGCCAGCGGAGATAAGGCGAGGAAGGCCGTGACGGCAGCGGCGGCGAGGCGAGGAGGGCAGGGACGACAGAGAGCGAGGAGGACGTCAACGGCGGCGGGATGAGGACGGCGTCGACGGTGGAGTGGCGAGGAGAGCGTCGATGGGTCAAGGACGTCATCGATGGAGGCGGTGGTGAGGTCAAGACGGCTGGCGGCAGCGGCGGCTGCGAGACGCTTTCATCGCACGCGTCGCCTCGCTCGGGGAAGAACTGCCCGAACCCGAGCGTGTGGCGGTGTGGGATGAGCCACCCCGGGGAAAGGACAGGTCTCGGGTCGAGCTCCCCCTTCGCGCGAGCTTCAAATGCAGGGGAATCTGGTCCGTGGTTGAATTCCACGCGGGGCTTCTCTCCCGGGGAAAGGGCCGGGGTATCCACGGGGGTGGCTGCTTCCAAATCTCTACAACTAAAAAAAAACATCAAATGTCCAGATCTGTCAGGCAGACCAAAACTGCTTGTTTCATGATATGTCACTACGGTCTTTTCTCCACCCCTCATATGCCACTCTTAAAATAATTATTTTACTACATTTTGCACTATGTCACTTCCCACCTCTTTCGTTCAGACTCCTTTCTCTTCTATTTTTAAATCAAACACAAGAATCTCTGCAACTAAAAAACATCAAATGTCCAGGTCTACCAGACAGGACCAAAACTCCTTGTTCCATGATATGTCACTACGGTCTTTTCTCCACCCCTCATATGCCACTCTTAAAACAATTATTTTACTACATTTTGCACCATGTCACTATCCACCTCTTTGAGTATCGTTCAGACTCCCTTCTCTTCTATTCTTAAATCAAACACAAGAAAAAAAAATTGCCCAATTATTTTATTATTAATCTAATATAAGATATCACAGAGCATATCTCTTGAATTTTGCTGTAATCTTATCTTGTTTACAGGACTACCTCATGTGCAATAAATCAATAATTTGTGTAGCTAGTAAACTTATGCATACTAATATGATAATGTTTTCAAGACATTGTTCACAGCTTTGGTCTGAGATAAAAATATTACCCGCATTAAAAATATTACATGAGTTTCCCCAAAACATGAAATATGATGGTATATTTATTGATTTATTAAAACATGACACTTTTTTAAGAATAATATACACGTTCATATTAAATTATTGTGATATTTTTTTTCCCGTCGCAACACACGGGTATTATCCTAGTGAAGCCTAAAGAACCTGTAATTCCTGTTTACCATATTAGCGTCAAGCTGTGTAGCAAGTAGCCACACAAATAATCAATGTGATCTACACAAAGGACAACATTAGTAGGCATCACGCCGGAACTTTTTGCGGCGTTTATGTTGCAACCTCGCTCTTTAGCTCTTATCAGGACTGCACGCTTAACTCCATCTAATATGTTCGGTTACTCCCAATCTAATGGTTGATGTTCTATCTTTTATGTTGTCCGATCCGCTCGGTATCAAATGGTCGGTGCACTACTGCACTTTGTTCGGCCGGTGCAAGTGCAACGCACTGGTACACCCCTTCGATTTGATATGCAGCTATCCGTTCCTAGCCTACACTACTACAGTATATGCTAGCTTTCGAGCTGCACATGGCAGCAGGGCATCTTTGGGTTGTATGCTTCCCGGCGGAACTTTGAGGCATGAACGGCAACCTGACAAGTGACACCCGGACGTGTTTGCACGAAACGAGTCTTCCCGAGTCTCCTTGAGAAACTTGACCGGAATCTTGTATCGGCTGCATGTGAACCTCTACTTTTTCGCCGTCCAGCTTCTTCTCAGATCCCATTGCCTGATTGGTTCTGTTCGGCGCCCCCCGCTAGATTAACATGGAGCAGGTTGCCGTAATCATCTTTTCTTTATATGCCGGTGAGGCTTTTGTTTACTGCAACCAGCGCAGGTGGCTTGCTATGCTAGGTGCCGTAATCATCGCATTGGCAATAGCATAAGGCCAATCTCGGTCAGGTTTTATTTGAGTTTCATTTATATTAAATATGTTGTCACATTAGCGTTTTTGATGACATGACATTGTACTTAAGAAGAGAGAAGAAATGAGTTTCATCTAGATGAAACTCTTTTGACATGAATATCAATTCTCTATAAGTCATGAAATTTAATGCCTATGAAACTTTAGAATTAAACTATCACTCTCAATGGAGAATTTTATTCAAGTTTTATTTTATTTCATATGACATGACAGCACCATTGAGATTGGCCTAAGTTCATCCCTCCTTTTCTCATGGATTGTCAGTTTCGTCAGCTCGATTTTCAAATCATTTCGCAAATAAAAATCTGCTTTCAAAATTGGATTGCAACAGGGTTCACTTTCACGGTTTTACTACCGTGTACCGTCTCTGTTTACTATGGAGTAATAACAGGGACTGCAACAGCTCACGCAGAGCGGCAGAGGCATGCAGTACGGTCCAAACAAATCCAGTGCGGTGGATTGCTTTCCGAATCCTGAACACTCGCCCTCACACACCAGACTTGACTGTGCCAGAGACATCTCTCGCCGCGCGCTGCATTCCATTCCAGCGCCCCGACGACCCAAATCCGGACGTGGCCCAGGCGCTAGGCCCCAGCCAGCCACCCGCATTGTTTTCGTCTCCCGCGTCCCGCCTACAAGGCCTCCCGGAGATGCCGAGCCGTGCCAGGCACACATCAGCACATGCGACCCTCCCTTCTTGTGCCGTCGTTGTGCGGTGCGGCCAGGCACATCTCCACAAGCCGAAGAAGGCCAAGGAGCGAAGGCCAAGCGTGGCGTCTGCCGTCGCCTCCAACGCGCGGCGTTTCCAAGCGCAGCCGCTTCCACGAAGGCATCGCCCCGTTTGGCGTCTTCCGTGGCGCGCGCCCCTCTAAAGCTTCGCCCGCGCGCGCACACGGCCGGGCCAGGGCCACTTGACTTGAGTGAGCGAGCGAGCGAGCTGTTCTGTTCTCCCGTGACCTTGTCTCTGCCGAGGCGCAACACCAGCCAGCCAAGCCATCATCATGGGCGCTGCCGCGGCGGAGGTGGTGGCGGCGCCGAGGCCGCCGTCGGCCACCAAGAGGAGGTCGACCACGCTCAAGTTCCTGTTCGAGCTCGAGAAGCCGGACGGCCTGCTCCCCGGCACGGCCAAGCTGCCGCCGCCCTCCCCGGAGCCCGAGGCGGACAGCCTCATCGACAAGATCGCCTCGTGCGACCGCGTGTTCACGTTCGCCGACGGCCCGGCCGAGCGCGAGGACGAGCGGGACGCGAAGCGGGACCGGCTCGTCGAGGTGCTGGCCGCCGTCCGCTCGTCCAGGTCCAGCGCGGGCAAGCCGCCGCCGCAGCCGCAGCCGCCGCCGCTGGACCACCGCGTGATGGTGGCGCTCGTGAGAATGGTCGGCGCCAACCTGTTCCGGGCAATGCCGCCGTCGGCGTACCCGGCGCTGCTGCCCCCCGACGGCGTCGACGAGGATGCGGCGGTGATGGTGCTGGCGCCGTCGTGGCCGCACCTCCAGGTGGTCTACGACATCCTCCTCGCCGTGGTCGCCGCGTCGGACGCCAAGACGCTGCGCCACCACGTGGACCGCGCCTTCCTCTCGTCCCTCCTCGCGCTGTTCGGCTCCGAGGACCCCCGCGAGCGCGACCGCCTCAAGACCGTGTACCACCAGCTCTACGCCAAGCTCACCTGCGAGCGCGCCTTCATGCGGCGCTCCATGGCCGCCGCGCTCCTGCGGCTCGCCTACGAGGCGCCCCCCGCCGAGCGCCACCGCGGCGCCGCCGAGCTGCTGGAGATCTGCGGCAGCATCATCAACGGCTTCGCCGTGCCGCTCAAGGAGGAGCACCGCGCGTTCCTGGCGCGCGTGCTGCTGCCGCTGCACCGCACGCGCTGGGTGCACACGTACCACCGCCAGCTCGCCTACTGCGTGCTCCAGTTCCTGCACAAGGAGCCCGACCTCGCCGCCGCCGTCGTCACGGATATCCTGCGCCACTGGCCCGTGACCAACTGCCAGAAGGAGGTGCTGCTCATCGAGGAGCTCGAGGAGATTCTCGAGGTGCTCCAGCCCAAGCAGTTCCAGAACCTCGCCGTGCCCATCTGCTCCCGGATCGCCCGGTGTGTCAGCAGCTACAGCTCTCAGGTTCGTTTTGGCGCGCTACTTGGTTTATTAATTTGCCCAGTTATTCTTGGTTTTTCTCATGTACTACCCGTATTAAAAAATTTGTTAAACATACTTGGCTGCAATGCCGCTGACCACATATGTTTGCACGAAATTTATTAACTCATTTTCCGAGCGTGTATATTTCTTTTGCAACTGAGTTCGGTCAGTTTCTAGAAATGTGATCACTGAACATACCGTTAGACAGGCCACTTTCCTAAATACTCCTCATACATGCTGGAGATTCAGATTCAGCGCCACGCCCCCGTCGGTTCAGCACCTTTTTCTTTTTTTGAAACTTCAGCACCATAGTAGTTGGGTACATGTGGGAGGGAAAAAAGAGTCCTTTCACTGAATAGCGGTTGATCGATAAAGTAACTTTATAAAGCGGCGTCACTTTACTTTGTCGAACTTCACGTACGCCGTTCGTGTAAGTAATTCGATTTCACCAAGAGGACACTTTTTTGCACATCATCTCATGTCCCAGCTCTAATGAAATGTGATCGTGATGATAATTGTTTCAAGCACTGCGTCTGATTGTCTGGGTCAACCGAACTAACCAACCCGAATTCAGTAAAGCTTCCACTCAAAAGATTCCGTAATGAAGCTGCTTTTATAAAGTGGTGGTGATGATTTCACTCTATTGTTATTCGTCCTAGGTTTCGTGACGTGTAATCCAGTCCTTCACGCTGTCTATTATTACAGCTCTAGCACCGCCCATGATTGAATTTTAGAACCTCACGGTCACGGATTCCGGTACGGCTGATGCGTCATCAGGTCGGAATCAAGCTGACAGAATTTGTTGTCTCATTCAGGTGGCGGAGAGGGCGCTGTACGTGTGGAACAACGAGCGGTTCGTGGAGCTGGCGACGGCGTCGCCGGACGTGATGGAGAAGATCCATGCCGGCGTTCGTGGCGAGCGTGGAGAGCAACCTGGAGCTGCACTGGAGCAAGTGCGTGCAGCAAGTGACGGCCAGCGTCAAGTCCCTGCTCGAGCAGGTGGGCGCCCGACCTGTACGCGCGGTGCGCCGACGACCTCGCCACGCGCCGGTCCGAGGCCGAGGTCGCGGCCGCCGTGCGGGACGCCGGGTGGCGCAAGCTCGAGACGGCGGCCGCCGCCGCCGGCAGCGGCGGCACCACAGATAGCCCGCGGTGGTGCGACGGCGTGTGTACATGCGTGAGTGGTGGTTGTCGTATACCGTACGTGTGGATGCGCCACGTACGGCGCCGCGATTGGTGGCGGCGGCGTCGCAAGCGCGCCATGCATTCTGGCTGGCACTGGCGACGGCGTAGCGGCTGTAAGACCGTACTACGTTGTTGTGCAAGCGAAGTTTGTGCTCCGTGGTACTACAGTGCCGATCCGTCGCCTCCGTGTCTCTCGCCTTGTCTGGCGAAAACCGCGGGCCGCCGGCGACCGCTAGCGGCTTGCGACATGTGACTCCCCCCGGCGAGCCCGACAGCGGCGCGCGTGAACCACAGCGCTGTCAGGATTTGGAAGCGACCGTGCGAGGAGGCCCGTGTCGCGTGGCGCCGTGGTAGGACGTGGGGGCGACAGTTTTTTTGGACGTTCGGACGTCCGGCGCGGTAGGACGTTTCTCGGCTCGCCCCTCCACGCCGATCCGAATCCAGCGGTCGAGAGAGGCAAGCTGTCTGTCAGCCGAGTCGCTTGTCCTCTGCTTCCTCTGAAATGGTCAGGGGCGATGGATGATGGATTATACTAGTACGAGTATACACTGAAAAGGTTGACTGTGTCACTGCATCCATGTGATCTCAAATGGGTGCGACAGGCATTCTACGGCGCCTAGTGAAAAAGACAACGGCAAAAAAGTGAAAAACCCTGAACAATGTGGCAGTGCTTCATGCACCTACGCACCAGACTTTCACTTCAAGCGATTTTTTTGTTGTTTGTTCCAAGATTACACGAGGAAACACATCAGGATCTCCTAAGTGAATGAATAAAGAAAAGAAAAAAAACTGAAAGAGAAAATACGGCGACAGAAAGGATTAGGGATGCAAGTTTAAATATTTTTATTATTAGATCGACTTAAAAATTGATCAAATAAACTAGAGTGGTGTTTTTATAGTTTGAGAAAATTAAAAAATAAACTAGAATAATATTTAACCGTACGTAATTAGTTAGCTGACCCAAAAAGTATTATTGGGTATCCACTTGCATCTCTAGCAGGGACCAAGCTTTTCCCAGCCCAAATCCGCGTGCAAGGCCTGGCCCAGTATCAAACCTGGTAGGTAGCCCGCGGGGCCGCATCCTAAGCACCCTAGCGGCCCAAGATTAAAGCAAGGCCCTCTTGTGCACATGCATCGGTGCGACGGCCCTTGTATATTGTGTAAGCATCGGTGAACATGGTCCTACACTGACAACAGCTTAGGTCGGCAGGACTCCTCCACCGGTTTCATGGATCGTTGGAGCTATTTTGTGTCAAATGAGACAAAATAAAATGGCTTCTCTAAAAAAACCCCCTTAAATCATGACAGAGCTTTAAAGTAGGATAAAGCTAAAAATAGTGGTTTTACTCAGCTTCATCTCATTCTACATGGTGTTTTGTGAGAGCATGTTTAAAAAACTTTATATATGGAGTTATTTTGGCAAACAATTTATCAAAACAGCTCCAACTTTATAGATAAAGGTGTTCATAAAGTCGAAGTCCCAAAAATAGCTTCACTAGTGAAGTGGAGCCGTACTTAACAGGGTCAGGACTGTAGGCATGATATAATCTAGTATTAACTTCATCCAAAAAAATACAACTACGTGTCACATGTCATACAAAGTGGTTCGTGTTTGACCAATTTTTTAATAAATAATATCTATATTTATAGTTTTAAATTAATTTATTATGAAAATACATTTCATAACTAATCTAATGATATTTATTTGATATCGTAAATATTGATACTTTTAAATCTATAATTAATCAAAGTTAAGGTACTAAAATGTGTTAGTGTACTACAATTGTATTTTTCTTAGAACGGAGGGAGTACTTATTACTATACTTGGACTTCGTTTGGCACTCCACCCGCTTGAAAGGCCGTTTGGAGCCGTTTTGTGTCAAACAAGATAAAATAGAACGACTTCACCCAAGAAACTTTTAAATTGTGCTCTCATCTGGGATGGAGCTAAAAATAGTGGCTTTATCCGACTTCACCTCATCTTATATGGCGTTCTGTGAGAGCATGTTTTAAAAAATATGCATGTGGAGCTATTTTGTCAAACAATTTACCCAAACAGCTATAGCTCTACCGGTGGAATTGTTTACGGAGCCAAAGCAAAAATTAAATCTTTACTAGTGGGGTGAAGTCATTCCAAATGGATCCTTAATTTGTTCACTTTTCTTATATTTTAGATGTCTAGTTTTTGTTGTACTTCAGGCAGGATGTAATTTTGTCATTGTTTGACAATGTAACCCTTTTGTAAATTATTTCCTATAAGTTGTTCTTTTAATTGTACTAGTTTGTTGTCTAAAATTATTGTTTGAAAAAACATACAACTTAAAATATAGCAGCATCTTAGGATCTGTTTGGCAGAGTTGTGCTCTTTGATTCTTTAGGGCCTGTTTGGCAGAGCTCCCAGAGCTGATTCTTTGCTGAATCCAGCAGGAGCTCTGCCAAACAGCTTTTTAGGGGGAAGTGATTCTCTGTTGATTCCGTGAAGTAATTGCTCTGCCAAACAACTTTTTAGGGGAAGTGATTCTCTATTGATTCCGTGAAGTAATTATCTGAAATGAACTAAGAGACTGAGAGCTGAAAAAAGTAGCTTCTCCTGATTCTGTGAAGTGATTCTCCATACTGATTTTAAGAGTTTACACTAAAGAATCAATGAGAATCACTTTCAGCCACAGAATCACTTCTCTCGGAGAATCAGCTTCTGTAGAGAATCAGAATCAAATAGAGTTCTACCAAACTAGCTCTTAGTTGTGCTTCCTGATTTTCTAGTAAAGTGATTCTCTTTGATGCTTTACATAAACTGTTAAAATCATAATAAAGAATCACCTTACGGAATTAAAAAGCTATATCCCTTATAAAATTGATAAAGAACGATTTCTCGCTGAAAAATATGTTTGGTCAGAAAGTGATTTTTGATAAGAATCGACTCAGACGCCCCTTAATTTGTTCCCAAACAACAGAAATTACTGGAGTGAACGACGTCCATGGCCCTGGCCCGCGTGTTGCTACCGAACACCGCAAGAATTTCGGAGCTGATTATTAGGACGACGACGACGACGACTCGACGAGTATCACAAGCGGCGTGCAGCCATATGCAGGCATGCCGCCAGGCCAGCGTCATGCGCGCGCAGGCAAAGGCAAGGCGTCGGCGTCGCCACGTCCGCGGACGCCTGCCGGTTAGCCGGGACCGTGGAGAACAGGCCCAGCAAGCTAGCGGATCAGGTCAGAAGAGGTGCACCTGCCGAGAGGAGAGGTTGCTGTGGCCTGTGGCTGTGGGGAGTATCATGTAGTACGGAATAGTACGGCTGTGCCGCGAGGCCAGACTGCCAGAGGCCTCACGGCACCGGCCACCAGACGTAGAAAACGAAAATGTTTAGCATGCGGCGGCGCCCGTCGTCGGTAATGACACGCCCGTGTACCGTTTCCATGACTCGAGAATTGATTAAACTGTAAACGGGGTTCAATCAACGTGACACAAATATCTTCCTACTTCTTGTACGCGCTTTTGCCAATCACAAGGGGGAAGGGAAAACCGGTCCAATTCTCCGGCCACCGTACAGGCGTCTTCTAGACGACGGTTTCGTTCTGTTAGTTCACCTGTAGCCCGCAGAGATTGAACATTCCAGCAGCACGCAAGTTTCCGCAGCCGGCACCCGAGCGGATAGAGTACTAATAACCCAAGTACAAAGGAGTTGCCGATTCCTTTCTGGACTGCTGGTATGCAGTACAGAGCGAGTGGCCGAAGAATTGAGACGCAACGCAACAGAGACAAGCCAGCGCCATCGGTTTCGTTTCGTGGCGCCAAGTGCCAACCCAACTGCCGTGTCCCTTTTCCCATTGGAGATCGAACAAATGCGACTTTTCCAGCATCAGCTCTGGGCCTCTGGCAGTGGCCCGGTGGACATGGCTCACCGAGCTACAGGCTCCGTCGGTGGACGTGGAGTGGAGTGGACGAAGCCCGTGTCGTGCCGTCCCTCCGTGCCGTGAGCGCCTTTTTCTCCGTGCAGTATGCAGACTAATATCATTTCTTATTTTCATACTAAATTCTTAAACTAAAATGACTGATTTATTATGAAAGAAAAAATATTTTTCACTACATATTTATATAGATTAAAGTCAGCTGGTAGCTCAAGCGAACAAAGCCTAATATAATGACTTAGAAACACACATGTTTTTTACGCTGACCACACGACCACCATTCACCCGCACGATCACTTGTTGCCATAGAACACACCTCTCCCTCCTCCCTCCTCTTCTCTCCGTGGTGCCCACTGCCCAGTGACCTCTCTATGCTCATGTCCACCTTCTTCCCATGTGGCTCTTCCTCTCCTCTTTAATAGCGGCGATATGTTTACGCGAGATAGGTCACCTCCTTCTTCTCCTAGATTGGCTCCATTAGGTTCGACGAGCTTAATTCTTTCTCTCATCTTCCTAAACTTTGATGGTTTTAGAAGGAGAAGGGTTTGGGAGAAAGGTCGGTCAAGCAAAGAGAAAGTCGACACACAATTTAAGAGCCCTAGTAGCGGTAGAAGCGGCCGGGGCAAGGGCACCGTGGCCATGGCATGTAGCAGCGAGGGCATGGTAAGGGAAGAAGGTGGTTCTATGAGCGAGCTAGGGTCATCGAACTTCATCAAACCTAGCTCACTCGCGGTGGGGTGATGGGTCCTCGGGACGACGAAGAAGAAAATGATAATCATGAAGAAGAAGAAGAGTGTCCGGCGTATGATAGAAATGTCCATTTACTACCCATCTTTAAAGTCTTTTTTAAAAGATAACGTCACTCCTATTTTTATTTTTAGTTTCAATTTTTTGTCCACGCCACACGATAAAACCACTATATACTGTGCCACATGCATCAATGCGATATTACCTGTCATGTTAAAAAATGATTTTTATGTGAAAAATCTTGTCGCATCACTCCTGTTGGTGTGGCATCATTGTGGTGTTGTGCCACCCGAGCTACCGTGACATAAAAAATAGTTTTTTCTAGGAAGATAAATACTTACACATGATTAATATACTGTTGAAGTTTTGCATTATTTTTTTAGTATATCGTAAAGTTCTAGATATCATTGAGGACTGTAACTTCGTACAAAAAATTCTTCATTTGATACTATATGATTTTTCTAAAGCACAAGCACTGATACATGATTAATATGTTGTGAAATTTTTTATTAGTCTTTTTAGCATCTTAATGACTTTAAATGAAAAAACCCAAACTAAAACCCGCTAATATGATTTTTATAAGCTCAGCCTTTTCGGGTTAGTTCAGATGGCGTTGGGGGGGGGGGGGGGGGGGATCGTTGGCAGATCACGACATGCATGTGGCGCAGCGTGATTTTGTTGGTAAGACCTAAGACGGCGTTGGCACAGCCGATAAGGTTAGAAATAAAAAGTGGATGAGGTTATTAAAATAAAAAGAATCGCACCTCGCCGTGCCGACACCGGAGAAGAACGAAGAAGATACGAGGCTTCAGGTGGCGGCCGCCATGCCCATGCCTCGTGCGCCATTGGCGCACGGCGGACGTGGCGGAGCGCGCCTACCCTGGCCTACATGCCGCCGCAGTCAGAGACCCGCACGCACACGTTTGCGTCACCGAACAGGAGCGCAGGCGAGATTTTCCTACCAACCTTGCGAACTCCGCCACCACCCTCCTCCCTTTTAGGGTCGTCGTCGACGACGGATTGCACGCCTCCGCCTCCGCGTCCAACAATTTCTCACCACACCCATTCCGGTCCCCCGGGAGGCCGAGACCGATCGATCGGTCGATCGCCGCAGGCATGGACACGGACACGACGTCCACCGACTCCCAGCTCCATCATCCTGCGCCTGCCTTCTCCGCGGCCGGAGCGCGCGCCGGCGTGCGCTCATTGGCCGCTCGGGGCGCCGAGAGCCTCGCCCGCGGCCTCGTCACCTGCGTCTTCGCGACAGGTCAGTCGGTTACTCGGTCAGCGACCGTGCGTAGTACGCGCAGCGTCTGTGCTCTAGCAGAGCAGCAGCTGATTCATTGGAACCGATGCTTCTGGCACTGGCAGTGGGCACGGTCCTCGGCGCGATCACCGGCGGGCTGATCGGGCTGGCCACGGAGACGGGCGTGCTGCGCGGCACGGGCGTCGGCGGCTCACGGGCGCGCTGGTGTCCATGGAGGTCGTCGAGTCGTCCCTCGCGCTGTGGCGCTCCGACGAGCCGGCCATCTGGAGCGTCGTCTACGTGGTCGGTGCCCGCTCGCTTTGCGGCCTGCCTGCGCCAGCGCTCGCGCAGTTTCAAAGACGAATTCGCCGGCCGCCGGCCTCCCGTGCCGGGCTGTACTGACGCGCGCGCTTTTTTTGGGTCTGTTCTCCGTTGGTTTTCAGCTTGACGTGATCTGGAGCCTGCTCACCGGCCGCCTCGTGCGCGAGAAGGTGGACCCCGCCGTGCTCAACGCCGTCGAGAGCCAGGTGCGCGCGCATGACACAGTGACCTCACCGCTCGCGCACCACTATCACAGTTCACAGTTCACGCCAACTCTTCTTCCGTGGCACGCCGTCGTTCCTGCAGATGAGCGCAGCGGAGGCACCCGTCTTGCATGGAGACCAGGCCGACATCTTCGACACGGGCGGCACCAACGGCATGGCGAGTGTCGCCATTGACGCGCTCCCCGTGGTGAGGTTCACCGAGCGCAGCAACGTCGACGCCAGCGGCGACCTCATCGCATGCTCGGTTTGCCTCCAGGTACTTTTAGCTGCTACCAGGCTGCTACTGCTGCTTGCTACTAGAATACTGCCATAGTGCGTGCCATCCGTTGGTGGCTTGGTGCGTTGCAGATATCTCGCAGGCTGCAGCCAGTGTGCGTGTCTCTTGTGACGATCTTTGCCTCCGCAGGAGTTCGAAGCCGGCGACAGCGCGAGGAGCCTGCCGGTGTGCCGCCACACGTTCCACCTGCCGTGCATCGACGGGTGGCTGCTCCGGCATGCTTCCTGCCCCTTGTGCCGGCGCGCGGTCTAGGCCGTCCGTTGCTCTCTGCGAGAGCAGGACAGTGTCCAACTCAAGGATAGCCACAAGACAAGAGGTGACAAGCGATAACAGTTCCTGCCTGCTGAAGTGCGCACACTGGCAGCGTGAATTCTCTGTAGCCCGTCAGATGATCAGAAGAGCGTTTCGTAAAATTTTCCCATTGGCTAGCAAATGCAGTACTTGTTCAGTCAGTGCACATTGGCACATGGCGATGGACAGACACCTGACAGGGTAAACGGCATCACATGGAAAGAACAGCACCAAAATAGAGCGAATCCCCACCGCATATTCAAGCTAAAAGAATAATTACAAGCACAAGTTGCCCACAAGAATGACCCAACATTCAGCAACCAACCAACCAAACAAACAACATGGTACTCTCTACAGGCTAAAATCAGACAGAGATTCTAGGGGCCCAAAAACTGGGGCAATGCAACTAGCTAGGGTCCTAACATGGAGGTCACTGTCACTCATGTATTATTCACCGCTATGTGCGAGTATGGCCCCGCGACGCAGGGCCGTTTATCAGTAGTAGCCGTCTCTGAATCTTTGTCATGGGCTCGTGCTAGAAGGTCTTCGTAGAGCTTCACCGAATCCTTCGAGAACTCAGCCAACGATTCGAAGATGCTGGCGAGGCCGATCTTGAACCCATTGAGAGTGACGTCGTGTGTATCCCGCATGCAGGCATGATGCTTCGCTTTCTCTGTCTCGATCCTCTTCCTCAGGACGTTGAGCATCTCTTTCTTCTCCGACAAGTGTTCCATGCGCTGCTTGGCATCTATCTCAGGCTTATGCTCCAGAAGCTTGGTGCCAATGATCCTGTTCTCTGCTCTTTTGTAGGCAGTTAGCTTCTTGTCCAGCTCTTTCGCCAGGCTGTCCACCTTTCTTTTCTGCTGTTGCTCTTCTCCTTGCTTCAGCCATAGCACTCTCACACTTCTGAGAAAATTTCTCATTGTGAAAGAGACCCGCTTGTTTGGAAACTTGGACATTGTAGTGTACCAGTCATGGCAAATCACAACTAGAGTCGGGGCACCATCTCTATCTGGAGCAATTGATGAGATTCCTCGGGAGTACCGGATGGTATCGGTCAGAATAACTTAGATAACCAGCCATCAAGAGCTTCAATATATGCTTTCTGAGCATTGAAATAGCTAATAAAGCAGGACCTCCAATTCCTCAGTTCAACCTCCAACTTCAGAGTTGCATGACGCTGTGCATCATTACAGAATTTGCCATAAGCAGGACATGTAAATGAATTCACCTCAAACATAATCTGTCTCTGGGTTTCATGTGAGTCAACCATTATTTTCCAAGATTTTGTAAAGCTGCAAAGGAGCAGCCAATTCATCAGTACCGATCAAAACAAAAATTACAGAACAGGTCCTATACATAAACTCAAGGATAGCTTACCCCTGCAACAGCTCAACGAGTTGTGGCTTCAGTTCCTCATCCCGTAACTTTTGTATTCTATCGGATATAGATTCTGCTGCTCGTAGAGAACAAACCCAGATTCTTGTGTACAAATCCCTAACAGTTGTCCTAGTTTTTTCAGCCGAACGCAGCTCTGAACCTTTGGCATCTGGTTCCTCAGCTGAACACATTTCTTCTCATAGGTTTGTCGAATTTGATCTATAGCTGCACAGTATGGAGCTCAAATTGTGTCAACACAGATGTACACTAAAACAATACCAGACAGGACAACAGATTAGCTTGTTGGACCACCCTAGGATGACTGCTCAGCAGTGAGGGAAAAGAAGTTTATAAATGGTCATACGAAACAAAACTAGTCATGAAGTATTGAGAAAATATAGCATGTGCTCTAAATTTCAGAAAATATCAGATCAATATGGGTTTCTACAAGGAGACATCACATAACAAATACCCTGACTCAAACAATCAGTAGCTGGACAGGTCGAAATAGGTGCGGGTACTCATTCAGATAAAGGCATCCTAACAATTATGCTACCAAGTCATCTGTCAAAAAAGTCCAACATATGCAATGATCAAGAAATTGTCAAAATTCAAGAACAATGAAAAAAAAACCCCCTTGACTTCTTCATAAAGTTTCTTCTCACAAGCATACAGTCTCCCTAAAGTCTGTGAATGACTTCCTGACTTCATTCCACCATAGTCTTCAAATATATTCACTCTTAGTTTCACTCTTGTCTGTCCATGACAAACTATTCGAGCTTGCTCCCAGGCTCCTGAGGATGAGGATACCGATGACGGAGACCGGTGCCATGTGATGCATGAATTATTTTGATGAATTTTCTGCACAAGGATACAAGTGTAGAGTTAATATGATTATTCGAAGGCATTAGAAATATACTATCAACTGATAAAGTGATAACTATGCATTGCTGTACAACAAACCAAGACTCAAGGGCTTTTTACACTCCTATTGGTCTACTATCTTCGCAATAGTACACACTCATGATGCTCGTCATCAAGCAGTACAGCTTTAGCCTTTTGCAGCCCAAAAGGATCGCTTTTGCAATGGAGCACAACACAAGTATAGCATCGAACTGGCTATGCAAATGGCCCATGAAATGACTGCAAAGTAGAAAAGATGATAACAAATAAAGTGGACGGCTATTACATCAGCCAGGAATATTTAAAGGCACTTTTAAAACACATATACGGTCTGTCTAAACTCCAGAGGCGCGGGGGTCCTAAAATAGAACAGTGATCTCATTCCATGCCATCCTGACTCGTGAGTTCCCAACTCCTGATTGAGTATAAAAATGTTTCACCCAACTAGGAATAACAAAAGGGGTTCATTGGATAACATATTCGTCCAAGCAACTCAACTCGCAGCTTTATTGCGATTTCCAGAAACAGCAAAAGGATTTGACCCTTGCAGCACCGTGTTGTGTAGCATAGATCGAGCAAACTGCAACGAGGGAGCGAAATCTCTCGAGGAAAAGCAATGGAGCGCAGTAAAGGCAGGACCCTTTGAGCTCGGGACGCGCGTGGCGGCTTCGAGCATGCCAACACCTCCTTTCCGCCTCGCGGCCGCCGCGAAGAGCTCCTCCCCTCCTTGAGCGCCGCGAGCAGCTCGCGCCCCTGCGGCGCCACGGCCACCTCCACCCGCCGTTGTTTCCCGGGCGTCTCGCACACATCTCTAGCCTCTTCTTGGGCGTCAGGACACCAAGAGAGGCCTCTGCTTTTGGGGGCTTGGTTTCCACCGCCTTCGCCCCCTCCTCTTCCTCCTCCCCTCCTCCATTTCGGGGATGCCCTCTCGCTCCCTCACCGCTCGCATCTCCTCGTCGCTGATGGCCGCGCCACCTCCTCCGTCCCGTAGAACGGTTAGAAGTCCCAGCCGCCGACCGCCGACGCCGCAAGGGGCGGGGCGGTGGCGGCGGCGTCGCCGGGGATGGGTAGTAGTACGGGCACCCACCTCCGGGTCTGCACGCCGCCGCCCCCATCTTCCGCGGCGGCCGCGATGCCGGCACCTCCTCTTCTTCCTCCTCCTCCTCATCCTCCTGCTGCTGCGGAGCGGCGCGGCGGCGCGTGGCGGGAGAGAGGAAGCCCCTGCACTTGACCTTCGCTGGCTTGGGGGAACCCGGGGGCGAGCTGCTGGGGGTGGGGAGCGTGATGAGGTATCGGCGCCGGCGCGGTGTGGCGCGCGACGAAGACGTCGAGTGCGTCGGCTACGGAACGAAGCGCCGCCACGTAAAGCGGCATGCGCGCCGGCCAGCGCGAACCGGCGCTCGGCCGCCGCCTTGATGGGCGGGCGCTTCCGGTCGCGGCACACGGCCACGGGGTCCCCGCCGCCGTCGCCGCCGGCTAGGCGGAGGCGGCGCAGTTACCCATCGATAGCTAACGTACCCTACCCTTTCCGAGTGCCAAGGTTTAGCGCAGGGTTTAGAGTGGAGCAGGGGGAGTGAGGATGGGGAGAAGAGGGGTAGTCAAAGTCAAACCAGCGGGGGTGTGAGGGTGAGACTGTGACGTGAGTCAGTGCGTGGTGGAGAGAAGTGAAATTTTGTTGGTTTGTGGATGTGGTCTAGTGGGGAAAAAAGGCGGAGGAGAGCGGGGCTGGGCCGCTGGTGGGAGGAGTAAGAAGGAGAAGAGGCCCTAAATTCTGGGTCATGATGGCAGGGGAATCTTTGCGTGATTTGTTTATGTGGGGCTGAAGATTTGGGGTTTTGGGTTGGGGGGAGTGATGACCCATTATATGGCTGAGAAATTGCTATGCTCACACTAAGCAATGCTGCTCCACAAAGGGATTGGTACGTGGGCAGTCTGCTAATTGCTACAGACAATTTCAGAATCACCAGGTTAAGCTATATGCATGGTGAAGCTATCCGGCTACAACCGAATGTAGTACAGTAGCTTTTCTTTTTTTAAAAAGCATCATTTGCTTAAGAAAGCAACATCACTGTTTTTATTTAAAAAACCACTAAATAGCTTTCATAATACACCCCTGAAAAAGATAACGAGATCTATTGTAACTCAGATCTCCCCATTGTTTAAGATACAATTGAAGGTTTAAAGTCCTTGTTCGCTCTAAGATGATCTCCATAATTTGCTGACTTATCCACATCCTTTGCCCTGCTCTAACACCACTTTTCAATTCTACCAAATGCTAAAAACTGCTAAAAACTTGTCTATGCTATGACTTCATCCCTATGAAAATATAACAAGTGCTTCGGTTTATCCATATCTAATACCTAATTAAATACTAAAAGTTATCTCCTCCCGCTTTTCGTTTTTTACTTTTCCTCAATCCACCTGTTGACTCACTCTCCTAAATTAGAAAGAATAGTTAAAAATTGTACAATTCTGATGCTTGAATGCATGCGCATGGATACGTGTCTACGGTCCAAAATCAAAAACTAATTTACACTTGTAATATCAAATCTTTAGACACATGTATGGAGCACTAAATATAAATTAAAATAACTAATTAAACAGTTTGCATGCAAATCACTAGATGGATCTTTTCTAATTAGACCATGATTTGATACTAACGTGCTCAGTAACACATGTGTTAATGACAGAGAATTAGAATTAAAAAATTCGTCTCGCAATTTGTCGGGGTTTCGTACCCGGGGGTATCACACCAACGAGTAATATGATCGCGTGCTTCTCTTCCTGGATGGTGACGCAGTGGACACAAGATTTATCCTGGTTCGGACAAAGAAGGCCCTACGTCCAGCGGGGGATGTTCTTGTATTCTGCACCTAAGTGCTTGTACAGGGGCGAATACAAGCTCAATGCATGGACCGGAGTCCGGACTCGTGTATGTGCGTGGACTCGTGTGTTGCGTGTCCGTCTTTCGAAGGAGGGCCCTAGCGTCCCCTTTTATAGAGCAAGGGGAGGCCAGGGTTACAAAAGTATTACAGGTGTCGGGGCGCATGGTGCCCCATACGGAGAAGGGTAGGAACCCTGTCTTGTCGGGGCCACTGGAGCCGATGTGATCGTCGCTATTGAGGCGTCCTTGAGTCGTGGCTTCCATCCGGGCGCGGACGTGGGGGCGCGACAAGGCGGGAGCCGTACAACACCCATCCCGGAATGTACAGTACGCGGTGAGGTCCCTCCGGGTCTTGGGGTACCCTGTCCCTCCAATAGCACGAAAGTAGTTAGGGCTCGAAGGGCGCGGAGCCGGCTTCGAGGTGGTGCCACGGGGGCTCAAGGGGCGCGGAGCCGGCCTCGAGGTGTTACAGTGCATGGCTCGAGGGGCGCGTAGCCGGCCTCGAGGGGTTACAGTGCAGGGCTCGAGGGGCGCGTAGCCGCCTCGAGGGGTTACAGTGCCCGGCGTGGCCGAACAGTGCTGCGCGTGGCCCCTTTGCCCATGCTTGTGGTGAAAACGTGACTTGACTTTTACAACCGGGTTACTGTGGTACATGCCGTGCACTAGTGGACATGACCGGAGTAGGTGAAGGCATTAAATGCGTGGTATGGGCTGGTACGCTGTCTGTACAGCTCGAGGTCCGTGCGTTAGGGCTCGAGGTGTGGGGCGCGTTCGCCCGAGGCCTGGCTGGGAGGGCTCGGGCGAGACGGAGCCAGAGCGTTTCGCCCGAGGCCTGGCTGGGAGGGCTCGGGCGAGACGGAGATAGAGCGGTTCGCCCGAGGCCTGGCTGGGAGGGCTCGTCGAGACGGCCAGAGCGGTTCGCCCGATGCCTGGCTGGGAGGGCTCGGGCGAGACGGAGATAGAGCGGTTCGCCGTGTTTGCGTTAATTGGGGGTACCCCTTTTTTTGACCACCGACAGTAGCCCTCGACCCTTGTTTGAGTGCTTGCACTCGAGCAGGGGCTCCAGGTCGGGATCTCGATGGGTCGCTGACTGGTCTCGAGGGTCTTGTCGATTTGACTCCGTGGGTGTCGTGCGAGCGACACCCGCGGTGTAGAGCCCCGAGGCCATGGGGGAGTGGTTAGAACTCCCTCATGGGCTTCTCGAAGAATCCTCCGTCGCTAGGGAACCTTCTGCCCGTGGGCGCGCCTTTTTAGGCGGGAGTCGTCAGGGAGCGGAGATTGCGGCGCCGTTTGTGCCTGTCAACATGCTCGAAATGTGGTTTGGTAGTATATAAATATTCGCGTAACCTTTCCTTTGCCGGGAGACTTCGCCCAGGCTTGGCTCGGAGGGCCCGGACGACGGGAATGAGCGTTTGTCCTGGGCCTGGTCTCGAGGGCTCAGCTGATGGGGGTCGAGCTTTCATCCGAGTCCTGAAAATCTCTGCTCACACGAAGAAAGAGATTAGAGTCGCAACTGTCGCGAGCTTATAGACCCTCTTTCGTCGAGGGGTGTCAGGCTGAACCGACTGGCCGGCTCCTCGAGCTGTCCGCATCCGATTACCCTGGCTCGTCATCCCGCGAGTCCTTTCGTCGGATGCGAGGGGGGATGTCTCGTACTACCCCGGTGGGGCGAGTATCGAGTTCCCGGTGAGCTGGTAACGGGGGATCCAGTGAGAGCTCGTGCCCCGTTCGTTAGGGGTCGACTGTGGCCCGGAGGCGGTCTCATAAAGCATGGGTGCTCAGTCTGCAGGAGTGCCGGGTCCTTCGATAGGGCCCGGTGCTCGATCCTCTCCTCGGAGGGGATCTCACTGCACGTCGAGCTCCCTGCCTTGGATACACGTGAGGGGGCCCTCGAGGCTCGGCCCTCGAGTAATGCCGCGAGTGGCGCCCCTTGGTGTCCCTGACTCGGATGCTCGAGCCGGCTGTCGAACCCCTTTTCGAGGCCAGCCTTCGCTACTTCGAGACTTAGGGCCGGCGGGGCCCGTTTTTAACCTTTATGAAGATGCCTCCGTCGTCTGGGAGTCCTTCTGCCCGTTGGGCGCGCCCGCCTTTTTAGGGAAACATGTCGGAGAGAGCGACTGGCCGCGTCACGAATCCGGAGCGACGTCGTGCGTGCCCTGGGTAGTGGAGCGAATGAGAGGTAACCGCGTGTACCTGCCCGGCCGAGACGCGGTTAGGTAAGCGCATTGACATGCTTCTGTTAACCTTTTTACGTCGTGGGAGATCCCGTCCTTGGGATTTCTCCCTAATATCGAAAGAGGGAAAGAGAACCCTTTTCTTTGCCTTGCCTTCGCCGCCCTGCGGTAACGTAACGGCTCTAATCCCATGGCCCATGATCACCGTCAACCACTGACAGTCGATCCGTACAGCCAAGAGATTAGGACCGGTTCCGCTACTGGGCTACATCAGTGCCCGTTGTCCGCAGGATCATCTCACAATTCAGTTACAATCTCTTTAACATTTTGACAACACATCGGAGTAAATAGCGGAAGACTTAGATAACAATAGTTTTACAAACCAGGGTTCAACATAAAATTAAAGTGAAGTTATTACAGACCATAGTTCAAATAGATAGAGTCGGCAAGTAGCATATGACAACAACTTAAGTAAAGATACATCACCCAGCCCGAGGGTGAATATCACTCATCGGCCTCATCGGCCTCTTCCTGAACAACAGTCACACAGCAGGGTCCAAGGCATACTGAGGAATCTGCCATACCTGCAACATGGGTAATAAAACCCTGAGTACAAAGGTACTCAACAAGACTTACCGACTAAAGAAAAAGGGAGAAGACTCAGGAATGAAGGCTTAGGGTAGTCAAGGTAAGGCTTAAGCAAGATCAAGTATTTTGCAGAAAAGCATTTTTTGTAAATCTTATTTTATTTTGAAAGGTTCAGATTCCTCAATTCTTCATCATTCATGATTCATTTTACATTTCAAAACATTCCTAGTTGAGAACCACTCTCCGTTGACAGTCAGTGGACCAAGTCTCCATAACCGAGGAGCAACGTTAATCCGGAAAAATAATACTCAGCTGAGGATCCCTATCCACACTGCATATGTAGCACCCAAGCTTGCATATGCCAACTCGTCTACCACGATTCCTCCAAGATTGGGCCGGTCCTACGCCACCCGGAAGTACAGTACACCACTCCAATCCGGGACTCTAACCCACGTGGGTACATGCTACTTCCGCCATCTCTCCACTCCCAGTGCGCGGTTGTCGGTCCAATAATGGATTTCTCGGAGCCAGAGCTTTCCGTAGTATGTGAATAGTTACAAGTCTTGACCAGCAGGCCCCCATACGGATGGTCCCTACATTTTCCGCCAGCGACAAGCACCTCGGGACTCTAACCCAAGAGTACAGGTCCTGTCAGTTTTTCAACCCTGTCCCGGTCGGTGTCAACTGTTGAGTCCCGGACTACAACATGACGGCACCGTACGCAAGGACAACCTCTCCTTCCCATTGACTAAGTACGGATCAGATACTTAGCCAATAGTGGGAGTAAAGCCAAAATCCCATAAAGTTCTTAAGTGATCACACTTTTGAAATTGGCATTTTTATTGCAAATCTATTTAAAGCATTGCTAAGCATTTTTCAAATACCTTTTGAAAAGCAGGTATCGGGTGTATCAGTGGTCAAGGTGGATATAGTGCATCAATTAGGATAGCACACAACTCTATAAACTAATGCAATAATTAACTCAAAAGCATTTAAGGAAAACATTTATAAAATTCAAGGAAGAGGTTAAATGCACCGGGGCTTGCCTGGATGGCAAAAAGGACGGACTCGGGGTGGAGTAGGTGCGAGCTCGGGTCGCCTCGGGGACAGATCCTTCGGTGGCTACCTCGACTTCAGGTCCTTCTTCGTCAACTATACGGATGCAATGATGAATGCTCATGAGAATGATGATATGGACTTAGGTGCAAGACAATTCCACTGATTCTAGATTACTTTAAGCAAGGGCATGATTGAATTCTAGGTTGAGCATAAAAGGTAATCATTTCTTCTTAAGCAATATTGATTAACTAGCCCTTAATATAATTATCCTAAGCACCAACCAAACATAGCATCACAAACATCATAGACCAAAGGGTAGGGGTCTATGAACATCAATCAATCCAAAGATCACATCATCAACACTATTACCAACCCTAATCCACTTTTCTATTTCTTAATTTATTTAAAAGGTCATTTTATGAAGTTGCTCCAAAAATTACCAAATTAATCACATAAGTTCATTATGGTGTAGATAGATGGCAAAACAAATTTCATAATTTTTGGAGGTCATTAAGGTGCTCAAATAAAATCAGACATTAATTAGAAAAGGCACTATTTAAAATTAAAATAAAAGCTCAAAAATCAACTTGTTCCAAAAGACTTCAAAATTTTACCAGAGACTAAACATGGCATAAGAAGCTCACAAAAATTGTCTCATGATTTTTGGAGTTATAAATCACTCTCCAAAAATACCAAAACCTTCATTTTTCAATTAAAAGGGGAAATTTATATTTTCAAATTTTTGCACAAAACTCAAGTTTCATATTTTTATAAAATACTCCAGAGCATAAAGAGTCTACCACAAAATTTCAGAATTTTGGATGCACACAGAAAATCATACAAAAAAGAGAAAACAGAACACTATTCACAACTCTCAGAAAAAGAGAAGAGCACTGTGCTCCCTCTAGGCCGGGCTCGGCGAATCGGGGGCTCGGCGAAACGGAAGAGAGAAGTGAGCCTCGGTCCGAGGCCGGCTCGGGCGAGACGGAGAGCATGCGTCGCCGAGGCTTGGGCTCGGTCGAAGCGGAGGGTCAGCGCTCGCCGAGGCTTGGGCTCGGGCGAAGCGGAGAGAAACAGGCCTCTGCCCGAGGCGTGACTTGGGGCTCGGGCGAAGCGGAGTTGAAGCAGAGGCCGAAGGCTCGGATGCTTACCACGTGTCGGAGGCAGGGCTCGAGGGTGAGGCTCGACTCGAGGGTGAGGCTCGACACGAGGGCGAGGCTCGACACGAGGGCGAGGGGAGAAGATGACCGCGGCGGCGCTCCGGCGGTCCGGCGGTCCTGAGCAACAACAGCGACCGCAAGGGCCGGGTTAGAGTCGCACGGGGTCAAGGAACACAACACGGGGGTCGGTGAGAGATGATCATGGCCGGAGACGGCGAATTCCACGAACCCGAGTTCGCCGGGTTTCGGCCGGGATGGGGACGGCGAGCTTACGCCGGGCAAACGGAGGCGGGGAAGGTGAAATTGAAGGGTGGGAAAGCTTCACGAGCTCAAGGCGGAGCTTTAGGGCTAGCTGGGAGAGGCGGAGTGTCTGGAGAGGTCCGGCCACGGTGGCGGAGGTGAAGTGCGGAGGTCGGGCTCCGGCGGCTTATATAGCCGCGGCTATGGGACGGGAGAGGTAGAGAGCTCGAGGTCACGCGGGTTAAGGTTTGCGGGGGCGTGCGCACTCGATTGCGCTCTGGCGGATAAGCTGGCGCGCAGCCGGGGCTCGGGCGATGCTCGGCTGGCGATGGCACGCGGCGGCGGCGGCTGGGCACTGTAGGGGCCGAGAGCGATGGTCAGCGCTCGCGTGCGGGCGCGGAGGGAACAGGGGAACAGCGGCGACAGGTTGGTGGCGCGTGGGGAGCAGCCGTCTGCGCTGCAGGCGCAGCGCCGGCGCCATGGCCGGGGCCCCCCTGGCCTCTGGCTCTACGGGAAAAGAAGACAGTGCTAGGGTCTAGGGTTTGACTTTTGGCTGGTTTCTGTATTTTGCAAAAATCTCCAAAATTTGAACTGTGCGACAAAAACTCAAAACACCAAAGTTGTTCAGAAAAAAGAGATCTACAACTTTGTCAATATGAACATTTTAAATTCCAAATAGTTTTTGAACTATCATTCAAAACAGAAAAGGGGACACTTTTCAAATTGATTCAAATCAAAATTACTTTGGATTTCAAACTGAAACTTGAAAATTTTTATATGAAAGTTGTTCCATTTGTCAAAACCTACAACTTTGCTATTCTACACTTTTCTGAAACTCAATAGTTTTTGATAACTTTTTAAAACTAAAAAGGGGACAAAAACTGAATTTGAATGAATTTGAAATTACTTCAAACTTTATATAGAAACATGGAAATCTGTAAATACCAAAGTTGTTCCTCTTGATCAGATTCACAACTTTGCTTTTTGAACCAACTCAAAATTTTAATTTTGAAAAAGTTATAAAAAGGGAATAAATCCAGGATTTGGGATTTTAGGGTTTGCAAAAGGAAACTCAATTCAAATCTGATTTTTGAACTTGGATCAAAGCAACAAACATCAGGGCACTAAATTTGAACAAGAATTACATAGAACTAGGCACAGAGGTGAAATTACCATTTTGCCCCTATAGGAAGAAGTGGGCTAATAAGGGTTTTTGCAATAGAGGTACATTACATAAAATGATACACTAAGCAAATGCATACACATGAAATCATGATCAAGATGATTAATGATGCTAATGATATGTCAAGTTAATTACATGCTTAAACACCAGAGGTGTTACAGCCTTCCCCCCTTAAAGAAATCTCGCCCCGAGATTCTGCGTCTTAAGAAAGGACAAAGAAGGGATAAAGGCAAAACTTTACATAGACAGGGATTCGAGAAAGTCGGGGTAGTTCTTTGCGAAGAAGTCTTCAGATTCCCAAGTAGCTTCTTCTTCAGAGTGCTGGTTCCACTGGATTTTGTACCACCTTGTGGTAGTTCTTCGAGTAACTCGATCTTTGTGATCCAACACGCGAACTGGATATTCCGAGTAGGATAGATCAGGCTCTAGCTCGACACCTTCAACTTCCACGACATGTTCTGGTACTCGGAGGCACTTCTTGAGTTGGGAGACATGGAAAACATTGTGGACAGCAGAGAGATGATCGGGCAACTTCAGCTTGTAAGCTACCTTGCCACAACATTCCAAAATCTCAAACGGACCAATGTAGCGGGGTGCTAACTTTCCCTCTACTCCAAAACGAGTGACTCCTTTGATTGGTGAGACCTTGAGATATACGTAATCTCCAACTTGAAACTTCAGAGGTCGACGTCTCTTGTCAGCATAACTCTTTTGTCGGGATTGGGCAATCTTCATGTTCTCTTGTATCTGCTTGACTTTCTCTTCCATATCTTTGACCAGGTCAACTCCAAATTCTCTTTCTCCGGCTCAGACCAACTGGGGGTGTACGACAACGACGACCGTACAGTGCTTCAAAGGGGCCCATTTTGATGCTTTCTGATAACTGTTTATATGAGAACTCTGCCAAGGGCAAACAGTATCCAAGTATCTGCGAATGGTAGCACACAGGCTCTCACATATCTTCTAACACTTGGTTGAACTCTCTCAGTTTGTCCATCAGTCTGCGGATATTGCTGTACTATGCAAGAGCTTGGGTTCCAAGTGAGGTATGGAACGCTTTCCAAACTTTGCGACACTGAGTACCAGATCAGAAGATAATGGTCTTGGGTATTCCATGAAGCTCCACTATGTTTGTTCTTGTCAGGCGGCATACGTGGGACGGCATAGCTGGTCTTGACTTGCAGAAAGTGAGCTTGTTTGGTGAGTCGGTCCCACGATACCCAAATGGAATCAAAACCTTTCCGAGTCTTGGTAGCCATTGATAAAATCCATGCTGATATCTTCCCACTTCCAGGCAGGTACAGATAAAAGCTGCAATTCTCCTCCAGGCTTCATGTGCACGGCTTTTGACTTTCTGACAAGTATCACAGCGAGCGACTAGCGAGCGATTTTCAATCTTCATCTTGTCCACCAGAATCTCTGCCTTAGATCCGGTACATCTTGTTGCTGCCGGGGTTGATGGAAAACCTAGACAGGTGTGCCTCATCAAGGATCAACTGTCTCAACTCAGGCACTTGGGAACTACTAGACGGTTCTTGAACCAAACAACTCCAACATCATCGATCCTGAAACAATCCCTTACCGGTTTGGACCTTTTCGATGATGTGCTGATTCCAGGGTTATCTTTCTGTGCAGCGATGACTTGTTCCTTGACCGATGTTTCTATCCTGACATTGTTCAGGCTTCCTTGCGGAACTATCTCAATTCCATCCATCCTTTCAAGAGTATGGCACAAGGAAAGATCATAGGGCTTCGTCGTCAGACAGTTGCATATGACTTGCGACTGAGGGCATCGGCAACTACATTTGCCTTTCCCAGTGGTAATGCACTGCGATATCATAGTCCTTGATTAACTCAACGCCATCTTCGCTGCCTCATGTTTAGCTCTTCTTGGGTGAAGATATACTTCAGGCTCTTATGATCGTGTACACATTGCAGGTACTACCCCACAGATAATGACGCCATATCTTCAAAGCATGCCACCACTGCTGCTAACTCAAGGTATGGGTTGGATAATTCTCCTCATGTCGCCTAAGCTGCCGTGAGCATAGCGATCACTCGACCTTCTTGCATCAAAACACAGCCTAACCAGCCAGATGCATCACAGTATACATCAAAAGGGTTTCTCGCTGTCTGGTTGAGCAGGACTGGTGATGTAGTTAGTAGTTTCTTCAAGGCTTGAAAGCTTGCTCACAGGCTGTTGACCAAACAAAATCCACGGAATTCTTCAACACTCTGTGATAGGCTTGGCAACTCTAGAGAAGTCTGGGATGAACGACGATAGTATCCAGCCATCCCATGAAGCTGCGAACTTCGCGGACAGTGGTAGGTGGCTTCCAATCCAAGATATCTGCCACTTTTTCCAGGGTCAACTGACACACCTTCAGCGGACAGGGACATGACCAAGGAATTGAATTTGATCTAGCCAAATTCACATTTACTGAACTTGGCATACCTGGTGATCTCTGAGACGAGAGAGACGACACGAAGTGCTTTGCATGATCTTCAGGAGTTCTTGAATAAACAAGGATGTCGTCAATGAACACGACTACAATTTATCGAGCTCTGGCATGAACAGAGTTCATGAGATACATGAAATGAGCGGGCACTGGTCAAGCCAAAAGACATGACCAAGTACTCATATAGGCGTATCTGGTGGTGAAAGCTGTTTTGGGAATATCTTCGGGACGAATTTTTATTTGTGATAGCCAGATCTGAGGTCGATCTTGGAAAACACTCTGGCTCCAGATAACTGGTCAAACAGAAGATCAATGCGAGGCAAGGGATATTTTTTTTGATGGTGACCTCGTTGAGCGGCGATAGTCAACGCCAGACGAAGGCTTTTGTCCTTCTTCTTCACAAAGATAGCAGGACAGCCCCAAGGAGATGAACTTGGGCGAATGAGACCCTATCCAATAGCTCTTGCATTGGATCTTCAGCTCTGCCAACTCTCTGGAGGCATTCGATAAGCTCTACGGGATATGGAGCAGTCCCGGGCTTTAGCTCTATAGCAAACTCAACATCACGGTCAGGAGGCAGACCAGGTAAATCTTCAGGAAAGACATCAGGGAACTCACAGACCACAGGATGTCTCGGATCCCTTGATCATAGGTAGCATTTAGCTGTGTGGTAGCTGGTTTTGAAGGCATAGGAAGTTGGAGAAGGAGTTTGGAGGTACTGTTAGGAATATCCACTCTCACAACTCTATTCAAGATGTCTATCATGGCTTTTATACTGACACATCCATTCATGCCTAAGATGACATCTATCTCTTGATCGCGCAGTACTATCATGGTGGTAGGAAAGACATGTTTCCCCAACTTACTGGTATACTGCGGACCACTTCCTTAGTATTTATTCGCCCTCCAGGCGAAAGTATGCAGAAACTTTCTTTTAACTCCCCCATGGGCAACTCATGCTTGATGACAAAAGTGCGACTGATGAAGGAATGCGATGCACCAGAATCAAACAAGACGACTGCAGGATGATTGGCAACAGGGAACCTACCGAGCATGACGGGCTCTCCGTCTGGGATGTTACTGACGGTGGTGAAGTAGACTTGCCCGTGCTTCCTGACAAGCTTGCCCTTCTGGACGTGCTGCTGCGGTGCACGGTGCTGCTGCTGTGATCCTCCAGGGCCTTTCTGTGCATGCTGGGCATTCTTCTTGGGTTTTGGGCACTCGCGAGCCCATGACAACTTGGCCACAGTTGTAGCATGGTGGTTGTAAGCTGTTTGTGGGGTGGTGACACGAACACCAGGGGCGTTCGGCTGAGTGGCACTTTGCTGGTTGGCATTGTGGGTGGTGGCCGCGGTACGAACGACCACTTGCTGATGGGGTATGGGGCACGGTTTTGGTGGTGGCTGGGGTGGTAGATGATTCTTTGGCGCTTATGGTTGCTGGAGAAACTGCTAGACCCAGCCTTCTTCTTCTTCTTCTCTTCCTGATACTGGCGGTTGCTTTCCTCGTAAGCAACAGCACGGTCAACGACATCATGGTAGGATCCGTTTAGGTTGTTGGACAGACCTCTGCGAATCTTAGGGTGCAGACCCCTGAGAAAACAATCTCCTCTTTTCCTCTGTGTTGACATAGTCGGAGGCATACTGGCTGAGGTGTTTGAATTGTCCCACGTACTGCATGACGGTGGAATCTTTCTGTTGCAGGCCAAGAACTGATCCAACTTCATTCTCATCAATCCCGAAGGGATGTGATGTGCTCTGAAAGCAGTGCGGAACTCTTCCCAGGTCAGCTGGTGACCTTCCGGCTGGGCCGCCAACAGGTTGGCGTACCAGGCACTTGCAGGACCACGGAGCTGCTGAGAAGCGAACCGAGGCTTCTGGATCTCCGTGCAGTGCAGTAGACTGAACTTCTGTTCCATGGTGCGTAACCAGTCGTCAGCCTCGAGAGGTTCATCGGCCTTTTTGTGAGACCGGTGGTCGTGTTTCAGTGAAGTCCACATAGGTTGTCTCTTGGTTGTTGCGGCGACCACGGTGCCGTTGTTCTGCTGCCCTTGATTCTGAGCCATCAGATTGGCAGCGGCGCCAAGGCTGCAATGGCATCAGCTAGGGTAGCTGGTACAGGTGGAGGGTTTGGGATGTTGGCATCATCAGACCTCCGGCTCCGGTACGGGTGTTCACAGGCATCTGTATAAGCCGCAAGTCGGAACTCAGCATATATGGACAAGGGTTCTGAAAAAACTTGATTGATAGCTTCACTGATACAAAGATAGCTGGCTTGATAAAGATGAAAACAACTGATAAGGAAAAAGGTACGAAAGGAAAGATACATGCCAGACTTGGCAACAGACAGACTAACGCTCCCAAACCTAGACTAAGGTTTAGGTAAGCAGATGGTACAGACACAAGGAGTCTAGTCATCATCGATGAAGATCAACTCTTCGTCATCAATCATCCTCGATGATAAGCTCAGGCTCTCCTCCTCATCTTCATCTTCAACGTGGACATCTTCAGCAGGTTCCACTTCCACATTCTGTTCGGGCTCGTGTTCCACTTCAGGTTCCTCCACGACTCCGTCTTCGGGTCTTCCATAACCGGGGGGGTACCAAGGGATGGAGTTGATCATGCAGCTGATGCACTTCCTCATGAAGCATATCATTGTACTGCTCGATCTGGGCGGTGTATTGCTGAAGTCCATGGAGCTGGGCTCTGGCAACGTCCTCGCGGGTCCAAGCATCATTGCGCTGCTCGATAGCGCGAATCGTGTTCCGGTTAGCCTGCTCCAGGGAAGCTCGTGCCTCATAAAACTCCATGCGGGAAAGGTAGAAGTCATGCTCCATGTTCTCCATTTCAGCCTTCAGATTCTTGATTTCCTCCTTCAGCTGCTGCGGGTGCGGCGGGGAAAGCGACGACCATTGGAGGATTCTCCAGTCTCTTCTCCGTGCGTGGCGCCAGCTGGTGACGCGGCACACCGTTTGGTCCAGTCGACTTGCGGGCAGTCCGCTTGATGATGGCCATATCTGGACAAGAGGTTATAGATGAGAAAGGCTAGCAAGAAAAAGGTATAGGCATACTAACCCAACGAACTCTTTTATATACTTAAGTGAATGTGACATGATGCATGAATCGTTCCTACGGAACAAGGCAATGCAACTACTAAGGTAAGGTACATAGGGCTATACAAGTTGTCTTGCTACTAGTTGCCAAAGACAAGATGAGATGAGAAAGCAATTTGGACTCAAAATAGTCAAGTTAGTTTTTGTTAAAAACATTTGAAGTTTTCGCAAAAAGATTGCAACGCCATAGCGAGATGCTCCCCGATACCACTCTGTAACGTAACGGCTCTAATCCCATGGCCCACTGATCACCGTCAACACTGACAGTCGATCCGTACTGCCAAGAGATTAGGACCGGTTCTGCTACTGGGCTACATCAGTGCCCGTGTCCGCAGGATCATTCACAATTCAGTTACAATCTCTTTAACATTTTGACAAACAACATCGGAGTAAATAGCGGAAGACTTAGATAAACAATAGTTTTACAAACCAGGGTTCAACATAAAATTAAAGTGAAGTTATTACAGACCATAGTTCAAATAGATAGAGTCGGCAAGTAGCATATGACAACAACTTAAGGTAAAGATACATCACCCAGCCCGAGGGTGAATAATCACTCATCGGCCTCATCGGCCTCTTCCTGAACAACAGTCCACAGCAGGGTCCAGGCATACTGAGGAATCTGCCATACCTGCAACATGGGTAATAAAACCCTGAGTACAAAGGTACTCAACAAGACTTAACCGACTAAAGAAAAAGGAGAAGACTCAGGAATGAAGGCTTAGGGTAGTCAAGGTAAGGCTTAAGCAAGATCAGTATTTTGCAGAAAAGCATTTTTGTAAATCTTATTTATTTGAAAGGTTCAGAATTTCCTCAATTCTTCATCATTCATGATTCATTTTACATTTCAAAACATCCTAGTGAGAACCACTCTCCGTTGACAGTCAGTGGACCAAGTCCCATAACGAGGAGCAACGTTAATCCGGATAAATAATACTCAGCTGAGGATCCCTATCCACACTGCATATGTAGCACCCAAGCTTGCATATGCCAACTCGTCTACCACGATTCCTCCAAGATTGGGCCGGTCCTACGCCACCCGGAAGTACAGTACACCCACTCCAATCCGGGACTCTAACCCACGTGGGTACATGCTACTTCCGCCATCTCTCCACTCCCAGTGCGCGGTTGTCGGTCCAATAATGGATTTCTCGGAGCCAGAGCTTTCCGTAGTATGTGAATAGTTCAAGTGACCAGCAGGCCCCCATACGGATGGTCCCTACATTTTCCAGCCAGCGACAAGCACCTCGGGACTCTAACCCAAGAGTACAGGTCTGTCAGTTTTTTCAACCCTTGTCGGTCGGTGTCAACTGTTGAGTCCAGGACACAACATGACGGCACCGTACGCAAGGACAAACCTCTCCTTCCCATTGACTAAGTACGGATCAGACTTAGCCAATAGGGGAGTAAAGCCAAAATCCCATAAAGATCTTAAGTGATCACACTTTTGAAATTGGCATTTTTATTGCAAATCTATACTAGCATTGCTACCTTAAAAGCATTTTTCAAATACCTTGTGAAAAGCAGGTTATCGGGTGTATCAGTGGTCAAGGTGGATAGTGCATCAATAGGATAGCACACAAACTCTATAACCTAATGCAATAATTAACTCCAAAAGCATTTAAGGAAACATTTTATAAATTCAAGGAAAGGGGTTAAATGCACGGGGCTTGCCTTGGATGGCAAAAAAGGACGGACTCGGGGTTGGAGTAGGTGTCGAAGCTCGGGGTCGCCTCGGGGACAGATCCTTCGGTGGCTACCTCGACTTCAGGTCCTTCTTCGTCAACTATACGGATGCAATGATGAATGCTCATGAGAATGATGATATGGACTTAAGGTGCAAGACAATTCCACTGATTCTAGATTACTTTTAAGCAAGGCATGATTGAATTCTAGGTTGAGCATAAAAGGTAATCATTTCTTCCTTAAGCAATATTGATTAACTAGCCTTAATATAATTATCCTAAGCACCAACCAAACATAGCATCACAAACATCATAGACCAAAGGGTAGGGGTCTATGAACATCAATCAATCCAAAGATCACATCATCAACACTTATTACCAACCCTAATCCATCTTTTCTATTTTTTAATTTATTTAAAAGGTCATTTTATGAAGTGCTCCAAAAATTATTAAATTAATCACATAAGTTCATTATGGTGTAGATAGATGGCAAAAACAAATTTCATATTTTTGGAGGTCATTAAGGTGCTCAAATAAAATCAGACATTAATTAGAAAAAGGCACTTTTTAACAATTAAAATAAAGCTCAAAAATCAACTTGTTCCAAAAGACTTCAAAATTTTACCAGAGACTAAACATGGCATAAGAAGCTCACAAAAATTTGTCTCATGATTTTTGGAGTTATAAATCACTCTCCAAAAATACCAAAACCTTCATTTTTCAATTAAAAGGGGAAATTTATATTTTCAAATTTTTGCACAAAACTCAAGTTTCATATTTTATAAAATACTCCAGAGCATAAAGAGTCTACCACAAAAATTTCAGAATTTTTGGATGCACACAGAAAATCATACAAAAAGAGAAAACAGAACACTATTCACAACTCTCAGAAAAAGAGAAGAGCACTGTGCTCCCTCTAGGCCGGGCTCGGCGAATCGTGGGGCTCGGGCGAAACGGAGAAGTGAGCCTCGGTCCGAGGCCGGACTCGGGCGAGACGGAGAGCATGCGTCGCCGAGGCTTGGGCTCGGTCGAAGCGGAGGGTCATGCGCTCGCCGAGGCTTGGGCTCGGGCGAAGCGGAGAGACGCGGAAGAGAAAACAGGCCTCTGCCCGAGGCGTGACTGGGGCTCGGGCGAAGCGGAGTTGAAGCAGAGGCCGAAGGCTCGGATGCTTACCACGTGTCGGAGGCAGGGCTCGCGGGTGAGGCTCGACTCGAGGGTGAGGCTCGAAACGAGGGCGAGGCTCGACACTGAGGGGAGAGGGAGAAGATGACCGCGGCGGCGCTCCGGCGGTCCGTCGGTCCTGAGCAACAACAGCGACCGCCAAGGGCGGGTTAGAGGCGCGGGGTCAAGGAACACAACAACGGGGTCGGTGAGAGATGATCATGGCGGAGACGGCGAATTCCACGAACCGAGTTCGCCGGGTTTCGGCGGGGATGGGGACGGCGAGCTTACGCCGGGCAAACGGAGGCGGGGAAGGTGAAATTGAAGGGTGGGAAAGCTCACGAGCTCAAGTCGGAGCTTTAGGGCTAGCTGGTGGAGAGGCGGAGTGTCTGGAGGAGGTCCGGCCAAGGTGGCGGAGGTGAAGTGCGGAGGAGGGCTCCGGCGGCTTATATAGCCGCGGCTATGGGACGGTAGAGAGCTAGAGGTCACGCGGTTAAGGTTTGCGGGGGCGTGCGCACTCGATTGCGCTCTGGCGGATAAGCTGGCGCGCAGCGGGGGCCCGGGAGCAAGCTCGGCCCGGCGAGGGCCAAGCGGCGGCGGCGCGCTGGGCACTGTAGGGGCCGAGAGAGATGGTCAGCGCTCGCGTGCGGGCGCGGAGCGGAACAGGGGAACAGCGGCGACAGGTTGGTGGCCGCGTGGGGAGCAGCCGTCTGCGCTGCAGGCGCGGCGCCGGCGCCATGGCCGGGGCCCCCCTGGCCTTGGCTCTACGGGAAGAAAGAAGAACAGTGCTAGGGTCTAGGGTTTGACTTTGGCTGGTTTCTGTATTTTGCAAAAATCTCCCAAAAATTTGAACTGTGCGACAAAAACTCAAAACACCAAAGTTGTTCAGAAAAAAGAGATCTACAACTTTGTCAATATGAACATTTTCAAATTCCAAATAGTTTTTGAACTATATTCAAAAAAACAGAAAAGGGGACACTTTTCAAATTTGATTCAAATCAAAATTACTTTGGATTTCAAACTGAAACTTGAAAATTTTTATAAGTGAAAGTTGTTCCATTTGTCAAAACCTACAACTTTGCTATTCTACACTTTTTCTGAAACTCAATAGTTTTTTATTAACTTTTAAAACTAAAAAGGGGACAAAAACTGGAATGTGAATGAATTTGAAATTACTGCAAACTTTATATAGAAACATGGAAATCTGTAAATACCAAAGTTGTTCCTCTTGATCAGATCACAACTTTGCTTTTGAACCAACTCAAATTTTAAATTTTGAAAAAGTTATTAAAAAGGGAATAAATCCAGGGTTTGGGATTTTAGGGTTTGCAAAAGGAAACTCAATTCAATCTGATTTTTGAACTTGGATCAAAGCAACAAAATCAGGGCACTAAATTAGAAACAAGAATTACATAGAACTAGGCACAGAGGTGAAATTACCATTTTGCCCCTATAGGAAGAAGTGGGCTAAAAAGGGTTTTTGCAATAGAGGTACATTACATAAAATGATACATTAAGCAAATGCATACACATGAAATCATGATCAAGATGATTAATGATGCTAAAGATGATATGTCAAGTTAATTACATGCTTAAACACCAGAGGTGTTACACCGCCGCTGCTGCCTTAACGCGCCCTCTCCTTCGAGCTAGCCGCCGCCCGTCCGCTGCTCGGATCCGCCGCGCACCACCGTCATGGCCGCCCAGACACAGATGCTGCCGGCCGAGGACTGGAGCCCGTCGAAGGTGACGCAGAGCGAGATGGACTCGCTGGTGGCCCAGGGGCTCCTGCGCCCCAATCCGGAGGAGGGGCCCGCATGGTGGGATCCCGTCGGCGGAGCACCGGGAGCCGCACCCGCCGGAGGGGTACGTGGTGAGCTCACGCGCTACCACCGCATGGGGCTCGGCGTCCCTCCGAGCCGCTTCCTGCGAGGGCTGACCCACCATTTCGAGGTGGAGCTTCAACACTTCTCCCCCAACTCCATCTCGCACGCCGCCATATTCGCCGCGGTGTGCGAGGGGTACCTGAAGATGGAGCCGCATTGGGAGATGTTCGTCCATCTCTTCCGGGGCGAGCTCTTCATCAAGTCCCTGAAGCCCAGCGGGAGGCGGGCCGTGCGTATGGGCTCCCTTGCCATTACTGCGAGGGCGGGGACCTCGTCGGCCAATGTCCCTCGCGAGTACCTACGGTACAAGCTTTCCTCCAACCAGGCCGGGTGGGACGACCATTGGTTCTACTTCGGAACGAAGGTGGCCTCCTTCCGCAGTACACCGGCCGGGTCCTCACTCAACGCCCGGGAGAAGTGGACCTGGGGTGTTGCGGCGGACAGGCAACGCCACCTGGCCCGCTGATGGAGCTGATGAAGATGCTGGTGGACGAGAAGAAGCTGACCGTGCAAGCGGTCATTTGGGCGTTCCACCAGCGAAGAGTTCTTCCGCTGGCGGACCGCCCCCTGCTTATGCACGAGATGGGCCCGCAGGCTGAGCTCGAGGCGCTCAATCGCTCGAGGATGGCCGAAGGGAGGCTGTCCCGGAACGAGGGCGTCTCCCGGGTGTCAATCACAGTCCAGGGGTCGTTCGTCCCTGAATACTCCCACCTGATTGCGATGGCACCCGACGAGGGGTGTCTCGACCTGGTAAGCTTCCCTCGAGTCGAGCTATCTCGAGCCTCCTCTCCTTTTTCCTCCTTCGGTCCCTTTGCATCCGTCTTGCAGTTTGTCTCATCACACTTCTCCTTTCTTCAGGGGGCATTTACTTGTCGCGCGTCGAGGCCCCCGGTGAGGGAGGACGCCGCGGATGCTCAGGTGAGGCGCCTCTCTGCTCAAAAGGACAAGGAGAGCAAGGATGCAAAAAAGAAGAAACAGAAAGATAGAAACTTGCGTCGCTTAGCTCGGGAGCAGAGACTGGCGAAGGCTCGTCGTAACCGTCAGCCTGGGGACGGTCCCCCGAGCTGAGCTCCTCGAGCTCGGAGGAGAGAGAGTAGCGACGAGGAGGAGGACGACGACGAGGGGATGGATGCGCGCTTGATGCGCGCGGGGCTCGTTGATGACAGGGCTGACCGCTCCTCTGTGCAGGAGGGTGCATTGGAGGTCCCGCCGTCAAAAGGGGCGCGCGGGGCGCAGCCGCGGAAGGCGGCGCCGACCCCTGCCTCGTCGGGGGCCCGAGGTCCGTCGAGCTCCGCGCCGGACGTGCCCCCAGTCGCAAGGAAGCCCCGGACCCGGAGCGCCTCCGCCACTGCGCCAACGGAGGCCGCCCCCGCGTCAGCCCAGACGGTGGGTCTCGAGAGGGGTCGGGCCTCGAGAGGCGGCCGACAGGTCGAGAAGGGTTCCGGGCCCGACCCCCGCGAGCTGTCAAGGGCGCCGTCGAGCCCGCGGAGGAGTGGGCGCCAAGGAGAGGCGTCGAGCCCGCGCCATCATGAGTCGGGGGGAGGGAGCCCCGAGCGCCTCGTGACCAGGGGCGCGAGCGTCCTCGGAGTCCATCGCCGCGCCGCCGCGGGACGCGGAAGCGGACGCGGGAGGGCGCGACCACCAGCGCGGGCGCCGGAGCAGGTCCCGGAGCCCGCGCGGGGCGAGCGCCACGACGTCAGCACGAGGGCGGTACGATCGCCCTCCCGCGATGTGGGGCGGAAGGAGGGCTCTCCCTCGAGGTCGAGCCATGGGAGGCGTCGGGAGCCCTCCCCCATCCCAGCCCTGAGGAGACGGCCAGGGCGCAGGGCTCGAGCCGCGGGGTGGGCTCGAAGCTCCCGAGTGGGTCCGGTGACTCCGGGAAGAAGCCCAGCCGCCGCTTCGGGTGAGTAGTTTCCTTGGGTCTCGTCGGTAGTGAGGCTTCACCTATTTGCTTTTAATGACGCGTGTCATCTCCATCTTCTCAGGGGAAGCGCTCCTACCAGGAGGTGGATCTCGCTTCGTCCAAGCGGGCCAGGGCCTCGAGCCCCGTCGAGGCACAGGCACCTCGAGGTACGGCACCTTCCTCTGCTAGAGAGGCCGCTTGGCTGGAGAAGGCCCGAGCTGCCATGGCTCGAGGGGGCCGGATGATCGTCGCAAATTTTGGTGAGGCCGTCGCCATCGACCATAGGGGTCGAGGTACTTTTCCTGGTTCTGACGTTTCCGCCATCTCGTACTGCAGGGGCCTCAGCTCATGGCATCGAGCCCGCCACCGCCGTATCCGCCGAAGCGCTGCCTCCTCCCCCTCCTCCCGCGATGGTGCCAACTGGGAGCGCCATCCTTCCCTCATCATCATGACGGTTGCTCCGGGGGAAGCGCCTGGGGCGAGCTCGGCCCCGCCGGCGTCTGGAGCTGAGGAGACCCCGCCCCTTGTGGCTCCAACCAGCACGGGCCGGGCTGCGGAGGAGGGAAGGGGGGGAGAGACGTCGGCGAGAAGGAGCCGACGGTGGAGGACCTCCTGAACGAGCTGGAGCAGGGGCCGCTCCTCGCCGCGGGGCTCGATGACGGTGGAGGCGCCCGTTGTGCCAGCTAGCGCCGACAAGGCGCCGGAGGGCCCGGCCAGGGAAGAAGGCCCAGGGTCGAGCCTTCCGTCGCGATCCGCAACAGGAGCCGGAGGAGCGGGGAGGGACGGAGGGAGTCGGGGCCGTGCCGTCGAGCGGCGGTCGCTGTCGGGGGCAGCTCGAGGCGGAGGAGGGTCTGCCCGACATCGAGCTCGACCGACCGATATGGCCGTTTCCCGTCCCACTGAGCCCGCCCCTTGCCGTGGTTCCCGTCGAGCAGCCGGCCCAGCGGGGGCACCGCGCGAGGTGCGGTCCATCTTCCGGGAGGTGCCGCCTTATGGCGGAGGCGGAGCGGTCCTGCTCCGAGGAGGCGGGCCGATCCGCACAGGTGTCAGCCGCCCTTGAGCGGGCCGAGGCGGAGCTTCGAGTCTCCGCGCGGAGCTGAGCCGGAACGCCCAGATGGCGAGCCGGCTTAACGAGGCGGAGGCGGAGGTCCGGGTGGCTCGAGGTGAGGTCGCCCGATCCAGGGAGGAGGCCGCCGCCACTCTCGAAGCGTCGAGGAAGGAGGCCGCGGATGCTCGAAGCGAGGCACCTCTGCCGGCGGCTGAAGCCGAGGCGGCGAAGCAGGAGGCTGCTGACGCCCGTGGCGAGGCCGCCGCCCGGACCGCAGCGGAGGCGGCAAGAAAGGAGGCCGAAGACGCCGTGAGTGGTGCCGCCACCGCCCGAGCTGCCGAGGGGGCGGCGCGGCAGGAGGTGATCCGCAAGGATCTGGCCTGGTGGAGGCGGGCCCGCTGATCGAGGACCCCCGTTAGGTCCGAGAAGCTCTTACGCTGCCGAGATAAGCGCAGGCTGGGGAGCAGCGTGCCGAGGGCCTGACTCATCGACCTCGGCCGCACTGGGCAACACTGCTGCGGTGTGAGGTGCTTACATATTTCTTGTTTTTTTTTGGGGTCTCGAAGTTTTTTGTATATGCCACCGTCTCACTCTTCCTTGTTTATTGCGCAGGGGTCGAGAAGACGGTCGAGGAGCTCCGTGAGACGAACCAGGCTCTCTTGGACCAGCTCCAAGATGAGACGATGGTGGCGGAGCGGGCTCGCTCCTTCTCTCGACCGGCTCGGCCCCATGTGGGGTGCTCCTCCTGTTGCCGCGGCGGAGGGTGCGATGGCTCGGGCGATGCCTTGGTCGACGCCTTGTGCTTCTTCGACGCAGCCGCTCGGGACCGCGTCCGGCAAGCTCTCCATCACGGTGTCAAAGCAGACACTCGCGGTTGTTCGTTCGGTTTCCGCTTCCCGGTCCATGTTGTCGCGAATGGCTTCATCGAGATCGAGGGGAAGGATGAGGAATGGAACAACCGCCGAGTTGACAAATTTTGGAGAAGATGGAGAGGCCGGGGGCGTCGCTTGCGAAGATCTTCGAGGAGGACGTGATGCCTCCTGACGCCCAGCAGCGGCGTCGGGAGCCCTCCTCCCTCGAGCTCGGGCGTCGAGGTCGAGGCTGCCCTTGCGGACTTGGGGAGGAGTCCCGCACCGACGAGGATTGAGGCTGCGTGCCAAATTTGGGCGTCGAGGCCCTTGTAAGAATTTTGTGAGATAAATGAGGGATAAGTCGAGATCCGAATGTATACGTGATTTGTTTATGGAAAGAGTTGTTTTCTTTTCAAATGCGTTTGACCGCTTCTCTTTGTCGCAAGCTCGAGTTTCTGCTAACTTAGTCTGTGTTCCTTTGATACGTCGCGAGCCCCTCAGGGGAGGCGTAGGTATAGGGTGCACCGTAGCCCGGGGGCGTAGGCGGCCGTCTACGTCGACGCCCCCGACCCGGAGGCTCGAGGTACTTTTAAGATTTAGACGTCGCTAGTTACTCGAGGCGCGAGTTGAGACGAGGGTCAAATTTTGAAAAGAAGAAACACACATTTTTTCCGGAGTCTGGGGGGCTTTTACCCCTTGTCAGCCCCCGAGGGAGGCTCGACCTGAGCTAGGCAGGGTCGAGGCTACCTTAAGATGTGAAGCAACATGAACGATAAAGCACGAGTTTGTTCATTCATGTTGACATGTTTGTACAAAGTGATAAAATGAACGAGGCCTCGAGGCCTTTAAGGGTAGAAGCGACGTAGCTGAGATATGTTCCACGCGTTCGCCAGGATCCTGCCTTGGTCGTCGTAGAGCTTGTATGTGCCTGGCTTGAGCACTTCGGCCACGGTGTATGGCCTTCCCACGGAGGGGTGAGCTTATGGCGACCTCGATTATCTTGCAGCCGTCGAAGCACGAGGTCCCCCTCCGTCAGGTCCCTTTTGCGCACGTGCTTGTCGTGGTAGCATCGAAGTGTTTGCTGGTAGCGTGCCGAGTTGATGAGCGCCACGTCTCGAGCCTCCTTGAGCTGGTCCTTGGCGTTGGCGAGCCTTTCGTCACTGGTTTGCTCGTTGTAGGCTCGAAGTCGAGGTGAGCCGTACTCGAGGTCTGTAGGTAAGACGGCCTCGGCGCCGTAGGTTAGGAAAAACGGAGTGAACCCGGTAGCTCGACTCGGCGTAGTCCTGAGGCCCACCAGCACCGAGGGGAGCTCTGTAGCCCACCTTTTCCGAAATTCTTGAGGGTTTTGAATAGCCTTGGCTTCAGCCCGTGAAGTATCATGCCATTGGCGCGCGTCGACCTGCCCGTTGCATTGGGGGTATGCGACCGAGGCCCAGGTTACGCGAATGTTGTTGTCGTCGCAGAAGTTGGTGAATTTTTGCCCGTGAAATGGGTGCCATTGTCGGTGATGATGACATTAGGCACCCCGAACCGGAACATGATGTTGGCGATGAACTCGACAGCCTTCTCGGAGGTGGGGTCTCCTATCGGCTTAGCCTCGATCCACTTGGTGAACTTGTCGACGGCCACGAGCATGTGTGTGTATCCTCCATTTGTCCTTTTGAGGGGACCACGAGGTCGAGCCCCCCAACGGCAATGGCCAAGTGATTGGGATCATCTGCAGGGCGTGTCTTGCGGGTTGGTGCGTTGGTTTGGCGTAGAATTGACATCCGTGGCACGCTTGGACCAAACGCTTGGCGTCCCCAATGGCGGTCGGCCAATAGAAGCCTTGGCGGAAGGCGTTCCCAACCAGGGCCCTCGGCGCTGCGTGGTGGCCGCAAGCCCCCGAGTGCATATCGTCGAGGAGCTTGCGCCCTTCCTCGAGTGGGATGCAGCGTTGAAGGATCCCGGTCGGGCTTCGTCGGTACAGCTCCCGTTCGTCGCCGTAGATGACGTAGGTCTGGCTCTCCGAGCGACGCGTCGGGCCTCCGTCTTGTCTTCTGGTAGCTCGCCTCGCGTCAGGTAGTCGAGGTAAGGCGTCCGCTAGTCGAGGGGTCGTGATGAAGAAGAGGCGTGTGCGTCGATCTGCATCGCCTCCGCGGACATCGAGGGGTCCGTCTCGAGGGGTGGTATCGAGCGTCGAGCCCCGTGCTTGCTCGAGGGGTGGCGTCGAGGGGCCAGCCTTGGTTCAATCTCGACGGATGGCTCGAAGACGTCCCTCGAGAAGACATCTGGCGGTACCGTGCCGCGCGTGGACGCCAACTTTGCCAGCTCGTCTGCGGCCTCGTTGAACTTTCGAGCTATGTGGTTGAGCTCGAGGCCGTAGAATTTGTCTTCCAGCTTGCGTACTCCCGCAATACGCCTCCATCTTTGGATCGACGCAGCTTGAAGCCTTCATAACCTGGTTGATGACGAGCTGCGAGTCTCCTCGGGCGTCGAGGCGTCGGACCCCGAGCTCGAGGGCGATGCGCAGCCCATTGACGAGGGCCTCGTACTCGGCGACGTTGTTGGAGGCGGGGAAGTGCAAGCGTAGCAGGTAGCGCATGTGTACTCCGAGGGGCGAGATGAAGAGCAGGCCCGCACCTGCCCCCGTCTTCATGAGGGATCCGTCGAAAGTCATGGTCCAGAGCTCGGCTTGAATCTGCGCCGGCGGAAGTTGATTGTCGGTCCATTCAGCGACGAAGTCTGCCAACGCTTGCGATTTGATGGCCTTTCGGGGGCGTAGGTGATGGTTTCCCCCATTAGCTCGGCGGACCACTTGGCGACGCGCCCCGTGGCCTCCCGATTGTTGATGATTTCACCGAGGGGGAAGGAGGACACCACTGTTACGGGATGAGCGAGGAAGTAGTGCTGGAGCTTGCGCCTCGTGACGATGATGCCGTAGAGCAGCTTCTGGATGTGCGGGTACCGGACCTTGCCTCGGAGAGCACCTCACTGGTGAAGTACACTGGCCGTTGGACTGGCAATGCATGACCCTCCTCGTACCTCTCGACGACTATGACCGCGCTGACCACCTGAGTGGTTGCGGCCACATAGAGGAGGAGAGGTTCGGGGGGATCACCGTCCTGGGCTGGTCGCGGAGGCACGAGAATTGGCGCAGAAGTCAGCAATCCCTTCAACTTGGTCAAGGCTTCCTCGGCTTTGGTGGTCCACACAAAGTGTTCCGTCTTTTTCGGCAGGCGGTAGAGGGGTAGTGCTTTCTCCCCCAGCCTCGAGATGAATCTGCGAGAGCGGCTAAGGCACCTGTCACTTCTGCACACCCTTGAGTCACGAATTGGGCCCATCCTCGTGACTGCTGAGATTTTTTCAGGGTTTGCCTCGATCCCCCGTTGTGAGACGATGTAGCCAAGTAGCATGCCTCGAGGTACACCAAGACACACTTCTCGGGGTTGAGCTTCACATTCTTGGCCCGGAGGCACTCGAACGTGGTTTCGAGGTCGCTGATGAGTTCCCGACTTTTTAGTTTTACCACGATGTCATCGACGTAGGCCTCGACGGTTTTGCCTATGTGCTCGCCAAAGATGTGTTGCATACATCGCTGGTACGTTGCCCCGGCATTTCGCAGGCCGAAGGGCATCGTAACGTAGCAATACATACCGAACGGCGTGATAAAGGAGGTTGCGAGCTCATCGGATTTTCTCATCCTAATTTGATGGTAGCCGGAATACGCATCAAGGAACGAGAGTACTTCGCACCCAGCAGTGGAATCGACGATCTGGTCAATTCTAGGTAAAGGAAATGGAACTTTTGGACATGCTTTATTTAGACCAGTGTAATCTACACACATCCGCATTTTTCCATTCTTTTTTCTAACGAGTACAGGATTAGCTAGCCACTCCGGGTGAAGTACCTCCTTGATGAACCCGGCCGCCAAAAGCTTGTGCACCTCCTCGCCGATGATTCTGCGCTTTTCCTCGTCGAAGCGGCGTAGGCGTTGCTTCACCGGTCTGGACCCGGCCTGGATCTCCAAGGCGTGCTCGGCGACTTCCCTCGGTATGCCCGGCATGTCCGAGGGGTTCCACGCAAACATGTCGATGTTCGCGCGGAGAAAGTCGACGAGCACTGCTTCCTATTTGGGCTCGAGGCTGGTACTGATGGTCAGCGTCTTGCCATTGGCCGAGGCCGGGTCGACGGGTATTTGCTTGGTGTGCTCGGCCGGCTCGAAGGTGCCGGCGTGACGCTTTGCTTCTGGGGCCCCCTCGGTGGCCAGAGCTGCCAAGGCCTCGAGCGAGTCGAGGTGGACGTTGGCCTCCCCCCGCTCGACGCACTCCACGTCGCAGTGGTATGCGTGCTCGTAGGAGGTGTCAACGGTGATGACTCCTTTCGGCCCCGGCATCTTGATCTTGCTTCAAGTACGTGTAGTTAGGAATCGCCATGAACTTGGCGTAGCCTGGCCGGCCGATGATGGCGTGGTAGGTCCCTTGGAAGCCGACTACCTCGAAGGTGAGCGTTTCCTGTCGGAAGTTTGCCGGCGTGCCGAAGCAGACCGGCAGGTCGATGCGCCCGAGGGGGTGGGCCTTCTTTCCTGGTACTACTCCGTGGAACCCCCCGACACTGGGTCGGAGCTGTCCTTCTGAAATCCCCAGGAGGTCGAGGGTCTCGAGGTATATGATGTTGAGGCTCGAGCCCCCATCCATCAACACCTTGGAGAACCGAACGTCGACTATGACGGGGTCGACGACGAGGGGGTAAGCCCCCGGGTTTATGACCTGGTCCGGATGGTCGTCACGGTCGAACGTGATTGGCGCATCGGACCAGTCAAGATACCGGGGGGCGTCGTGGTTGAGGGAAAAGATTTCCCGGCGCTCCTTCTTTCTTTCTCGAGCTGAGAGCCCGACGGTCGGCCCCCCGTAGATCATGTAGCAGTCGCGCACCGGGGGAAGTCGCCATCTGCGTTTCTGCCGTCGCGTCGATCGGTATCCTTTCCCTTAGGTCGCGTCTTCCTTCTTATCGCCGAGCTTGGAGTAGTAGCCCTTCAACAGTCGGCAGTCTTTCAACTTGTGGTTCACGGGACCCCTGTGATAGGTACAGGGAGCCTCGAGCATCTGGTCGAAAACAGCCCCATCGGGGGGGCCTCGAGGCTTCTTAGGCTCGAGGGCGCCCGCGAGCACCTCTTTGTCGTCGTCGTCATCGGTGCCACGCTTTGCCTTCTGGCCTTTGCGTTTGTTTTTCTTCCTTTTGTTCCCGTCATTGTTGTCGTTCTTGGCGTCGTTGCCCTTGCTGGAGCCCTCCGGCGCGATCACCTCCTTGCCTTTGTCCGTGGCACGGCCAAAGAAGGCCCCCACTGCTTCGTCGCCCGAAGCAAAGCTTGTGACGCGATCCATCAGGTCCTCGACCGTCCCGGGACGGTAGCGTCCTAGCTCATGAACAAGCTCTTGGCATGTTGTGCCTGCGAGGAATGCTGAGATGACGTCCTCGTCAGGCACGTGGGGGAGCTCGAGGCGCTGCTTTGAGAACCGTCGAGCGAAGTCGCGGAGGGGCTCGTCCGCCGCCTGCCTGCAACGCCGTAGGTCCCAGGGGTTGCCTGGGCGTACGCAGGTCCCCTTAAAATTCCCGTCGAAGACCCTGACTAGGTCGGCCCAGTCATGAATCCGATCCGGCGGGAGCCCCTCGAGCCACCGTCGGGCGGTGTCCGAGAGGTAGAGTGGGAGCTGACGGATGATCACGCGGTCGTCGTTCTTCGCTCCGCCCAGTTGGCAGCCAAGGCGGAAGTCCGAGAGCCATAGCTTGGGCTCGACCTCCCCGTCATACTTCACGATGTTGGTCGGCGGTCGGAAGCGGTCGGGGAGGGTTGAGCTGCGGATGGCCCGGCTGAAGACTCGGGGGCCCGGGGGCTCGAGGACCTGCCGGTCCTCGTCGCTGTCGTAGCGCCCCCCTCGGTGGGCGCTATAGCCACGCTCTTGGGCCCCCTTGTCCTTGCGACGTCGGTTGATGTCGTTGCGGGCGTCGTTGGGGTCTCGAGGCGGCCGGTTGTCGACGATCCGTTCGCGGACTGGCCTAGCTCGAGAGGCGTCCGGCTGGTGGACGGATGCCTCGCGAGCGTCGTGGGGCTTGTCCGCCGGTTTCCCGAGGCTGCCCCGCGTCGGCGCGACGCCGAGCTCTCGGCCTGCTGCACCGCGGCTGTCTCGAGGAGGTTTTTCATTTCTCCGAGCATGCGCCTGGCGTCGGGGTTGGAGACGGCGGGCAGGTCACGGAGCATCATGGCCGCCGCCACCACGTTCTGCCCAGCTCGTGGGAAACATACCTCAGGGCGTGCTGGTGCCCCGTCCTCGAGGATCCGCCGGTGGACCTCTCGAGCCCTGCCTCGAGCTCCCGCTCCTCGGGTTGGGGTGGTTCCTGCATCAGGGTTTGCCGGAGCTGCAGCAGGTGTCCGTTCCTCCTCGGCTTTAGTGATTGCCTCTTGCACTTGTGCGAGTTGCGCCGCTCGGCCATCGTCGTGCTTGGGCGGCACAGCCGGTGCTCGAGGTTCGTCCCTTCCCAGGACGCGTGATCCGCCTGCCGCGGCCACGTCGCTAGGTCCTTCTAGGTCGAGGGCCGGCCTGTCGTCGTCGCCTTCGTCCTCGGTGTCGCATACGACTCCCTCGAGTTGGAAGCACTCCTGGTGGGATCCCAGAGGTCGGGGTCGTGGTAGTCGTATTCGTCGGAGTCGGAGCCGCTGACGGCACGCCGCCTTGGCTGATGCTGGGACCGCAGCTCGCGGTACCATTCTCCGACGGTAGCTCGCCGAGGTGGCTCGAAGGATCGCAGGAAGTCGCGGTCGATGCACGCGGGGTGGACGATTTCCAGGCTGGCCATGGCTTGCAGCAGCGCGCCCGAACGCTGCTCCCGGCCCGCCATCGTCTGGCCCTGATGGCGCCCGTCGAGGCGATGGGCGTGGACAGCCGCAGAGCTGTCGAGGCCGACCGGGAACCACTGGCGCCGAGCGCGGCGCGACCCGTGCGGGAGGAGGTTGAGCGGCGTCGACGGCGCTCGGCTCGGAGGTCTCTGGCCTGGCTCCTGGTCCGCACGCATGACGAATGCGAAGTTGCTAGACGGGCGTGAGTGCGCCCTGGAGGTCTCCGGCCGTGCGCCGGGCGGGTTCCCCTTGGGCCCCTGCACCGGCTACGGAGGCGTAGGTGTCTGCCGCGGGCGCCGCCTGGGCCCGACGACGACGGTGACGATGGCGTCGCTCGCGCCGCGGCGACGTGTGGTGGTGCGGGCGACGCGTCACGCCCCCCGCGCGGGGTGGCGTGACACGCACTCCGCCCAGGCCCTCCGTGGAGAGCAAAGTCAGCTCGTTGCCGTTGCCTGTGGCCAGGAACTCGAGGCTCCCGAACCAGACGACGGCACCAGCCGAGAACGGAAGAGGGGATGAAGCCATCCAGGAGCCAATCGAGAAATCGACTCGGGCACGCGAAGCCCCCTACCTGGCGCGCCAACTGTCGGGGTTTCGTACCCGGGGGTATCACACCAACGAGTAATATGATCGCGTGCTTCTCTTCCTGGATGGTGACGCAAGTGGACACAAGGATTTATCCTGGTTCGGGCAAAGAAGGCCCTACGTCCAGCGGGGGGGGGGGGGATGTTCTTGTATTACTTGCACCTAAGTGCTTGTACAGGGGCGAATACAAGCTCAATGAGCATGGACCGGAGTCCGGACTCGTGTATGTGCGTGGACTCGTGTGTTGCGTGTCCGTCTTTCCGAAGGAGGGCCCTAGCGTCCCTTTTATAGAGCAAGGGGAGGCCAGGGTTACAAAAGTATTACAGGTGTCGGGGCGCATGGTGCCCCATACGGAGAAGGGTAGGAACCCTGTCTTGTCGGGGCCACTGGAGCCGATGTGATCGTCGCTGTTGAGGCGTCCTTGAGTCGTGGCTTCCATCCCAGGCGCGGACGTGGGGCGCGACAAGGCGGGAGCCGTACAGCACCCATCCCGGAATGTACAGTACGCGGTGAGGTCCCTCTGGGTCTTGGGGTACCTGTCCTCCAATAGCACGAAAGTAGTTAGGGCTCGAAGGGCGCGGAGCTGGCTTCGAGGTGGTGCCACGGGGGCTCAAGGGGCGCGGAGCCGGCCTCGAGGTGTTACAGTGCAGGGCTTCGAGGGGCGCGTAGCCGGCCTCGAGGGGTTACAGTGCAGGGCTCGAGGGGCGCGTAGCCGGCCTCGAGGGGTTACAGTGCCCGCGTGGCGAACAGTGCTGCGCTGGTGCCCTTTTGCCCATGCTTGTGGTGAAAACGTGACTTGACTTTTTACACCGGGTTACTGTGGTACATGCCGTGCACTAGTGGACATGACCGGAGTAGGTGAAGGCATTAAATGCGTGGTATGGGCTGGTACAGCTGTCTGTACAGCTCGAGGTCCGTGCGTTAAGGCTCGAGGTGTGGGAGCGCGTTCGCCCGAGGCCTGGCTGGGAGGGCTCGGGCGAGACGGAGCCAGAGCGGTTCGCCCGAGGCCTGGCTGGGAGGGCTCGGGCGAGACGGAGATAGAGCGGTTCGCCCGAGGCCTGGCTGGGAGGGCTCGGTCGAGACGGAGCCAGAGCGGTTCGCCCGAGGCCTGGCTGGGAGGGCTCGGGCGAGACGGAGATAGAGCGGTTCGCGTGTTTGCGTTAATTGGGGGTACCCCTTTTTTGTACCACCGACACAATTTACGGATGAATTCTGAAATTTGTTTTAATATTAATATCTGAATACCTCATGTAACACCCTATTTAACATCAATGTGACATTCAAATTTTTTTCCCAGCTAAACATGCCCTAAGTCTAGGATGGGGTATGGTTAATCTATGGGGACTTTTCAGAGTGAAACTTTTTCCCCAGCATCAGTGACAGCAAGGAGTGCGGTGAAGTCCATATCTTAGTGGAAAAGAAGGTATATAGAGGCCTTCTTTAATTCCTACCGCACAAATTTTTCACCCAACACATCGAATGTTTGACATATACATAAAGTACTAAACGTAGACTAAAAAACAATTAATTACACAGATTGGGTAATTTGCAAGATGATTTTTTAAACCTAATATGTTTATGTTTTGACAATGTTGTGCTACAGTAAATATATGCTAATGGTGAATTAATTAGTCTTAATAAATTGTCTCAGGGTTTTCAGGGGAATATGTAATTTATTTTCTTATTATTTTTAATAGACCAAATGAGTGCGGGAACATCCAATGTGACACAAAAAAATCATGAGTGTAAATTTCTTCTATTCATAGTGTAAATTTATTGGTGTAAATTTCTTACAAGTTTTGTTATTGGTGTAAATTTCTTGTATTCCTAGTGTAAATTTAGTTTTCTTTGATTGTTATATATATATGTATTCTATAATTTATTTTGTATTATTTGTGTTAATTTGAATTTCTGTCAATTTGGCTTACATAGAATTAATTTGGAAAATCTAGAAAATTGTATTATTTGTCATTCAATTTGAATTTCTGTCCATTTTCCTTCTTGTTGACGTAAAATCTTGGTCGGTCACGCCAACACACTCAGAGCTCACGGTCCTCAGAGGGGTGCGGAGCAAGGTCCTGACCTCCTGAACCTTCAACGTATGGTGGAGCCGAATCTTAGCGAGATCGACTTCGAGCGTGCCAGTCAATTTGACCTGTAATTGACAAGGAGAAGAAAAGTTTGTCAAATTGTGGAACCTACCGGTTTAGTGCCAGACAGTTCCAAAATGTACGGCTCTGATATAGCCACTTGTCTTTAGGACATTGACTACAAAGTCAACTCCCAGGAGATTGGATGAAAAGCATTAAAAAAGATATAAAGCATAACGGCTATGACATATGTAAAAGAGTGTTTATAATAGATAAACAACCGATGAATCTAAAAGATGTTAATAAAATTAAGATCTATGTGTACGTCTAAGCGACATGAAACCAACGTATCAACTAATTGCACGAGCAGTTCTATTCATTAACAGTGGGGTGTTTCCATACAGCCATAATAATAAATAGATCGATAAAAAAGCTTAAACATCAACAGTGGGGTGTCTCCATACAGCCTTAATGATGACCAAGCTAGATCACGTCTCGTACAAAGAGTAGATCTGTTAATTCCAAGCCACTTAAAAGAACACATTATGAAGAAAGCATAACTGGATCGGCTATTTTAGCTGATACAGGGTCCATGAGGCACGAACAAGATCTACCCGTCAAAACCATGATTTAATCTAAAATAAACAGACTTAATCTATCATATATATCAGTGGGGTTCAGAAATACAGCCGTAATACATATGCTAGATTAAATCTATTTGCTCTTAGATCAGATCGTGGTTTTACCGGATATCTCGAACGCACAACATATAACAACAAAGATTGACAAAATAGTCGATGAAAGGCTTGAATCAGCTATTTGCTCTGTTGTGAGCGTGTAGACCTCAGAACAGCCAAAACTAAGCATCTTTTAGGCTTGAGCCACTTTGTCAATCTTGATTGGGCAAGATGTTGTTTAAAACGTAAAGAAACAAATTAAAACATGAAACAACATCGATAACTTAATGAATCTATTAGCTTGCCAAACCAATAGAGCCGATAACTAGCCAAGATCGACTAAAGTAAGAGATTGATCAGAGTCAAGACAGTCTTACAAAAGACGAGCTTAAACCGATAACTAGCCATGTCATAGCTTAACAAGAGTTTGGTCGATGCCAAATACAGCCTTATTACACGATGACACAAGCCATTGGTGAAAGTTACAAGCAAACCGGAGGTCGGTCGATGCCGATGCAGCCCTGCCTGATTGAAGGTCTCGCCGAGATCTACGTTACTCCTACTCCTAGGGTTTTGTCCGAGGGCCGATGTATTGATTGATTGGATGATGTCTACAAAATTCGGGTTTCTAACTATTTATAACCCGGTTGACTCCTGTCCTAACATGACTAGGTTACATAATAGGTAAAAATAAAAGACGACTCAGACTTGAACTCCTTGGTCGAGCCCGACACGTCTTTGAAGCCCGTCGTGCTGGTCCACATGAATCCTTCTGGTTACACTTGACCCACACAAGCTTCTTTATTTTTAGGCTGATCCTTTTCCTTAATAAATCAGCCGTTTATGCTTACAAAATAATAATCTTCTTGGTCCAAAATCTGGTGTAAACACATGCCCCCCAATTTTGGGATGAAATTTATTTTATTCCAAAATTTTGAGTTCTTTTCTTTCTTCTCACTTCGATATCTCAAACAAAATGAACAGTATCTTGACGATCAATGCGAGAAGGCTGCTCTTCTCTTGAAAACTGTGTTGTGATTTAACATCCCACTCGAGTATTCTGCACACATTGTACGAAGCGGCATCTTTTCCTCTTCTGAGACTCAATCTTCTAGTATAAATCCCCCTCCGTCACACTCAGAGCACATCTTCTGCTTGTTTTTGCCTTCCGCCAAAAACCCTCTTTCTTGCCAAAAGCTTTTCCATCCAAAAGCCTGTCTCTTCCTTTCTCAATGGCAGACAACAACCGTGGAAAACGCCCCGCAGAGGAGGAAGTAAACTCCCGTTACCACCCTCAGCGCCGTATTAGGTTAGTTTCTCTTCACGCCTAATCGACTCCAGTTCTTACTATTTTGAGAGCTTGATTTGACTTTCTTCCTTTGCTCTTGTCCAGGATCGACGAAGGTCCTTCTAATGCCGCAGCTGCTTTAGCGCCTTCCCCTGGAATGGAATCGGTTTCTGAAAACCCCTCCTCCAGTAGCTCCGAGTCGATGGCCACCTGCCATTACCGTCAAATGACGGAAATGCGGGACCTTCACTCGGAGGCCACCATCAGGAACTGCCTCCTTGAAGACCATATCGCCCAACTCCAAAAGGCGTTGGAGGAGGCAGAGGCGAGGGCTTCCCAGGCGGTTGAAAGGTCCGAATGGCTAGAGGGGGGGGGGGTGAATAGCCTATTTAAAAATCTAGAATCATGAAACTCAAAGCTCAAAAAGGATATCAGATCACACAGTCGGTACTACCGACTATAGGGGCCGGTACTACCGGGGTCGGTACTACCAGCTCCAGGGGTCGGTACTACCGACAACCTAGGAACAACTACGAAATCGAGATGAACGAGATGCAAAATTGAATCTAGCTTATACCAAGGTTTTCCTAAGAGATGTAGATGAAGTTTATACCTTGTCCAAGTAGTGGCTCCTTCCCAAAGTGTAGATCGAGCCTTCCCACACTTAAGAACGAGAGAGGAGGGAGGAAGAACGCGAATAACACGAATGCAAATGAAATAACCGAAGAAGCAAATTCAATAAGCACACGGGACACAAGATTTATCCCGAGGTTCGACCACTTCACTAAGAAGCGCCTACGTCCTCGTTGTTGAGGTGACCACTAAGGTCGGAGTCTCTTTCACCTCCTTGCCTCACTCAATCAACCACAAAGGCTAATCGAGTTTCTTCACTAAGAATCACGAGGGTAATACAACACTTCGGAGTGCCCTTACAAATGAATCAATCACGGGCAACAACCGAAGAACACCTAACCGGCTAGGGTTCCAAGAACCCAAGAGTAAAGAACACAAATCAAGCAGGAGAGATGTTGGATCCAAGTGCTCTTGACGTAGATCGATGCGTCTCACTCTCTAATCTCACTTCCCTAGCTCGAAGCTTGCAAGAGATTCAATCTAGAATCAAAGGGAGAGAGAAAGGAGCTTGGTCAACACTTGGAGGCTCTCTTTTTTTTAGGTCAGGCGAATGGGAGAGGTTGCGGTTAGAAGCCGGCCGAGCGGCTATTTATACTTGTCTAGTCTGCGACACGGTCAGTAGTACCGACCCCCCCCGGGCGGTAGTACCGACTGCTTCATTTATAGTTGTTACACACGGCGTTGACCTGAGGAACAACCGACCCCCTGGTCGGTACCTCCGACGGTCGGTAGTACCGGCCCTATGGCGGTACTACCGACAAGCCAACCTGGGACTACACAGAGAGCTCCCAGACTTCCTCCCGACCTCGGTACCACCGATGGTCGGTAGTACCGGCCCTATGGCGGTACTACCGACAGGCCAATCTGGGACTACACAGAGAGCTCCCAGAACTCCAGACCTCAGTCTCACCAACGGTCGGTAGTACCGTCCCTATGGCGGTACTACCGACAGGCCAACCTTGAATCTACACAGAGAGCATCACGAAACACCTTCTGACAATGGTATCACCGACCAGGATGTCGGTACTACCGAGGGTCGGTACAACCGACCCTATAGCGGTACAACCGCCAGGCCAACTCAGTCCCAACACAGAGAGGGTGTAAAACGACCTGGATCCTCAGTACTACCGACCGGAGGGCCGGTACTACCGGGCCCGGTAGTACCGGCTCTATAGTGGTACTACCGCTAGGTCAACTGAGACCCAATCCAGAGAGCATTGCACACAGCACCCTTGGGCGGTACTACCGACCCCCTTGGTCGGTACTACCGACCAAACCCAGAAAACCTCTATGTGTTCATGAGTGCATGGTGTCTCTCTAGCACTAGAAGTTAGTCGTCATGAGCACTTTTCTCCACATCTTAGCTAGCCTCAAATGTGTCCCTCTTGATAGTCCGGCTTGCCTATCACTCAAGATCAAAGATAAAACTAGAGTCTCAACTTGAGCAATGGCATCTTTTCCCTTCTCCATTTCACCAAAGATAGAGCATATGATCACTTGAGAACTTGTGGCCGTCACCATCCAACATGGTCGCCACCTTGCTAGCTCCACCACATGGCTTGGTCGTAATCCTTTCTCATTAGCTACACACATGCTTATCAATAGGATTAGACCAAATAGATTTCATCAATTAACCAAAACCAAACTAGGGCTTTCAATCTCCCCCTTTTTGGTAATTGATGACAACCTATACAAAGATATGTAATTTAAATTAGAGTAACCACATTGATAGTATTAGCTCCCCCTACATATGTGCTATAGAGTTTGGTTCTAAAATTGGCACATATGTATGGATATGAAATATGGGTGAGCAACACTATCAATGATGATGCTAAGGCATAAGAATGGACCTTTGAAGCGTGATACCAATCGGAGTGCACATATTATACCATCATTAGCACCATTTGACACTAGACATACATCAAAACTCAAGAACCCCGTGAGATCAACATTTATAATAAGATTCTTGAATCACTTGAAACAACAATATGTCTAGTTGCAATTCTATACATGCTAATTAAACAATTCATCAATCAAGTCTTATCACTAGCATTCAACGCATAATCATGAATATCAATATAAATAGCTTATGCAATGCAACAAACATATGAAAATGCACATTTCAAATGCAACATACATGTTTATGAGCTTGCTCCCCCTATTTGTATGCTCAAATTTTAAGTGTTCAAGTCTTGAAACTTTTATCCCCTTTTGTCTTTGTTACTCCCCCTTCCACTAGCATATATCTTTGTAGCACTTTCTTTCTCCCCATTTGTCAACAATTATCATAAAGGTGGAACAAGTTTTAAAGGAAGGAGGCAACTATTAGCATGAGATACATATGAGGAGATCGAACTAAGTCAAGTTGTGGCTTGATCTAGCTCATGAACAAAAGGTATTTAACACGGTTTGCTCTAGAGTAAGCTTCTTCACACATCTTGCAATGGTTATCTTACTCACGTTGGTTAAACATATTTTGCTCACTCATTAGATCAAACACTAGAGTTACAAGCTCACAAACATATATGCTACCTACACAGATAAGCAACATAGAAGAACATAGAGCAACAGTGGTACCATATATACTTCAATTCATTTGATTTACCATGAATGAACCTAGATAAGCAATGTGATGGCTATATGAACTAGAGCACAACTTAATAAGAATGAATGCACATGCCAAACAATTTCACCTTTGCTTTGTCGGAGGAGAGGCATATCATATGTGGGGGTGCATTCAACTCATGTTGGAGAAATCCAGGATATTCAATTCATTCCTTAGCTTGCAAAATCTTCTCTCATCTAGTGGCTTGGTGAAGATATCGGCAAGTTGATCATCGGTGCCCACACTTTCAATAGATATGTCTTTCTTTGCTTGATGATCTCTAATGAAATGATGCCTTATGTCAATGTGCTTTGTTCTTGAATGTTGAACCGGGTTGGTGGCTATTTTGACGGCGCTCTCATTATCACAAAGCAATGGGACTTGTCCAAACTTGACCCCATAATCTTGCAAAGTTGCTTTCATCCATAGCAATTGTACACAACAACTACCCGCGGATATGTATTCGGCTTCGGCGGTAGAGAGTGCAACACTATTTTGCTTCTTTGATGACCATGAGACAAGTGATCTTCCAAGCAATTGACAAGTGCCCGATGTGCTCTTCCTATCCACCTTGCATCCCGCATAATCGGAATCCGAGTATCCAATTAATTCAAATTGAGAGCCCTTGGGATACCATAGTCCAACATTTGGAGTGTGCTTCAAGTATCTCAATATTCTTTTGGTTGCCTTCAAATGACTTTCTCTTGGTGAAGCTTGGAACCTTGCACACATACACACACTAAACATGACATCCGGCCTTGATGCGGTCACATAGAGTAAGCTTCCAATCATTGATCGATATAACTTTTGATCTACCATGTCACCACTAGAGTCACTATCCATATGTCCATTTGTGCCCATTGGAGTGGTTATTGCTTTGGCTTCATCTAACCCAAACTTCTTGAGCATGTCCTTGATGTACTTGCCTTGACTAACGAATGTGCCTTTCTTTATTTGCTTGATTTGTAACCCAAGGAAGTAACTAAGTTCTCCAATCATAGACATCTCAAACTACTTAGCCATCATCTCTCCAAACTCTTCACAAAAGTCTTGGTTGGTTGATCCAAATATGATGTCATCCACATAGATTTGCAACACAAACAAGTCACTTCCAATTTTCTTGGTGAAGAGAGTGGTGTCAACTTTCCCAATTTTGAACCCTTTTGCTAGCAAGAAGTCCCTCAATCTTTCATACCATGCTCTTGGTGCTTGCTTCAACCCATATAAAGCCTTCTTGAGCTTGTACACATGGTTGGGCTTCTTCAATTCTTCAAATCCGGGAGGTTGCTCAACATATACTAACTCATTGATGAACCCATTGAGAAATGCACTTTTAACATCCATTTGATAGAGCTTGATGTTGTGTGAACAAGCATATGCAAGTAGTATTCTAATAGCTTCTAATCTAGCAACCGGTGCATAGGTTTCTCCAAAGTCAATGCCTTCCAATTGAGTGTACCCTTGTGCAACCAATCTTGCCTTGTTCCTTACAACAATGCCATTCTCATCTTGCTTGTTCCGGAAGACCCATCTTGTACCAATAACATTGTGTTCTTTGGTTTTTCCACTAACTCTCAAACATCATTACGGGTGAAGTTGTTCAACTCTTCATGCATTGCATTTACCCAATCAACATCCATCAAAGCTTCATCAATCTTGGTTGGCTCAATAGATGATACAAATGAGTAGTGTTCACAAAACGAAGCCAATCTTGATCTTGTTTGCACACCTCTTCTTATGTCACCAACAATTTGATCTAAAGGATGATCTCTTGCAATATGTGTTGGTTGGAGCACTTGTTGCGGTTGGACACTTGTACTTGCACTTGGATGAGCCACTTGAGAGCTACTAGCATCTTGTTGATCATGAGAACCACTAGAGCTTGCAACATCATTGTCATGCATGGTTGGAGGAGTGAGCACTTGATCTTTGACATCTTCAATATCAATCACTTGTTTTGGCCTTATATCACCAATGCCCATGTTCTTCATAGCTTCCACCAATTGTGTTCCTCTCACATCATCTAGATTATCTTGTTCTTTATGAGAGCCATTGGTTTCATCAAACTCAACATCATGGACTTCTTCAACTATTCTTGTTGTGTTGTTCCACACTCTATATGTCTTGCTTGTAGTAGAGTAACCAAGTAGAAACCCTTCATCACATTTCTTCTCAAATTTGCTAAGTCTTGTGCCCTTCTTCAATATATAACACTTGCACCCAAAGACCCGAAATAAGCAATGTTGGGCTTTCTATCATTGGGAGCTCATATGGTGTCTTCTTCAAAAGAGGGTGACAATAGAGCCGATTGCTATAATAGCATGCCGTGTTGATTGCTTCGGCCCAAAAAGAATCACTCACATTGTATTCACTAAGCATGGATCTTGACATATCAATGAGTGTCCTATTCTTCCTTTCAACTATCCCATTTGATTGAGGTGTATACTTGGCCAAGAATTGATGCTTGATTCCATACTCATCACATAGCTCATCAACTCTTGTGTTTCTAAACTCACTTCCATTGTCACTTCTCACTTTCTTGATTCTTCTATCAAACTCATTTTGACTTCTCTTGACAAAGGTTTTGAATACCCCAAACACTTCACTTTTGTCAACAAGAAAGAAGACCCATGTGTATCTTGTATAGTCATCCACTATCACAAAACCATACTTGTTCCCCCAATGCTTGCATATGTTGTTGGTCCAAACAAGTCCATGTGCAACAACTCAAGTGCATGTGTAGTGCTCATCATTCTTTTGTTGGATGGGTGTTTCCAACTTGCTTTCCCATTTGGCATGCACTACAAAGCTTGTCCTTCTCAAAGTGAACATCTTTTAGCCCTCTCACCATGTCATGCTTCACTAGCCTCTTTAGTTGCTTCATTCCAACATGTCCCAAGCGCCTATGCCAAAGCCAACTGAAGGGTCGAGATGGCGGACTAGAGGGGGGGTGAATAGTCCTTTTTAAAATTAAACGTAGCGGCTAACCGAAACAAATGCGGAATTAAAACTATAGGTCTAGCCAAGACTACACCCCTCTACCTATACTCTATGACACCTTATAAAAGATCCTAAATAGAGCAAATAAGGTGTCGGGCTAGCTAGAGCTCACCTAACCAATTCTAGAAGCAAGGCCACACAAACCTATGCAACTAGTACTTCAAACACGAGGGAGCTCCTACACAATCTAGTAAGCAAAGCACAAAGCCTAAGCTCACTAGCAATGCTCAATAACAAGGCTACACAAGCCAAATTAGAGAGCTCAACTTAGTTACACAAACTAAGCAACTAAACACTAGCTCAAGAATTAGTATTGCAATACAAGCTAGTGAAGAAACGGTGCAGTCGGTACTACCGTCCTGATAGGTCGGTACTACCGACGCCGGTACTACCGGGCTTCCAAGCCGGTACTACCGAGCACCTGTAGGAGCTACGAAATCGAAGGGGATGAGATGCAATCTCAGATCTAGCAATTACCCACTTCCCTAGATGATGTAGATGACGAATGTAGCTTCCCCACGTCTTGATTCCTTGCCAAAAGGTAGATCGAGCCTTCCCAACCTAAGAAAGAGTGAAGGAGAGGGGAAGAACACGAAGAACACAAGAACAAGCGTAATATGCAAGGAAACAAGAACAATAAGAGCAACAAGAGACGGGGACACAAGATTTTATCCCGAGGTTCACTTGGTTGCCACCAAGCTAGTCCCCGTTGAAGCAAGCCCAAGGTTGCCGCCGATCCTCTCGCTAGTGGTGACACTAAGCCAACCTCTCCACGATGGAGTGCTCACCAAGAGCTCTAGCTTTCGATCCGGTCGGACCACTTGGCGCTCTTCACGCCTCTTTCCACTAGAGTTGCTCTTCGCGATCTCCCGCGGGGCAAGCACAATGCCCCTCACAAAGCTTCTCCGGAGCCACGCACAATCTTCACGCGGGCTTCATGACGGAGACAAGCACCAAGCCGTTTAGGAGGTGGCAACCTCCAAGAGTAATAAGCACCACCGGCTTGCAACTCAATCACCTAGTGCCACTCGATGCTATCTCTCAAAGCAACGCACTAGGATCACTCTCTCACACAATCGGATGAGCACTAAAGCATATGTGTGTTAGAGGGCTCACAAGCACATCCACACAAGCCACCAAGGCTTTGGAGTGCTCCGGCAACCAGCCCAAAGCCGGCCTCAACGACTATATATAGCCCCAAGGGCCAACTAGCCGTTATGCCCCTTCACTGGGCATTCTGCGCTTCGGTCGGTAGTACCGACCCCCTTGGGCGGTAGTACCGACTGCTTCACTTATAGCCGTTACACACGGCGTTGACCTGAGGAACAACCGACCCCCTGGTCGGTACCTCCGACGGTCGGTAGTACCGACCCTATGGCGGTACTACCGACAGGCCAACCTGGGACTACACAGAGAGCTCCCAGACTTCCTCCTGACCTCGGTACCACCGATGGTCAGTAGTGCCGACCCTATGGCGGTACTACCAACAGGCCAATCTGGGACTACACAGAGAGCTCCCAGACTTCCTCCCGACCTCGGTACCACCGACGGTCGGTAGTACCGGCCCTATGGCGGTACTACCGATAGGCCAATCTGGGACTACACAGAGAGCTCCCAGAACTCCAGACCTCGGTCTCATCAACGGTCGGTAGTACCGGCCCTATGGCGGTACCACCGACAGGCCAACTTTGGATCTACACAGAACGCCTCCAAAACTGCTCTAGACCATGGTACCACGGACCCCCTGGTCGGTACTACCGAGCCCGGTACTACCGGCCCTATGGCGGTACAACCGCCAGGCCACTTCAGACCCAACACAGAGAGGGTTGCACGCAGCACCCTTGGGCGGTACTACCGACCACCCTGGTCGGTACTACCGACCACACCCAGAAAACTTCTTTTTCTACTCTGTGTTGATCCAAATCAACTCCAACAACTTCTCCTTTGCAAATGTGCCAACACCACCAAGTGTACAACAACATGTGCATGTGTGTTAGCATTTTCACAATCATTTTTCAAAGGATTTTCACTTGCACTCACCACGCCACTCGATCCTAGCAACATCGCAATGTTAGATCGCTCAAGTGGCACTAGATGACCGATATGCAAACATGTTTGCTCCTCTTGATAGTACGGCCATCTATCCTAAACCCGGTCATAATCTTCTCTACACACCTATGACCGGTGAAATGAAATGCCCTACACATATACCTTTGCCTTGCGCATTCCATTCCATCTCCTTCGGTGTTGGTGCAACACATGCACCAACCTAGATCCAAATGATATGATCCACTTCATATCATCACATGGCCTCCATGGTCCATTGATCTTGACATCACTTGCACTTCACCATCGCTTTGGTCCTTCGGCGCCAAGTCTTGCTTAAGCCTCCCGACACTCGGTACCAACGGCTTCAAAGCCTCCAACTTGCCCTTCACCTTCACAATCGGTCCATCAAGCCAAGCCTTGCCTTGATCTTCACCATCTTAGCCACATGACTCCATGTCATGTTTCATGTGCATTAAGCTCCTTCATCACATGTGTGAGCCTTGCAACATCTTCCAAGCCATTTCTCCTCTATGGCATATGTTGCTCACACATGATCACCTGTGGACTAACCACCTGTGTAATTCACTTCAAACACATATTAGTCCACCTAAGTTGTCATTCAATTACCAAAACCAAACTAGGACCTTTCACCGACCCATACTTGATTTGGTGAATAAGCATGTTGTCAATTGAGCTTCACTAGCACCAAAGTCCACCAAATAGAGATTCTCATATCTAAATCCTTTGAAGATCACGTCACTTCCATCAACACTCACAATCTCCACATCATCAACACCAAATATGCATTTGAATCCCAAATCACACAATTGTGCCACTGACAACAAGTTGAAGTTAAGAGATTCCACTAATAGCACATTGGATATGCTCAAGTCATTTGATATTGCAATCTTGCCCAAGCCTTTGACCTTGCCTTTCTTGTTGTCACCAAATGTGATAACATCCGCATGATCATTGCCACTAGTGTTGATTGATTTGAATATTCTACCATCTTCGGTCATGTGTTGAGTGCACCCACTATCAAGCACCCAATGCCTTCCTCCGGCTTTATAATTAACCTACAAAAAGGATCAATTCTTTTTAGGTACCCAAATTTTTTTGGGTCCTCCAAGGTTAGTTACCAAGCTCTTGGGCACCCAAATTGCCTTCTTCTTTGGGCCAACCATGGGTGCACCAATGTACTTAGCCTTCACGCCATTAGTGCCCTTAGTAAGCATATAACAAGAATCAAGGCGAATAGATGTAACATGAGCATGCTTCTTGTTTTTATTCTTGTTAAAGCAATTTTGCTCTAAATGCCCGGATTGTTTGCAACTATAGCAATACCGACCATTGCTCTTCACAAAATGAGTCTTGTGAGTAGCAAAAGCCGCCTTGCCCTTCTTGGGGGTATAGCCAAGTCCCTCCTTGTTGAGTGGACACCTTTGTCTACCCAAGCACTTAAGCAAACGGGCATCTCCACCATAGGCATTGCCTAAAACATGGGTGAGCTCAACAACCTTGTTCTTAACGTTCTCATTTTCTACCACTAATGATGAATCAAAAGTAGTAGAAGTAGACATTTTAGTTGAGCTAGATGATGATGATGCATTTGTGGGAGCAACAATAATAGGAGCATAAAAAGATTCATCAAGTATATCACATGTAACTCCTACATTGCATGTCTCTACAACATCCTCAATCTTACTTTGATCAAGGAGGGAGGAGTGGGCTTCCTTAAGCCTAGTGTGAGCTTGATCAAGCTTCTCATGGGCTTCCTCTAGCCTCTCATGAGTGGACTTGAGCTCATCAAAGGATTGCTCAAGAGCCTTGTTGGCTTTGCGCAATTCTTTGCACTCCTTCCTCTTAGTCTCAATGTAAGAGTGAGCATCTTGTAGCATGCTTATGAGTTCCTCCTTCGAGTACTCCTCATCATCATCACTCTCACTCTCACTCTCATCGGATGATACCTTAGCGGCCTTAGCCATGAAGCACGTCGATGGAGCGTTGAAGATAGAAGGCTTGCTTGAGATAGCAAGACTAGCCATAGCCTTCTTCTTGGTGGTCTTCCTCTCATCATCACTAGAATCACCATCATCGCTTGAGGAAGCATCACTATCCCATGTCACAACATATGATCCACCCTTCTTCTTTTCTTTCTTCTTCTCCTTCTTGTCCTTCTTGTTCTTCTTATGATCATCTTCATCATCACTAGATTTTGGACAATCCGCAATGAAATGATCTTTGCTCTTGCATCGATAGCACCTTCTAGTTGAGCTCTTGGTTGTATCTCTTCTCTTTCTTGCCCCAAAGCCCTTCTTCTTCATAAACTTGCCAAACTTCTTGACAAATAGAGCTATTTCTTCATCATCCAACTCATTTCCGCTTGTGCTAGCTTCATCATCGCTTTCCTCCTTCTTTGCTTTGCCCTTGCTCTTGCTTTTGGAGGATGACGCCTTGAACGCCACGGTCTTCTTCTTCTTCTCTTCCTCTTGGGCTCCCCCATCCCGTTCCACACGGTATGTGTCTTGAGTGACCACATCACCTAGTACTTGGTTTGGGGTTACCGTATCCAATCCTTCCCTCACAAGAATTGTCACCAAGGTATCAAACCTAGGTGGTAAGCATCTCAAGAACTTATGAGAAAAGTCATTGTCCTCAACCTTTTCTCCCAAAGCCTTCAAGTCATTCACAATCACTTGCAACCGGTGGAACATCTCCGGTATGCTTTCATCTTCTTGCATCTTGAAGGTTGCTAGCTTGTCCTTGAGAATATATAGCTTGGCGCTCTTCACGGCCTTGGTGCCTTCATATGTTTCTTCCAACCTTTCCCATACCTCACTTGCTCTTTCAAGGTCCTTGATTTGTTCAAAGACTTTTGTATCAAATGCTTCATAGAACAAGTTGATGTCCACATCATTCCATTGAAGCTTCTCTTCTTCTCTTGGGGTTGGATCGGTGACGTCAATCACCGCAAAGTCATGCTCAATTACATCCCATATTGTAACACCTCTGGTGTTTAAGCATGTAATTAACTTGACATATCATCATTAGCATCATTAATCATCTTGATCATGATTTCATGTGTATGCATTTGCTTAATGTATCATTTTATGTGATGTATCCCTATTGCAAAAACCCTTATTAGCCCACTTCTTCCTATAGGGGCAAAATGGTAATTTCACCTCTGTGCCTAGTTCTATGTAATTCTTGTTCAAAGTTAGTGCCCTGATGTTTGTTGCTTTGATCCAAGTTCAAAAATCAGATTTGAATTGAGTTTCCTTTTGCAAAACCCTAAAATCCCAAATCCTGGATTTATTCCCTTTTTAATAACTTTTTCAAAATTCAAAATTTTGAGTTGGTTCAGAAAGCAAAGTTGTGAATCTGATCAATAGGAACAACTTTGGTATTCACAGATTTCTATGTTTCTATATAAAAATTGAAGTAATTTCAAATTCATTCAAATTCCAGTTTTTGTTCCCTTTTCAGTTTTAAAAAGTTTTTCAAAAACTATTGAGTTTCAGAAAAAGTGTGTATTAGCAAAGTTATAGGTTTTGTCAAATGGAACAACTTTCATATTGGAAGATGTTCAAGTTTCAGTTTGAAATCCAAAGTAATTTTGATTTGAATCAAATTTGAAAAGTGTCCCCTTTTCTGTTTTTGAATGTAGTTCAAAAACTATTTGGAATTTGAAAATGTTCATATTGACAAAGTTGTAGATCTCACTTTTCTGAACAACTTTGGTGTTTTGAGTTTTTGTCGCACAGTTCAAATTTTGGGAGATTTTTGCAAAATTCAGAAACCAGCCAAAAGTCAAACCCTAGACCCTAGCACTGTTCTTCTTCCCGTAGAGCCAGAGGCCAGGGGGGCCCGGCCATGGCGCCGGCGCTGCGGCTGCAGCGCAGGCGGCTGCTCCCCACGCGCCACCAACCTGTCGCCGCTGTTCCCCTGTTCCCTCCGCGCCCGCACGCGAGCGCTGACCATCGCTCTCGGCCCCTACAGTGCCCAGTCGCCGCCGCCGCGTGGCCATCGCCGGCCGAGCATTGCGCCCGAGCCCCGGCTGCACGCCAGCTCGACCGCCAGAGCGCAATCGAGTGCGCACGCCCCCGCAAACCTAACCCGCGCAACCCCGAGGTCTCTACCGGCCCTGGCCGTGCCTATAAAAGCCCCGCCGGAGCTCGACCTCTCTCCCTCACCTCCGCCACCGTGGCCGGCCTACTCCAGTCACTCCGCCTCTCCACCAGCTAGCCCTAAAGCTCCGCCTTGAGCTCGTGAAGCTTTCCCACCCTTCAATTTCACCTTTCCCGTCTCCGTTTGCCCGGCGTAAGCTCGCCGTCCCCATCCCCGGCCGAAACCCGGCGAACTCGGGTTCGTGGAATTCGCCGTCTCCGGCCATGATCATCTCTCACCGACCCCCGTGTTGTGTTCCTTGACCCCGTGCGACTCTAACCCGGCCCTTGCGGTCGCTGTTGTTGCTCAGGACCGCCGGACCGCCGGAGCGCCGCCGCGGTCATCTTCTCCCTCGAGCTCGTGTCGAGCCTCGCCCTCGTGTCGAGCCTCGCCCTCGTGTCGAGCCTCGCCCTCGAGTCGAGCCTCACCCTCGAGCACAAGCCGAGCCTCACCTTCGAGAACGAGTCGAGCCTCACCCTCGAGCCCTGCCTCCGACACGTGGTAAGCATCCGAGCCTTCGGCCTCTGCTTCAACTCCGTTTCGCCCGAGCCCTCCCAGTCAGGTCTCGGACAGAGGCCTGTTTCTCCGCTTCGCCCGAGCCCAAGCCTCGGCGAGCGCATGACCCTCCGCTTCGACCGAGCCCAAGCCTCGGCGACGCATGCTCTCCGTCTCGCCCGAGTCCGGCCTCGGACCGAGGCTCACTTCTCCATTTCGCCCGAGCCCCGCGATTCGCCGAGCCCGGCCTAGAGGGAGCACAGTGCTCTTCTCTTTTTCTGAGAGTTGTGAATAGTGTTCTGTTTTCTCTTTTTTGTATGATTTTCTGTGTGCATCCAAAAATTCTGAAATTTTTGTGGTAGACTCTTTATGCTCTGGAGTATTTTATAAAAATATGAAACTTGAGTTTTGTGCAAAAATTTGAAAATATAAATTTCCCCTTTTAATTGAAAAATGAAGGTTTTGGTATTTTTGGAGAGTGGTTTATAACTCCAAAAATCATGAGACAAATTTTTGTGAGCTTCTTATGCCATGTTTAGTCTCTGGTAAAATTTTGAAGTCTTTTGGAACAAGTTGATTTTTGAGCTTTTATTTTAATTGTTAAATAGTGCCTTTTGCTAATTAATGTCTGATTTTATTTGAGCACCTTAATGACCTCCAAAAATTATGAAATTTGTTTTGCCATCTATCTACACCATAATGAACTTATGTGGTTAATTTGGTAATTTTTGGAGCAACTTCATAAAATGACCTTTTAAATAAATTAAGAAAATAGAAAAGATGGATTAGGGTTGGTAATAAGTGTTGATGATGTGATCTTTGGATTGATTGATGTTCATAGACCCCTACCCTTTGGTCTATGATGTTTGTGATGCTATGTTTGGTTGGTGCTTAGGATAATTATATTAAGGGCTAGTTAATCAATATTGCTTAAGGAAGAAATGATTACCTTTTATGCTCAACCTAGAATTCAATCATGCCTTGCTTAAAAGTAATCTAGAATCAGTGGAATTGTCTTGCACCTTAAGTCCATATCATCATTCTCATGAGCATTCATCATTGCATCCGTATAGTTGACGAAGAAGGACCTGAAGTCGAGGCAGCCACCGAAGGATCTGTCCCCGAGGCGACCCCGAGCTTCGACACCTACTCCAACCCCGAGTCCGTCCTTTTTGCCATCCAAGGCAAGCCCCGGTGCATTTAACCCTTCCTTGAATTTATAAAGTGATTTCCTTAAATGCTTTTGAGTTAAATTATTGCATTAGGTTTATAGGAGTTGTGTGCTATCCTAATTGATGCATTACCCACCTTGACCACTGAAACACCCGATACCTGCTTTTCAAAAAGTGTTTGAAAAATGCTTAGCAATGCTATTAAATAGATTTGCAATAAAAATGCCAATTTCAAAAGTGTGATCACTTAAAGAACTTTTATGGGAATTTGGTTTTACTCCCACTATTGGCTAAGTATCTGATCCGTACTTAGTCAATGGGAAGGAGAGGTTGTCCTTGCGTACGGTGCCGTCATGTTGTAGTCCGGGACTCAACAGTTGACACCGACCGGGACAGGGTTGAAAAACTGACAGGACCTGTACTCTTGGGTTAGAGTCCCGAGGTGCTTGTCGCTGGCTGGAAAATGTAGGGACCATCCGTATGGGGGCCTGCTGGTCAAGACTTGTAACTATTCACATACTACGGAAAGCTCTGGCTCCGAGAAATCCATTATTGGACCGACAACCGCGCACTGGGAGTGGAGAGATGGCGGAAGTAGCATGTACCCACGTGGGTTAGAGTCCCGGATTGGAGTGGTGTACTGTACTTCCGGGTGGCGTAGGACCGGGCCCAATCTTGGAGGAATCGTGGTAGACGAGTTGGCATATGCAAGCTTGGGTGCTACATATGCAGTGTGGATAGGGATCCTCAGCTGAGTATTATTTATCCGGATTAACGTTGCTCCTCGGTTATGGAGACTTGGTCCACTGACTGTCAACGGAGAGTGGTTCTCAACTAGGAATGTTTTGAAATGTAAAATGAATCATGAATGATGAAGAATTGAGGAAATTCTGAACCTTTCAAAATAAAATAAGATTTACAAAAAATGCTTTTCTGCAAAATACTTGATCTTGCTTAAGCCTTACCTTGACTACCCTAAGCCTTCATTCCTGAGTCTTCTCCCTTTTTCTTTAGTCGGTTAAGTCTTGTTGAGTACCTTTGTACTCAGGGTTTTATTACCCATGTTGCAGGTATGGCAGATTCCTCAGTATGCCTTGGACCCTGCTGTGTGACTGTTGTTCAGGAAGAGGCCGATGAGGCCGATGAGTGATTATTCACCCTCGGGCTGGGTGATGTATCTTTACCTTTAGTTGTTGTCATATGCTACTCTGCCAACTCTATCTATTTGAACTATGGTCTGTAATAGCTTCACTTTAATTTTATGTTGAACCCTGGTTTGTAAAACTATTGTTATCTAAGTCTTCCGCTATTTACTCCGATGTTATTTGTCAAAATGTTAAAGAGATTGTAACTGAATTGTGAGATGATCCTGCGGACAACGGGCACTGATGTAGCCCAGTAGCGGAACCGGTCCTAATCTCTTGGCTGTACGGATCGACTGTCAGTGGTTGACGGTGATCAGTGGGCCATGGGATTAGAGCCGTTACGTTACAGAGTGGTATCAGAGCATCTCACTATGACGTTGCAATCTTTTTGCGAAAACTTCAAAATGTTTTTTAACAAAAACTAAACTTGACTATTTTGAGTCCAAATTGCTTCTCTCATCTCATCTTGTCTTTGGCAACTAGTAGCAAGACAACTTGTATAAGCCCTATGTACCTTACCTTAGTAGTTGCATTGCCTTGTTCCGTAGGAACGATTCATGCATCATGTCACATTCACTTAAGTATATAAAAGAGTTCGTTGGGTTAGTATGCCTATACCTTTTTCTTGCTAGCCTTTCTCATCTATAACCTCTTGTCCAGATATGGCCATCATCAAGCGGACTGCCCGCAAGTCGACTGGACCAAACGGTGTGCCGCGTCACCAGCTGGCGCCACGCACCGGAGAAGAGACTGGAGAATCCTCCAATGGTCGTCGCTTTCCCCGCCGCACCCGCAAGCAGCTGAAGGAGGAAATCAAGAATCTGAAGGCTGAAATGGAGAACATGGAGCATGACTTCTACCTTTCCCGCATGGAGTTTTATGAGGCACGAGCTTCCCTGGAGCAGGCTAACCGGAACACGATTCGCGCTATCGAGCAGCGCAATGATGCTTGGACCCGCGAGGACGTTGCCAGAGCCCAGCTCCATGGACTTCAGCAATACACTGCCCAGATCGAGCAGTACAATGATATGCTTCATGAGGAAGTGCATCAGCTGCATGATCAACTCCATCCCTTGGTACCCCCGGTTATGGAAGACCCCGAAGACGGAGTCGTGGAGGAACCTGAAGTGGAACACGAGCCTGATCAGAATGAGGAAGCGGAACCTGCTGAAGATGTCCACGTTGAAGATGAAGATGAGGAGGAAGAGCCTGAGCTTATCATCGAGGATGATGATGATGACGAAGAGTTGATCTTCATCGATGATGACTAGACTCCTTGTGTCTGTACCATCTGCTTACCTAAAACCTTAGACTAGGTTTGGGGGCGTTAGTCTGTCTGTTGCCAAGTCTGGCATGTATCTTTCTTTTCGCATCTTTTCCCTTTATCGGCCTGTATCATCTGTCAGTCATCTTTATCAAGTCAGCTATCTTTGTATCAGTGAAGCTATCAATCAAGTTGTTTCAGAACCCTTGTCCATATATGCTGAGTTCCGAGTTGCTTATACAGATGCCTGTGAACACCCGTACCGGAGCCGGAGGTTCTGATGATGCCAACATCCCAAACCCTCCACCTGTACCAGCTACCCTGGCAGATGCCATTGCAGCCTTGGCCGCCGCTGCCAATCTGATGGCTCAGAATCAAGGGCAGCAGAACAACGGCAACCGTGGTCGCCGCAACAACCAAGAGACCACCTATGTGGACTTCACTGAAACACGACCACCGGTCTTCACAAAGGCCGATGAACCCCTCGAGGCTGACGACTGGTTACGCACCATGGAACAGAAGTTCAGTCTTCTGCACTGCACGGAGATCCAGAAGCCTCGGTTCGCTTCTCAGCAGCTCCGTGGTCCTGCAAGTGCCTGGTACGCCAACCTGTTGGCGGCCCAGCCGGAAGGTCACCAGCTGACCTGGGAAGAGTTCCGCACTGCTTTCAGAGCACATCACATCCCTTCGGGATTGATGAAGATGAAGTTGGATCAGTTCTTGGCCCTGCAACAGAAAGATTCCACCGTCATGCAGTACGTGGGACAATTCAACCACCTCAGCCAGTATGCCTCTGACTATGTCAACACAGAGGAAAAGAAGAGAGATTGTTTTCTCAGGGGTCTGCACCCTAAGATTCGCAGAGGTCTGTCCAACAACCTAAACGGATCCTACCATGATGTCGTTGACCGTGCTGTTGCTTACGAGGGAAGTAACCGCCAGTATCAGGAAGAGAAGAAGAAGAAGAAGGCTGGGTCTAGCAGTTTCTCCAGCAACCATAAGCGCCCAAGAATCATCTACCACCCCAGCCACCACCAAAACCGTGCCCCATACCCCCATCAGCAAGTGGTCGTTCGTACCGCGGCCACCACCCACAATGCCAACCAGCAAAGTGCCACTCAGCCGAACGCCCCTGGTGTTCGTGTCACCACCCCACAAACAGCTTATAACCATCCATGCTACAACTGTGGCCAAGTTGGTCACTGGGCTCGCGAGTGCCCAAAACCCAAGAAGAGTGCCCAGCATGCACAGAAAGGCCCTGGAGGATCACAGCAGCAGCACCGTGCACCGCAGCAGCACGTCCAGAAGGGCAAGCTTGTCAGGAAGCACGGGCAAGTCTACTTCACCACCGTCAGTAACATCCCAGACGGAGAGCCCGTCATGCTCGGTAGGTTTCCTGTTGCCAATCATCCTGCAGTCGTCTTGTTTGATTCTGGTGCATCGCATTCCTTCATCAGTCGCACTTTTGTCATCAAGCATGAGTTGCCCATGGGGGAGTTAAAAGAAAGTTTCTGCATACTTTCGCCTGGAGGGCGGATAAATACTAAGGAAGTGGTCCGCAGTATACCAGTAATGTTGGGGAGACATGTCTTTCCTACCACCATGATAGTACTGCGCGATCAAGAGATAGATGTCATCTTAGGCATGAATTGGATGTGTCAGTATAAAGCCATGATAGACATCTTGAATAGAGTTGTGAGAGTGGATATTCCTAACAGTACCTCCAAACTCCTTCTCCAACTTCCTATGCCTTCAAAACCAGCTACCACACAGCTAAATGCTACCTATGATCAAGGGACCCGAGATATCCCCGTGGTCTGCGAGTTCCCTGATGTCTTTCCAGAAGATTTACCTGGTCTGCCTCCCGACCGTGATGTTGAGTTTGCTATAGAGCTAAAGCCCGGGACTGCTCCTATATCCCGTAGAGCTTATCGAATGCCTCCCAGAGAGTTGGCAGAGCTGAAGATCCAATTGCAAGAGCTTTTGGATAAGGGTCTCATTCGCCCAAGTTCATCTCCTTGGGGCTGTCCTGCTATCTTTGTGAAGAAGAAGGACAAAAGCCTTCGTCTGTGCGTTGACTATCGCCCGCTCAACGAGGTCACCATCAAAAATAAATATCCCTTGCCTCGTATTGATCTTCTGTTTGACCAGTTATCTGGAGCCAGGGTGTTTTCCAAGATCGACCTCAGATCTGGCTATCACCAAATAAAAATTCGTCCCGAAGATATTCCCAAAACAGCTTTCACCACCAGATACGGCCTATATGAGTACTTGGTCATGTCTTTTGGCTTGACCAATGCACCCGCTCATTTCATGTATCTCATGAACTCGGTGTTCATGCCAGAGCTCGATAAATTGGTAGTCGTGTTCATTGACGACATCCTTGTTTATTCAAAAACTCCTGAAGATCATGCCAAGCATCTTCATGTCGTTCTCTCTCGTCTCAGAGATCACCAGCTGTATGCCAAGTTCAGTAAATGTGAATTCCGGCTAGATCAAATTCAATTCCTTGGTCATGTCCTGTCCGCTGAAGGTGTGTCAGTTGACCCTGAAAAAGTGGCAGATATCTTGGATTGGAAGCCACCTACCACTGTCCGCGAAGTTCGCAGCTTCATGGGAATGGCTGGATACTATCGCCGTTTCATCCCAGACTTCTCCAGAGTTGCCAAGCCTATCACAGAGTTGTTGAAGAATTCCGTGGATTTTGTTTGGTCAACAGCCTGTGAGCAAGCTTTTCAAGCCTTGAAGAAACTACTAACTACATCACCAGTCCTAGCTCAACCAGACATCGAGAAACCCTTTGATGTATACTGTGATGCATCTGGTACTGGGTTAGGCTGTGTTTTGATGCAAGAAGGTCGAGTGATCGCTTATGCCTCACGGCAGCTTAGGCGACATGAGGAGAATTACCCAACTCATGATCTTGAGTTAGCAGCAGTGGTTCATGCTTTGAAGATATGGCGTCATTATCTGTTGGGCAGTACCTGCAATGTGTACACTGATCATAAGAGCCTGAAGTATATCTTCACCCAAGAAGAGCTAAACATGAGGCAGCGAAGATGGCTTGAGTTAATCAAGGACTATGATATCGCAGTGCATTACCATCCGGGAAAGGCAAATGTAGTTGCCGATGCCCTCAGTCGCAAGTCATACTGCAACTGTCTGACGACGAAGCCCTATGATCTTTCCTTGTGCCATACTCTTGAAAGGATGGGAATTGAGATAGTTCCGCAAGGAAGCCTGAACAATGTCAGGATAGAAACATCGGTCAAGGAACAAGTCATCGCTGCACAGAAAGATAACCCTGGAATCAAGCACATCATCGAAAAGATTCAAGCTGGAAAAGCTGACTGTTTCAGGATTGATGATATAGGAGTTGTTTGGTTCAAGAACCGTCTAGTAGTTCCCAAGGTGCCTGAATTGAGACAGTTGATCCTTGATGAGGCACACCTGTCTAGGTTTTCCATCCATCCCGGCAGCAACAAGATGTACCAGGATCTAAGGCAGAGATTCTGGTGGACAAAGATGAAGATTGAAATCGCTCGCTATGTCGCTCGCTGTGATACTTGTCAGAAAGTCAAAGCCGTGCACATGAAGCCTGGAGGAGAATTGCAGCCTTTATCTGTACCTGCCTGGAAGTGGGAAGATATCAGCATGGATTTTATCAATGGACTACCCAAGACTCGGAAAGGTTTTGATTCCATTTGGGTAATCGTGGACCGACTCACCAAACAAGCTCACTTTCTGCCAGTCAAGACCAGCTATGCCGTCCCCACGTATGCCGCCTTGTACAAGAACAACATAGTGAAGCTCCATGGTATTCCCAAGACCATTATCTCCGATCGTGGTACTCAGTTTGTCGCCAAGTTTTGGAAAGCGTTCCATGCCTCACTTGGAACCAAGCTCTTGCATAGTACAGCATATCATCCGCAGACTGATGGACAAACTGAGAGAGTCAACCAAGTGTTAGAGGATATGTTGAGAGCATGTGTGCTCACCTTCGCAGATACTTGGGATGACTGTTTGCCCTTGGCAGAGTTCTCATATAATAACAGTTATCAAGAAAGCATCAAAATGGCACCATTTGAAGCACTGTACGGTCGTCGTTGTCGTACACCCCTCAGTTGGTCTGAGCCCGGAGAAAGAGAATTCTTTGGAGTTGACCTGGTCAAAGATATGGAAGAGAAAGTCAAGCAGATACAAGAGAACATGAAGATTGCCCAATCCCGACAAAAGAGTTATGCTGACAAGAGACGTCGACCTCTGAAGTTTCAAGTTGGAGATTACGTATATCTCAAGGTCTCACCAACCAAAGGAGTCACTCGTTTTGGAGTAAAGGGAAAGTTAGCACCCCGCTACATTGGTCCGTTTGAGATTTTGGAATGTTGTGGCAAGGTAGCTTACAAGCTGAAGTTGCCCGATCATCTCTCTGCTGTCCACAATGTTTTCCATGTCTCCCAACTCAAGAAGTGCCTCCGAGTACCAGAACATGTCGTGGAAGTTGAAGGTGTCGAGCTAGAGCCTGATCTATCCTACTCGGAATATCCAGTTCGCGTGTTGGATCACAAAGATCGAGTTACTCGAAGAACTACCACAAGGTGGTACAAAATCCAGTGGAACCAGCACTCTGAAGAAGAAGCTACTTGGGAATCTGAAGACTTCTTGGCAAAGAACTACCCCGACTTTCTCGAATCTCTGTCTATGTAAAGTTTTGCCTTTATCCCTTCTTTGTCCTTTCTTAAGACGCAGAATCTCGGGGCGAGATTTCTTTAAGGGGGGAAGGCTGTAACACCTCTGGTGTTTAAGCATGTAATTAACTTGACATATCATCATTAGCATCATTAATCATCTTGATCATGATTTCATGTGTATGCATTTGCTTAATGTATCATTTTATGTGATGTATCCCTATTGCAAAAACCCTTATTAGCCCACTTCTTCCTATAGGGGCAAAATGGTAATTTCACCTCTGTGCCTAGTTCTATGTAATTCTTGTTCAAAGTTAGTGCCCTGATGTTTGTTGCTTTGATCCAAGTTCAAAAATCAGATTTGAATTGAGTTTCCTTTTGCAAAACCCTAAAATCCCAAATCCTGGATTTATTCCCTTTTTAATAACTTTTTCAAAATTCAAAATTTTGAGTTGGTTCAGAAAGCAAAGTTGTGAATCTGATCAATAGGAACAACTTTGGTATTCACAGATTTCTATGTTTCTATATAAAAATTGAAGTAATTTCAAATTCATTCAAATTCCAGTTTTTGTTCCCTTTTCAGTTTTAAAAAGTTTTTCAAAAACTATTGAGTTTCAGAAAAAGTGTGTATTAGCAAAGTTATAGGTTTTGTCAAATGGAACAACTTTCATATTGGAAGATGTTCAAGTTTCAGTTTGAAATCCAAAGTAATTTTGATTTGAATCAAATTTGAAAAGTGTCCCCTTTTCTGTTTTTGAATGTAGTTCAAAAACTATTTGGAATTTGAAAATGTTCATATTGACAAAGTTGTAGATCTCACTTTTCTGAACAACTTTGGTGTTTTGAGTTTTTGTCGCACAGTTCAAATTTTGGGAGATTTTTGCAAAATTCAGAAACCAGCCAAAAGTCAAACCCTAGACCCTAGCACTGTTCTTCTTCCCGTAGAGCCAGAGGCCAGGGGGGGCCCGGCCATGGCGCCGGCGCTGCGGCTGCAGCGCAGGCGGCTGCTCCCCACGCGCCACCAACCTGTCGCCGCTGTTCCCCTGTTCCCTCCGCGCCCGCACGCGAGCGCTGACCATCGCTCTCGGCCCCTACAGTGCCCAGCCGCCGCCGCCGCGTGGCCATCGCCGGCCGAGCATTGCGCCCGAGCCCCGGCTGCACGCCAGCTCGACCGCCGGAGCGCAATCGAGTGCGCACGCCCCCGCAAACCTAACCCGCGCAACCCCGAGGTCTCTACCGGCCCTGGCCGTGCCTATAAAAGCCCCGCCGGAGCTCGACCTCTCTCCCTCACCTCCGCCACCGTGGCCGGCCTACTCCAGTCACTCCGCCTCTCCACCAGCTAGCCCTAAAGCTCCGCCTTGAGCTCGTGAAGCTTTCCCACCCTTCAATTTCACCTTTCCCGTCTCCGTTTGCCCGGCGTAAGCTCGCCGTCCCCATCCCCGGCCGAAACCCGGCGAACTCGGGTTCGTGGAATTCGCCGTCTCCGGCCATGATCATCTCTCACCGACCCCCGTGTTGTGTTCCTTGACCCCGTGCGACTCTAACCCGGCCCTTGCGGTCGCTGTTGTTGCTCAGGACCGCCGGACCGCCGGAGCGCCGCCGCGGTCATCTTCTCCCTCGAGCTCGTGTCGAGCCTCGCCCTCGTGTCGAGCCTCGCCCTCGTGTCGAGCCTCGCCCTCGAGTCGAGCCTCACCCTCGAGCACAAGCCGAGCCTCACCTTCGAGAACGAGTCGAGCCTCACCCTCGAGCCCTGCCTCCGACACGTGGTAAGCATCCGAGCCTTCGGCCTCTGCTTCAACTCCGTTTCGCCCGAGCCCTCCCAGTCAGGTCTCGGACAGAGGCCTGTTTCTCCGCTTCGCCCGAGCCCAAGCCTCGGCGAGCGCATGACCCTCCGCTTCGACCGAGCCCAAGCCTCGGCGACGCATGCTCTCCGTCTCGCCCGAGTCCGGCCTCGGACCGAGGCTCACTTCTCCGTTTCGCCCGAGCCCCGCGATTCGCCGAGCCCGGCCTAGAGGGAGCACAGTGCTCTTCTCTTTTTCTGAGAGTTGTGAATAGTGTTCTGTTTTCTCTTTTTTGTATGATTTTCTGTGTGCATCCAAAAATTCTGAAATTTTTGTGGTAGACTCTTTATGCTCTGGAGTATTTTATAAAAATATGAAACTTGAGTTTTGTGCAAAAATTTGAAAATATAAATTTCCCCTTTTAATTGAAAAATGAAGGTTTTGGTATTTTTGGAGAGTGGTTTATAACTCCAAAAATCATGAGACAAATTTTTGTGAGCTTCTTATGCCATGTTTAGTCTCTGGTAAAATTTTGAAGTCTTTTGGAACAAGTTGATTTTTGAGCTTTTATTTTAATTGTTAAATAGTGCCTTTTGCTAATTAATGTCTGATTTTATTTGAGCACCTTAATGACCTCCAAAAATTATGAAATTTGTTTTGCCATCTATCTACACCATAATGAACTTATGTGGTTAATTTGGTAATTTTTGGAGCAACTTCATAAAATGACCTTTTAAATAAATTAAGAAAATAGAAAAGATGGATTAGGGTTGGTAATAAGTGTTGATGATGTGATCTTTGGATTGATTGATGTTCATAGACCCCTACCCTTTGGTCTATGATGTTTGTGATGCTATGTTTGGTTGGTGCTTAGGATAATTATATTAAGGGCTAGTTAATCAATATTGCTTAAGGAAGAAATGATTACCTTTTATGCTCAACCTAGAATTCAATCATGCCTTGCTTAAAAGTAATCTAGAATCAGTGGAATTGTCTTGCACCTTAAGTCCATATCATCATTCTCATGAGCATTCATCATTGCATCCGTATAGTTGACGAAGAAGGACCTGAAGTCGAGGCAGCCACCGAAGGATCTGTCCCCGAGGCGACCCCGAGCTTCGACACCTACTCCAACCCCGAGTCCGTCCTTTTTGCCATCCAAGGCAAGCCCCGGTGCATTTAACCCTTCCTTGAATTTATAAAGTGATTTCCTTAAATGCTTTTGAGTTAAATTATTGCATTAGGTTTATAGGAGTTGTGTGCTATCCTAATTGATGCATTACCCACCTTGACCACTGAAACACCCGATACCTGCTTTTCAAAAAGTGTTTGAAAAATGCTTAGCAATGCTATTAAATAGATTTGCAATAAAAATGCCAATTTCAAAAGTGTGATCACTTAAAGAACTTTTATGGGAATTTGGTTTTACTCCCACTATTGGCTAAGTATCTGATCCGTACTTAGTCAATGGGAAGGAGAGGTTGTCCTTGCGTACGGTGCCGTCATGTTGTAGTCCGGGACTCAACAGTTGACACCGACCGGGACAGGGTTGAAAAACTGACAGGACCTGTACTCTTGGGTTAGAGTCCCGAGGTGCTTGTCGCTGGCTGGAAAATGTAGGGACCATCCGTATGGGGGCCTGCTGGTCAAGACTTGTAACTATTCACATACTACGGAAAGCTCTGGCTCCGAGAAATCCATTATTGGACCGACAACCGCGCACTGGGAGTGGAGAGATGGCGGAAGTAGCATGTACCCACGTGGGTTAGAGTCCCGGATTGGAGTGGTGTACTGTACTTCCGGGTGGCGTAGGACCGGGCCCAATCTTGGAGGAATCGTGGTAGACGAGTTGGCATATGCAAGCTTGGGTGCTACATATGCAGTGTGGATAGGGATCCTCAGCTGAGTATTATTTATCCGGATTAACGTTGCTCCTCGGTTATGGAGACTTGGTCCACTGACTGTCAACGGAGAGTGGTTCTCAACTAGGAATGTTTTGAAATGTAAAATGAATCATGAATGATGAAGAATTGAGGAAATTCTGAACCTTTCAAAATAAAATAAGATTTACAAAAAATGCTTTTCTGCAAAATACTTGATCTTGCTTAAGCCTTACCTTGACTACCCTAAGCCTTCATTCCTGAGTCTTCTCCCTTTTTCTTTAGTCGGTTAAGTCTTGTTGAGTACCTTTGTACTCAGGGTTTTATTACCCATGTTGCAGGTATGGCAGATTCCTCAGTATGCCTTGGACCCTGCTGTGTGACTGTTGTTCAGGAAGAGGCCGATGAGGCCGATGAGTGATTATTCACCCTCGGGCTGGGTGATGTATCTTTACCTTTAGTTGTTGTCATATGCTACTCTGCCAACTCTATCTATTTGAACTATGGTCTGTAATAGCTTCACTTTAATTTTATGTTGAACCCTGGTTTGTAAAACTATTGTTATCTAAGTCTTCCGCTATTTACTCCGATGTTATTTGTCAAAATGTTAAAGAGATTGTAACTGAATTGTGAGATGATCCTGCGGACAACGGGCACTGATGTAGCCCAGTAGCGGAACCGGTCCTAATCTCTTGGCTGTACGGATCGACTGTCAGTGGTTGACGGTGATCAGTGGGCCATGGGATTAGAGCCGTTACGTTACACATATCTTCCTATTCATGCCTCTTGTGAACGCACACATCTTCCTCTTCCAACAATCAAAGTTGGTGCCGTCAAAATGTGGTGGCTTCCCCATATAGTTGATTTGAGCCATTGTAACACCGGAGGTTGTAAATCCTCAAACAAACGGTGACCACGGCTCTGATACCACTTGAAAGGTCCGAATGGCTAGAGGGGGGGTGAATAGCCTATTTAAAAATCTAGAATCCTGAAACTCAAAGCTCAAAAAGGATATCAGATCATACAGTCGGTACTACCGACTATAGGGGCCGGTACTACCGGCTCCAGGGGTCGGTACTACCGACAACCTAGGAACAGCTACGAAATCGAGATGAACGAGATGCAAAATTGAATCTAGCTTATACCAAGGTTTTCCTAAGAGATGTAGATGAAGTTTATACCTTGTCCAAGTAGTGGCTCCTTCCCAAAGTGTAGATCGAGCCTTCCCACACTTAAGAACGAGAGAGGAGGGAGGAAGAACGCGAAGAACACAAATGCAAACGAAATAACCGAAGAAGCAAATTCAATAAGCACACGGGACACAAGATTTATCCCGAGGTTCGACCACTTCACTAAGAAGCGCCTACGTCTTCGTTGTTGAGGTGACCACTAAGGTCGGAGTCTCTTTTACCTCCTTGCCTCACTCAATCAACCACAAAGGCTAATCGAGTTTCTTCACTAAGAATCACGAGGGTAATACAAACACTTCGGAGTGCCCTTACAAATGAATCAATCACGGGCAACAACCGAAGAACACCTAACCGGCTAGGGTTCCAAGAACCCAAGAGTAAAGAACACAAATCAAGCCGGAGAGATGTTGGATCCAAGTGCTCTTGACGTAGATCGATGCGTCTCACTCTCTAATCTCACTTCCCTAGCTCGAAGCTTGCAAGAGATTCAATCTAGAATCAAAGGGAGAGAGAAAGGAGCTTGGTCAACACTTGGAGGCTCTCTTTTTTTAGGTCAGGCGAATGGGAGAGGTTGCGGTTAGAAGCCGGCCGAGCGGCTATTTATACTTGTCCAGTCTGCGACACGGTCAGTAGTACCGACCCCCCTGGGCGATAGTACCGACTGCTTCATTTATAGCCGTTACACACGGCGTTGACCTGAGGAACAACCGACCCCCTGGTCGGTACCTCCGACGGTCGGTAGTACCGGCCCTATGGCGGTACTACCGACAAGCCAACCTGGGACTACACAGAGAGCTCCCAGACTTCCTCCCGACCTCGGTACCACCGATGGTCGTTAGTACCGGCCCTATGGCGGTACTACCGACAGGCCAATCTGGGACTACACAGAGAGCTCCCAGAACTCCAGACCTCGGTCTCACCAACGGTCGGTAGTACCGTCCCTATGGCGGTACTACCGACAGGCCAACCTTGAATCTACACAGAGAGCATCACGAAACACCTTCTGACAATGGTATCACCGACCAGGATGTCAGTACTACCGAGGGTCGGTACAACCGACCCTATAGCGGTACAACCGCCAGGCCAACTCAGTCCCAACACAGAGAGGGTGTAAAACGACCTGGATCCTCAGTACTACCGACCGGAGGGCCGGTACTACCAGGCCCGGTAGTACCGGCTCTATAGCGGTACTACCGCTAGGTCAACTGAGACCCAATCCAGAGAGCATTGACACAACACCCTTGGGCGGTACTACCGACCCCCTTGGTCGATACTACCGACCAAACCCAGAAAACCTCTATGTGTTCATGAGTGCATGGTGTCTCTCTAGCGCTAGAAGTTAGTCGTCATGAGCACTTTTCTCCACATCTTAGCTAGCCTCAAATGTGTCAATCTTGATAGTCTGGCTTGCCTATCACTCAAGATCAAAGATAAAACTAGAGTCTCAACTTGAGCAATGGCATCTTTTCCCTTCTCCATTTCACCAAAGATAGAGCATATGATCACTTGAGAACTTGTGGCCGTCACCATCCAACATGGTCGCCACCTTGCTAGCTCCACCACATGGCTTGGTCGTAATCCTTTCTCATTAGCTACACACATGCTTATCAATAGGATTAGACCAAATAGATTTCATCAATTAACCAAAACCAAACTAGGGCTTTCAGCGGTCCAACAATGCGCCGAGTCCGATGCACGCGTTGCCGGTATTCTTCTTTCTTTCAGAAGAATTTTCATCTAATTGATTTTCCTCTGCTCAAATTTGATGTGTCCTGTTTACTTCGCAGACCTGACCGTGCGCTTGGAGGCCCTTCAGGAGGCAGGGAACGAGGCGGCCGATTCCGTGAACGCCGCCGGCGACAGTGTCGCAGAGAGGGTGACCAACATCCCCGCAAGGGTACATGAGGTCGCCCTCCATGGTGTTCGTCATGGCGCTGCCATGGCCCTCGGGGCTGCCCAAGCCTACACCGCCCAAGACCTGGGTGGCCTCGAGGTTACCCCATAAATAAGACACACCATAGAAGTGCACTTCGATGGTGTTGAAGGAGCTGCCGGGGAAATAGCAGAGTCCACCCCCTCTGTAATCATAGTAGATAAGGTCTTCGAGTAGTTCATCAGGGTCGAGTTTTGTAAAAGAAACTTCTTGAATATAATGAAATTTTCGTCCCTTTATGATTTCCTTGTGACAAGGCCCATCGAGGTCTCTTAATTTCAATAATTCTTGATCTTGTATTTTTTGGGCTGAAGGCGATGTCTTGTTTGCATCGACTATTTTTGTTCTGAAGGCGATACATGAGTATCGGCTATCAATTGGACACCAATGTCGACACATTGTTTGCTGACTAGATCAATTAGTTATAATTGATCCACCCAGATACTGGGGTAATACTTCTTAAAATATTTCTCATTAACCGCTCTGAAGTATTCGATCCCATCTAGTGTCTCATAGAAATAAGCATTGCCAGGAGCACATCTAGTAATCCGATAGGGTCCCTCCCAATTTGGCGACCATTTACCGTATTTGTTATCCTTAGTTCCAATAGGTAAAATGACTTTCCAAACCAGGTCCCCTTCATTAAACTTTTTCTCTCTGACCTTTTGATCATAATATTTAGCCACTCTCAACTTCTGAGCTCTAATGTTTTCCAAAGCCCTTAGCCGATGAAAGTTTAAATCATCAAGGTTGTCCATCATGAGATGTTTATATTCATCGGCTTTCAAATTATTTTGCTGTGATACTCTTCTGGATCCTATACTAATTTCCCAAGGTAGTACAGCTTCATGACCGTAGACCAACTCATATGGTGAACACTTAGTCGCACCATGACATGCCATCCTATAGGACCACAAAGTTTCATTGAGTATGGAATGCCACTTCTTTGGATGCTCCTTGACCTTCTTCTTAATGATTTTGATCAAAATCTGATTAGAAGCTTCAGCCTGTCCATTAGCTTGGGCATAATATGGAGACGAGTTGATCAACTTAAAGCCTGTGCTAGCAGCAAAATCTTCAAATTCTTTTGATACAAACATCTTTCCTTGATTTGTAGTAATGGTTTGAGGAACACCGAATCGATAAATGATATGCTCTTTGATGAACTCAATTACGGTAGCCGATGAAGCTTCTTTTAAAGGAATAGCTTCAACCCATTTAGTAAAATAGTCTGTTGCTACCAACACAAATTTGTGTCCCTTGCTAGATGCCGGTAATATTTGGCCAATCAGATCTATTCCCCATCCTCTAAATGGCCATGGCTTTATGATCGGATTCATAGCTGATGCCGGAGACTTCTGAACATTACCGAATCTTTGGCATTCCTGACATCCTTTATAATATTTAAAACAATCCTCTAAAATGGTCGGCCAAAAATATCCTGATCTTCTGATCATCCACTTCATTTTATGAGCAGACTGATGTGCACCACAAATTCCTTCATGGATTTCTCCCATTAGAACTTTGGCCTCTTCTTGATCGACATATTTAAGAAGTACACCATCGATTGTCTTATGATATAGTTGATCATCAAGAAGGACAAACTTTGTAGCTTTGTACCTCAATTTTTTGGATACCTGTCGTGATGGGTTCTTCAAATATTCAATAGTCTTAATTCTCCAATCATCACTATCGGCAACCTCATCATTTAGTATTTCAACAATTTGCCGATATCCAGATGCACTTTGAGCTAAACGCGATTAGCCTCTTGATTCTGACATCTAGGAATATGCTTTATGACAACAGAAGAGAAAGAATCAAGCAATTCAAGGCACTTTTCGTAATGCTTCCTCAGAATATCATCTTTGCATTTATATAGGCCGAGCAATTGATTAATCACTAATTGAGAATCTCCAAAAATCTCAACAGTCTCGGCCCCTACCTCACACAAAAGCTGAAGTCCCTTGAGAAGTGCTTCATACTCAGCTTGATTGTTAGTGGAGGTTGGATCAATTAAGAAAGCAAATTCAAAACTCCCTCCCTCAGGAGAAACAAGAACAATACCAATGCCCCCACCTTGCTTGCAATTGGAACCATCAAAGAACAAGGCCCATGGGGTAAAATCTAAAGTTTTAATCTCTTGTTTATGATGATGAGTAACAAAATCAGCTATTACTTGGCCTTTAACCGCTTTAGCCGATTCATACTTCAAGTCAAATTCTGATAATGCAAGAATCCATTTGCCAATCCTCCCATTTAGTATAGGCATGGATAATATATGTTTAATTATGTCAAACTTTGACACCACCGTGCATTCAGAAGACAACAGGTAATGTCGAAGCTTGGTGCACGAGAAGTATAAACATAGGCATAATTTTTCAACAGGAGAATACCTTGTTTCTGGGTCAAGCAATCTCCTACTGAGATAGAACACCACTCTTTCTTTGCCTTCAAATTCTTGCATTAAGGCCGATCCAATTGTATGATCATCAGCCGACACGTATAACTTGAAAGGCTTGTTCTTTTGAGGAGGGATCAAAACTGGTGGAGACTTCATATACTCTTTGATTTCATCGAATGCCCTCTGTTGCTCATCTCCCCATTTAAACTCTTGATCATCCTTCAACTTTAACAAAACTGAGAACGGCAAAATCCTGGCTGACAGATTCGAAACAAATCTCCTGATGAAATTAATTTTACCGATCAAAGATTGTAATTGAGTCTTTGTGGTTGGTGGTACTGCTTTATCAATTGCATCATAACTCTTTTGACCAACTTCAATCCCTTTTTCATGTACCATAAACCCCAAGAACTAACCAGCTGACACTCCAAATGCACACTTGTGGGGATTCATCCTTAAGCCATGTTTCTTTGCGCATTCAAGAGTATCTCTGAGATCCTTAAGATGCTTTTGATAATCCCTGGATTTTACAACCACATCATCAATATAAATCTCCACAATCCTGCCAATCAACTCATGAAAGATATAATTCATAGCCCTCTGATAAGTTGCACCAGCATTTTTAAGTTCGAAAGTCATGACCACCCATTCATATAAGCCTATAGCACCCGGACATCTAAATGCAGTCTTATGTATATCTTCTTCTGCCATAAATATTTGATTATATCCAGCATTGTCATCCATAAAACTGATCACTTTATGTCCTGCTGCCGCATCGACTAACATATCTGCCACCGACATTGGGTAGCCATCCATTGGAGTAGCTTTATTCAAATCCCTGAAGTCAATACAAACCCTCATTTTTCCGTTTTTTATACATAGGGACTACATTAGATATCCATTTAGCATATCTACATTGCCGAATGAAATTAGCTTCATAAAGCCGAGTGATTTCCGTTTTCACATTAGCCATAACTTCTGCTCTAATCCTTCTCGGAGCTTGTTTTACAGGCCGACTTCCATGCTTAATAGGCAGTCGATGCTCAACCAAGGATCGATCAAGATCAGGCATTTCAGAATAATCCCAAGCAAAACACTCTTTATATTCTTTTAACAATGTAATAAGTTCTTGCCTAAACTTGGGATCTAACTTGGCACTGATATATGTTATCCTCGGCTTATCACCGTTTCCAATATCAACCGCTTCTAGTTCATCAGCCGATGTGAAACCCTTACCCATCTTACTCTCATCTTCATTAACTGTACAATCCATTAAATATATTTTTTGAAGCCATCTGCTTGGATCGGTTGTTGACTTTCGTCAATTGTCTTGAAAAAGTCTTCTTCGAAAATCTTTCCAGAAAAGCATTCCATGTTATCAAAGTTCCAAACATCAGGGTCTGAATAAGCAATACTAACAGTTGAATCGGCTGGTACCACTTCCACGGTGTCACCGATCCACTGAATCACATTCTGATGCATGGTAGATGGAATGCAACAATTAGCGTGGATCCAATCCCTCCCAAGAAGCACACTGTAGGATCCTTTTGCATCGACCACAAAGAAGGTAGTCGGCATACTCTTGCTGTCAATTGTCAACTCGACACATACAGCACCTTTAGTAGCCGATACGTTGCTAGCAAAATCAGTCAACCTCATATCGGTCTGAGTCAAGTCTTCTGCAGTTTTGCCAAGCTTTCTAAAAGTGGCATATGGCATCAAGTTAACAGCTCCTCCTCCATCGACTAGCATCCTGTTCAGAGGCCTTCCATCAACAAACCCTTTTAGATATAAGGCTTTTAAATGGGAATGTCTCTCGGGTTTTTGAAACGTGGCCTCTTCTGCTTGATAGATCCACTGAGCTATTGCTTCTTCACCATCAGATTCTTCTTCATGGTCAGAGGATCTAAATTCAGCAGGTAGCATGAACAGAGCAGCGATATTAGCTGATGATTCACCCTTATCAGTTGTCTGCTTCACCTGCCAGACTTTGGGTTTCTTCTTCTGGATTTCATCATTTCTTAACCTTTGAACCCGTCGCTTCTGACTTTTTGTCAAGCCACCAGGACACCATTGCCCCTCTTGCCAGGGATGATCACGATCGGCTAATCTTGCTCCAAGCCGATTATGAACATTTTCATTTTTATGCGCCGATCTGTCTTTTCAAACCTCAATCTTTCATGTACAGATCGGCGGTTGTCTCTCGACTGCCTATACTCTCGATACTGATCATTGCATTCTGGGCAATTACGAAGAGTAGGAAGTTTTAAGCCTTCATTCCAACAATGTCTGAAGAAAAGACAGTCCCAATGATCCTTCTCTTCATCTCTAATACGCCTTTCTTCTTCACGAGACCTCCTATACTCTTCTTCTTTGAGCCACTCTTGATAATCCTGCTCATCCCTTTCCCTTTGCATTTGGCTCCTTTCCTTCTGACGTTGCCACTTGTTCAGTAAAATCTTGACAGTTGGACGTCTTCTTGCTTCTCCAGCTTTCGAAGTCTCAGGTTGATCACGTTGATCGGTATTCTTCTGTTCTTTCATTTCCTGATACTCCTTGGCTGTTAGCTGCTTCTTTGGGTCAACCGCCCCAGCTGCCTTGGCTTTGTCAGAAGTCAACACCTTGATCTCACTCCAAGGTGCTGGAGCTACCATGTTCTGTGGGAAAGGATGGTCGTTGATGCCCATGCCTTTGGCCTTTTCCAGAACTATCCTTCCTTTAACGATTGCTCTTTGTATCATATCTCTGAAAACTCGACAATCATTAGTAGTATGGGTACCAGAATTATGAAATTTGCAGTACCTTTTATTTTTAAGCTCTTCAGCCGATGGGACAGTATGATTCCCAGTTAACTTGATCTGACCCTTTTCCAACAAGTAGTCAAATATCTTGTCGGCCTTAGTGATGTCGAAGCTATATTTTACATCTTTCTCGGTACTTTTAGCCTTTGCCCAAGGCATGTACTCATTGTTTCTCCAAGCCCAGTCTACAGCAGCCACTTCTTTATCACTTTCATCTCCTGAATTATTGTTTTCATCTTCCAGGAAAAAACGGCTTTCTGCATTGTAGGCTTTCTTGGGTTTAAAGACTTGATTGTACCAATTTTGGGCATCAATACTTGCTACCTTTTTAGCTAAATCGGCCATATTGTTACAACCAAAGCCAATTTTTTCCCTGATGGCAGGTATCAATCCTCGAATCGCAATGCTAACCACCTCTGTATCTGGCAATGTCAAGGAATAGCATTGATTCTTCATTTCTCTGAACCTCTGGAGGTACTGGCATCCAGACTCATTATTCGTTTGCCTTGTATCGATTAAGTCCACTAAGCCTTTCTCCAATACTCCAAAGCCAAAATATTTATGGAATTTGTCTTCCAGATCCTCCCAACTCTGAATGGAATTGGGTGGCAGAAATGAAAACCATGAAAAAGCCGATCCAGATAGAGAGAGAGGAAACATTCTGACTTTAAGTGCTTGTTCATCACCAATCTCCCCAAGCTGGACCAGAAACTGAGTTATATGCTCCATGGTTGTTACTGAGCCAGTTCCTGTGAATTTGGTAAAATCAGGGATTCTATATCTTGGAGGAAGAACAACCTGATTAAACCATTCTGGATATGGCTTTTTGTAGCCAGTCACTGTAGATTTTGGCGTCAAGCCAAATTGCTTCTGAACTAGATCAGTTACTCGACTCATTAACTGATCAATTTGGTTCACCGGCTTTTGATAGCCGATGTTCTGCCCCCCGAAGGCATTGGCATTATACCCTGGGTTCTCTTGAGCATCCAAAGTATAGAAATCAGAGACATAATGATACCCCTGAGGTATATCACCAGGTGCTACGCTCCCTTGGTATGGAGGTGCATTGAAGTCTCTTGTGATGCGCCTTGCATGAGGAGCTATTTTTGTAGCCGATGAGTATATATTATTACTCATACTCGGCTGTTGCATTGGCTGCGGTGTCACGCCCCCAGCGTTAATCATCATCTGGTTTCCATTGCCATTTGGACCATTGGCTTGAGGTCCAGTAGAAGTTCCAGCTTCTTAACTGTTTCCAACAGTATATGTTGGACCCCTTTTGTCACCACCCAAGTTAAAAACTTCTTTAATGACATTTGTGAGGCTGTTGAGAAAAACCTCATTATGATTCATCAGGGTAGTTGTCATTGCCTTGCTGATCACTTCCTGCATGGCATTATGTTGGACCTGGACCATTGGATCAACATGACCTTCCAAAACCACCCTCGGAAGATGAGTTTTGTGAATGATCTTCTTATCCCTGGTCTTGCTGTAGCTTAATAAGCACAAGTGTCGATATTGCTCAACAGTCTGTTCTATTAAGCGTTGAGTTTCCTCTGGAAGCTCCTCCATTGTCACGTGCAGTACTTCATTATTGTCGAACGTCATGATTTCAGACGACTGGGTCCCACCAGGCGTGCCAAAAGAATGTGTTGACGTAAAATCTTGGTCGGTCACGCCAACACACTCAGAGCTCACAGTCCTTAGAGGGGTGCGGAGCAAGGTCCTGACCTCCTGAACCTTCAACGTATGGTGGAGCCGAATCTTAGCGAGATCGACTTCGGGCGTGCCAGTCAATTTGACCTGTAATTGACAAGGAGAAGAAAAGTTTGTCAAATTATGGAACCTGTCAGTTTGGTGCCAGACAGTTCCAAAATGTACGGCTCTGATATAGCCACTTGTCTTTAGGACACTGACTACAAAGTCAACTCTCAGGATATTGCATGAAAAGCATTGAAAAAGATATAAAGCATAACGGCTATGACATATGTAAAAGAGTTTATAATAGATAAACAACCGATGAATTTAAAAGATGTTAATAAAATTAAGATCTATGTGTACGTCTAAGCGACATGAAACCAACGTATCGACTAATTGCATAAGCAGTTCTATTCATTAACAGTGGGGTGTTTCCATACAACCATAATAATAAATAGATCGATAAAAAAGCTTAAACATCAACAGTGGGGTGTCTCCATACAGCCTTAATGATGACCAAGCTAGCTCACGTCTCGTACAAAGAGTAGATCTGTTAATTCCAAGCCACTTAAAAGAACACATTATGAAGAAAGCATAACTGGATCGACTATTTTAGCCGATACAGGGTCCATGAGGCACGGACAAGATCTACCCGTCAAAACCATGATTTAATCTAAAATAAACAGACTTAATCTATCATATATATCAGTGGGGTTCGGAAATACAGCCGTAATACACATGCTAGATTAAATCTATTTGCTCTTAGATCAGATCGTGGTTTTACCGGATATCTCGAACGCACAACATGTAACAACCAAGATTGACAAAATAGTCGATGAAAGGCTTGAATCAGCTATTTGCTCTGTTGTGAGCGTGTAGACCTCAGAACAGCCGAAACTAAGCATCTTTTAGGCTTGAGCCACTTTGTCAATCTTGATTAGGCAAGATGTTGTTTAAAACGTAAAGAAACAAATTAAAACATGAAACAACATTGATAACTTAATGAATCTATTAGCTTGCCAAACCAATAGAGCCGATAACTAGCCAAGATCGACTAAAGTAAGAGATTGATCAGAGTCAAGACAGTCTTACAAAAGACGAGCTTAAACCGATAACTAGCCATGTCATAGCTTAACAAGAGTTTGGTCGATGCCAAATACAGCCTTATTACACGATGACACAAGCCATTGGTGAAAGTTACAAGCAAACCGGAGGTCGGTCGATGCCGATGCAGCCCTGCCTGATTGAAGGTCTCGCCGAGATCTACGTTACTCCTACTCCTAGGGTTTTGGCCGAGGGCCGATGTATTGATTGATTGGATGATGTCTACAAAATTCGGGTTTCTAACTATTTATAACCCGGTTGACTCCTGTCCTAACATGACTAGGTTACATAATAGGTAAAAATAAAAGACGACTCAGACTTGAACTCCTTGGTCGAGCCCGACACGTCTTTGAAGCCCGTCGTGCTGGTCCACATGAATCCTTCTGGTTACACTTGACCCACACAAGCTTCTTTATTTGTAGGTTGATCCTTTTCCTTAATAAATCAATCGTTTATGCTTACAAAATAATAATCTTCTCGGTCCAAAATCTGATGTAAACACTTCTATAAAATTAATTTGAAAATTTTGAAATTCGTTTGTATTATTCAATTTCAATTTCTAGCTATCTCTTCCTTAGCATTAATTTGGAAATCCTAAAATTTGTTTGTATTATTTGTCATTCAATTTGAATTTCTGTCTATTTGCCTTCCATAAAATTAATTTGCAAATTATGTAATTTGTTCGTATTATTTGTCATCAATTTTGTATTTTTTTATTTTTTTATTTATATTTTTTGTTTTAATTTAGTTCCTTAGATATGAATCCTATGGTTTTAGAATTTGAGTGTTGGGTGGTCTTGTGTCACCCAAATTCTTTTATATATCAAATTTAGGTGTTGGTTGGTGTTTTGTCATTTGAGTGATCTGATGGATCAAAACAACAAGTTATAAGCCATAGACAGATTTTAAAAATATCACCGAGCATCTGTTTGGGAGAGCTTGAGCAACTTTAGATCTACTTATCCAAATATATTTACCCTAAACAGCTTCAAAAACTCTTTGAATATTCCCTCCCTCGATTTATAGTTTTGGTAAAACACCCCAAGAGATGCTCTGCAAAATCAAAGATTCATGGAGTTAGGAAACTTATCCACTGCTATTATCGTTGGTTAACTAAAAAAACGGTTCGTTTAGCTCCGCCAGCCAGCCGGGCGCCACCACTGGCCAGTCGCCGTGCCACCCCTAGCTGTCGCATGGCCCTTGGCTAGTCGCGTGCCGCTCCCAGCCGCGGATTCACCTACGACTCTGCACGGGAATCCGCCTCGGCCCTCGGCCCTCGGGTGGAAGAAGAACTGTGCTTCTCTCTTTTTTTTCCTTCAATTTTTTATTTTGTTATTGTGCCCTCTTGATGTGTTTTAGAATTTCGGCCTTGTTTAGTTTCCATTAAATTTTTTTTATCAATCACAATGTTTGGAAACACACATAGAATATTAAATATAAATTAAAAATAACTAATTAAACAGATTGTGTGTAATTTGCGAGATGATTTTTTTAAACCTAATAAGTTTATGTTTTGACAATGTTGTGCTACAGTAAATTATATAATTTGTTTTCTTATTAATTTATTTTAATAAACTAAATTAGTATCAGAATATCTAATATGACATGAAAAAAATTTCGCTCTTCAACTAAACACGACCTAGTCTTAATTTGCGAGGGTCTACCAAACATATTGGTAGAAGCTTAGATCTACCGTGAAGCTACTACACGAGGGATATGAACAGGCTCTGAGACAGCTTATCGACAGCGGCAGTAGTTACGGCGATTGAAATTTAGCTTAAGTCATGCCAAATATAGTCTTGTTTATTTGCCAACCAAAAACTTGACACTTTGTCATATCGAATCTTTGGAAACATATATGAAACACTAAATACAGACTAAAAATTAACTAATTATACAGTTTACGTATAATTTGCGAGACAAAACTTTTAAGCCTAGAGGGAAAAAAAATAAATTGTCTGGCTCGGCTCAGCTTTACGAGTAACACATGAGTTAAGCCTAGACAAAACTTTTAAACTTCGAGTATATAACATCTCATGTGACATCAAACAATTTTACGGTCTAGAATTAAAGGCCTGTGTGTTGATAATTGTCTGGCTGCATGACTGCATAGTAATGCAGGTGAACACCAAGGAAGCCGATCGATTTGCTCTGGCTGCATTGTCTGCCCCATCCGACAAGAAAGGATGGTTTTTGGACGCCACGAACGAATTTATACTCCAACAACCAACGACCGCACCCCCATTTTAGCACAGGACGGAGGAAGTACATAGCCGGCGCCGGCGGCTCCCACACTTGCCCCACGTTGAGCCCGTCAACCGATTGGCGGCAGAAAAGCTCGCACTGTTTCATCGTTTCAGGCAGCACAGTGGCCACGGATCATTGCTTCCGCATGGAGCTTCCGCTTCGGCCTCCGCCTCCGCCTCGCCGGCTGGCGGCTTCCTGCCGTCCCCCACCCATCATTGCGCTGCGCTGCGGTTCGTTTCATCCTTTTGATACGCTGCGGCAGGCGGGCGCAGCAGCAGTGCGCGTCACGGGTGCTGGCGCCGGGCGGGCAAGCGGACGCGGCGCGGCAGCCCCATTTCTGGCCAAATTATTGTGTTCTCCGCGGGGTCCCGGGCCGCCCTCGCTCAATTTGCTGCTCATGTTGGCTTGGGTTTGTTTGCGGTAACCAACCGCCTTGTTAGCCGTGTCTCACGAGTGTTTAGCGACAGGGCAGGCAAGGCAGGGTGTGCCTGTGGCGGAGTTGCTTAGTCCGGCGAGCCCAAGTTACAAGGCCGACGGACGGGTGCCTCCGTTGTTTTTATCCGCGGCAGCCGGCAGCCGGCAGGACAGCGGATGGTTTGCAACGTGCGCGGGGGCGCACGCACCCACCATGTGGTGGGCGACACGAGAAATGAACTATGCCCCGGGTTTTGTGGAGCCTCGGCCCCCTGAAAATCGTCGTTTGTGTCGTTGCAACCCGTCGTCCTCGTCATCCAGAGGAGACCGATCGCGCACGGGCGGGTCATGAATTTCGCTAGCTGCACAAGGTTACTACCACTACCAGAACAAACAATACTAGTAGCCGGGAAAAAGAAATGCTGCATTTGTGTCATTGTGTGTGGTAGGTTCCAGATATTCATACGTCAGCTAGGATAGTCCACCTCACACCTCACGGCTCACTGGCTCACTGCATGCTTGTAAGAGCACCCGCAACAACGAGAGTCAGCTGTCAACTCTAAGTCAACATCTTCAATAGTGTTAGCTTTTAGCAATAGCTCATAATACAAAAAGCCCCACGTAACATACTCACATCATCTTGAAATGTGTGTATAAGTCTAGCTCTTGTCTTTCTTCTAAGAGCACCCGCAATGGGTGACTCATAAGCTAGCTCTTAGCATTCTTTTTATATTTTAATAGAAGAAAGACAAGAGCTAGCTCTTGATCAAGAGCTAGACTTATACACACATTTCAAGATGATGTGAGTATGTTATGTGGGCCTTTTTGTATTACGAGCTATTGCTAAAAGCTAACACTATTAGAGAGTTTAGCTTAGAGCTAGCAGCTGACTTTTACTGTTACGGGTGCCCTTAAAATATGAAAAGAATGCTAAGAGCTAGCTTATGAGCCACCCATTGTGGGTGCCCTAATAGATATGTATGAATGTAATTTATATAACTTATTTATTAAGCAATGACTTTGTGTTACTTTATGCAACTTGTTATATTTTTTCTTAATCATGTTCAAACTTTCATTATATAAATACTTAGTAGTTCATGTTTATTGTATGCAGGATGGACCGGTTCCCACTTCTTGATCCAAGGTTTGACAAGGGAGATAGGGCGCTCAGGATAGAGGATGGAGAGGTAAGAACTCATGTCGTTGATGGAGGATGGACCTTTAATTTTTTTTTCCATTTTTCTTTTCTTGCAACCACATGGTCCTAACTCATGTCGTTGTCTTGCAGGCCTTGCAGACGTTGAGGCCGGTATCACATGATGGTGCTACCGCCATCAGGTATGACGAGCGGTACACGCCGCTCTTGAAGCGTGCCGGCCTCGCGACGGTTGCCCGCATGTGCAATCGTGGGTTGCCTCCTTTCAATCCTTCAGCCTTGACAACACTTGTTGATAGATGGCGTCCAGAGACACACTCTTTCCACTTGCCATGTGGCAAGATGACAGTGACCCTCCAGGACACCCAGATGATACTTGGAATGTACATCCAAGGCTGGGCGGTGAAAGGAGACGTGGTGTCCGAGGGATGGCAGACACGTGTCAAGCAGTTCTTGGGACGCGCTCTACCAGCGCTAGAGGCAGGGAAGAAGAGAAGGACCAGTGGGGTATCCTTGAGGTGGCTTCGGCAAGAGTTCCACCGGTGCCCACAAGACGCTGATGATGCAACTGTTGTCGGTGTTTCGTACCCGGGGGTATCACACCAACGAGTAATATGATCGCGTGCTTCTCTTCCTGGATGGTGATGCAAGAGGACACAAGGATTTATCCTGGTTCGGGCAAAGAAGGCCCTACGTCCAGCGGGGGGGGGGATATTGTGACACCCCAATTTTAAGAACAAAATTGGGGCACAATATATGTATGCCAGGATCAATTTTCATACATATATTCACATCATAGTAAATATCAAAACAATGCTTTATTAATAATATCGAATTTTATTACAAAAATGACCCTCGGGTCTAAAAGAAAAGTACAGACTCTCAGTCTAACTCTAATGTAGACTCGCGGAAACTGGACGCCATCTCCACAGGAAGGTCGACCGGGGGCTGCGCCATCCTAGTACAAGTCGTCTGGGTCGTATCCACCGTCTTCTGGGTACAAGTTGTCGGGGTCGTATCCACCGTCTTCGGGGTACTCCTGCTCTGCGTCGTAGACTCCAACGTCTGGGTGGGGTAGCAGGGGGTTCAAAGAGGAAGGGTGAGTACATCGAAATGTACTCCGCAAGTGTAGGAAATAAATGCTTATGAGGCTATTAACAAAGGTAGGCTGACTCTGTTTGACTCAAGCGCCTAAAGCAACACATCCTATTAAATCCTATTAATCCTATGCACCTATTTACTAGGTTATAACCACAGTCTCCATCGGTAACAGTAACCACACTCGGAGTCGTACCGAGCAAACCACACTCGGAGTCACACCGAGCAACCAACACTTGGAGTCACACCAAGCAACCGCACTTGGAGTCGCACCAAGTACCCACACCTGAAGTCCATCAGGCAAACCACACCTGAAGTCCATCAGATGACCCGAACCAGGCCGTTACAAGGAGTCCTATGTGTATTAGTTCCATATGTCACGACATAGAGAGCTACCTTCCGTAATAACTCCAGGTCTGCGCTCGAGCCTGGGAGTCACTCCCGTACCAAGCAGTAACCCGCGTAGAAGAAGCCTCTGTACCCATGTCATATGAGACTAATGACCACATAAGGCTTCTCTAACGAACTAGAACCAACCCACCAACTAATCTCGAAGAAGTCCAAGCCGCTCGTGACCGTGAGCACGGCTGATATATCAGTTTTACACTCTGCAGAGGTTGCACATCGTTACCCATGAGTCATGCAGATCCCGTCACGCTAAACACTGCCAAGGTGCATAGCAGGTTGCACTGCAAGGCCTTTACAAAGTCCCTCCAAGCCTGTGTTACACGTACTCTAAGGTTTCATCCCCGTACATAAGTCAACGACCCCGGGAACCCCCTCTTGAGCCACTAAACAAACCCCGTGTAGCATAACTCGGAGGAAACTAATTAATTAGCCAGGTTCAGCCCATCCAGATCTCATGGTTGCGCTGTTAAGCCGGGTTACAGGCTTCGAGAACCGGGTCCTAGGGATCCAGGCAGGATAATCTAGCACGAGCCCAGAACCAAAAAAAAACCAAATACAGCTGCCGAGTCGCACGGCACAAAAACCACCAGTACGGTCCATCCTGCCGGATTTACCTACTCACCATACTACTCATTATATTATCCAGTCCACATGTTCCATAGATCATTAATCAGAATTAATATTTCCCATCCCGTCCCAAGACAGCAAGGCTAAGCATGACTTCTACCCAAAACATCCCAAACCAGGTGACAAGGATAAATATGGACAAGTTCTAGTAAACCTTAACATGGGATTCAGTATTAAGACTCTGCATGCAACTACTGGATCTAACTACTCTACTCAAAATAAAATAAATACAGGAGCAATATGAGCAAGGACACTTGCCTTCGGGCTGGGTCGAGTCAACGGAGACGAAGGCTGGATTCTGGGGTTTCGCGTAGCTCGCACTCGCTGGATCAAGCATCATCACATGGCCCAAACAAACAATATAAGAAATAGTACATCAATTGTATGAAAACAGTACGTAAATAGATCTAATGCGTAGAGCTCGATGATACGAATCTAACGCGACTTGAACGGGTCAAAACGGAGTTAAAACGCAAAAGTTATGGGCATTTGAAGTTGGAGGGCAATTCTGTAAATACTTAGAACTCAATTTCGTAATTTAAATAAATAAAAACAGAAAAGGAAATGCGGCTGGACTGGGCCTCATTTAGATGAAAACTGAAGGGCTAGAGTGCAATATTACGACTGACTCAGAATACTATGCTGCGGGAGTGCGGGTTGGTTATATGAAAGCCTAGGGGTGTTTCTGCAAAACTGCCAGGGACGTGTGCTGGTGCGGATGTGGCGATGACGTTGGCGCCACGCGGAGTTGTGTTACTGGTCCGGTGCACCACGCGTGGTGTGGACGCACTGACGCGGCACTGGTGGACCGCGTCCACTGCGGGTGAATTCGGTGTATACCGGTTCGGTGATGCCGATCTAATCGTGGCCGTAGAAATCAAAATGGACGGCGCTGGGGTGTTGGGAGCAGTCGAGGTGGCGCTGTGCACGGCGGTGGGCACTCAGAGCGCGGCGGCGGCCATTGGCGGCTGCTAGAGCTCACCAGGGTGATGTTGTGGGGTGCGGGGGTCAGGGTGAGGGCACCGGGCGAGAGCGGATGGATCACCGAGTCCACCTGGGCCCTTGGACGCGACGGGGAGGGTCCAGTGTCGGCGTGCGTGTGGAGCCTCTCGGCTTAGCCGGAGTGACCTTCCCGCCAAGCACAGAGGGGCAAGGAGGGCATGGGGAGAAGTGGTGGCTAGCGCGGTGTCCTCGCGGTTCCTATCTGACAGAACGGTGGAGGGAGAGAGAGCGTTGTCGGCTCGACAGACAGGAGGGGCGCGGTGGTCGGCCATGGCTCCGCCGGGAGCTCGCTGGCGTGCGGACACGGGCTTCCCGGTCATGGCTGAGCAATCTAGGGACACAAGAAGAGAGCGGAGGGGTGGATGAGCTTACAGAGGGGTTCCACGCGGCCGGAGGGAGTCCCAGGCGCCACAGGCAGTGTCGGGGTGGCGGCGTCCCACGGCTCCGCGCTCGGTGAGATCAAGGCGGAGGGGTTCCAGGTGCGGTGGCACACCCAGGACGGCTTCCTGGACGCGGCTCGTCCATGCGGTTCCCGTGACGCCCGAAGAGGGGCAGACGACCGAACCTGGGAGGGGGCGAGGGCAAGCAGGGCCCGGCGAAGGTGGCGGCGGAGGTGTTGGAGAGGGATGGAAGATCCGGAAATGGCGGAGTGGATGCGGTGAGGGGAGAAGAGATCGATGGTGGGTCTTATAAGCATGGGGAGGGAGAGATGAGAGTTGGCCGCAAGGCTCGGCAGGGGAAAGGAGCTCGGTTGCACCAGCGCGGGCGTTCGGTGCGGGAGGAGAGAAAACCGGAGGGTAGTTGGAGGTGGAAGGTGGATCTGACGAATGGGAGCCACGCGTCGGTGAGTGATGTCGTGTGGCCCGCTGGTCAGTGAGAGCGGAGGAAAGGGGCGCGGCCTGGGCTTGGCCCACCAGAGCGGTGCGGGGAGAGGGGAGGGTGGCGTGTGCAGGCCGGCGCGGATTCAGCCCAGGCCGGAGAGGGGAAGGGAAAAAAAAGAGTTGGTGGGCTGGGCCGAATGGAGAGACAGGCTGAAGTCCTTTGCCTTTTTTTTCCTTTTGCAAACCTTTTGTTAATTCATTTGAAAATAATTTCAAATCATTTTGAAATCAAACAACTTTTGAAAACTTTAGAAATATTTTTCCTAGGTTTTGAAAATAAAATATTGAGTTTGATTTTGTAAAATTTTCATAAATCTTTTTATTTATTTTCTAAATAGAATAAATCCGATTCGCCCTATTTGGGTTTTAATAAAAATTCTTTTTCACCCAATAAAATAATGCAACGGCATGAATGCAACAAACCTCTGGTTAGATTTTCCTCCATCTAGGGTTTTGGCCATTTTCTTATTAAATTATTATTAATTTTATTTATTTAAAACCCAGGGTGTTACAGATGTTCTTGTATTACTTGCACCTAAGTGCTTGTACAGGGGCGAATACAAGCTCAGTGAGCGTGGACCGGAGTCCGGACTCGTGCATGTGTGTGGACTCGTGTGTTGTCTCTCTAAGTTGTCTCTCTTTGGAATGAGGGACCTGGTGTCCCCTTTTATAGAGCAAGGGGAGGCCAGGGTTACACAAGGGTATTACAGGTGTCGGGGCGTACGGTGCCCAATACGGAGAAGGGTAGGAACCCTGTCTTGTCGGGGCCACTGGAGCCGATGTGGTCGTTGCTGTTGAGGCATCCTTGGGGCGTGGCCTCCTTCCCGGGCGCGGACGTGGCGGCGTGACGATGTAGAAGCCGTACAGCACCCATTCCGGCACGTCCAGGACACGGCGGGGTCCCTCCGGGTCTTGGGGTACCTGTCTTCCAATAGCGTGAAAGTAGTTAGGGCTCGAAGGGCGCGGAGCCGGCCTCGAGATGGCGCCTGCGGGGGGCTCGAGTCCCCGCAGGTATGGGTGAGTTCCGGGGAGCCTGGTCGTGCAGCGGAAATCCGGGTCTCGATGATGTGACCGGGACGTGCCACAGTGCAAGGTATGGTCGAACAGTGCTGTGCTGGTGCCTTTTTGCCCATGCTTGTGGTGAAAACGAGACTTGACTTTCCCCTGGTTACTGTGGTACACGTCGGGGTGCAGAGGACGTGACTGAGTAGGTGGATGTATTAAATGCGCGGTATGGGGCTGGCATCCTACGTCTGCACCGCTCGAGGGGGGCATAGAGCGTCTCGAGGGATAAGCCGCTGTGCCAGAGGGGCTCGAGGTCCCCGCGTGGGGTCTCGAGGTGTGATGTTCGGCTGTGGGGGGCTCAAAGGGCAGTGAAGCACTTGCCCGAGGCCTGACGCGCCTCGGCTTGGAGGGCTCGGCTCGGAGGGCTCGGGCGAGACGGAAAGCGAGCGTTCGCCCGAGGCTTGGCTTGGAGGCCTCGGGCGAGACGGAAAGCGAGCGTTCGCCCGAGGCTTGGCTTGGAGGCCTCGGGCGAGACGGAAAGCGAGCGTTCGCCCGAGGCTTGGCTTGGAGGCCTCGATGGACCAGCGTTGCAGGTCTCGAGGGGTTGGTCTTTCAGGGGGTTAGACTTAGTTAGGTCCGTTATTGATTTGTGTTCTAGGTTTAACCTATTTATTTGCTTTGATTGGGGGTACCCCTTTGGCGTTCCCCCGACAACTGTGAACTACTACTGTCGGGCTTACGTGTGTAACACCTCTGGTGTTTAATCTGTAATTAACCTGACATGTCATCATCATTAGTCATAATCATTCTTGTCATGCATTAATGTTTGTCTAGTGGTTGCTTGCCTTTACCTTTTCCTAAAAGGTATTTTGTTGTGTAGTGATCTCTTTTCAAAAACCCTAAATGCCCAAATCCTCCTTTAAGGGCAAAATGGTAATTTCAACTCTGTGCCTAGTCTTGTGTAATTCTTGTTCAATTTGATGTCTTGAAGCTTTGTTGTGTTGTTCAAAAATCAAAATCAAAAATCAGATTTCAAAGTCCTTTTGAAAAACCCTAATTTCCAAACCCTGGCTTTTACCCCTCTTTTAATAATTTAAAAACTATTCAAAATTTGGACTTGGTCTAAAAAGCAAAGATGTAGATCTTGTCAAGAGGAACAACTTTGGTGTTTACAAATTTTCAAGTTTCTATACAAAGTTTGAAGTAATTTCAAATTCATTCAAATTCCAGTTTTTGTCCCCTTTTCAGTTTTCAAAATTAATTCAAAAACTATTGAGTTTAAGAAAAAGTGTATATTAGCAAAGTTATAGGTTTTGACAAAAGGAATAACTTTCATATTTGCAGATTTCCAACTTTCAATGTAAAATCAAAAGTAATTTTGAATTTATTCAAATCCCAAAAGTGTCCCCTTTTCTGATTTCAAATGTGGTTCAAAAACTGTTTGGATTTTGAAAATGTTCATATTGATAAAGTTGTAGATCTCATTTTTCTACACAACTTTGGTATTTTGAGTTTTTGCTGCTCAGTTCAAATTTTGGGAGTAATTTGCAAAATACAGAAATCAGTTCAAAGTCAAACCCTAGACCTAGCCCTGTTCATCTTCAACCTAGAGCTACGGGGGGCCCCGGCCGTGGCCGAGCCGCCGGCGCTGCGCGTGCCGCACGCTTGGCCGTTCCTCGCCAGCCACCAGTCTGCCGCCGCTGACACCGTGCTCATTCCGCACCCGCACGCGAGCGCTGACCCTCTCTCCCATCCCCCACTGCTCCCAGCACGTCGCCGCCGCGTGGCCGTCGCCGGCGAACGCACACCCGGTCCCTGCGCGCACGCCCGTCCTTCCGCCAGCGTGCAATCGATTGCGCACGCTTCGGCCAAGCTTATCCGCCTGCACGCGACGCTCATCCGTCCCCGAGCGCGGCTATAAAAGCCACCCGCCGGCCGTCGTCCCTCCGCCACCGTCGCCAGCTCACTCCAGAGTCTCCGCCGCTCCACCACCTAGCCCAGAAGCTCCGCCTTGAGCTCGCGAAGCTTCCCAGCCCCTCAATTTTACCTCCGCCGCCTCCAATCGCCCGGCGTAACCCCACCTTCCCAAACTCCGGCGAAACACCGGTGAGCTCGGGTTCGGGAAATCCCCACTCTCCGGCCATGATCATCTTTCTCCGACCCCTGTGTCAGCTTCCCTGTCTTCTTGCGGCTCTGACCGTGCCATTGTGACCTCGTGCGGTGCACAGGATCGCCGGAGCGCCGAGCGCCGCCGTGAACGCCCGCCGAGCTCCGTCGACCACCTTGTTCCGTCCCGCCGAGTCCTGCCTCCGACCCGTGGTAAGCACTCGAAGCCCCCGGTCTCTGCTTCCACTCCGCTTTGCCCGAGCCAGGCCTCGAGCAAGCACTCGCTCGAGCCAGGCCTCGAGCAGACACGTACCCTCGCCACTTCACCGAGCCCAGCCTCGGAGCGGACTCACACACCGCTTCGCCCGAGCCTAGCCTCGAGCGGACTCACGCACCCTCAGCTTCGCCGAGCCTAGTCTCGAGCAAGCATGCACCTTCCGCTTCGCCCGAGCCTCCCGGCCAGGCCTCGGACGAAACGATTGTTTTCCGTCTCGCCCGAGCCTCCCGGCCAGGCCTCGGACGAAACGATCGTTTTCCGTCTCGCCCGAGCCTCCTGGCCAGGCCTCGGACGGCCGTTTGTTTCCGCTTCGCCCGACCCTGCGAGGGAGGAGCACAGTGCTCTTTTCCTTTTTGGAAGTTGTGAATAGTGTTCCTTTTTCATCTTTTTGTATGATTTTCTGTATTGCTCTAAAAATTCTGAAAATTTTACAGTTGAGTCTTTATACTATGTAGTATTTTATAAAAATATGAAACTTGGACTTTGTGCAAAAATTTGAAAATGAAAAATCTCCCTTTTAATTAAGAAATAAATGGTTTTAGATTTTTAGAAAAACATGTGTAGCTCCAAAAATCATGAGATAGATTTTTGTGAGTTTCCTATGCCATGTTTAGTCTCTGGTGAAATTTTGAAGTCTTTTAGAACAAGTTGATTTTTGAGCATTTATCTTTAATTGTTAAATAGTGCCTTTTGTTAATTAATGTCTGATTTTATTTGAGCACCTTAATGACCTCCAAAAATTATGAAATTTGTTTTGCCATCTATCTACACCATAATGAACTTATGTGATTAATTTGGTAATTTTTGGAGCAACTGCATAAAATGACCTTTTTAAATAATTAAGAAAAACAGAAAAGGTGATTAAGGTTCATGTTGTATGCCCTGTGTTGCATTGTTCATGCTAGCATACTCATGAGCATGCATCATTGTATTCGTATAGTCACCGAAGAAGGCGTCAAGATCGAGGCAGCCGCTGACGAACCTGTCCCTGAGGCTACCCCGAGCTCCGACAACTGCCCTGCCGCCCTCGAGCCTGCCCTCTTTGCTCTTCAAGGCAAGCCCCGGTGCATTTAACCTCTTTCCTTGAATTTATAAAATGATTTCCTTAAATGCTTTTGAGTTAAATGATTGCATTAGGTTTATAGGAGTTGTGTGCTATCCTAATTGATGCACTACCCACCTTGACCCCTGATACATCCGATACCTGCTTTTCAAAAGTATTTGAAAAATGCTTAGCAATGCTTATTGAATTAGACTTTGCAATAAAAATGCCAATTTCAAAAGTATGATCACTGAAAGAATCTTTATGGGAATTTGGCTTTACTTCTCGTTCGATGACTGCTTGCCTAGCTAGCATGTGGTCATTGTCGAGAAGAGGTTGTCCGCGCGTACGGTGCCGTCATGTTGTAGTCCGGGACTCAACAGTTGACACCGACCGGGACAGGGTTGAAAAACCGACAGGACCTGTACTCTTGGGTTAGAGTCCCGAGGTGTTTGTTGCTGACGGAAAAACTTTAGGGACCATCCGTATGGGGGCCTGCTGGTCAAGACTTGTAACTATTCACATACTTCGGAAAGCTCTGGCTCCGAGGAATCCTTTATTAGACCGACAACCGCGCACTGGGAGTGGAGAGATGGCGGAAGTAGCATGTACCCACGTGGTCGTCGTACCTGGATAGGAGTGGTGTACTGTACTTCCGGGTGGCGTAGGACCGGGCCCAATCTTGGAGGAATCGTGGTAGACGAGTTGGCATATGCAAGCTTGGGTGCGACATATGCAGTGTGGATAGGGATCCTCAGCTGAGTATTATTTATCCGGATTAACGTTGCTCCTCGGTTATGGAGACTTGGTCACTGACTGTCTTCGGAGAGTGGTTCTCAACTAGGAATGTTTTGAAATGTAAAATGAATCAGGAACGATGAAGAATTGAGGAATACTGAATCTTTCCAAAATAAAATAAGGTTTACAAAATGCTTTTCTGCAAAATACCTGATCTTGCTTAAGCCTTACCTTGACTACCCTAAGCCTCTCATTCCTGAGTCTTCTCCCTTTTCTTTAGTCGGGTAAGTCTTGTTGAGTACCCCAGTACTCAGGGTTTGTTACCCATGCTGCAGGTATGACAGAGTCCCCGATGTGTCTTGCACCCTGCTGCGTGACCATCGTCCAGGAAGAGGCCGATGAGGCCGAAGAATAGTTGTACACCCTCGGGCTGGGTGATTATAAGTATCTTTGTTGTTCCCCACTACGTTGCCTATGTCTATCTCTATTATCAGAACTTGGTTTGTAATAACTGCACCTTAATTTCTATTTGGAACCCTGCTTTGTAAAACTATTGTTATTTAAGTCTTCCGCTCTTTATTCCGATGTTATTTGTAAAAGTATGCAATGTTGTAACCGAATTGTGAGATGATCCTGCGGACATTGGGCACTGATGTAGCCCGGTGGCGAACAGGTCTTAATCACATGGAACATGGGTTCGGCTGTCAGAGGTTGACAGAGACACGTGGGCCATGAGATTAGGGCCGTTCCGTCACAACGTGCTACACATGTTTGGCACTGTGTTGTTCCCTGATGGCACTGGTGACACTGCGTCTTGGATGTACATCTCGTGCCTCCTGGACTGGGATGACGGCAGAAGGTACAGTTGGGGATCGGCTGTTCTTGTCTTCTTGTACCGTCAGCTATGCTCCGCTTGCCGACGTGGCGGAGGAAGCCACACTACTGTGGTCGGTTGCCTCTTATTGTTACAGGTACTACACACATATCATCCATGTTACATCTCTATTGTTTCGTGAAACTAATGTATGTTTGTTTTTGCAGATTTGGATGTGGGAAAGGCTGCCTGTAGGTAGGCCTCACAGGATTCAGCCGCCGAATCAGTGGTTTCCAGTTGGTGACCAGGAGATCACGCCGACCGTGGCACACTTATACGAGCGTGCACACGGTACTTACCAGCTGTCTCGCCACGCCTACATCAGCTACACCAACGAGTTAGATGCTCTGCAGCCCCAACATGTAAGTCCGCCACCAATCGCTTCGTAAAGTCTTACTAACTCCATTTTTAGACTCACTTAACTATTACACTGTCCAAATGTAGGTGCAATGGCAACCATACAATCGTCCTGCTATTGTGGGCCTCAACTTGAGCACAATTTGCACGGCGGACGAGAATCTATGGAGAATGAGGTGCCCCCTTATTTGCTTCTATGCAGTGGTGTACCATCTTCCCCACCGTGTAGCAAGGCAGTTCGGGAGGCTGCAGCCGTGTCCTCCGCATCCCTTCTCCACCAGCTACGAGCTCCACCAGTAAGTTCTCAACCATGTCCACTATCCACAGGAAGAATTGAATTGTAATTTCAGTCTAATGCTTCTTCTACTTGCAGGTATGACCGCCAGAAGAAGAAGAAGATAACCAATTAGCGGACAGAGCACCAGGCATATATTGATGAGTGGGATCGTATGGAAGCCAATGACATGGCGATCTTTGTTGTGCATCGCGAGGGGCCCTTCCAGGAGTACCTAAATTGGTACACAACGCGTACACGGCTCCATTTGAAGCTGGCTTGGACTGAACAAGACTATGCAGACATTGCCGAATCGGATGAAGGAGACAACCCGTACGACCGCGCAACACAAGCAGGACGCCAGATGGAGTTTGGCCCAGTCTTTGCCCGTGCGGTGAGTGACAACCTCGATTGCTTTGTTCATCACTTGATAGAAGGGAGTAGTGAGTTACCCTTAATTGCTCTAGCGGATCATTTCTACAATGTCTATTATTTGACCATTAACTAATGATCTTTTTGTTTTAAGGGCAACGAAATCATGAGGACTATCGCTGAGCATGAGCAAGCACTCATGGTTCCGGAGGGCAGCCCCAATGAGGGGCAAGCACTTAGAGGTGCCATGCAGGTACTCTTGATCACTTAGAAGGGCAAGCACTCATGATCACTTACAGGGCCAAGCACTCATGATCTTTTTGTTTTATTTTGCGGCGTGCCATAACCCGCCTACGCAAGATTGCTGGACGTCTAGGATGCCGAGCTCAGCTTCACGAAGTTGTTGAGCCATCTCGCCGGGCCATAGAAGCAACAGAACAGCCAGGTCATCAAGGTCATGAAGCAGAGGAAGAAGAAGCTCCGGAAGAGGACGTCCAGGAGGAGATAGGCACTTCCCAGCTTCAGGATGCTCCTCCGGGTACTCAGACCTCGGAAGGTGGTTCACGCCCACGCAGGCAGCCACAACCTGTGGATAGGTACACTCCAGGCTCCCACGCAGTTCAGGGAGGGAAAGGTAAGCGTTGGGCCGGTGGTTAGGCTTCTTAGCTAATGTGGATGACTTTTGTGTAGTCAACAACTCGCGTCATGAACTTCGATGTGATGAAGTTGTAAAACGAACTTGTGATTGTTGTGTTTCGAACTATGTGTGGATGTGTTTGGAACTTTGCTATGGATGTGTGCAAAACTATGTACGAATGTGTTTCGAACTTTGGTATGGATGGATGTAAACCTATGTATGGATGTGTTTCATCTGATCTGTGCAATGTGTGTATATGTGATCATGTCAAATCTGTGAACTCTCTTGTCTATTTTGTTTTTTTTTAATTTCTGCAGGGTGGGCATCAAATCACATGACGCCGAGGTATGTAAGCTCGGCGTCATGTCATTTGACGCCGAGCTTTGAGTCCTGGGCGAAACCTTACTGGAAATGGAGTTTCAGTCACGTCGAGGTGCACTACCTCGGCGTCATGCGACGTGACGCCGAGGTAGTGCACCTCGGCATCCCACAAAGCCTCTACTCAGAGATGTTTGGCCCAGGACTCGAAGCTCGATGTCAAACGACATGACGCTGAGGTATGTAAGCTCGGCGTCATGTCAAATGACGCCGAGCTTTGAGTCCTGGACGAAACCTTACTGGAAATGGAGTTTCGGTCACGCCGAGGTGCACTACCTCGGCGTCATGCCACGTGACGCCGAGGTAGTGCACCTCGGCGTGCCCCAAAGCTTCTACTCAGAGAGGTTCGGGGAATGTCTCCTAGCTCGGCGTCAAATGACACGACGCCGAGCTTATATACCTCGGCGTCATGTCATTTGACGCCGAGCTAGGAGACAGTAAAAAAACAGAAAAAAGACACTCACATATCCCTTATAAGTTCTGCAAACAGCAAAAAAACAGAAAATATCCTCTTCATACCATAATTGTTATAACAAGTTTATATATAGATCGAAGCACAATTCTTACAACAAATCCATCTTCATGGATATCATCATCCCCATTACTTGGTCAACGGTTGCATCAACCACAATTACCATAGTAACAATGCCAAGAAATGACATTTACAAAATATGTTAGGAGGTTGCATGACCTAGAACAAAATAAAACCGATATCATGCTTCCTAAACCCTAACTGAACCATCCACTGTCATATATTACGACCTACCGCAAAAGAACACCGATGCGAACCATCCTAAACCATAACTGAAAGTCCTAATAGCCGTCGGGGGGATAGTCCCACGCATCTTTAGGAACTTCATCGTCCGGGTCATAGTCATAATCCCAAACTTGGCCGCCACAGTCGTCGTCATCATCATCGTCGTTCTCCTTAGGTGCCGGGAGATGTCCATCATTCGGTGGTGAATCGGGAACTACACAATCGAAATAAGGTAGTGCCAACAACTTTAAGAAATGTAAAATGCATATTCCATCCTTGCCAACAAATGAAACAATGATTTACAAATGCAATACTCACACAACTGGCGACTCAATCTCCGCTTTGCAATGCCCTTTTCACGCGCCTTCCAAAAGAAGGCAATCTCCCTCCTTCTCTCTTCGTCCATAAAGTCGTAGTGCTCCTTGTTCACTCGCCAGAATCTAATGAGCTCCTCGGGGTCATGCTTCTTCTTGTACTTTCCATCGGTCGCGCGATCAAAGTCATCAGGTAGCATGTTCCATGTCTCCATCGATGGCATGAGCACACTGTACCTAAACCGCACTTGTGACCTGGCGCTATGAAGTTTCAGTCTCTTCCTCTCGCTAAGGTAAGGCGAACGGACAGTCAACTGTAATTCTGCAATTATTTGTCCACATCTAGGGAAGTCCTCCCAACCGCATGACTTCCCCTTCTAAAGAACATAAATTAGTGAGTGAGTAAACAATATCGAGTATGTAAGTTGAATCAATCATTTGAGAACTCACAAAACGCTCATTGGGCCCTCCATAAGCATTGCCACAGTAGTGGCCCCAACCAAGCTCGGACGGAACAACTCCTTCACGGGCTAAGATACCACACTGGCACTTGATGTCTGGCACACTCAAGCATGGCCATGGCTTAGTGCCAGATACGAAGTCTATGGCATCCTGCTGACAAGGCCAGTGCGATTTCGGTCCATAGTTGTACTCCTCAAAATCACAAGTGGGGAAACCTCTCTGAAAATGAAAACATTGCGAGTGAAGCGTTATAATATGAAAACAATGATTGCATTTTGGAAAATACATTCATCAAAAGAAACACTTACATTGTTACGCTGATCACACCTGAAGCAGGAAATAAACATTTCAGGCTTGCTTGGCTTTTGAAGTACCGTAGCCTTGCCACAGTGGCAACTTGGAGGATGCAAAACACGATGCAATGTAGCATCAAGCTTCTCCATTGTTGTCATCTCTAGAGGGTTTGATGGTGGACCCACCCACCGAACAAACTCACTATACGGATAGCTCTTCCATGGGTCGTATTGAAAGTACATGAGACGCCGACCGAACTCTTCATCACCATCGATCCACTGGTAGAAGTTGCATCCCGCTAGATAAGCATCGGTAGGGGAAGGTGGATGACGCCGAAGTTGACAACAGTAAAAGGCACGCCCAGACGACTTTGGATGCCTTGACTGTTTCACAAAGGTCGGCAACCCACACAAGCACTTTGGTGTCGGTTCGGCTGGTGGGAATGGGCCTTTACCATCATGGTTCGACGGATGGTGCACAAACTCAATGTTGTTGGACGCCATCATTCAAACTGCCAAAACAAAACCACACATATCATAGTGCTACAGTGTTATGCAAATAAAAGGGTGTCCAAGTGCATGAACCAAAAAATAGTATAACAGTATAACCGGTAACAATAATTTAACAGTACGACCAACAAAAGCAGTATATAATATGCATAATATCTTACAAGAAAAGAGATAAGTGAAGTATCCGATATACATTTCCAATCAACAGTCAAAAAAATTACACTGAAACCCTAGAACAGTACAACTGCTAACAGTAAAATCAACAGTTCAATAAGTAAAACAGTACATAATACACACAACATATTACAAGAAAATACATAGATGAGCCATACGATGATTATTTCAAAAGAAAAATGAACACAACACTGTAAAAATACTACCAACTAACACAGTCTACAAAATATAACTAAAAAATAAACATAGAGTGAACGAATCATAGATCAGGCACAAGCTGATGAACAGAAACACTAACAAAATCAAAACAAGATCAAAGAGAGAGGGGGAAAGAAAGAGAGAAATGGGGGAGAGCTCACCTTTTCACGCCAAGAGAGACAGGGAAGAGAGAGAGAGAGAGGGAAAAAAAGAGTGTAGGAGAAGGAAGGCTGGGCGCGGGCACGTGGCCTTTATGGCGCCAAAGCTCGGCGTCACGTCGGGTGACGCCGAGGTAACATACCTAGACGTTAAAGGGCGTGACGCCGAGCTCTGGCCCCGCCGTGTCAGTTGGGCCCTGCTTAGGGCTGATGTGTCAAGGCTCAGCGTCGACGGAAGCGACGCCGAGGTCTTGTATCTCGGCGTCATTCCCTTTGACGCTGAGCCGGTCCCGCGCAGCCACGATGCAACGACGACTGTAGTCGTCGCTGACTTGGCACACTTTGGCGTCATCTGAAATAACGCCGAGTCATTGTACCTATGCGTCAAGTGACGTGACGTGGAGTTTTTGTCCCATTTGTGGACAAAGTTTCCTACGAGGTCTATTTATAAAAAAAAAGTTTAAAAAAGGACCAAAATGTAAAAACTCCGCCACTGCATGCGGCATGCACGACACGCGACGTGCCAAAGCGAAACTTTTGACCTTGGCTAGCGCTGCTCTGCTCTGCTCCACGAGCTCGTCGATCGTGTGTCCTGGCTGCGTCACAGGGCCTGCTATGAAAGTAGTAGGCGTACGCGTACGAAGAAAGTTATTACTGGCCCGTCAGGCGCACGACCGAAGCCACGTTTTTTAGTTCTTTAGTATTTATTTATATAATATAAAGATATTATTATTATTATTAACTGCACTGACGAGTGTCAATGTTCTGCTACTGTTGCGTCTGTCCGTCTGTAGTCCGGACGGTACGCGGTCGCCACCCTTCCGTTTTGTTCGACTCGAGAGCAAATCCCTGATCTGTTGATTCGTTATTTACTGCAGCCGGACGGGAGCACGTATCTACTACGGAGTACGGACCACCGTTCTTTAACTTCAGCAGTCTCGTCTCGGTTTGCCCTCCGGCGGTCGTCCGGCCTGCCTCCGCTCCGTGTGGGCGGCCGGATGCTCGGATGCGCAACTGCGCACCATCCTCGGCATCATGGAATGGAAGAAACGAGAGGGAGGGGCGGGCAGAACGGCCAACCGGCGAAGGGAAGGGGGACGGCCGTCCACTCCGGCCGGCTCCGGCGTCCCCTCCACGCAAAGGCCTGCTGCGGCCACTCCGAGAGCAGACCAACGTTTCGAGCCAGCCACACCCACACGGCTCCTCGCAATTTTCCTGCACTTGTTTACTTCTCCCAATTCGCCGTCGTCGAAAGCTACTACTAGTACTAGCTCGTAGGGGTTCTACCAGTACGTATGCCTAGGAGCCTACCGAGCACTGTAGTTGTAGGGCATGGTCAATAATAGAGCCAAGTGCTTGGATACAACTATACAAGTCAAGCTCTAATAGCCAAGTTATACAATAGTTAGTCTTCTATTTGGCTACAAACTACTTCTCTTTCTTATTCCTCCTCACATATATCTCTGTTGGAGTCCACTACTACCTATGCTTCCGTGTCCAGCTTGGTGCTTGCATGGAAGTCAAGCTCTCCTCTCTTATCTCCTCCCATCAGCATTTACTTGACTATAAGTTAATTATTATACCTGCTGCTCTTATAGAGCACTCTACGACGTACTGTTGTCGCGTCGCGTGCCAGTACGCCGACGGGCTACGGCTCCTCCTGCTCGTGTCCTCCTCTCTTCTGGACCATCTCGAACCGTCTCCCTTTCCTCATTCTTGATAAAAAACATATTATAAGAGTGTTTAGTTCCTAAAATTTCCTAAATTTTTTAAAATTTTCCGTCACATCAATCTTTAGATGCATGTATTAAACACTAAGGGTGTGTTTAGTTGGAAGAATTTTGGGTATCAAGTTACTGTAGCACATTCGTTGTTATTTGACAAACTTTGTTCAAATATGGACCAACTAGACTCAAAAGATTCGTCTCGACATTTACAAACAAACTGTGCAATTAGTTATTTTTTTATCTACATGGCTACATTTAATACTCCATGCATGCGTCTAAAGATTCGATGTGATGGAGAATCTTGTAAATAGTTGGGATCTAAACATGCCCTAAATATAGGTAAAAAATAACTAATTATACTTTTAGTATGTACGTACCGAGACGAGAGCCTAGTTAGTTCATGTTTGGACAAAGTTTGTCAAATAATAACGAAAGTGCTACCAGACTTTTTTTGGAACTAAACGCGGCCTATATTGGAGATGAGCTTTGCTGCGGTACCTTCAAATGACTGTGAGCCGTTTATTTGTTTTGATCGGACGGTTATGATCACATATTACCTCTGACGAGGTAATAGGTGAAATATATATTTATTTAATTTTTTATTTTGCTAAGTAGGATTATTAAAGAAATTTAGTTACAAAAGGTCTTTTACTAGATTTGATTGATGCATGTACGTAGATATGATAGATCTTTTTATTTTACAAATTTAAACTTCATATATTTGGATTAGCACGTAATTTTACATGTGGTTTAATATATTTGAATTTGCATGTGTGTCAACGTGACTTTTACTTTTTTTTGCTATTATTAGACCTGTACTTAGATTTATTTGCATGGGATGTGATACGTTCATTATATGACTTGTTTAATGGTGCTCAATGTTTTTTAAGTTAGTATATGACAAGTTTTTCACTCTACTTTTATGTACTATTTAACTACTCTAACACAATTGCACATAGAAATTTGAAATAATTCTGCGTTTACAGGTTTAAAATATCATGAGTATAAAAGAGTAGAGATATATTTATCAATAAATATTTTCTTAATTTAATATATTTCTTGTTCTCATGATTATCTGAACCACGTAAAAGGAAGGCCCAAATCAACCGTGGCTTCTGTTTCCATGACTTGGGGATACAGTAATATTTTATTTCCTTTGTTGAATTAGCTAACTAATTAATCAATTAACTTTAAAATAAAAAATCTAGAAAATCAAGGGCTTAGATTTATTTGAAGTATTACCTCTTATCTATATCTATATCTATATATATATAATATATAATTATATAATATAATTAATAATAATAAAGAGTCAAAATTTCTTCACTGTTTTTGGTCTGTCCGTTTTCGTCTGGTCTATTTATATAGACTAACTAGGATTCCCACAAGATTAGGGGACCGATACGAGACTAATAGCATGTCCGTTCTCCCTACCCTTTCTTCTGGTCGAGAGCAACGGTTGGAGCAAAAACCAATCCAGTCTGGTTGTTTCGTCTCGGCCCGGACCTCTTTGCAACGAAATCGGCCCGAACTTGAAGACCCAGTCTCGGTAGCCCACTAGACCTCAGCGGCAGTAGAGCGAAGACGAGCGCTCGTTCAGTTTCGGTCTGGGCGTTTAGCACCACCTCACCAGCTGAAGGCGGACGGGCCACGAGCTCACGCTATAAGAAGAGCGTCTCATGAAAGAAGATCATCCGTATCTGTGAATACCAAAAACTGTTTCGATCCGTGTCGGACTCGATCTCGGGTCCAGCTGCATGTACTGATCCCTCCATACCTGAAAATCCAACAATATATGCAATATCGTCATTGACAAAACAAATTAGAGTTTTATGTAACACAATAGTTGTGGTGCATTACGTTCAGAAAACAATAGTTGTGATGTCCTCTTACAAAACAGGTTGTTGCTAACCTCGATACTCTACTTTCACACATTTTGACTTTGCAAAGTTTTTATGCATATCTTTCAGCACCAATTTTTTTAGAGTATATATGTTCATAAAATCCTTAACATTTATGAGATTTTGTAAGTTTTTTTCTCTATATACATGTAGCTTACATGTTTTCACATTAAATAATTTACTCATAAATTATTTCACATTAAATAATTTATTCATAAATTATTGATGCTTATTGTTTTTATATGGTTTAATTAACTACCAAAACTTATCTTAGTTTTTTTAACTTGAAAGAAGTATATTATCATTATAAATTCATAAAATATCAGGTGAAACCAATAGGGGAGCCACCAAACGAAAAACAAGTAAAATTAGAACTTTTTCATTTCAAGCGAGAGAGACTGCCTTTCACGTTTATATACGTGTGACATATAAAAGTAAAAAGTTAGTACAGATGTAGTAGAAAGGACTATTTTAACAGTGAAGAAATTTTGACCCTTTATTATTAGGTATAGATTTGTTTTCGAGATTGGTTCAATTTTGACAAATATTTCTCCTGTGAAATAATTTTGACTAAATTTATTATTCTAAAATTTGTAAAATTTGTTTTTGCAGAAACAAATTTTTTGACTGATTTTTTTTTAAAAAAATGCGATGCTTAGCGTATGTGCGGGTGCGTACGTATCTTCTTTCACTCGTCTTCTCCTCTCCTCGTGTCGCCCTCGCCTTCATCTTCCTCTGACCCCAAACAAATTTTTTGACTGATTTTTTTTTAAAAATATGATGCTTAGCGTATGTGCGGGTGCGTACGTATCTTCTTTCACCCGTCTTCTCCTCTGCTCGTGTCGCTCTCGCCTTCATCTTCCTCTGCCCCACATCATCAGCCGGTCTCGCCGAGCTCCCTTCCATCAGCGAGACACTTTTTACTCCTCCCCTCCCCATGGCGCTATGGTGAGCTCCGTCAAATCCACGTGACATCCCCGCCCCTCCTTAGATCGGCCACCGTTGCTGCCATCAGGGCCCTAAGCTCCATCCAACGGGGGCTCTTTATTATTAGGTATAGATTAATTGGACATTATGATATTATTATCAAAGTTAACCTACACTACGAATCCATCATAAAGAAAATTATAGCTCAAAAAATTAATAGAAAGAAACAAATGTAAATATTTAGGTATTTAACATTCATGTCTTATTTTGTGTTAATGACCTTGTTTGCTAAAGCTTATGATCAGTCAAAGTTGGTCAATGTTTTTCTATCACAACAAAACAACAACAACCGCCATAAATCATGTCGAATAATCCTAACGTATTTTTTTCCCGTTACAGCGTACGGGCATATGTACTATGAAATTAAATTTTGAAATGGATCTACTTACATCACTTTTATATTTTTAAACTAAACCCAAAAGAGTTTATTAATAGTTAGAGTTTAAAATTTTAAACTTCGGATTAAACTTAACCTAAAAGATTTTTAGAGTCTCTTTTTTCTCCTGTTGCAACGCACGGGCATTTGTCCTGGTAAGAAGTAAAAAGGGTACCATTAGAGATTTGGTAACTTCAACAGTTTTTTAAACTCAATGTCAATGATTTTTTCTAGTTTCTCAAATCATACTGATCGTTTTTACTATTGATTTTGGCTGTTTCAGTAGTGTTTTGTGAGAGACTGATTTTGGCTGTTTCAGTAGTGTTCTGTGAGAGAGAATAAGTTAAAGTATGGCCGACTGATAAGGAAAACGAACACGACGATACTCTCTAACCCCACAATTAAAGGGAGAGCTCTTCTCCCTAATCTGCTGTTGTTTTTATTGGTATGAGATTTTCTCTTTCTACCGGCGACAAGACTCCAAAACACTAATCTTCACCGATAACTATTTTGGGTTGGATTTTAGTTCCGCTGCTGCCGGAGTTCCGTGACCGTGACTCCGTGAGCACGAACGTGGCCGTGACCGCTGTCGCGGCCTGCCGGTGCTCGTGGCCCCAACGCCCGCGCCGCGCGGTCTACGTGCCTGCCGCACGGCACCGTTCGTGCTCCAGCGCCAGCAGGCAGCAGCTACCAGCTGCCTGACTAGATACCTTAAACTATCAACTTTTTTTCACTCTCTCTATCATATCATCATCACATCAATGCTTGGACGCATGCATGAAGCATTAAATATTAATAAAAAAATAACTAATTATACTTTTAGGATATATATGTCGAGACGAATCTTTTAAGTCTAGTTAGTCTATATTTGGACAAAATTTGTCAAATAACAACGAAAATACTACAGTTGAAAAAAAAAACCCTCAATCCCCTCGTCTAAACAAGGCCGTGGTGCTCATTCGCTGCTGCTCGCCTGCTCCTGCAGCTGGCTGCTTGCAGTTCTGCTGCTCCAGCTGCTAGGGGCGTGATTGGTTGGTCGTATCCGGCTGGCACAGGTCCGTGAGATGCAACGTTCTAGCCATTGGTTGGCTGTAGACTTGTTGGGGCCTGGCCCGTCGTATGCAGCACTCCCCGCCGAGCCAGGCTGCGGGGAAACGAGAATCGATTCGGTTTCCTCTGAGCCAGGCTCGTGTGAGCGCGAGCACGCGTCTGCTGCGTTTCTGTTAGAGAGAACCAATGCAAGCACTCAAACTATCAACTTTTTTCACTCTCTCTCCGCCACATCACCATCACATCAATGTTTGGACACATGCATGAAACATTAAATGTTGATAAAATAAATAACTAATTATACAGATTAGTTCTAAATCACGAGACGAATCTTTTGAGCCTAGTTGGGCCATATTTGGACAAAGTTTGTCAAATAACAATGAAAGTGCTACAATTGAGAAAAAAAATCATCCTGGCATTTAAACCAGGCCTAAACAAACAAAATCTGCGATGAGTCATGTTCTCTAACTGCAGTCAACCAATCATAGTGCGGTTGCATGCGTAGAACCTCACTGCTCAGCGCCCAGCTCTAGGAAACGGGCCAGGTTGCTGTCAAACGACAACCAATCACGCCCGAGTAGACCGCACTCTTCTCGTACTATCCGTTCGTTTCCCTCACGGCTCACGCCAAGCTCATGATTCTCACACGGCTGCAGGCGGAATGCAGACGACATGTCCAAGAAAAAGGCCCAATAGGCTGCTCCACGGTCATCCCACTCCCACTCATGTTTTCTGGATTGGGCCTAAACGTCAGATCTACTACGCCTCGACTGTACAGTACTAGTACATGGGCCGTAATAAATAGAAACGCAAGCAAAGGCTGAAGACAAGAAAAAACATCTCGAATTCCACGATCTGATCCGACATCGCTGCTGCCGGCTTCGCTCCTCTCCCCATTTTCCGGGACCCCTCAGCGGTTCAGCCAGCCCCAGCGGCGACTTCCTTCCTTCCTTCCAGCTCCAGGATCGATCGGGGGAACCCGCAGGAAGATGCCGAGGCCCGCTCGCGCGCCGCTGCTCCGGCGTCTGCTCCTCCTGGCGGCCGTCGCGGCGTCCTGCTCCTACTACCTCGTCTTCCTGCAGGCGCAGGCCTCCGTCCCGCCGCGGTACGACGGGTTCGCCTACGGCGGCGGCGCCGCGGCGGCCTGGAAGGACGCCGTCCTCGTCGAGGCGTTCCTCGACCCGCTCTGCCCCGACAGCCGCGACTCCTGGCTCCCGCTCAAGCTCGCCGTCGAGCGATACGCGCCGCGGGTCTCGCTCATCCTCCACCCCTTCCCGCTACCGTACGTAAGCACGGGCGCTTGCTGTTGTGTAACATGGTAGTATCTGCCTTTCAGGAAGGGTCTATATTTCGGGGGAACTCCCCTTTCCATAGCGGTGAAAGTTTTAGTGGGTCTTGATCAGTGGACAGTTTCACAGTCACATTGATTGGCTGAAGTAGCTGAGTAGTCTCTCACTAATGCCGCTACACTGATTAAACTGGCGAATCTGAGGTTTCTCACTTCCAAAATTGTGGGGATCGGATTTAGGAGTTTTCAAAAAGAGCAAGTTCGTGTAGGATCCTCTGGTTCAGGCTGCATGTCCATGATTTGGTGCTGGTGCTGGTGTCACTATGATGCCTTTTAGGGTGGAAAATTATGATGGCAAGCCAGTTTGTTTCTCATTCATATGTTTCTGTTTGGTTGGGTGTGATTCGTGCTGTTAATGGTATATACTGTATTTGGAGATGTATTCTATCATTTTCTGCAATCGGTTACCTTACCCCTGGACTCAGTTGCTCAAGACTGTTCCCAGTTCCCACTAACAAGTTAAGTATTAATACAGAACGACATCTATAGTTAAGAACTTAAGATTGCTATTCGCTAAAACAAAACCTTGCCTTTGCAGTTTACACTTGCAGAATCAAGTGGATACTCCACTTTTAAACTCAGATGGAACTTTTTAGAGCCAATGATTGCATCTCATGTTCTTCCATGTCAATTGTTTTTGTTTACCAAATCGGGCCATACATATGCATTTCCAGGTGCCAGGTGTTATAGTTGCTTCTCTATGCTGGGTTGCAGACTTTCTTTTTTTTTTTCGTTGGCAGTACAATTTATATACTGAAAGTGCATCATGATATGGACTTTTCAGCTAGATAACTGTTTGCTCTTGTTTTTTTTCCCCTATTAGTAAGTTCCTGACTACTGATTCATTCATTTTCTTCCTCTGATGTTCTACTACAGATACCACACATACGCATTCCATGCCTGCCGTGCGCTTTACATAGCTAACAAGTTGAATTCATCATCAACATATCCATTGCTGGAGCTGTTCTTCAAGAACCAGGTCTGCCACATTTCCCATTATGGTGGTTAAATTTTTTATATCATTGCTTGATTATCCTTTTCATATGCCAATTGAGCTTCTCTTTCATTATCAGTGAGTTCTGAATTCTATTCTAGTAGGGGATGATTTTTTTTTTTTTACTAAAACTCAATTATGTTAAGTGAATGTGTTACTATAGTGTCTACCCCAATTTTTTTAATAAAGAGATTCCTACTTTTTTATAAAGCATATAATTTCTCTAGCCCTTTTTCTGGGAAGGGAGTTGCTCCAAGCAATTTTAGCGTTAACAGATCCTAAGGATTTGGATCCCAATTCTCCTTTTTCCAAACAGTCACTTAGGGAGCAACGTAGAACATTTTTGCTTTCAGCAAAGTCATGACCGCAGAAATTATTGCTGCTGAAGCAATTTGTACTGGCATAGCTTTGTTTGCCATACACATGCTGTCCTCTTTCTTACCGCTTACTACGTGAAAGTTTCTCTGAAATGTTTAATTGCCTTATTGATTGATAAAACACAAACAGGAAAAGTTCTACAATTCTGCCACATCATCACTCTCAAGCCCTTCTGTAGCTGTAGAAATGTCGAAGATGGCTGCGCAGACTGTTGGTAATTCAGTATCCGAGTTCCTGTCAGGCTTCAGCGACTCGAAGACAGATTCGGCAGCGAGAGTTTCTTTCAAGGTTAGCTTTCCTTGTTGCACCAAGCAAAGCGTCGGGAATTCTAACAAATATCTACCCTGAGTTTTGCTCATCACTGATGAAATTGTCCTCAACTGCTTCAGTATGGGTGCACGAGGGGAGTTTATGGCGCGCCATTCTTCTTTGTGAATGGTTTCCTTCAGCCTGGCGGTGGATCGCCTATCGACTACAGCACATGGATCGGCATCCTGGACCCCCTTGTTTCCCAGAATGGAGAACGAATTGAGATGTTTACTTCGATGTAAGTGTTCAAGGGGCCTTAGGACGAAGGACACGATCGTACAGATGTTTGGCTAGTGCTGAACGGCTGACAAGCAAATACTAGCTCTTATGCCAGTTGTGTGTAAGCTCTACACTGATGAATAGCATACCACTTTGCCCGTTGTACTGTTATAAGCTAGCAATTGTGCGAGATTGGCTAAACTAATGGATAAGTATGTGAAGCCCTTGCACAGGAACCGCCAATATGTTAAACATCGAATCTCATATTCCCACTGTTTAAGGCTTTGTTTGTTTGAATTTATTCACGATAGATTTTGGTTATTTTAAGGCCCCGTTTAGATTCTACCTCTTTTCACTATCTCCATCACATCAACCATTACATCAATGTTTGGACGTATGCATAGAGCATTAAATGTAGATAAAAAAATAATTAATTGTACTTTTAGTATGTACATGTCGAGATGAATTTTTTGAGCCTAGTTAGTCCATGTTTAGACAAAGTTTGTCAAATAACAACGAAAGTGCTACAGAGATTTTTTTTTATATAAATGGAGCATCTAAACACACCCTAATAGTGTTCTATGAGAGAGACTACAATATGGTGTAAATTATTAATAACACACTCTCAGTTAGGAGTATAATCACCGATGTTATGAGCCTGTCGGGTCTTTTGGTTGTGCTGCTACTCTGGTAAGAGCAACTTCAACGGTTTTGCATTTTTTATTTGGCAAAATATGATATTTGCCAACTCTCAAATTAATATGACAAAGATAAAAAGAGTCAATCTTCAATGGTTTTGTATTTAGACTTGGTTTTGTATTTAGACTTGACAAAACTAAAAAATTGTGCGCACGAGAGAGAAATATACCGCGGGAGTAGCATGCGAGGACGATTGCCAAGCGAACCGTAGCTTGACATATATGTCAAATATCACTCAGCGTTTGCCAAGTTGCTAAAAATACCAAGCTCATTTGCGAAACCGTTGGATAGGAGAATTTTAGACATTTTTGCAAAAATAAAAATATCAAACTCATTTGCAAAACCGTTGGAGTTACTCTCACATGGTTTTCTGCGTTGGCACGTTGCATATTATATTATGTGTAGACGAGTGTCAACATCGCTGGGATTGTGGGCCTTGGTTTGGTGTACGAGCACCATCACCCCTGCCAAGAACCACGTACTCCCTCCGTCTCTTTTTAAATATCGTTCGAAAAACGTGTCTGTGAGGGAAACACAGATTTCTAGAGACAGTTATTCAGGGACGGAGGGAGTAGATCAGGTGCAGAGCCCCCATGCCATGCCTGACCCGAAGCCCCTAATCCGCAACCTGAGCAGGTGTGTCGGATTTCGCTTCCTGTCTGTACCCGTTCTCGAACACGAGCTCTGGCTCCCTCTGGTTCGATCAGCAGACCGTGCTAGCATCGCGTGACTGGACCTAAACGGGCAAACCGGCTGAACACTTGCCCACCTCCAGGCTCCGGCAAGAGTGATCTGCTGCGTCCGCTGTTGGTGGCTCTGTCATTGGCTCATCATCACTCCTTCAAGTGCCGGCGGCGGACGTGTTCGGTGCTCACTTGTGTCCAGGAGCTGGGGCGTGCGAGACGTGATCACACTGGCCGAGCGGATTGGTCGATTGACCCAAGTGAAGCAGCAGCCACACGTGCTGGTGGTACTCGATCGACGTCGACCGGATGGCTCTCGATTCATCGTGCTCGTGCGGGCCGCCGGTACCGAGAGGCCACCCCCCACGTCAGACGCCATGACTTGGACTCCATCGTTCCATCGTTCATCGTTCCTGGACTGGACCTGCCTGGATGGCCGACGGGAAACGTTGCCATCGGCAGCAGCTGCGTCAGCGTCAGCCTGCCGGTTTGTGAATTGTGCGTGGCGCGACCGGTGTTGTCGACGTTGTCGTGTCATGTCAACGCTACACGTGTCATAGTCTAGCATGGCCGTGGGAAAAGAACGTACAATGTCGAACAAGGGTCGGGCCGTCGGGCTAGGAGGGCCCTGACTGACGACATGGATGACGAGAGATTCCCTTTGCGCGCACAATTTGCATAATTGCCGTCGGGCTAGGGCCCTTTGCCTTCGAAACCTTCGGAGTATTTTTTTTTCTCTCTCTCTATATATTTTTGTAGGCACCCATGACCATCAAACGTTGTTGATGTGGTTTTACGTGTCGTGTGGGCGTTGTACACCTGCAGTGCTCGTCGGCGGCGTGTGTGTGACTAGAGCCGATTAGGTACTTCTCCGATCAAATCCTGTCTACGCGTGTGTGTGACTACGACTATCATTTCACCCATCACGTGTTGACTGCACTGTAATGATTGTAGCCTAAATTTACAAAGACAGACTATATTCTTCATTTAAGCTATATAAGTCGGTTTTAATCAGTTAGTTATAAAACTATAAGCAGATTTTAACCATATAAATCAGTCAGTTATAAAATAATATTTTTTTTCTCACAATAAATTAACCGTACAAATAAATAAAAAACGCTCTAAGTTCCGCTGAACAGAGTAAAATATCTTTTGTGGCCTTATAAAAGGGCTCGGCAAGGGAACGAAGTCGGCCAGGTGGAGGAGGCAAACCTGAGGTTCTGGCTGTGGATGAGCCGGCCAGAGGGGGACGGTGGTTGTTGGATTGAGTAGGGGCAGGCAGCCAGCCACATGCATCGTATAGAAGATGACACGAGGTTCCAGACTGCTAGCCATTAGATGAAAATCCAACCACGCTCAGGTAATAAAATGGACGATGCGCCTTTTGCGGGATTATCATCCATATATAACGATGATGACAAGCAAAATGAACATTAAACAAAGTCCAATGGACGTGTATGACCCGCTCCAAGTCCAAAATCTCTTTTAAAAATCTGTACGCGAACCATCAAAGAGGTCCTGTCTGCAGTCTGAGCAGCTGCCCGTCCTACAAGAACACTTCGATATATGGGCTTGTTTAGATGCAAAAATTTTGCAAAATTTTTACTGTAGCGTTTTCGTTGTTATTTGACAAACTTTGTCCAAATATGGACTACGTAGACTCTAAAGATTCGTCTCGACATGTACATACTAAAAGTACAATTAGTTATTTTTTTACCTATATTTAATGCTCCATGCATACGTCTGAACATTAATGTGATGGTTGATGTGATGAAAAATTTTGGGAAATTGGGGGAACTAAACAAGTACATACATAGAGGAGCAGTAGAATGCAAGTGGCTATGGCTTTTAGGGACGAAGATTCATCAGTGACTTGCCTTCGGTAGGTTAGGTTGTAACTTTCTTGACTCGATCGTCCCAACAAATCATACGGTATTTGATGCCGAGCCGACGTCCATGCTGCTGGAAATTAGATCGTGAAATGAAAGAAGTCTTTAAGGCTCACGACGCCGAGTCCAATCCGGCGTAAACCCGATTGGGCCCAGCTTATCACGCATGATGCCGTCCTGTCCTGAGTCCTGACTCCTGACCGAACTAACAACGACTACTAGAAGGCTGCTCGAACAAGAGTCAAACACAGGCGGCAGCCGCCTTCCACGTCTCCACCGCAGGCGGCAGGCAGGCGAGGCCAGCCCGCAGCCGTGTTTTGAAATAAACCCACCGCGCGCGGATCACGCGAGCAGCCGCTCTCTAGCCGGGCAGCGACGACGACGGCGTGGATGTCACCTCGCACGCAGGCGGTGCATGCAGATTGCCTCCTGGAGGCCTGGATGTTCCTCCTCCTCCTTGTCGAACTCGGGACTTCATAGCGCTACTAGCTATCCTCTTTGAACCTTCTACAGTCGAGTTCAACTGCCGTGAAGCCCTGGTAAATACGGTGCTCAGCCATCCGTTGCCCCCTATCCAAGTATCCATCCTATGTGAAAGAAGTCAAAGAACATCACGGTCACCCACTCGCCCATTCATTCATAATTCATTCAGCCACGGGTCTCGCGGCGGTGAGCTGGTGGGCACGCCTCACACTACACTTTCCTCCGTCCGTTTCCACGAAAACGACGCGCTGAAAACCCAGTTTAGAGTATTGAACTTTTGTACGCTTGATTTGGGCCTTGTTTAGCTCGCGTGTGGAAAGTTTTAAATATCACATCGAATGTTTTGATATTGATTTAGTCTATTAAAAATAAACTAATAATAAAAAATTATATATTACGTCTGAAAACCGTGAAACGAATTTATTAGGACTAATTAATCTATCATTAGTACATATTTACTACAACATAATATTATTAAATCATATACTAATTAGACTTAAAAAAATAGTCTCGTAAAATTATTATAATATATGTAATTAATTATTTTTTTAGTTTATACTTAAAATTCTATGCATATTTATAAACATTTCATATAATATGTAAAAAGTTTTTAGTGTGTTCAGACGGACGGACCCGTGCTGCACTGCCGACTGCCGTGCTCTCGGTCTGAACTTTGAATCTGAACCAAAAGATCACATACCGGCCAATCCCATTCTTGCCGTGGTCGAGGCGCCACCGCGCTTTTTCCTCCGGTCTGCATACTGCAGTGGCATTTCGGCTTCAGCCCTTTTGAAAAACAAAGGCAAAATCGAAATCACCCAAAAAAAAAAAAAAAAAGAAGGCGACCCGGAGACCGGAGACCGGACCAAGGCGACGACCCCCCGACCCCGCCGCGGCAAGCGGCAGGAGTCCAAAGGAAAGGACCAAAGCGAAACTTCCAGCGCACTGACGCGTGACGTCTGACCCCGACGGGCCCCCACCAATCCCTCTGTGCGCCGTGGGCCCCGCCACCCACCCTTCCCGCGGAAACCCAGCCACCCCCCCACCACCTCCCGAGCCGGCCACCTCGCACTCCGGAGGCGGCAGGTACAGACCCTGTTCCTCCTTCCAACTTCCATCCTCGCCCGGGCTCCGAATCCCGGATAAATAGCAGCCCGCGGACAGAGCCGACACGTTTCCATTTCCAGAGTTTCAAAGGCTTCGCTTTACCTTCTCCGCCTCTGCTCGCTTCGCTTCGCTGCCTATGGCGGCGGCGTGGGTGCGGGCGGCGTTGCTGGCCGCCGCCGTGGCCGCGTATACGGCGGCGGCGGTGCCGGCGGAGGCGCTGAGCCTGGACGTCCACCACCGGTACTCGGCCACCGTGCGGGAGTGGGCGGGCCACCGCGCGCCGCCAGCCGGGACGGCGGAGTACTACGCGGCGCTGGCCCGGCACGACCTCCGTCGCCGGTCGCTCGCGGCTGGGTCCGGGCCCAGCGCAGCAGGAGGAGGAGGGGAGGTGGCCTTCGCCGACGGCAACGACACGTACCGCCTCAACGAACTGGGATTGTGAGAGCTACTACATACCACCACCGCCTCGCTCGCTTACCCTTTTTTTTTCGTCGTCGTCAATCTAATCTTCCTCGTTGTTGGCTTAGCTTCGAATCGGGGAGAGGGAGGGATGAAATCATGAAATGGAATCGTTAGCGTATCGGGTTGTGCTGTTTGTTTAGCGAGCTCTGCTGTGCCTGTTCCTTTTGGCTTTTGGGCTAAAGCAGGCGGTGGTTGGTGTTGGTTGCGCAGCTTGCATTACGCGGTGGTGGCGCTGGGGACGCCGAACGTGACGTTCCTGGTGGCGCTCGACACCGGCAGCGACCTTTTCTGGGTGCCCTGTGACTGCATCGATTGCGCGCCCCTCGTCTCCCCCAACTACAGGGTACGTACCACCGCTGCTGCTCCTCCTCCTCCCTCCTCTTGCCTTCTACTCCACTCTTCGTTATGATTGCCACTGAGTTGCATCCTTTGCTCTACTACTAGATGCTAATATCTTCTAAAAAATTAGATTAGAAGGTTAATTGTGGAGTTTCTTCCGAGATTACTGCATGATCATGCCGGCATATTTCGTGAAAAGGATTAAAAAAACTGTGGAAGCATGGCATGTGTCTTCCAGAAAGCGCGACAGCTTCAGCTGGGACCTTGAAGGGATTTAAAAAGAAGTCCAACTCATTGGTCCCGGTTTTTTTTCTTCTTCTTGATTGAAAAAGAGAATTTTTTGTCCTGTTAATATCGACGCAGAATTTTCTAGTCTCCTGGTGCTTGCAAGTTCCAATCCATTGACTGTACTATCACCAAATTGTACATGTCTCATGTCCGTGTCTGTAATTTGATCAGGAATTAAAGTTCGACACGTACAGCCCTCAGAAGTCGAGTACTAGCCGGAAGGTCCTTTGCAGTAGCAATTTGTGCGATCTGCAGAGTGCATGCCGATCAGCAAGTAGCAGCTGCCCTTACAGTATCGAATACTTGTCTGATAACACGTCGTCCACCGGTGTGCTAGTTGAGGATGTCTTGTACCTGATCACCGAGTATGGGCAACCCAAAATTGTTACGGCCCCCATAACGTTTGGGTATGCACTCTATGATACTAAGCTACCTCGTGCTAAACTGTAAATTGCTTGTGCTTATTTCTGTTTGCTGAATCTTGTGCCGATTATTCAGTTGTGGGCGGATTCAGACGGGTTCATTTCTAGGTAGTGCTGCACCCAATGGTCTACTTGGGCTTGGCATGGACAGTATATCGGTCCCTAGTTTACTAGCAAGTGAAGGAGTTGCTGCCAATTCCTTCTCCATGTGCTTTGGAGAAGATGGTCATGGTAGAATCAATTTTGGGGACACTGGAAGCTCAGATCAGCAGGAAACCCCATTAAACATTTATAAACAAAAGTATGTTCCGACTCATCGTTTATATTTCATATATACAATGAACTGTTCATCAACCTCATCTTGGTATACCTTCTTCTGCAGTCCATATTACAACATAAGCATCACTGGTGCTATGGTGGGAAGTAAATCGATTAGTACCAATTTTAATGCTATTGTTGACTCTGGCACCTCTTTCACAGCTCTGTCTGATCCAATGTACACTGAAATCACTAGCAGTGTAAGTATTATGTCTAATCAGCACTGCATGTTTGAGACGGAGAAAATTTTCCCTTAGGGGCATATGCCCTCATGTGCATCGAATGTTGGATGCGCTTGTGTATGGGTGTGCAGCGGGAGAGAGAAATGATACACATAGGGGCATATACCTCTAAGGACAAAATCAACATTACCTGCATCTTTCACAGTGGTTTTGTTCTGACACGTTTCTTTCTTAATCAGTTCAATTCACAAGTCCAGGATAAGCCAAGCCAACTTAGCTCTTCTATGCCCTTTGAATTTTGCTACTCCATAAGGTATTTTCATCTAGTGACATTCCCTCATAGTTATATCTACACGTACTGCTCCATGTATGCCTGATGGATATGTTGTTGCACATTCTAGTCCAAAGGGTTCTATCAATCCTCCAAACATAAGTTTGACAGCGAAAGGTGGAAGCATATTTCCTGTCAATGATCCAATAATTACCATAACAGACACTGCATCTGTAAGATACAACTGGCACTCTATTCTATTTGTTTATCTGTATCCCAAAAAAGTGAGTTTGTTAATTTGTAATCTCTCTCTCAGAATCCGATGGCCTATTGCTTGGCTGTTATGAAGAGCGAAGGTGTTAACTTAATAGGGGGTAAGCGCTTCTGCATTCAAACTCTTAAACCTTCTGTTTGAACTTTAAGGTGCTTAGTCTGCTTTATTATGAATAATCCGTCTAATGGATTCACTGTTTTACCATTAATCACTAGACTTGCTTTTCTTGCCAACTTATTAATATATTCCAAATCCTCAGATATTCAACAGTTTAGATGGTGCCCTGTTATCACATATCACCTGATATTTGCGATCAGGTTAAAAAAACACACACACCAGCTACATCCATGATTATTTGCAGTCTGGACATTAGCATTGATAATAGCTTGCCTCAATGTTCTTAACCTAGGCTGGTCATTTTTATGCAGAGAATTTTATGTCTGGGCTGAAGGTTGTGTTTGATCGAGAGAGGAAGGTCTTGGGTTGGAAAAGTTTTGATTGTAAGCACTATCATATCCATCTAGATGGTTTTTACAGATTAAATTTACAAAAGCTTGAAACTGGAGCAATGGCCTGACATGTTGTGGCTGTCATTCCAGGTTACAGCGTGGACAACTCAAGCAACCTTCCAGTGAACCCAAATCCTTCTGGTGTCCCCCCGAAACCTGCCTTGGGACCGAACAGTTACACTCCTGAAGCTACCAAGGGTGCCTCGCCGAATGGCACCCAAGTGAATGTATTGCAGCCTTCTGCAAGTTTTTCGCTGAGGCTGCATTGCAACAGAAACATCTTCGTCGCCGCTGCTCTGCTATTCCTCGTGATCCTTTGATCACCTCAACTCCCCATGACAGTTTTTTCAGAACAAAATCTACAGATATGATAGATTTAGTTAAAACTTGATCACCCTGTATTGATTTACGTGTAGTGCTATAGGATCACATTCTTTTGGCTTGTGTCCACAGTTCCACGAGGAGATAGGATAGAACACGGGATTAGTCCTTAGACTCATAGGCCATTTTTGTTTCATTTTTACTCGTTCATAATGTACCTTGTGATAATTTACTCCACCCAGAGTTTGTGTTGTGGTGGGTGTACATATTAGAGATGATTTCAGGATGTATTGACTTCATAGAATAAGAGAATAATGATGCTCGCATAGTCGCATATAGAGATATACTCCGTACTTCATATTGGTTCTCTATGATGTCCTCGTCAAAACATTTCTTTGATGCAGATTTTGTGAGAACACTGAATTCACCGACATTCTTCTATGACGTCATAAGTTTTCACGTTTTAATCTTTTGTTGATTTCATTTGGATTTAGCCATTTAGTTCCGAGTTCACCCTCGGATTGCTGCAGGACGGTCCAATGTGGCTCACTGCCGAGTGCAATCGACGAAGGCGACGTTAGGTGATCTGATTCCCATGTTTGGATCCACTAGCAGCTAATAGTTAACTGACTAGTAATTCAGTTAACTGACTAGTAATTCGCCCAATTCGCATCTAGGATTAGCTGCATACCTATTAACTGGTCTTGGTCTATTTGATAGATATTCACCACGACAAAAAAGTGAATCCGGATTTGAGATTCACCGTGGATCTGAGATTTATCGTAATACTATTTGGCTAATTCAATTACTTCTAGATTCATTCAAGGATATTTTCGTGTGAATACAACTCCTCTCTCTACCTCACTTCCATTTGGGTCCCACGAGTTAGGGGCGCATAATGCAAAAATACAAAAGAAAAAAAGATCTTGAGCTTTCTTCTTCCTTCGCCCGGCGTGTGTAGGGACAACCGGTACTTGAGGGCTGGTGGGCGAGGCGTGGCAGGGCGCGGGCACCGCGGTTACCGAGGGCTTGCTAGCAGACCGCGACCTCTGCCGCCAGTGAGTGACGGTCGACGGGGCACGTGCGGCGCGGCTAGCGAGGGCCAATGGGTGGGGCGCGAACGTCGCGGCTAGCGAGGGCTGACAGGGGCAACGCTAGCGGGGCAGGGCGGGGCGTGTGGCACTGGCGGTAAGGACCGGCGGGCGAGGGTGGGGCCGCTACGCGGGTGGCAAGGCGGCTTCCATGGCTGGGGCACGCGCGGACACATAAGGCGGGGTGCGTGGCCTGCGAAGGCCAATGAGCGACCGCGCGAATCCGGCACGGCGAGGGCGGCTTGGGCAGCTGGGCGGGGCGAGGTCGAGCTCACAACGGTGGGCGCCGCAAGGTACTTCGGCATGCTCGAGTTCGGAGAAGAATCGCTTGGGGAAGAAAGAAAACAAACGAACCGGTACGTGTATAATCAGTGGCAGTGGTGGTTAATTTTCTCCAACTCCACCAAACTTGAAGTGGTGGCGCACACATTGAGGAGCTGCACCAAAATGGTGAATCTGGTCCTTAGATCTATCATTTTGGTGAAACCGAATTTGGTGGATCTAGAGTGTTTGGTAAATATTTTAGTAAATCCTATAAATCTGAATTTGGTAAATCTCAATCTCTACCAAGGCATACCGCATACTACCACCTTTTGAGCCGCAAAATGAGAATACGTTCGGGCAATTGTTCAAACGATTAATAACCAATGGTTCCCACTGGGCTCATATTGAAGTCCATCAAAGTGGCCCACACAGCCCATATACCCTTCCGTAACGTCCTCCCGGAACAAAGCCCAGCCGTACATCTCCAAAATCCGTCCGTCAATCCCAGTTCCCACGGAACACACGCAACGTTCAGGGGCATTTCCGTAACTACAACCAACAAAACCCTAGACGCGCGGGAGGCAGCCGACCCGGTCCCTCTCGTTCCCGGTCTGAACGGAGGCGGCCGTATAAAGGCCTTCTCCTCCCGCCCCACCCGGCGGTTACCTTCACCACCACATCGACGCCAGCGAGCCAAGGACACAACCGCCGGCGCCCGGCACCCAACTGCCGTGCAGGTAACCGGCCGCTCCCGCTTCACGACTAGCAACCGCGCGCTGGCTCCGGTCCTTTATATTTCTCGCCTTCGACTTGCGCTCGCGCTACAGCAGTTGCCGCGCTGCGCTCTCGCGTCCCGCCGGATCTGAGTGGGCTCGCTCGCATTGTGCAGCAAGAGGGAAGCGAGGGAAAGATGGACCGGTACCAGAGAGTGGAGAAGCCGAGAGAGGAGGCGCCCATCAAGGAAAATGAGATTCGCATTACCACGCAGGGGCGGATGCGCAACTACATCACCTACGCCACCGCCTTGCTCCAGGTATCCCTATGGACCCTATCCCTACTATCTAATTCCCTACTTAGTTAGCGCCATAAAGTTTGTTACCACTAGTCACTACGGTGTGGTCAGCGATGTCGGAGTCGTTCAGGGGAGTGATTAAAAAGTACGCGGAATGATTGGCCCGTACGAGTTGTTGTGACATGCAGTAAAGCGTGTCTTTCTCTCTTTTTTTTAATTGCAACTAGAATTGTGAAAGGGGAAAAGCACCTATGTACTAGAAGGTGACCTGACTGCCAGGCATGCAATCCCATTAATTATAATGTAATTGACAATTGGTTTTCTCGAGTAATTTTGTCTGATTTAGTAAATTTTTGCTGTCAGCTTTTGATGTGCCCATGAAAACCCAAAACATGTTATGCTAAAGAAGACCAGATTTAGTCCGGATATTGGCTGAGATATATGGTGACAAATAAAAGGGCATGATGTCTGTGATGTGATGCACCACTGAAAAAGGAAAAATATAAGATGCTGTTTTTGTTGACACTGTCTGATTGCTCTCCTGCTTTAGTTGTCACAGTTTGGTGCTTGGCATACTGTTTTTTTGTTATGTAGTTGATAGTTGATGTGGCAATACTATTATTGTCAACATGTTGCCATTTTTGTCATATGGTCCATGTGTGTCTCACTTAGAAATTAGGACACCATGCCCATTAATAATGTCTCCTTTAGTTGCGTACAGTTGCCATTGTTGGGCAAATTGAAACAGTTAAATGCCTTTGTAGAGACTTCTGTTTCTGAATTTGTTTGAGAAATTTGTTGGATACTTATATTTGTTCTTAGCCATTTTCTTAAATGATATCTTGTTCATGTAGTTTTTTGTGCTCTAAAATTTCAAGGTGTGTAAGAGTGACCAGAATATCTTAACATGGCCAAATTTTATGTGGTAATTCTACTTTTATGCAATATACTTTGTGTTGTGTGCCTGATATGTTGTACCATATTATATTTTTTACTTGAAGGATAAAGGTTCTGATGAGGTTGTATTCAAGGCCATGGGAAGGGCTATCAATAAAACTGTCATGATTGCGGAATTGATCAAGGTACTCTTGATGACTCTAGTGCTTGCAAATATTACTTGTGACTTGATTCTAAATTGTTACTGTTATTCCTATGAAGAGGAGGATTGTTGGTCTCCATCAGAATACCACAACGGGATCTACTGATATTACTGATATGTGGGAGCCATTGGAGGAAGGCCTACTTCCGTAAGTGACTTGTTTCTATTCAGGATAGAGCTATATCTGCACATGAACTGTTAATTTTGGGGTTTAAGATTATCTCTCTCTGCAGGCTTGAGACAATAAGACATGTCTCTATGATCACTATAACTCTTTCAAAGAAGGAGCTGGACACATCGTCTATCGGGTATTTAATAATTTTCTTTGCCAGTTTGTTTTAACCAATCTCTATGGTTGCATACGTCATGAACTCACATCTTGCGACATCAAGTAACCTAATAAGAAATCAGTACTCCCTTTGTTTCTTTTCTATAAGGTATTGTAGGATTTGAAAAATCTTTAGAAGGGTTCTTTGATCATCAATTACTCTTACAATATATCATCAATTGCTTCAAAATCAATTTGGATTAAATTATATGTGGAATGTGATTCTAGTGATACAACTTTTGTATATGCATGCATATAATTTGAATATTTGTTAGTAAAAATCTACGAAGTCTGACTTGTTTGAATCCTAATATGCCCTATATTTTTAAATGGAGGGAGTAGTTCAGGATGCCTGCTGGCTTATCATCAGTTGTTGAATTAATTGTTTGGGCAGATATCAAACTCCTTTGCCTGCTGATGAAGTGAAGCCTTTGGTTCAATATGATAATGATGAAGGTGTGCAAGATTCACTCATATTAATTATCCTTAATGTTTTATAATTCTGTATGATCTCATAATAAATTTAATTGATTGTAGATGCACACTCACCTGGTGGCCGAGGAAGGGGTCGTGGTGGCCGAGGCCGTGGGCGGAGCAGGGGAAGGGGGAGAGGTGGACGTGGTGAGGCTGAGTGCTGCTGAGTAAACCATCAATTCATCACATGTGCACTTGTTCCTTACAAATTAAGTTTCAGGAAATGGGTACAATGACTATGCTGATGTCGGTTGGGAAGATGATCATGCCCCTGCATATTTGGGCAATGGATATCCCCGTGGAAGAGGTCGTGGTTTTAGGGGCCGTGGCCGGAGAGGTGGCTACAACGGCCAGCCTGATTACCAACAGGATGGAGGCTATTATGAGGCACCTGTTCATGCTCCAGCCCGAGGTGGGTAACGTCACATTTGTCGTTTAATGTAAATGTATATAGTTTTTACTATGTATCTGTACCTAGTGTATGTATATCATCTATCTAGGTACTTGGCAAAAGCTATGTGCATAGAAAACCAAAGCCACCTATATAATTTGAGGAAGTAGCTTGTACGCAACATAATGCCCGTTGCTAATCTAGTGCAACTGGTAACCAGGTCGAGGTCGTGGTCGTGGAAGAGGTCCATCCAGAGGTACAGGACGTGGTGGCAATGGAAACGGCGTGATGCATGCTGCTGCGGCCGGTGCATAAGCTGTTTGTTACCAGTACCAGACTGGTTGTTTGTTGGATGCCTGCTCCAAATATGAAGATGTACCATCTGTTGTTGTCAGTTAACGTTATACTTGGTATAAGATTGACATTCTGTGTCGGAATGCAGCCAGGTTTTGATATTTAACTAGGAATGTAGGGTAGCGTCTTTACAATGCTTCCTCCTTCCCAGTAGATGTCTTAAAACTAATTGTAGTTTCGTAAAGGTTTAGAGCAGGGCATTCTTTCTATTTTTTTAATATAAAAACGAAGTCTTGTTCCTTGTTCAAATGTGCACGTTTTTGTATGTGCTGTTTTTGAAATGCGAGTTCGATTTAAATGTTTGTGGTAGTTCCAATGTGAATGACCTGTGTACACGACGAACAAGACATTTCTTCTCTGTATGTAAGTCTCGCCTATACGAAATCTAAGTTCATTTCTGTAAGTGTACTTGAGACAGGACTTAAAGCAGCTTTAACTCATTTGTTGTGAGAGGAAAACATTGATACATAGCTGGCTGAACAGTTAAGCGAACAAAGCCAAGACTCAGGGTTTGTTTGGATTCCACCTACTAAATTTTAGTCACTAAACTTTTATTTTTAGTAGCAACATTCTTACTAAAATAAACTAAAAGGCTTTTTAGTCCCTTTTAGTGAGGGTGTTTGATATTTTAGTCACTAAAAGTGACTAAATTTTAGTGGATGAGACCCAAACAGACCCTTAACTATATAGTAAGATAATGCTCAATCTCAATCCTTAAATAATTTATGAGGGAGGCAAGGATCAGTTTAGCATGACAAACTCGGTAGTTCCAAAATTCTTATCCAACAATGTTCTCCAGAAGATATAATTCTCTAATGCGTTGAAGAGTTAAAAGGAATGAGGTCTACTTTGCGGCTCTTTCCTCCTTTTCTGAAAACCCCGAGTACTTTTATAACAAAAATCATTGCAAATTACCAAGGCCATCAAGGATGGGGCCGTTGATGCCACCATTTTATCATGCCAACAGTCTGATGGTGTCTAAGGTCAGTCGTCCTAGGGAAAGTTTCGTAGCGTTATTTTTAAGACTGTCATGTCATACAAAATAAAATAAAATTTAGATGAAACACCCACCTTTAATGCAGAGTTTCATTCTATAATTTCAATGGTATTTAACTCAAAGAGTTTTTTCGCGAATACGCAAAAGATTTGCGTATCTATATATTAAGAAGGAGAAATAGTGAACGTTACAACGACACGCCACGAGCAAGGCACGCTGGGGAGGTTAATATGCTATTATACAATCAACTCAACCCTCCCTAGCATATAGGTACGAAGAGTTAGTAATCGTACAAAGAGTTGGTAAGAGAATTTCATCTAGATAAAAATCCATTTTATCTTTTTCTTCTTAAATACGTTGTCATGTCGTAAAAATGACTACTTGCTAACCTATTTAATACAGATGAAACTCATGAAATTTCATAGAGACTGACCTAAGGAGATAGCTTTTAACTCACAAATGAGCCACAAATAGCTTTTAAATCCCCGGTTTGCATTTTGCTTGAACATGCATAATGTGGCAGCTAGGGCTCTACAATTCTCTCCAAAATCTCACAAGGAAAAGGAATGCGTTGGGAAGAGGCACGAGAGGCCCAAGCAGGAAAGAACTAGCAAAGCACATGGCTATGGACGGCGATGATGACTCTGGTTTTAGGATATGTTTGGTTTGAAGAATGAAGTGGTCCATCTTTTCTTACTCCTTACTTTTTTATTTGTTTTGTAAAATGGAATGAATTGATGCATCATCATCTCAATCCTCACAAGCTAATAATTAGCATATGCACGATGTTGGGGCGGCACCCAGACCGCAGGCACCTCCGACCCGCAATACCGAAAGGTGCCGACGCCTTCGCGTGAGGCGAAGCATTCGCGCGAAAGCAGGCGCTCTTAACCCACACTACCGAACGACGAAGGAGGCCTCAAGCATTCACGCGATGGGAAGCATTCGTGTGGAAGCATGGCTTTCGGCCCTCGAGTCAGGCGAAGGCGGCGGCCTTGCGCGAAAGAATGCATTCGCGCGGTAGAGTGCATTCGCGCGATAGTGCTACTATCGGCTTGCGAGACGGGGGAAGACCAAGACTTCGCGCGAAAGGGAGCTTTCGCGCGGAGGGTACCCGACGTCTGCGGCGGTGAGTTTCGTCGTTCATGACTTTCGTTTTTTCATAAGATTTCGCAGGTCGCCGAAAGTCTCAAATCAAGGGGAGCGGGCCCACCGGTCAGGGAAAAAGAGCCGGGAGATGCTGGGCCCGTAGATGGGCGAAGTTACGATGGTGCCCCTCGTGCCAGAGTAGTTGAGTAGGGCATCATTGTAATTATAGGCAAAGTGGTTGGAAGGGCAACTTTGTACTTTAACGTTGATCCGGTCTAATATAAAAAGCCCTTGACCTCCTCAGGAGGAGAGGGAGGAACACTGTTCACTTCACCCAAGTTCCCGCTCTCTTCCGTTCACTTCCGCTTTCGCTCTGTGCATTCGTTCGTGCGACAACCCGCTGTTTCAAGGACCCGGTCCTGAAACAACATTGGCGCCCACCGTGGTTGTCGCCCGAGCTTACCATGCCGCCAAGGAAAGCGCCGAAGACGGTCGACAATTCGGAGACGATCGCCGCGAGAAAGGATGCTTTCGGCACCGTCGCGGTTTCAGTCCCAACTAGCCAGGTTCCACCAAACGCAGCCGCAGAGCCACCACCTTTCGGCGGCGCTCTGTCGATAGAAGCGCAACCGCCGCCGGGAGCATCGACGAGCCAAGGCGTTCGGCCTCAGGATCAGCGGACTTTGGGCAGAGACGGCACACCGGATGGCCACGTCGAGGACGAGTTCGATGATGAGGATGCAGACGATGACGAAATCACAAGACATGCCCAAGCAATCAAGACGCTGGCCCAGCAGCAAGGGGAAATCGAAAGGCTATTGTTGCAAAGAGACCAGCTGCAGCAGCAGTTGGCGGAGAAAGAAAGAGAAGACGAGACTCGCAACGCCATTCGGCGAGCTGAGGCGCAAAAGAGGCAACTCGAGAAGGAAATTCAGGAGCTACAAAGGGCCAGGGCGGACCCCAATCCGATAGCACAAGAAGACGTATTCATACCGAGGCGAGAGCAACCGCCAGCTTTCGGCAACGCCATCGACGAAACCTCTCCACTCTCGAGGGAGTTGCAAGCCCATCCGTGGCCACTCAACTACAAGCCTCGCATTCCGACTTTCGACGGTAAAGCGAACCCGCGCAAGTTCTTGGCAAGCTATGAGACAGCCGTCTTTTCGGCAGGCGGGGACAATCAGGCTCTAGCAAAATCACTCATCTTGGCAGTCGAAGACGTGGCTCATGATTGGTACACCACTCTTAAGCCACTGTCCATCTATTCGTGGGCACAGCTGAAGGCCGAATTGCTGGCCACTTTACAAGGATTCCGGCCGGATGTCAAGACCACACGGGACCTCATGAATTGCACCCAGCAAGATGACGAACCCTTATCCGAGTACCTCAAACGTTTCATCTAGCTGAAAGCTCAAGCTCCGAATGTGCCGGAAGCAGCGGTGATCGCAGCAGCCATTGAAGGCTTGGGGACCGGACAGTGCGCCGCTCATCTGTCCAGAGAGCCACCAAAAGATGTCAAGGAGTTGTTCGATGTGATGAATGCGTATGCGAGGTCGGACGATGACTTTCGGCGACGCAAGGCCGCCCGCCTAATACAGAGACAAGCGACGAAAGCAAGTCGACCACCGCCAGTACCGAATCAAAGGATTGTCAGGCCCTTTCGGTCAATCAACAATTTGCAGGAAGAACCAGCACAATCAGCAGCAGGCACGGAGAGGCCCGAAATGGCTGACTTTCAGCCCCAAAGAGGGTTTGATCAACCTTTCTGCGGAGGACGTGGTGGAAGGACAGGACGCAGCGGCCGAGACGGTCGAGGCCGCGGAAGAGGACCCAGGCCACCATATTGCGTCATCTGTGACGGCAATTTCGGCCACACCACTCGGGACTGTAAATACAGCAAGATGGCGAAAGAGCTGAAAGACAAGGATCAAGCTTCAACCTCTGCCGAAAGCTCCAAGCATGTTTTCCACAATTCGCAAGACCCGACAGTTGTGGCGGCAGCATGCAGCAATTACGCGAGCACGCCTATGCATCCCCCGCAGTACATGCATCCCCCAAATTTGCATTGGTACAATCCGGCGTATCAGGGCTATCAGCTTCCAGTCTTTGCGCCGCATTCGGTGGCGGTTTCGTCACCTATGCACTATCAGCGTCAGCCAACGCCGCCACCGGCGCTTCCGGCTCAAACCCAACCACAGGGGCAGCAAGCACAGCCAGGCTACCAGCAGGGGCAGGAAATGGAAAATGAAACTAATGCAGTCAACAGCATCCTCCCGTCAAGAGGTCACATTTTCGCCATCACGGGTGGATCTAACCTCGAGCATGAAAGTAAGAGAGCTAGAAGGGACTATCACCGAAGAGTCCAGACAGTATCACCAAGACTTCCACTGAACAGGCCAGCTTGGTCACTAGCGCCGATATGCTTCGACGAGACCGACTTCAAAGTCCGCGACTACCCGCATTGTGACGCTTTCGTCGCCACGGCCAACGTGGCCGGCTTCACTTTGCATAACATTCTGATTGACACTGGAAGCTCGGCAGACATCCTGTTTGTCAAAGCTTTCGAGGCGATGGGATTCGACAGGCGAAGTTTGGACCCCGCCGACAATTCGCTATACGGCTTCGGGGGAAGAAAGATTGATGCTATCGGCAAAAAGCAAATCCCTGTATCTTTCGCCGAAGGGGAAAAAGTCCGCACTGAAACGCTGACTTTCGACATAGTGAACATGGACTACCCCTACACCGCCATTTTCGGCAGAGGTTTCACGAACAAGTTTAACGTCGTCATCAAACAAAGCTACCTGTGCATGAAGATGCCATCCCCTTTCGGCATTATCGCTATACATGGAGATCAGCAAGCTTCTAGAAGAATTGAGGGAAAACCAACCCCAGGCTACAGCCTTATCAATGAAGTGGCTAATAAGGACGAAATGCAAACAACCACCGAAGAGCATGCCATTGCCAGCCCGTCGGAGTGCAAGGTTGGGGCAGCCGAAGAAACAATAAGAATTCCGCTCGCGGCCTCCAGGCCCGAAAGAGCCGTGCACATTGGGTCAAGCATGCCAGAAGAAGAAAGGAACGCTTTGGCATCCTTCCTTGCGACCAACGATGACATTTTCGCTTGGTCAGCAAGCGACCTGCAAGGCGTTAGCAGAGATCTCTCCCAGCACAGTTTGAACATCGCAAGCGGCGCTAAGCCCAGAAAGCAAAAACTGAGAAAGATGTCAAACGAAAGGGCAGACGCGGCGAGAGCCGAAGTGGAAAGATTACTCGATGCGGGAGTAATCCGACCAGTCCAGTATCCCGAATGGCTGGCAAATGTTGTCTTGGTGAAAAAGAAAAATGGAAAATGGCGAATGTGCGTCGATTTCACCGACCTCAACAAATGCTGCCCGAAGGACCCGTACCCTTTGCCTCGAATCGACAAGCTCGTCGACATCGCATCCGGCTGTGAATTGATGAGTCTGCTAGATTGTTTTTCAGGATATCACCAGATATGGCTCCATCCCGATGATGAGGAGAAAACCAGTTTCATCACCCCAACAGGCACATATTGCTATCGACGGATGCCGGAAGGGCTGCGGAACGCAGGCCCTACTTTTTCGCGGATGACTGACAAGGTGTTCGAAAGCCAGAAGCAAAAGAAAAACTTGTTGGCTTACGTTGACGATATATTGGTCAAGAGCGATAGACAGGAAGATCATTAGGCAGACTTGCTCGAGACTTTCGGCAATCTCCGAAAGAGTGGTTTGAAGCTCAACCCTGACAAGTGCATTTTCGGCATCAAGAAAGGCAAGCTCCTCGGTTGCCTGGTATCGGCAAGAGGAATCGAAGCTAATCCCGATAAGATAGCGGCAATCATCAACATGCAACCGCCCTCAAACCGAAAGCAAGTGCAAAAGTTGACAGGGAGACTGGCTTCTTTGAGCAGATTTATCGCAAGATCCGCCGAAAAAGGGCTGCCATTCTTCAGAACTCTGCGTAGCTCCGACCCTTTCGATTGGGGGGAAGAGCAGCGGCAGGCTTTTCAGCAGTTAAAGGAGTACTTGACAAAACTGACCACGCTATCCAAGCCATCGCCGGAAGCGACACTCTTGCTGTATCTTGCAGCATCGCACACCACCGTAAGCGCTGTACTGGTGGAAGAGAAGGAGCATGCAAAGGTCGGTTGTGCTCTTTTTCCTCGCCGGGGAAACCCTTTATCGGGGTGCGAGGTTTTTTAACGAGGCAGCCGAATGTACCGCTACACTACTAAAGTAGCCGTAATTCCCCAAAAATGTCACGCGACTCGGTAGAAGACGAAATCAACCAAGCAAAAGGTTGAGACATTCGTCAACACAATGTGATAAAAAGAGAATGTCGAGGAGGTAGGGCAAAAGAGACCCCTCCCACCCAACGACAATCTCGAAAGCCTGCGGGCTATGAAAAAACTGACCCTCCGACAAAATGCGAGGGCGGAACGAAAGCCTACGGGCTATGAAAAAACCGACCCTCCGACAAAATGCAAGGGCGGAACGAAAGCCTGCGGGCTATGAAAAAATCGACCCTCCGACAAAATGCGAGGGCGGAACGAAAGCCTGCGGGCTATGCAAAAACCGACCCTCCGACAAAATGCGAGGGCGGAACGAAAGCCTGCGGGCTATGCAAAAACCGACCCTCCGACAAAATGCAAGGGCGGAACGAAAGCCTGCGGGCTATGAAAAAACCGACCCTCCGACAAAATGCGAGGGCGGAACGAAAGCCTGCGGGCTATGAAAAAACCGACCCTCCGACAAAATGCGAGGGCGGAACGAAAGCCTGCGGGCCATGAAAAAACCGACCCTCCGACAAAATGCAAGGGCGGAACGAAAGCCTGCGGGCTATGAAAAAACCGACCCTCCGACAAAAATGCGAGGGCGGAATGAAAGCCTGCTGCGGAACGAAAGCCTACGGGCTATGAAAAAACCGACCCTCAGACAAAGCACGAGGGCGGAACGAAAGCCTACGGGCTATGCAAAACCAGCCCCCCATCACCGAATGGGGAGAATGGTAGCGAAGGCCAAGTCCATCAGCCTTAGTAGGGCAAAACAAACGACAGCTGGCAAGCATTCACAGCCGCTAAAACGTAAATGTTGTATTAACCTTTCACCTACCAAGCGATCGCAAATACAGCCAGGTGAGTAAATGCAGCCGTCCTGTAGCAAGGGCAAGGCAGTATAAATAGGCAACAAAGTGCAAGCCTCCCATCCATCCAAAACTACCGAGTCCCATCAAAATACTAGTCCCGGGCAATAGGCTCTCTAGCGAAAATGCGAATAGGAAGCATCAGGAGCCATGTTTTCGCTTTAATGATTGTGTCATCGGCATAGAATTTGGCTAGCGTCACCAATCCAGTAACTTTAGGCGAAGGCCCTATAAAGTGACATGTCCATCCCAAGCTGCGGCTAGGAGACAAGCGAAAGCAAGCGTGCTGCTAGATGACAACAGGAGTAATATCATAATCATAGTCGATTGTAAGCCTCTCCATGTTGCGTTCATAAAGACACTTTCGTCAACCAAATTAGAAAACAACCTCGCGCGAATGTTACCGCCCCTCGCAAAAGTGAGTGGGGGCGGGCGCGTCTTTACTACTAGCCGAGGGGCTCGCACCGAAAGCTCTCTCGCGCGAATGCTATCGCCCTTCGCAAAAGTGAGCGGGGGCGAGCGCGTCTTAACTACCGGCCGAGGGGCTCGCACCGAAAGCTCCCTCGCGCGAATGCTACCGCCCCTCGCAAAAGTGAGTTGGGGCGAGCGCGTCTTAACTACCGGCCGAGGGGCTCGCACCGAAGGCTCCCTCGCGCGAATGCTACCGCCCCTCGCAAAAGTGAGTGGGGGCGGGCGCGTCCTTGCAATCGGCTGAGGGGCTCGCACCAAAAGCTCCCTCGCGCGAATGTTACTGCCCCTCGCAAAAGTGAGTGGGGGCGGGCGCGTCTTTACTACCGGCCGAGGGGCGCGCACCGAAGGCTCCCTCGCGCGAATGCTACCGCCCCTCGCAAAAGTGAGTGGGGGCGGGCGCGTCCTTGCAATCGGCTGAGGGGCTCGCACCAAAAGCTCCCTCGCGCGAATGTTACTGCCCCTCGCAAAAGTGAGTGGGGGCGGGCGCGTCTTTACTACCGGCCGAGGGGCTCGCACCGAAGGCTCCCTCGCGCGAATGCTACCGCCCCTCGCAAAAGTGAGTGGGGGCGGGCGCGTCCTTGCAATCGGCTGAGGGGCTCGCACCGAAAGCTCCCTCGCGCGAATGTTACTGCCCCTCGCAAAAGTGAGGGGGGGCGGGCGCGTCTTTACTGCCGGCCGAGGGGCTCGCACCGAAGGCTCCCTCGCGCGAATGCTACCGCCCCTCGCAAAAGTGAGTGGGGGCGGGCGCGTCCTTGCAATCGGCTGAGGGGTTCGCACCGAAGTCTCCCTCGCGCGAATGCTACCGCCCCTCGCAAAAGTGAGTGGGGGCGGGCGCGTCCTTGCAATCGGCTGAGGGGCTCGCACCGAAAGCTCCCTCGCGCGAATGTTACTGCCCCTCGCAAAAGTGAGGGGGGGCGGGCGCGTCTTTACTACCGGCCGAGGGGCTCGCACCGAAGGCTCCCTCGCGCGAATGCTACCACCCCTCGCAAAAGTGAGTGGGGGCGGGCGCGTCCTTGCAATCGGCTGAGGGGTTCATACCGAAAGCTCCCTCGCGCGAATGTTACTGCCCCTCGCAAAAGTGAGTGGGGGCGGGCGCGTCTTTACTACCGGCCGAGGGGCTCGCACCGAAAGCTCTCTCGCGCGAATGCTATCGCCTTTCGCAAAAGTGAGTGGGGGCGAGCGCGTCGTAACTACCGGCCGAGGGGCTCGCACCGAAAGCTCCCTCGCGCGAAAGCTACCGCCCCTCGCAAAAATGAGCGGGGGCGGGCGCGTCTTTACTACCGGCCTAGGGGCTCGCACCGAAAGCTCCCTCGCGCGAATGCTACCGCCCTTCGCAAAAGTGAGCGGGGGCGAGCGCGTCTTAACTACAAGCCGAGAGGCTCGCACCGAAAGCTCCCTCGCGCGAATGCTACCGCCCCTCGCCTAAGTGAGTGGGGGCGGACGCGTCTTAGCTACTGGCCGAGGGGCACGCACATTCCTCGGGTTTGCAATTAACGTCATCATCGAAAGACAAAAGAAAACCGCAAGAACGCTTTTCATTACATTGATCTTGCGAGAAAAAGTTTGTACAATGTATTCATGGTCGCGAACTACAGATATCGCCGGACCTAATCATTAACGGGCAGATGTCGAGAACGTCCGGTGTTCCCGCACCCGCGCCCTGTTCAAAATACAACATTCAAACTTAAGTTCCAAGTTTTACAAAACGTCGACAAACATACTGTCAACACAATAAAAGCGGGCCCTAGAAATCATTCATCTACCGCAGCATCTTGAGGGGCATTCGCGTCGCGGGAGGCAGCAGCGACCGAGCTCTCGGGGGCTTCGTCGTTAGGCTGGGGCGGGCTAGCCTCATCTTCCGGCTCGGCTTCGCGCGCCCGTTTCTCCGAGATGAAGTCACTGAACACTTGACGAATATGCGCCTTTTCCTCTGGAGTCTACAACAGGGGGGCAAAATGCGCGCGAAGTGTCATTCATAAGGCGAAAGTTAATTCAAAGCTACACGCGAAACTGCAAGAATTCGCCGGAACATACCTTCCCGCGAGCCACAACGGACTGCATAAGCGACATATCGTTCCCCCCGGCCAACCAGAATTCATCAAAGAATCTCTTGCCCAAGACTTTCGCCGCTTCGGGGGTACGCCAATAATAATCCACTTCCTTGACCGAAAGGTCCGCGATATGCGAACAGCCGGCGTCCACGAGGCTATGCCCAATTGCTTTGATGCCCGTGACGGCGGCGTAATCCCGGCCAAGGGCCATATGCCCCTCAAGCGATTCCATTTCGGTCCGAATCCAGCCGATTAGATCATCAGCGTTACACTCGGAGGGACCTTCCGCCTCGACGCCGATGCTGCGAAGGCACTCGCGGAAGCGAGACACGGCCTCTCCAGCGGAAGCAAGGAGCAACTTTTCCCTTTCGCCTTGGGCGTCCTTCAATTGCGAAAGCTCCTTCTTGAGGTTTTCAACCTCTCGTTGGCTGGCTCTCCTGGAGGTCCGCTCATCGTCGGACTTCTTTGTTTGTAGTTCAAGGTCCTTCCCTAGCTTTTCCACCCGCGCATCAAGCTTTTTCAGCTGCGTGTCCAGCTCCAGTTTCTCGCGTTCAATCTTGCGAGTGTAGAGGTCCCTCTGATTACTCTGGCTGCGAGTGAGGACGGCAACCTACGAAAACCAATGAAACGCGATCACGACACCGAAAGAGCCCCGAGAGAAAAGGTCAATAACTAAAAACTTACGCTCGCCAGGTGCAAAGATATAGCGTCATCCAGCTTTGAGCTGCTGACTTTAAGGAGATCCCTTTCGATCTCCGGAGCGACGAAAGCTTTTTGTGAAAACTCCACAAATTTAGAAGCCTCTTCGCTACTACCGGGGAGGATTCCAGTCCGACGAAAGTCAAGTCGGCACGCGAGTTGGGCGTCCGAGGGCGCACCTAAAGAACGAGCAATGCGATAAGATCCTTCTTTCGCCTCGTCAGTATCATTCGACGAGCTCAAGCCAGTATAAAAACACGGATTCTCGTAGTCCGATGGCGCCCCGTTGAGAACCAGCCTCCCAAATCCCAAAAGCTGCCCTTCCACCATCTCTTGTGTCAGTCGAATGCAATGTGGCGAAAGGTGTAGCTTACCTTTCTCAACAGCAGCAGGGGCAGGCATCTTCAAGGACGCACCATCCTTTTCGGCTGCAGCAACTCTTTCGCCCGTCGCCTGCACGGACGCATCCGGCCGCGGAGTTTTCGCCCTCTTCGCTGGACGCTCCGTGGCATCGATCGGGCCGGAGGGCCTCCGTGGCAGAACCTCCCATTAATGTGGCCCACCTGCACACGTCACCGTCTCCCGGAGCCCTAATGACTGTGCACATGTACCACATCACTGGAAAGATCTGTCGGGTGTCCCCGAGAGAACCCCGAATTATCCACGAACCACAGGATCATCATCATGAAGGTTGGAATAATTACAACATTACGACAGTTGATACAAAATACTATCGGAGTGCGGAAGCAAGATAAAAATTTTACAAATCCATGAACAAGTTACTTTTTACATAAACATAACTGGTATTGCGGAAGTAGAATGGTATTACAGAACCACACTTAGGCGAGCACCTAAGTTGGAGAAGAAGAATAACCAGATCACGTCAAGCCCACTGACACGATCATGATCAACGTCACTAGAAGAAACCTGCAACAGGGTTAACAAACCCTGAGTACAAAAGTACTCAACAAGACTTATCCGTCAACAGAAAAGACTTCAGGTCATGCTAGCTTTAAGGGATGTAGGGGGCTAGCAATAGAGAAGGAATTTGCAGAAAAAGCATTCTTAACCAAACATTCCTCTTTTCCTTAGTAATTCCAAATGTACCATAACTATGCCTTTAGAATGAAACATCATTTTCCAATTGCCTTGGTTTTGAAAACTCTACGTTGAGGGTCGGAGATCGAGTCTCTTTTATCGTAGAGCAACGACGATTCGAACCGCTTTATCTACCCAGCTGGGGGTTCCCAATCACACAATATGGCAGGACTCTAACCTGCAACATATTGCATAACCATAAGTGATTTGTATGGCAGGACTCTAACCTGCAACATACCAAAGCACCACGGCGTTGTATGGCAGGACTCTAACCTGCAACATACTAACCCGTATTCCGTGATTGGTACTATCATGCTCTCGATCAAGGACCAACAACGGACGGTTCCTAATCGACACAGACGGGATTAGCACGACTAGAGTGACCCTGCCTGCCATCTTCCCATGAACGGTTTCCCGTCTGGTCTGAAATTCATTTTTCATCCATTTAACAATTTGTACCTGAGAGAGGTATCCTAACAATGATGACTCATCATCCCTTAGTTTGCTCAAGGCCTAAGCGGAGGATAATCTCATCACCGTGCATCTTGGCTAAGCATTTATAAACCAATAGGTAACAAGGATAGGGTAAAGGTAACCAACTGGTAATGCAACTACTGGTGTCATCCAACTCCTATTACTTAAATGCAGTTGATAAATCATTGTATAAACTTTGCAATAGAAACAGAAAGGTTAAATGCACCGGGGCTTGCCTTGAGGATCAGCGGAGTGCGAAGATTCTGAAAATCGAGAAGGGTCTACACCCTCAGGAGGAATCCACTGAGAGTTAGGGCCTTCCGAAGCGAAATCTACACGTAGAAGTGCACATGCATGAATAATGAGATGCTTATGATATGATTATGGTAAAGATAGAAATTTTCTTAAATTATAACTTTTATGGAGTACAACTTTCCTTCACGGTAAAGTTGCAAACCAACAAACTAACTTTAGCTATTAAAATTACTAAACAAGTTTTGTTATTTTCTTTAAATATAGTTATGCAACTTAACAAGCAACAAAAGATTATTTATATAAAGGAATCCATAACCAGGGAGCAAATCTTGCTAGTTTTCCACTGGTTGTCAAACAATTCCAAAAATCACATAAATCCTAAAGTGATTAACTACTTTTATTTATTTCATAAGCCATTTAAAATAGCTTTCTACACAAACATAAATTATACTTATTCCAACAGAGCTGAAATTAATCCTGAAGATTGATATTAATGATACAAACTCATATGTCAAAATTCAGGATTTTTGGAGAAACACAGAAATATACATAAATCCTCAAAGTTGCATTTATTAATTAAAGAATAGATTTTATTGACATAAAAGAAGTAATCAAAACTCAAGTTTTATAATTTTTATATTAGCACAGACATGTTATCAACTTTCTTGTCAAATTTCATAATTAACAGAGCTATAGATTAATTATAGCAAAAACAACAAAACTGATTACTGTACATAAAGCCAGAAAAAGAAAAACTAGAACGAACCCAAACTGGGTTTTCGGCCCAAACCAACTCAGCCCAGTGTGACGCGAGCGCAAGACGGTGAGAGCGGGTGCGTCCGCTCGAGGCCTGGCTCCCGCGAGACAGCGCCCGAGGGTCCGCTCGAGGCTTGACTCAAGGCTCGGGCGAGACGGAAAAACGCTCGTCCGTCCGAGGCCTAGCTCGGCTGAAACGATAAACACCAAACGCCCGTCCGAGGCCTGACTCTCGGCTCGGGCGAGACGGAAAACCCTCTACCGTCCGAGGCCTAGCTCGGGCGGAACGGTGAACACGTTCGCCCGAGGCTTGGCTCGAGCGAAGTGGAGGAGGCGCCTGCTCGAGGCATAGCTCGAGACGGGGGACACGTGTCCACATGCCCGCTCGGAACCTGGCTCGAGCGAGACGGAGCGCCCTGACAGCTTTGCAGAAAAGCCCTTCGGCTTCCGCGAAACTAACCCGCAGTCCATGGCGCTATTCACCTGAGCCTGGGGCTTTGCATCCAACACCCTGGAACTTTTCATCTTTACAACAAGAAGGTCCTCGACCATGGCCGGCGTGAACGACGGCGCACCGAGCGGCGGCGAATTTTACGCCGGCCATCTCCGGCCATTAGAGACTCGGCTGACGCGAGCATCAACACCGGCAAGACAGCCGCAGTCGATTGAGCCCTCAACCCTACACTCTACCACTCGGGTTGAGCCTGGCCACGCACGGCGGCGGATCGGATCTCGGCTAGACCTGCTCCGGCGAACCTAGGCCGGTAGCAAGCAAACGGAGAGGCTAGGAAGGTCTAGCAGCTCACCCTGATGCTGTTGGTGTAACTGGTTTAAGCAGAGGTTGCACGGAGGGGAGAGTTCCACGGAGCAGTGGCCTGCGGCGGAGAACTCCGGCGAAGACGACGTTGTTCCGGCGAGTCCTGAGCATCAAACAGGGAACCATCGAGCCGATGAGTTTTCTGGGGCCAAGATAAAACAAAAACACAGGATAAAGAGCACAGAGGGAGGCCCAGTTGAGCGGGCCACGGTGGAATCGAGCTCGTCGGAGTTTTTCACCCGGCGGGAAGAAGAACCGCGAGCTCTAGCTCTCTGAGACAGAAGAGTTAGAAGTGAGAGTTTCCGGAGGTGCGCAAGGAAGAAAGGAACTTATATTTGTGGCCAAACTTGGATGAGGATGTTTGGTTCACCGTGAATTCTAGATTGGGACAGAGAGGAGCACGTCGGTGCTGTGGTGGCGCAACGACAACGGCAAGCACGAGAGAAGACGCCACGGTGCAAAAGAGAGCGCCAGCAGCTGCTTCACCTCGCCACGGAGACGTGCACGAGCGCATTCGAGAGAGGACGACGCCCATCGTGCTGGCGTCACGAATTTGGCTCGACCGGTCACCGCCATGAACAGGGGTAAGAGCTTATCACCCCCGGTTACTGCTCACCAGAGAACATCTAGATCTTCTTTCCCCTATTTCTCCCAAAAACATTATACAACAGGAAAAACTCCCAACATGAAAGTTGTTCCAAAAATTAGGATCTACAACTTTTATTTAAGGAGCACAACCAAAATCTGCCTAGATTTTGAAATCACATTTTGAATTTAAAAAGCATTCAAACTTAGATTCAAAATTACTTTTGATTTCAAAAGAAAACTTGAAAAACTTTGAATACCAAAGTTGTCCCTCTCAACAAGAGCTACAACTTTGTTTTTTAAATCCTTTTGAAATTTGACATACTTTTTGACTTATATAGAAGGGAACAAAAAGAGCATAGAAAATTTAAGTTTTCTACTCACACTTATCAAAGCATCACACAAGATCATGCAACACTCAAGCAAAACATATGAAGCATCACATTTGTACTTAAAAGATGAAATGCTTTATGCCATGATGCCAGATGATTATGCATACTAAACATATTAATTAAAATTTTAATTAGGACTTAACACCAGGGGTGTTACAATCCTTCCCCCTTAAAGAAATCTCGTCCCGAGATTTAAGAAGCACTTAAAGGTCTGGAGTTGAGTAAAAGAAAAGGAAAAGTGTCACACTTGTTTACTCACAAGGAGTTCACAAGGCAACTGGGTTGGATTCAGGATTACAACCGGAATTAGAACACGGTTGCAAGTAGCAGGGTAGAAGATATCTGGGTGGAGCAAGAAAGATTACCAAGAATTCAGAGAGAGCATACATTAGTGGCGGCTATAATGGATCATAACTGTAGACCTCGATACCTGCGCGCACCCAGTGGAAACTAGTGTGATCCGGACACACGAGATTCCCTAGGTTCCGACGCGGCACTGTGGTCACTAATCATGGCACCACAATAGAGCACAACTTCTATATCTCTCATCTTAATAAGAAGGAAATTATAACCAAAGCAAGGGTTGGTTATAATTACAAGGAAAGTGGCTTTGAACTCCCTTTCGGGCGTCCAGAAATGAAAGTACTTTAACGGTGGACTAGAAAGAATCATGATTATAGACCTGGATATTAGCGAGCTCCCGGCAGTAACGCCTTATGGTGGCCATCCATAGGTGACTCCAGGTTCCCACGCTTTTATCCGGTCCATAGATCAGGGTCCTTTCAAAGAACACAATTTTAGTAACTTTCAACCACCATTTGTCGTTTTCACGACATCAAACAACTGGTATGTGCCAATTCAAGGCATGGCACACACATCTAGGAAGAACCAAAGATTTACCCTGATTCTGACTTTATGTGGTAGAGTATATGAAAGATATCCAAAAGTTCCCAAGGATCAGAACTTATGGAACATAAGTATCAAGGGTAGCAAAATCTAGGGACGATCAGCTATCGGGGATCATAGCTGCTTTTAGAATTTAGAGAAGAAACACATTTTATCATTATGCATGATATGATATATGCTCGTCCTATACGACCTCTCACTGCTAGGAGATCTCTGTCTCCACCTGTTAGTTAGGTATAGGGCTATACTTTACACTTTAGCTTCATTGACTCAAACAGGATGTTGAAAAACTCTTCGGTCATGATTTGACAGGGAGGTTGATTCTCCATTAACCTTCAGTAGAAGAGTTGAGACCATCTCAGTGTCTTCAGCTGGAGTTGCCAGTAGAGTCTTCACGAAGTCTTTTAGCAAGAAAGAACTTAGGGAAAGATCATTTTTATTTGTTGCTTCCAAAAACTTTTAGATTAAGAAATCATTTTGAAGTTTTTCGAAAGTAATGTTGCAACCAGTCTTTCCTTGATGACAATCCTGCTCCGATACCATTCTGTGGCAGAACCTCCCATTAATGTGGCCCACCTGCACACGTCACCGTCTCCCGGAGCCCTAATGACTGTGCACATGTACCACATCACTGGAAAGATCTGTCGGGTGTCCCCGAGAGAACCCCGAATTATCCACGAACCACAGGATCATCATCATGAAGGTTGGAATAATTACAACATTACGACAGTTGATACAAAATACTATCGGAGTGCGGAAGCAAGATAAAAATTTTACAAATCCATGAACAAGTTACTTTTTACATAAACATAACTGGTATTGCGGAAGTAGAATGGTATTACAGAACCACACTTAGGCGAGCACCTAAGTTGGAGAAGAAGAATAACCAGATCACGTCAAGCCCACTGACACGATCATGATCAACGTCACTAGAAGAAACCTGCAACAGGGTTAACAAACCCTGAGTACAAAAGTACTCAACAAGACTTATCCGTCAACAGAAAAGACTTCAGGTCATGCTAGCTTTAAGGGATGTAGGGGGCTAGCAATAGAGAAGGAATTTGCAGAAAAAGCATTCTTAACCAAACATTCCTCTTTTCCTTAGTAATTCCAAATGTACCATAACTATGCCTTTAGAATGAAACATCATTTTCCAATTGCCTTGGTTTTGAAAACTCTACGTTGAGGGTCGGAGATCGAGTCTCTTTTATCGTAGAGCAACGACGATTCGAACCGCTTTATCTACCCAGCTGGGGGTTCCCAATCACACAATATGGCAGGACTCTAACCTGCAACATATTGCATAACCATAAGTGATTTGTATGGCAGGACTCTAACCTGCAACATACCAAAGCACCACGGCGTTGTATGGCAGGACTCTAACCTGCAACATACTAACCCGTATTCCGTGATTGGTACTATCATGCTCTCGATCAAGGACCAACAACGGACGGTTCCTAATCGACACAGACGGGATTAGCACGACTAGAGTGACCCTGCCTGCCATCTTCCCATGAACGGTTTCCCGTCTGGTCTGAAATTCATTTTTCATCCATTTAACAATTTGTACCTGAGAGAGGTATCCTAACAATGATGACTCATCATCCCTTAGTTTGCTCAAGGCCTAAGCGGAGGATAATCTCATCACCGTGCATCTTGGCTAAGCATTTATAAACCAATAGGTAACAAGGATAGGGTAAAGGTAACCAACTGGTAATGCAACTACTGGTGTCATCCAACTCCTATTACTTAAATGCAGTTGATAAATCATTGTATAAACTTTGCAATAGAAACAGAAAGGTTAAATGCACCGGGGCTTGCCTTGAGGATCAGCGGAGTGCGAAGATTCTGAAAATCGAGAAGGGTCTACACCCTCAGGAGGAATCCACTGAGAGTTAGGGCCTTCCGAAGCGAAATCTACACGTAGAAGTGCACATGCATGAATAATGAGATGCTTATGATATGATTATGGTAAAGATAGAAATTTTCTTAAATTATAACTTTTATGGAGTACAACTTTCCTTCACGGTAAAGTTGCAAACCAACAAACTAACTTTAGCTATTAAAATTACTAAACAAGTTTTGTTATTTTCTTTAAATATAGTTATGCAACTTAACAAGCAACAAAAGATTATTTATATAAAGGAATCCATAACCAGGGAGCAAATCTTGCTAGTTTTCCACTGGTTGTCAAACAATTCCAAAAATCACATAAATCCTAAAGTGATTAACTACTTTTATTTATTTCATAAGCCATTTAAAATAGCTTTCTACACAAACATAAATTATACTTATTCCAACAGAGCTGAAATTAATCCTGAAGATTGATATTAATGATACAAACTCATATGTCAAAATTCAGGATTTTTGGAGAAACACAGAAATATACATAAATCCTCAAAGTTGCATTTATTAATTAAAGAATAGATTTTATTGACATAAAAGAAGTAATCAAAACTCAAGTTTTATAATTTTTATATTAGCACAGACATGTTATCAACTTTCTTGTCAAATTTCATAATTAACAGAGCTATAGATTAATTATAGCAAAAACAACAAAACTGATTACTGTACATAAAGCCAGAAAAAGAAAAACTAGAACGAACCCAAACTGGGTTTTCGGCCCAAACCAACTCAGCCCAGTGTGACGCGAGCGCAAGACGGTGAGAGCGGGTGCGTCCGCTCGAGGCCTAGCTCCCGCGAGACAGCGCCCGAGGGTCCGCTCGAGGCTTGACTCAAGGCTCGGGCGAGACGGAAAAACGCTCGTCCGTCCGAGGCCTAGCTCGGCTGAAACGATAAACACCAAACGCCCGTCCGAGGCCTGACTCTCGGCTCGGGCGAGACGGAAAACCCTCTACCGTCCGAGGCCTAGCTCGGGCGGAACGGTGAACACGTTCGCCCGAGGCTTGGCTCGAGCGAAGTGGAGGAGGCGCCTGCTCGAGGCATAGCTCGAGACGGGGGACACGTGTCCACATGCCCGCTCGGAACCTGGCTCGAGCGAGACGAAGCGCCCTGACAGCTTTGCAGAAAAGCCCTTCGGCTTCCGCGAAACTAACCCGCAGTCCATGGCGCTATTCACCTGAGCCTGGGGCTTTGCATCCAACACCCTGGAACTTTTCATCTTTACAACAAGAAGGTCCTCGACCATGGCCGGCGTGAACGACGGCGCACCGAGCGGCGGCGAATTTTACGCCGGCCATCTCCGGCCATTAGAGACTCGGCTGACGCGAGCATCAACACCGGCAAGACAGCCGCAGTCGATTGAGCCCTCAACCCTACACTCTACCACTCGGGTTGAGCCTGGCCACGCACGGCGGCGGATCGGATCTCGGCTAGACCTGCTCCGGCGAACCTAGGCCGGTAGCAAGCAAACGGAGAGGCTAGGAAGGTCTAGCAGCTCACCCTGATGCTGTTGGTGTAACTGGTTTAAGCAGAGGTTGCACGGAGGGGAGAGTTCCACGGAGCAGTGGCCTGCGGCGGAGAACTCCGGCGAAGACGACGTTGTTCCGGCGAGTCCTGAGCATCAAACAGGGAACCATCGAGCCGATGAGTTTTCTGGGGCCAAGATAAAACAAAAACACAGGATAAAGAGCACAGAGGGAGGCCCAGTTGAGCGGGCCACGGTGGAATCGAGCTCGTCGGAGTTTTTCACCCGGCGGGAAGAAGAACCGCGAGCTCTAGCTCTCTGAGACAGAAGAGTTAGAAGTGAGAGTTTCCGGAGGTGCGCAAGGAAGAAAGGAACTTATATTTGTGGCCAAACTTGGATGAGGATGTTTGGTTCACCGTGAATTCTAGATTGGGACAGAGAGGAGCACGTCGGTGCTGTGGTGGCGCAACGACAACGGCAAGCACGAGAGAAGACGCCACGGTGCAAAAGAGAGCGCCAGCAGCTGCTTCACCTCGCCACGGAGACGTGCACGAGCGCATTCGAGAGAGGACGACGCCCATCGTGCTGGCGTCACGAATTTGGCTCGACCGGTCACCGCCATGAACAGGGGTAAGAGCTTATCACCCCCGGTTACTGCTCACCAGAGAACATCTAGATCTTCTTTCCCCTATTTCTCCCAAAAACATTATACAACAGGAAAAACTCCCAACATGAAAGTTGTTCCAAAAATTAGGATCTACAACTTTTATTTAAGGAGCACAACCAAAATCTGCCTAGATTTTGAAATCACATTTTGAATTTAAAAAGCATTCAAACTTAGATTCAAAATTACTTTTGATTTCAAAAGAAAACTTGAAAAACTTTGAATACCAAAGTTGTCCCTCTCAACAAGAGCTACAACTTTGTTTTTTAAATCCTTTTGAAATTTGACATACTTTTTGACTTATATAGAAGGGAACAAAAAGAGCATAGAAAATTTAAGTTTTCTACTCACACTTATCAAAGCATCACACAAGATCATGCAACACTCAAGCAAAACATATGAAGCATCACATTTGTACTTAAAAGATGAAATGCTTTATGCCATGATGCCAGATGATTATGCATACTAAACATATTAATTAAAATTTTAATTAGGACTTAACACCAGGGGTGTTACACGCGCCCTGACTTTCGCAAACGTTGGCATATCGGCAACCGAGGCGTCGTCGTCAAATGCCGCACGCGAAAGCGGAACACTTGACTTCTTCGGAGCCATTCCTCCAGCGTGCGAAGCGCTCTGAGACAAAAAAGGGGAGTTAAGAATGCATATAACCAATAAACCGAACAATTGCAATGTTCCAACACGCTAACAAGGTGTGAAAGCTAAATTCGAAGGCACGCGAATCAAAGCCCAGGCAGAAGAGAAAGGCATAGAAACCAACCACCCTCGGATGATCGAAAGGATCAACGTCGGGGATCGACTCCATCGTTCCCCCTTGGCTTTTGAGCATCGGCTTGGCAATTAACCGCCCGATGCGAATTTCCCCAAGTTCGGCGGTCTTTCACCGAGGGATCACGCCGCTCCGACCACCGCGTCGAGTTACGCCTTTTCCTTTTGCCCGTGAACATTCAGCTTCTTCTTTTTTCTTGTCAACTAGAGGCCTTTCGGCGTACTCGACGCCCATAGCGTCGAAGGCCCAGTTCAGGCGGCGGCTCCGGCCGAGATTACCGAGCTGGAACTCGCTTTCTTTACGCAAGTACGGCCCGCAAATTTTCCTGGCCTCCTTTTCGATTTGCTTCACATAGAGTTCATCATCGGAGTAATTCGCAGGCTTCTCTAGCAATAGAAGGGGGCCCCAATATCCGTCCTTCTCTGAAAAACCTTCGAAAGATGTGGCACTGCAGAGCGGATTCATCTCGATGGCTATCCACTCTTCCACCAAATCCCGGCTGATTTGAAATCGTGCAGTAAGCGCGAATGCATCCCCACAGCGAATGGCATCCGGGTCACTCAGCACAACTGGCGGAAGATGCCTTCCAGGGCACCTCTCCAAAACAGACACAAGTGGAGAGCCTTTCTTCTCTCCTTTACTTAACTCAATAGCGACGGTTTCGTCCGAGCACATGCGATAGTAGAACCAGAAGCGATTCCAGTCCGGCCACTTGTTCCGATATGTGAGTGAAATGGAAACACTGCCCCGTGTCTTCCGCGGAACAAAATTAAAGCAGCCAATTTCGCCGGGCAACTTGCATCCAAGAAAGGGGTCATACACTTGCGTCGGACGACGATGGATATCGTAGAACCGCACGAAAACGTCAGCTCGCGGCGTGCAGTCCAGCATCTTCATTGCGTGAGCGAAGACACTGAGTCTGACGAAAGCATTCGGCGTCAGCTGATGCAGTTGAATACCGAACCCCGATAGGACATCCGAGACGAATTCCTCGAGAGGAAAATCAATCCCGGCTACGAAGTAATCGCGAAAAACGATAGCTTCGTTGGGCCGAGGAATAGGCACCTCTTCGTCTCCTGGGACGCGACAGTTCGCAAGATGATCCCTCCTTAAAGGCCCCTTTTCGGCCATTGATTGCAAGCTGGCGGCTGTTGTTCGCGACGCGCCCAGGAAAAAAGAACAATCTGTAGGGACCGAAACCAGACCGGAGTCCCCATCATTAGATAGACTTCCGCTGTGGCTTGGTATTCGCGGAGCTTCCCCAGATCCAATGGACACTTCTGCGCTACGTTCGCGGCGAGAGGACTCGGTACCACCGGAACTTTCGCTAGAAGAGCTCGTGGGCGACGTCGAGTCGGAAGACGCCATCTAACATGGCGCGAAAGGAAAAATAAACAAGCAGTATATGCGAAAGGAAGAAATAAAAGGGGGAGAAGAAAGGCGGAATCAAGCAAACTCAAGCAACCAATTCACAACATGTGAAGCCGAATTCAGACAAGAAACAGGACATGAGAGCTACACACCTCAGCGGGCGAAAGGCGAGCGATCCAAGCTGGCGAATTCACCCTCCGTCGAAAGCAAGTTGCGTCAGGCGAAAGGCGCAACGAAACGCGAGAGAAGCAGCGGTGCAGGGAGGCGTCGACTGACCGGGTGCCCTCTCCAGGCTTTTATACGAGTGGCCTGCGACGCGTTTACCGAGGGAGACGAAGAGACGCCCGGACACAGAATTCGAAGCGTTGCAGAGGTTTTTCCATCATGTCACACGGTTTTCGAGGGAGACGAAAAGACGCCTGTTTAAATTAAAAAATTAATAGCAAAAATAAAATAAAACAAATAGTAATAAATAACACAATAATAAAATAAAACATAAACCTTGGCCTCGAAACGAAGCAAAGGTTCTTCGGGCGGGCGTAGGCGCCTAGCGAAAGGTCACGGTCGAACTTCACAAGCTTAAACATTCGGCCGTAAGGGGCTATTGTTGGGGCGGCACCCAGACCGCAGGCACCTCCGACCCGCAATACCGAAAGGTGCCGACGCCTTCGCGTGAGGCGAAGCATTCGCGCGAAAGCAGGCGCTCTTAACCCACACTACCGAACGACGAAGGAGGCCTCAAGCATTCGCGCGATGGGAAGCATTCGCGCGGAAGCATGGCTTTCGGCCCTCGAGTCAGGCGAAGGCGGCGGCCTTGCGCGAAAGAATGCATTCGCGCGGTAGAGTGCATTCGCGCGATAGTGCTACTATCGGCTTGCGAGACGGGGGAAGACCAAGACTTCGCGCGAAAGGGAGCTTTCGCGCGGAGGGTACCCGACGTCTGCGGCGGTGAGTTTCGTCGTTCATGACTTTCGTTTTTTCATAAGATTTCGCAGGTCGCCGAAAGTCTCGAATCAAGGGGAGCGGGCCCACCGGTCAGGGAAAAAGAGCCGGGAGATGCTGGGCCCGTAGATGGGCAAAGTTACGATGGGGCATCATTGTAATTATAGGCAAAGTGGTTGGAAGGGCAACTTTGTACTTTAACGTTGATCCGGTCTAATATAAAAAGCCCTTGACCTCCTCAGGAGGAGAGGCAGGAACACTGTTCACTTCACCCAAGTTCCCGCTCTCTTCCGTTCACTTCCGCTTTCGCTCTGTGCATTCGTTCGTGCGACAACCCGCTGTTTCAAGGACCCGGTCTTGAAACAACACACGAGTAATGAGTTGATTCCACTAAAATTTATAAGCTAAACTCATGATGCATCACATTATGAAGCATGAGATGACTCTACAAACCAAACACACCATTAGTGTAGTTGATTTTAAGATTTGTTATAACTTTGGCTTTCCTACTCTAGTTGTAGAGTGGGGTGAAATTTGAAAGATTTGGTGTTATTTGCCACATTTGTTATCACTTCAAAATTCAAATGGCATAGAAAGTACACTACATTTTTTCTCAATTTGTATCAAAGGAAATTTGAGCCTCCTGTTGCCACTTGTTAGTACGTTTTTGGGCTATGTAGGGCTGAAATTTGAAAGATTTTGGTGTTATTTGCCACATTTTTTTATCACTTCAAAATTCAAATGGTATAGAAAGTACATTACACTTTTTTTCTCAGATTGTATCCTAGGAAATTTGAACCTCATGTTGCCCTTGTTGCCCCTTGCCAGTACGTTTTTGGGCTATGTGCAGAATAGTGTTCCGCACTAATGCAAACAAGAATCTGGAACTGGTAGTCTAGTGCATCTTTTTTTACATATCCTGCGGACCTTTTTTTGACAGTACATTTTTGTGCTACATATTGTTCTGCATCAATGCAAACAAGAATCTAAAACTGGTCATTTAGTACTGAATGAAACAACTTTTATAGATATTAACTTGCTTTTAAACATATGGGGATGTAGCTCAGATGGTAGAGCGCTCGCTTAGCATGCGAGAGGTACGGGGATCGATACCCCGCATCTCCAACTTTGTTTTTCACGTTATCTTTTTTATTTGCTTCTGTTCATCCATTTCCTTTTGTCCTTTTCTTTTTTAAAATCGATACTCTTTATTTTGTTTATATAGTTCTTTTTATATATTTGTTTTTATCTCCTGCTTGTCTAAAGTTGATTTTCAAATTCTTTGTTTCTTTTCAACCTTTTTTTGTATATTTGTTTCTCTTCGGTCGATACCCCGCATCTCCAACTTTGTTTTTTGTGTTATCTTTTTTATTTGCTTCTGTTCATCCATTTCCTTTTGTCCTTTTCTTTTTTAAAATCGATACTCTTTATTTTGTTTATAGTTCCTTTTATATATTTGTTTTTATCTCCTGCTTGTCTAAAGTTGATTTTCAAATTCTTTGTTTCTTTTCAACCTTTTTTGTATATTTGTTTCTCTTTGGTTTATCTAAAGTTGATTTCAAAATTCCTTTTTTCTTTGTTTTTAACCTTTTCTCTCCTGTTTTTCTAAAGTTCTTTTCAAAATTCTTTTTTTTTCTTTTGAACCTTTTTTTATATATTTATTTCTCTCTCTTGTTTGTACGAAGAAGATATAGGTCTTCATTCTTTGTATGAATTCTTGTCTTTTAGTACTGAACACGAATATTATTAAATAACATCCCCTTAAATTTAGAATTGTATTCTTTTAAAACTGGAATAGTATTCTCCTGAGTTTTTTTTTTAAAGACAAAACATTGATTTCTGAAATCTGGACTATTGAACCTGGACTATTGCCCTGCTTATAACAAAAACAAAAATAAACCTATCTTAATGACGAATGTTTTTCGACAAAATTTTTATTCTAAATATGTTTGGATGCTTGGAATTAAATTAATTTCAAGAATCATAATTTGGACACATATTAATTAGGCTAATATATATGTGGATTATATATTTGTATATTATTGTTGTCTGTATAAGAGAGATATTCATGTGTTGCATTTCTATCGGAAGGGAGTGAGTTGAAAAGAGTACTATAAGTTGCAAAATAGAAATATAGCAGGTGATCTATAAAATTCATTTTTCTCTCCCACCCTATAAATTCATTTTTCTCTCCCACCCTATGAATTTGAGATATGCTTATATGTGAACTTTAGAAAGTGGTGGAATGCCAAATTCCAAGACAAATAGCCTAGTTTATTGAGTGAATTTTAATTCCTCCAAAATAAAGGTATCCAAACGGACTCTAAGTGGAATCTTGTTTAGAAGAATTTATTGTACTGGTGCAATCTAAATTTAATTTAGACACTCAGGGACTTCTGAAAATCCTCAGAGTTTTATCAAGCGCTGATAATCTGATATCATCAAATCTATTTTGTCGTTTAAGTTGCATAGATCCATGATCCATAGTAGGGGCGATCGAAGAGGTGCTGCATTCCCACCAGTCGCACCATATCACATCGCATACACACCCAAATATTCCCTCATCTCAATCCACCTCATTAGTCATTTCCAACAATGTGTTAGTTCTTTTAATAAACAAAAAAAACGCATCCTATTCCATCCACAGCAGCAGCATATACCCGAAACTGCTAATTGGAAACAAGAAGTAAGCTCACTTGAGCTATAAGCTCGTTTTAATCCGTACAAATCAATCGTGAAACAATATTTTCTCTCACAACAAATCAACTGTACAAATAAACAGAAACCGCTTTATGTCCTGCTGAATAGAGTCAAAGAAAACAGCAATACCATTTTCTTAGCGATATTAACAGGCACACAAATTTCGAAAAAAGCTGCATCAAGATAATAGAATCATCAGCTGACGCAAACCCTTTATATCCACGAAATATGCGGGAATTACATCTTCAAAGAGAAACAAAACCATTTGCCTCAAAAAAACATGACATGCAAATCAGCTCCATGTCCATGTCAGAGGGGGAGCAGTAGAACAGGGCAAGGGATGAATTCAGCGAGCAAATTCCCATCGACATGCTTCGAGTGGATTGCCTCCATGCTTAGCACAACCAGGTCTAAGTCCCACTCGTCAGCGACTTCCCCAATGATAGCTGTTGGTTTCTGCCCTTCCCCAAGACGCTCCATCAATCTAAACTCCGAAAATCCGCCTGCACAAAAGCAATGAATATCAGCATTACTGTAAGAAACAACACAAAAGGTGGTGTTGATGAGTCAAATGGCACCACAAGACCTTCTGAGAGATGCCATCTAATGCTTGACATTTGAGTATCATGCTCTGGGACAGACTCCTTTGGTTTATTGTCAATAACTACAATTAACAACATATTTAGAAATTAGAATACTATCATACAATAGTTTTAATCTCTACGGAAGAATAAATGTGAAATACATGAAGCACATACAAAACAACATTTCAGATTGAGAACGTACCAACTACAGTAATGTCTGCTCCATACTTCTTTGCTAGAGAAGCGGTTGTTGCTGCAGCCTGTTGTGTCATACAAACCGTTATGGGCAAAGCAACTATTTGCATGGAAGAGTAAGTTGTGGATATAGGACATTATCAACATAAAAAGTCCTCCCTAAAGGAATAAGGCCTGAGCAGCCAACATATCTTCCTTACTATGACTCAGTATAATCAGAAATGGCTAGAGAGCTAGACTCAAACTTGCTGGATGTTCCATATTAAAGGATGCAAATAAAATTATAAGAAATAATAGGAAGTATTTTGCAGCAGTGTCTACATTAAGAAGTTGCAATTATGTATCTCATACATATTCTTTACAAACTCCTTACAAATTATTTAGAATACTATTCACCAGTTTAAGGATTTTGAAGATAAAGACAAACCTGTCTTGTGCCCTCAGAAAGGTAAGGGTTGCGATCAAGGACTGGAAGCAGAACATGTTTAACTTGCGAAAGGGCATCAACAGCCAAAGCACTTCCAGATTCATTCACTTCTGCCCTCACTGATAATACCCAAACAGAAAAAAGTACTAAGCAGTAGTATCTTTGGTTTGATGAATGATTCACAGTACCAAGTAAAATATCATTATAAATGAACACTCTAATTTAGACACTAAAACACAAATGAAGTAGACTAACTTTTCAGTTCTTAAACTCTGTTCAAGCCATACTGATCTCAAAATAGGAAAGGAAGTTATTGTGGTAAACTTTTCATACTATACTACTGACCTTTTTAGCCACTCAATGGTCTCATCAAATGCAATTCAGCAGCACTTATTCATGCAACAACCAATTTGCCTTATGGAATTTCTGTTATCAAATTATGTCGGATTTACTGAAGAATCAAGTACAATGAAGCAGAGGATAAAAAATGACAATCATAGCTCTCTATTCATCTAGATCTAGGGACTACAGGACCATGATACAACTGGCAATGAAATCAGCACTCAGTTGAACTTGGACAAAAGAAGAGCAGTTAAAAGATAGTTAATTCCACAGAACTGTACTAATATGCTTAGCTATCTGGGAGCTACAAGCCTGTAACCAAATTCACAGAACTACAATTGATATGTGCCATCACGTTCACAGACCTATGACATTTTGTGTGGACCCATATATTAGGTATCAGCCACAGAAGTTAAGTATGGACCCACACAAGTTAAGTGGGCACAAATAGTTTTAGGATTGTGAAACTGATCTCAGAAAGTTGCAGTTCTTGCAGTTCCTTGATAAAAACACGGATAGTTGTAGTTTTGTGAAATGCTTTTCAGTTTCACAGTTCAACATGACCCGACGCAAAGAGAGGGTCCTGTTCTACTATTCTGCACTTTCACCACTTCCAATCTGACAAATGAACTGGGATGACCCCCAGATGGCCCTATGCTCTGGCATTTCTATATACATCTGGCACAATCAAGAGCTGCGAGGCCTAGATAGATCCTACAGTAAAGCAGGTCCGAGCGAAAGCGAAAAGAAAGTGGCGATCTTAAGCCAAGAGCCTAAAAGTACTGGGACAAGGAGAACAGGGATTACCTCCGTGACGGGATCCTGGGCGCCGCCGCGCAGGGGCGAGCGAGACGATTTTCTTGGCCGGCGAGAAGGCGGCGAGCTCCGGCGTGGGGCTCGCGCAGACGCAGGAGGCCGGCGCGGGGAGTAGCGAGCTGGCAAAGGCCATGGTGGTCGGTCGGGCGGTTTCGATTGGGCTAACCTTTGAGGTGGATGTGGCGGCGCGGCGGCGAGGGAAGGTTGGCGACTTCTGGAAAGGCGTGGAGACTGGAGAGGACAGAGTAGAGACCGAGAGGGGTCCGTGGAAACGACGGCCGACGGGGACGGGCGGAGGTGGTGGCCGGAATACCGGGGAGTCGGACGGTGGCCCACTAGAAGGCTGTGGTGTGGATGGATAAGTTTTTCTAGAGCTTTTTTTTCCCCCTATGGCCCTATTTCTTCCTTCCAGTGGCCGGCCATGTGCTTTGGTCACTGCTCACTATGTACAAATATTTTTTTTGTCCTCCTTAAAAAAGTGATGAACTTTTGTTTGGATATTACTGGATGATCCATATCGCTAGCAAGAAATAACTAAAACAACGTACTCGCTCAACTCCAAATTATATATAAGACATTTTGGAATGGACAAAGTAATTTATAAAAAAAATTCAAAAGTTTATTTAGCGTAAATCTTTTTCGATGTCGAAGTGCTTAGTGCTTTCCTCATATCTCCCGTGGGCCGTGGCTCAAGATGGAAGACCATAAAACGTTCAAATGGAAGTCTCTCTTGTTATTATAAAAAAAAGTCTCTACAACCATGCTTTCCATCGATTACTGTAGTATTATAGCAACACAAATAATGCCAGTGGTACGGTGCATTCTTTTATAATGCAGTCTTATTATGGTTTCTCTATAAGTTTTAACCATGGCTTAATAATACACAATTTTGATTGCAAAAATACTATTAGTACTGAAATTTTGGGGGTGAAAATGAGTTTTGGAGTAGAGGAGCATAATTCTGTGGCGACTGCCGTAGAGACTGATTTTCCAAGCAAAGGAAAAGACCCCATTTTCCGAAACAAAACGGCAAGAAAAGGCCCGCGGGCCGCTAGCGGCAAGCGGCAAGCGGCGACGCGGATCCATCTTCGCTTCAGCCGTGAGCCCGCAACCGACCCGCCGCGAAAGACCAAAACCCTAGCCGTCACAGCGCCGCCCCCGAACCATAAACCTCCACCTCGCCGGCGGCCATGGCGTTCTCCGGCAGGATCAAGGAGCTCGTGAAGAAGTACGGCAAGGTGGCCGTGGGCGTGCACCTATCCGTCTCCTGCGCCTCCATCGCCGGCCTCTACGTCGCCATCAACAACAACGTCGACGTCGAGGCCGTCTTCCGGAGGTTCGGCATGTCCCCGGGCGTCACCGTCGGCGGCGAGGCCTCACCCGCCCCTGCCTCCCGCGATGAGCACCTGCGCGATGCCCCCCTGCCGCCCAGGCCCAGCGAGGTCCTGCGAGAAGAGACGGAACGGGAGCGGGAGCAGGAGCGGCAGCCCCGCAACAGGACGATGGAGCTCGTGGCGTCCAGTGGCGGCGCGCTCGGGCTCGCGCTCCTCTGCAACAAGGCACTGTTCCCCGTGAGGGTCCCCATCACCATCGCGCTTACGCCACCAGTTGCCAGGGCCCTGAGCCGCTGGAGGGTCGTCAAGAGCTGATTTGTGAGTCCGTCCACCGCTTCCGATTGTCCTCTGCAATTTTAGGATCAGAAGAGTCAAGCTTTGTTGCAACCTTCAACTTCAGTCTGCTGTTGGATGATGTGGGCCGATTTATAATCTGTGAGAGGTTTTGTTGAATAAATGGTGTGACATTGTAATTTTGCAGTGTGTATCATGTGATTGTGAGGTCGGATTCACCCTGAGAAACGTGAAATTGGAGAGGAAACATCAATTGTTTTGGTCTTTTAGCAATCATATTATCTGTATTCCCTTGAAATTCACCAGATTTGAGTTTATTCCAGTTGCAATTTCTTTTGGTGATAGCAATGCCCCATATGTCTAGATGTTGTTTCTTTTTTCTTTTAGTATCTTGGAACTATTTAGTTGATATAGTTTCTTACAAACCAGTCTACTAGCCAACTTTATTCCTTGTATGTATACAGAGGCTAAATCATATTTAACAAAGTGTGATAAGTGCCCAGTGAATTTGTTTGTGCTAAAGTTGTGGCCTTACAAGTTTTGGGGCCTGTTTGGTTTGAAGCCACAGATTGCCACGCCTAAACTTAAGTATCGCCACACATGTGGCTTGCCATAATCTGTGGCAAAACTAGACTGTTTGGTTAGTGACTAAGGTTAGGCAAAATAAGTATGGCTGTTGTTTGGATTGCTACCAAAAAAAACATGGCAAAAAGTTGTGGCATCTTCCCCTGCACTTGTATTACCCAGACATGCAAAGTATCACCAGTACCACTTGCATTACACAACCAGCACATTTGCTAATGATGAATTAATTAATTTTAATAGATCCGTCTTGCTAATTAGCATATGACGGTGTAATTAGTTTTATAATTAATTTGATTTTAATAGACTAAATTAGTACTGGAACCTTCGAACGAGAAAATGAACACCCTTTAGTGTAGCAAAAGTCATACTTTTGCTAATTACCTACATTGTTGTTTGCTAGTAATTGCTAGTGTTAATGGTGTCTAAAACGTCTTTTGTTTTTTTTTCTCTTTTTTTCTTCCTCAATTATTTTATTTCTCTCTCTCATATATTAATCCGGTTGGATGCCTTCCTATCCACCGCATGCCTGGCTTCCTCAGTCCTCACTTCACCATGAGCTTCTTTTAAAAAAATTACCACGAGAACCTTATCCTCCGCACGGCGAAAGCTTCTCACAGTCTAGTAATGGCGTGGGCGAGCCCAATCCGTCTGCCCCGGCAACTCCCACGGAACAGTCGCCCGTCCTCGCTGCCCAGGTACAGCCACGCGCCTGCCCTCCCACACTCTGGCCCCGCGGAGCTCGCCGCGCCGCCGTTCTTAGACCTCGCATCTGCATGCCGCCGTTCTTCTCGCATCTGCATGCCATGGATGACTGAAATCAAGCACGAGTCCAACCTCTGTCATGGATGACCACCACGCTCGTCGGTCCCGTGCAGCCAGTGGCCACCGCAAATGGTGAGAGGGGCAGGAGGCGGGGTCGCGGGGTTGACAGCAGCTGTGGCGGAGGCGGGAGGCGGATGAAACGGCCGCCACACTTTTGCTGAGAAAAGTTGTGGCGAGATGATTTTTTGGCGGTGGCGAGCCATATCTGTGCGCTAAACCAAACGGCTACCAAAGTATGTGTGGCGAGCCTAATGTTAGTCGTGGCGACTTGTGGCGTGCATCCAAACATCCCCCACCTGTATTGGCCATAGGGTTAGTGACTGTAACTGCGTAATGTTTATCCATGTCGTTGTTTGAGTTTTCTTGTAATCTTGTTGCTATATGACAGCTTAGTTTTCTAGTGGGAACTAGGGTTGCTGCTATTATCCTATTACCATACAATGCTATTTAGAAGTGAAATTTGTTGTGAAAACTATGTGTGCAGAAAATTGAACAATGAATTTTATTGCCCTATTAATTTTTTCTGCATACTTAAATGATAATACTATGCGTAGGCGTATATATATGATCTCTATATTTTGGTCAATAAATATGCTGATTAGCATATTATCTTATCAATTGCAGTAGCAGATCCAGAACTCTAATTTCATCTGCCCATACCATGTTAATCATTAAATTGCAGCTTAAATTTCTTTGAAATGAAAATCCAGCTTGAATACAAATGTCCACAGGATATAGAAATGTCCCTGCAATACTAACCTGTATATGATCTTCAGGTGTTTTTTTTTCATCACAACTGCTTTGGGAGATAGGTGCATCCACATCCAGGAAATCCTGCTTTGGGTTGTAGATCGAAAATTCTGTTAAGTACTACTATTGCCGTTTGGCACTACAGATGCTGAGATGCGTTTGTTATTTGTGGTCACGGATGAAAGCGCTGGAGCGAAGTCTCATGTGGAACTCCCCCTTATTCGTCAGTTATTCTGTGAACTCATGGCAGAACTCCATGCTGATTTTGTAACATGAACTCAATGGTCGGGGACAAAATAAGCACTGCGATTGACAAAGAGCTACGTATGTGTGACTTTGCCTGTTTGTCTGAACTTGCGGCCTGTTTATCTTTGTGAAATCACTTCTGAATGTACTATTCTCACTTCTGAATGAATTTATAAATCTTTAACACATTCTCAAAGAGCTGAATATATTATCTTTGTACTTCAGACATTAGATTATGCACGCGTGTATTCGCAAAAAAAAAAAAAAACATTTGTACTTCAAATATTCGTGCGCTGAGAAAGGGTTCCCCACTTTTCCTGACCGTCCGATCGGTCCGCTGCCGTCATCGCCCATTCGCCCACACGAGCGGGCCGGCCGGGAGCCCAGCCAGAACCCAGAGTTTACTTCGCGGCCTGAGCCCTCGGGACCGGAGGTCTCGCTAGTCGCTACCGGCAAGGCGGCAACCGGCTGGCGGCCGCTTCCTCCGTTCATCTCCGGCGACTGGCTCGAGTCCTCTTCCCGGAGGAATCATGATCGTCTGCGTCGCCGTCGTCGGCCACCAGGTCAGGACCCTCACCGCCCCACTCGACCCTCCCTTCCGATCGTGCAGATCTGGCCTGATGCGATCTCGTCGTGGGCGCTGCTGAAATTATTGACTAAGAAATTCATGTCGATGCTGCAGAACAATCCTCTGTACCTGCAGAGCTTCACGGAGGCGGACGACGCCCTCAAGCTCCACCACATCGTCCACTGCTCCCTCGACGTCATCGACGAGCGAGGTAGCTAAGCGTCTCTCACCCGCGTGCGCCCCCCGCCGAGGCATCGTGATCCAGATCTAGATTGCCTTCTTTTTAGCGGGTTGTGAATAGCTAGGAGTTCTAGTTAGTTTCTATCTGTTAAAATTGTGCATGTGTTTGTGTAGTGATTTGTGGACGAGATCATGTTTGTTAAATTGTGTGCTTGTTTCTCTGGAGTTAATTCAAAAACTGAAATTAGAAGTTGCTTCACCAGTTTCAAGTCAGAAGAATCTTGTTTTCCTCCAACCAAACAAGGCCCTTAGTCGGGCAAATTCAAATCATGTGGCATATGTGGAAAAAAAGCATGCACTTACCATTTTGCAGACCTGCTTTGGGAGGACTTGGACATGCATAGAAGCTTAGTGGTTCTAGATGATTATAATGGACAAATGCAATAGTTGATTCCATCTTATCAGAGTAGTTTTCACTAAGTGATTCCTTGGCGCGTAGAAATGTCAATCTCTTTTTTCTCAGTGCTCTTCGGCAATCGTTTTTGGTTCAAGACACATTCTGTTGTTTTCTTATTTGCCTCGACATTTGTTGTGTTGACAGTGAACAATCCTAAAAGGAGTGCACCTACATTGAATGAGACATTTTTGGGTCTTCTTTACCCAACTGAGAACTACAAAGTGTAAGTTTCTTCCATGTTTTAGTTATTTGCTTAATTTGCCTGATGGCATTTGCCTCAATTAGTCACTGAAGCTTCAAAAATTTAGAATCTGTTTACCTAACAACCAATTGTTTTAGCTCCTCCTAACAACCAGATTTTGTCCATGCACTTACACTGTCTTATAGCTATATTTACACCGTCTTTACACTATATTTACAATAAGTTTTCAGTGTAATTTATTAAACGGAGTTATGTAATTTATACATAACATAAACATATGCCAAATTTCAACAAAAAATACAAATTATTTCTATGAATTCCAGAATTCAGACATCAGGGAAATATACTTCAAATCATTCACAAATTTCAAAAGAAAAATACAAATTATTCACAAAGTTCAAAAGAAAAATACAAATTATTCACAAACTCTAGTGGGACCCACACTCCCTAACCTTATCCTTCCCTTCCGTGAGCCGGATAGGACCGACACCCTGACGGGTCCGGAGGAGCGCCGGGGACACCGCTCGGCTGGGAATGCCCGCCGCCGCCGCCGCCGCCGGGATGTCCACGGTGGCGGCAGCCTGGGCCTACCGGTGATGTCCGTGCTTGCCCGCGCCGGGGTGGCGGTTGTGACGGGGCATGTCAGGGACGTTCGCGCCGGGGCGGCAGCGGCGGCCTGGTGGCGACGGGGACACCCGCCGAGGACTTCCGTGCCCGCGCCAGAGCAGCTGCGGCGAGCGGCAAAGGGAGCGGAGAGCAAAGGAGCAGAGAGAGAAAAAAACGGTTGTTGAAGAAGAAAACAACCGAATGTTCTATAGCAATTGGCCAATTGTCGAAATCTATTGTTTCTATTTTCAGGATTTTTTGTACTTAAATTGTTCACAAAGGAGTTAAAACAATCACTATCAACTAAATATTTATATGCATTCCCTTGTCGCCAACTAAATATTTCTGCCGATAGCACAGCCATTCTTGATCTGGCTGCCAATTGCTAGGAAATTGATTAATTATTATGATATACTGTGTGCAGGTATGGCTATTTGACAAACACAAAGGTCAAATTTATCATGGTCACGACTGATCTTGATGTCAAAGATGCAGATGCCCGAAATGTAAGCTCCTCAGTGGTTTAACTGTACCATTTTTTAATGAAACATTTTAATATATGTATTGAACATGTATACAACATATATTATACTAGAAGCTTACCCCGGACGTTGCTGCGGGAATTGCGGATAAATTAAAATGAAATCAAACTAAATTACTTATATGAAAGAATAAACATAAATTAATGGTAGTGAATAGTGTGGCATACTAAAGACAACTAGACAACGATTAAATGCATGTGATAGTGGATTGCTGAGGTGGACTCCTTGCATGTCGAGATAGAATGGCTAGTGAGGTTTAGGATTATAAGATATATAGAATATAGATATTATAGATATAGATATGTAGGTAGATATAGATTTCATTGGGTAGGACAGATATTTTGCATTAATCACAGCTGTTCAGTTTCTCAGTCTAGCAATGTAAACTGTTCCCTGAGAAGTTCTAGACGAACTGTTTCTTTTCTTTCTGAGGATGATGAGGATGATTGAAATAAAATTGTGTAACCATTTTTATGTTACATGAGGTTTGATGCTCATGATTGATCTTGTATGTGTGGAAAAGAATACCAGTTCATGTTCATTTCTGTTTTCTCAGTTTTTCAGGAAGTTCCATGCTGCATATGTTGATGCCGTCTCAAACCCGTTCCATGTCCCGGGGAAGAAGATCGCTTCAAGAAGCTTTGGTGCAAGAGTAAGCACCATTGTGAAATCCTTCGGTTCAGGGACAACTAGTTGAACGAATGCGACTTTTGTCAGACTTCCTGTAATCAAACATATGTGTTCTCCCTGCTTGACAAGATTACTCCCCACCGTGTACTGCTTGTATGGTGAACGAGATGCTAGTTTCGTACTGATTGCTAAACAAAGAATGATAGTGGTTCATTCACTCAAAGATTGTGCCTTTTCTTGTTCAGTGCACCTGACCTAACCCATCAAATGTCGTTTCTTGCATGGTATGCCTCTTGGAGTCACAACCTGTCTACCAGTCTTAGCTACAGAGGTAAAGCCCTATTCGCATCTCGTTCTCATAGTTATTCACTTATTCTAGATAGTGATGTGGAATTTAGATTCTATATTTCTAGATTAAAAAAAAGGTGTTTAGATTCGGAATTATTCTTTGCATAGTGAAAATTTTAAAATAACAGGGTTTGAGTAGATAGTTGGATTATAAAATGAGATCTATAGAATACAAATGTGTCGATCATATTTTAAAATTTTCTTATCTTACTCTCATTTTTCTCAAGATATCCAAACAGGGCCTCAAAAGCTCTTTCCGGAGCAAGGTCTGCTAGTCTGCTACGAGTGAGTTTCAGTGCAAGTTCCTCTGTATTCCTCTGCATACGCGTGTACAGAGTACAGTTCGATATTTGATATGGAGGCTTTTCATCAGGCAGTAGATAGAGCCAACAAGAATTTCCATGCACGTAGAAAGTCCTATAATCTAGAACCAACAGTCAACAGACACTCACACTCACACCTACTCTTTCAAAACATGTAACTATAGATTTCGTGTCCAGAAAAATACTTCATATTTAACCACGTTTCTAATGAATAGTATTAATATTTATTAATCCAAATAAATTTACTATAAAAATATATTTCGTAATTAATGTAATGATATTTATTTGATATCATAAATATTAATATATTTTTATCTATAATTATTTAAATTTAAGATATTAAAATGAGGCATTGTGCTAGAATTACATGTTTTGTTGGACGGATGAAGTATATATAAATGCACGTACACACATCTTAACCCTATGGTCATCTCTGAAAGATTAACAAAGTCATCATAGATGCCTCACACTATTTATGAACTTTGTTAACTACTAGTTGTTAATAAAAAAAAGCATGTTACTTGACTCTTTCTAACCATAATGTTATCTACGGGTGTGTTTGAGACTGCTCTATAAATTCTACTCCACAAACTTCACAGTGAAGTAGCTTCACAAAAACTTAAAGTTTGTAGTCTCTTTATGTGCTCTCACGACTTCACATATTTCGTCGAGCATAGAGCGTGAAGCTGAACCTATAGCTAAAAAAACATGAAGTGAAGCTGAAAAATTGGAGCAGAGCAGTCAGTCCTAAACACCTCTTAATATATGCACTAACGAGTTTAGGAGAGCTTTGTTCTAAGTTACTGTCAAGGGCGTCGGTCCCTAGGGTAGCTGGCCCTCGACTACGTAGCTCGTAGCCTCGGTCCGTTGTCTTCTCTGGCGAGGTCACCCTAGCCGCAGGCTTGAGAGTCGAGAGGGAGGAAGAGATTGGTTTGGTAATATATTGCTTGATTCCCAACGTTTGGTTACATCCATCTATATATGGCCCGTGGCCACCCACAACTCGAGTCTTAAAGCTCCTAAAATCAAGGACTGCTAAAAGGAAAGCAACAAACTAAAATATCTGGAAACAAACTCTCTCTGCCCGGTCGTTTAGCCACTGACGTCGGCCCGATCCTGATGGGCCGCCTCCTGGCTCGCCTGGGCCGCGCGTTCTGCAGCCCTGCGTACGTTGCGGGCACGACGACGTCGCGTATACGTCTTTCCCCACATGACATCTCCCTCCCCGCCGAGACTCAGCTCGTCCTCGAGCTGGAAGTGCGGGTGCTTGGCGACGAACGCTTCGACGTCCTCCCAAGTTGACGAAGCTGCAGACTGCCCTTTCCACTGAATCAGCACCTGTCGAACGCCGCGGGCGACGCGAGAGCGCACCGCGCGTTCTGGCTCCAGAGCGACCGCGCCATAGTGCAGCGGGGGCAGGGGTGGGGCGGCCTCCGGTGGGGCCCCCTGATATTTCTTGAGCTCCCCACGTGAAACACGTCATGAAGTCGAGCACTGGGAGGCAGCGCGAGGCGCACAGCCACGTCATTGAGCAGCTCGACCACCCGATAGGGCCCGTAGTACCGAGGCTTGAGCTTCCCTGATGACGCCTGAGGCAGGGACGCCGGGGCACGGTGTCGAAGTCGAAGGAGGGCCCAGTCGCCCACCTGGTACGTCACCGGACGGTGCCCGGCGTCATAGTGACGCTTGTGTACCGCCTGCGCCTGCTCCAGCCGGTACCGAATGTCGGCGAGGAACTCCGCCCGTTCCTCCATGCTGCGAGCCACCGCAGGCACCTTGGACTCTCCCGGCTCGTAAGACCGGATGGTCGGCGGGTCCCGGCTGTAGACGACGCGGAACGGCGTGTCGCGCAGAGACGACTGATAGGCGGTGTTGAAGACAAACTCCGCCCATGGCAACCAGCGCAGCCACTGTCTTGGGCGATCACCTGTAAGGCAACGAAGATACATGATGATGACCATGTTCGCCGACTCGGACTGGCCGTCCGATTGGGGGTGAAATGTCGTGGACATGTGAAGCTTGGTGCCCAGCAAGCGCATGAGCTCGCGCCAGAATGTCGAAGTAAAAACCGGGTCGCGGTCCGACACGATCGACTGAGGTATCCCGTGGAGCCGGACGATGTCGGTGAAGAAAGCTTGGGCGACGGACTCGGCAGAGTATGGATGTGCTAGGGGAATAAAATGGCAATACTTGCTGAAACGATCCACCACCGTGAGGATGACGGACTTGCCACGGACGCGGGGGAGCGCCTCGACGAAATCCATCGCGATATCGGACCAGATCGCCAGCGGCACAGGCAGAGGCAGCAGCAGCCCAGCCGGAAGCATGTGCTCTGATTTGTTTCGCTGGCACACGACACACACCTTCACCAACTCCTGCACCAATTTTTTCATGTCAGGAAAGTGGAAATCCCTACGCAGCCTGTGCAAGGTGCGCTGAACACCCTCGTGTCCTTCCTCGTGAACTGCCTGCAAGATTTCTTGGACGAGGGGAGAGGTCGGCGGAATGTAGAGCCGCCCCTGGTACTGGACCATGCCATCCACCACGGACCACGGCGCACCGCGAGTCCCTGTGTTGATCTCGGCGCGGAGCGCCACCAGTCCGGGATCGTCATCCTGGGTGCAGCGAAGACGTGCCACGAAGTCGAACCGGGGCGCTGACAAGGAGAGGACGGCTCCGTCGTCGGCGTCACGGCGGGACAAGGCATCTGCCATGGCGTTGGCCGCCCCCGGCTTGTACTCCACCGCAAAGTCGAAGCCGAGGAGTTTCCCCACCCAATGGTGTTGGGGAATTGTCGCGAGGCGTTGATCCAGCAGGTACTTCCAGCTATAGTGATCGGTCTTCACAAGGAAACGACGCCCCACAAATACGAGCGCCAATGACGCACGGCGTGGACAAGCCCTATGAGCTCCCGCTCGTAAGCAGCGAGTGAGCAATGACGAGGTGCGGTCGGCCGGCTGAAAAAGGCGATTGGGTGGCCCTCCTGTACGAGCACGGCGCCGAACCCATGGGAGGACGCGTCGCACTCAACGGTGAAAGGCTTGGTGAAATCCGGCATGGCGAGGATGGGTGCTGACGTGACAGCCGCCTTGAGCGCGGCGAACGCAGATGTCGCGGCGTCGTTCCAGGAGAAGCCATCTTTCTTGAGGAGCGCCGTTAACGGTGCGGCGACGGTACCGTAGTTGTGCACAAACTTGCGGTAGTAGCCCGCCAAGCCGAGGAATCCGCGAACCGCCCGAGCCGACGAGGCACCGGCCAGTCAATGATGGCCTGCACCTTGGCTGGGTCTATGGCAACGCCGGACGCAGAGGTGACATGCCCAAGGTAGGCGACCGAGGCCTCTCCAAAGGCACACTTGCTGCGCTTGACGAAGAGCTGGTGGCGGTGAAGCTCCGAGAGGACGATGCGGAGATGGCGGAGGTGGTCGGTCCACGAGCTGCTATATATAAGAATGTCATCAAAAAATACGAAGACGAACCGCCGCAGGAAGGGCTGGAGCACGTCGTTCATGAGGGACTGGAAGGTTGCCGGCGCGTTGCACAAGCCAAAAGGCATGACCAGGAACTCGTAGAGGCCGTCATGCGTTCGAAACGCCGTCTTGTGGACATCGGCGGGCTTCATGCGGACTTGGTGGTACCCCGACCGCAGGTCGAGCTTGGTGAAGAACCGAGCGCCATGGAGCTTGTCGAGCAGCTCGTCGACGACGGGGATCGGAAACGCGTCCTTGACGGTGAGCGCGTTCAGCGCCCTGTAGTCGACGCAGAAACTCCACGAGCCATCCGCTTTCTTGATGAGGAGGACCGGCGAGGAGAAAGCGGAGTCGCTTCGACGAACTATCCCTTGCTCGATCATGGCGGCGCACTGGCGTTCCAGCTCATCTTTGTGCGCCGCCGGGTACCGGTAGGGCCGGACCGCGACAGGGGATGCGCCCGGCTTGAGGACGATGCTTTGGTCGCGGTTGCGCTGAGGAGGAAGGCCGCTCGGTTCGGCAAACACGTCAGCGTACCCGGCGAGCAGCTCATCGAGGAGCGGCGCGGGAGACGTCACGGCGCAAGTCTCCTGGGTGGTCGTCGACGCCACCCCAGTCCAGCGCACCGTGCGACCCTGGCGCTGGAACGAGACCGTGCCGGCCACGAAATCCCACACGAGGCTGCCGAGCGTGGTCATCCACTGGGTCCCCAGCACCAGGTCGTATCTTGCAAGAGGCATGGCAAAAAGATCGACGGCGAAATCGATGTCGTTGATGACGAGCGGGGCGCGCCTGATGACGCCTGGGCACGACACCTTTTCGCCGTTAGCCACCGTTGCCGTGAGTCGCGGACGAGGCTGGATGGGCAGCCCGGAACGCCGCGCCGCCTCTTCGGCGATGAAGTTGTGGGTCGATCCGGTGTCGAGGAGGGCGATGAGGGGTGTCGTGCCCACCACGACGCGGATCTGCATGGTCTTGCCCATGGCCACACCGGCCACCGCATGGAGGGAGAAGACAGGCGCCTCCGCCGCCCCGGGATGGACCGCTGCGGTAGCGCCGTCGTCCGCGGCGTCGTCGATCTCCACGCCGTCGAGGAAGAAAATGCGTTTTGCAGAACCTGTTGTGGCCACGGGTGTACCTTTCATTGCAATTGAAGCACAGGTTTTGATGGCGCTGCTCCGCCATCTCGTCCGGGGTGAGGCGCCGCTGGTTTCCCTCGCCGCGGCCCTGCTGAGAGGCCAACGGGAGAGCAGGGAGCGCCAGTAGAGGCGGGGGAGCCGGGAGCGCGGGCCGGGGTACTGGTGCGGTAGGGAGGCCACGCGGTGGCGCCCTAGGAGGATGCTGGACCAGCCGCTCGGCCTCCATCAGTTCCACCTGGCGGGCCAGGCTCATGGCCGCCGCGAGCGTTTCCGGGTTGTGGATGCGGACGACGTGGCTGAGAGGCGGCAGGAGTCCGCCGGTAAAGAGCTGGACGCGCTGCGCCTCGTCAAGACGGCCCGCGCGAGGCAGGAGGGCCTGGAAGCGGTTGGAGTACTCCTCCACGGAACCTGTACGCCGGCACTCGGCGAGCTCGAATAGCGGAGCCGAACGGAGCGGAGGCCCAATGTTATGGTGATGAGTATTTTAGGATAACTAGGCCTTATGCTTTGCCAAGAGCTTGAGAGATTGAGGGAGACTAGAATTGTTTCTTCATAATTCATTGCTTAATTCTAAATGACAGGCGTGCCTCTCTTTATATAGAGAAGGAACCAACCCTAAACCTAACTCTAACTTGGCGGCTAAGCTACTGCCTATTGGGCCGGTGACAGCCTGCTGGCTGCCCATGACATCTCCCCCGCCCTTGGGGAGACCCAGCTCATCCTCGAGCTGGATAGATTCCGCGGACCTATTCGACGCGACCTAGGATTAAACCTTTTACATCTCGGTTTACCTCTGTTATTTAAAACTAACATATGAAATAAATTTTGACTACAACTATGACCTCCTGGATCCCATGGGAAGAGCGCCTCCGTTGGCTGCATTGGGGTTGAAGGGTGGGGCGTGAGCCAGCCCGCTCTTTCTATGGATTCGTCTAGCACCACCGCAGGTCCCAAAATGAGTGAGACAGCCATAGCCCTTGATGCCTGATGCTGGACGGTGCTGCACGGTCGCTGCACTGGAAGAGCCCATGCTTGGACCTCCCCTGCAATGGGAGCAGCTGGACGTACGAGTGAGGCCGAGTGGAGGAACACGCACGACAGTGATGAGCTGAGGAGCATGCGCATCTTCGGCATCACACGTCGGACAAGGAAACCTCGCCCTGTAGCTTGTAGTCGCACTGCTGCTTGCTCCTCCGATGCTTTTGTTGCATGAAGAGCCTGCGCTCGACGGCGTGCCAGGAGTCCTCGTGCTACTGCTTGGAGGCGTACAACCGCCCGGCGTTCACGGTCCTCCTTGTCCTTCGCCTGGAGACGCTCCCTGATGTGATCCAGCTGTGTGGACACATCAACAAGGATGCGTAGGGTGTTGTCTACACCAAGAGATACCTGATGGAGCAGGTCGGGACACGGAGTCGGTTTGAAGCGCAAGTGCAGGAGCTCGGTGAAGCGACGCCACGTCGGGGTGCCTTCAGCTTCCTGGAGTTGGAGGAACCAAACCCGGGCATCATCTTTGAAATTGCGGGAAGCCAGCCATACTTTTTCTTCCGCCATGATGCGCTCTCGGCAGAAGTAGAACTCGCATTTATTGACGAAGGCCACCAGATCAGAGGTCCCATCAAACTGAGGAAAATCCATCGAGGGGTGGTGGCTGAATGCGGCGGCGACGACTCGATGGAGAATAGGGCGGCGTTGGCGTACAGTTGCGGAGCCTCAGGGGTCCGCTGCCCCAGAGGAGTCGCGCGGACGACGTGGAGAAGACCCGTCGGCGGCGCGAAGAATACCCACGCGTGGGGGTCGTGCAGACGGCGCGGAGATGGCCCGCGGACGGAGCAGAGAGTACCCGCGCGGAGGCGCGAAGACGCGGACGGCGCAAAGTCGCACCGCGCGGACGGCGCGGAGGATACCCGCGCGGAGATGGATGGTGCGGAGGTATGCGACGATGGGCCGCGCCGAAGAACGATGCGGCGATGGTCCGCTCGAAGACGACGTTGCGAGGACCCGCGCAGACGACGGTGGTGGGCTGTGCGGCGGCTGATGGTGGTGGGTCGTGGCGGCGGCTGGTGGTGGTGGGGAATCGGAAGGAAGTGGATCGAGCAGCGATCTGCGGAGGCGGAGAGGGCGGGGTGGTGGTGGAGATGCGGCGGCTGGCGGTGGTAGGCGATCTGGATCGATGTTTTTTTTATGATGGAGAGAATTGGCAGCGGCTGTGGAAGAATCGACTGACTCTAGATACCAGATGTTATGGTGATGAGTATTTTGGGATAACTAGGTCTTATGCTTTGCCAAGAGCTTGAGAGAATGAGGGAGACTAGAATTGTTTCTTCATAATTCATTGCTTTTTTTCTAAATGACAGGCGTGCCTCTCTTTATATAGAGAAGGAACCAATCCTAAACTTAACTCTAACTTGGCGGCTAAGCTACTGCCTATTGGCCCTATTGGGCCGGTGATGGCCTGCTGGCTGCCCATGACACCCAAACCGCAGGTTCAGGAGATCCTTGAAGCGCCCCCACTGCGGCGCGCCCTCATCCTCTTGGAGCTGGATGTACTAGAGTTGCGCGACGTCTTCCAAATTGTACGAGGCCATCCGCACGCGCTCCTCCGCCATGGTGCGCTGTTGACGAAAATAAGATTTGCACTTGTTGATGAAGAGCAGCGGATCGGTCTTGCCGTCATAGCGGGGAAAATCCAATTTTTGGAATTTTGGGGGGCGATCGATATCACGGTGCCCCTCCGTGCGGCCGCCGGTGCCACTGTCCGACGACGAAGCGGACTTCTCCTTCATGGCTGCCATGTCGGCCTTCATGGTTTTCAATTCCGTGGTGATGGATTTCAACATCTCCATCACGTCGGCGATGGAGGGCTCGCCCTTGGGTGCTGGCTGCGACGCGAAGGGGGAGGTTGACCGCGGCGACGGTGGAGGGCTCGGGTGGTGGGCGGCTGCTGTGGAAGAACAGGAGGAGCGGGTGGGGGAGGATCGACGTGACCGTGATACCAGGTTGTCAAGGGCGTCAGTCCCTAGGGTAGCCGGCCCTCGACTACGTAGCTCGTAGCATCGATCTGTTGTCTTCTCCGGCGAGGTCACCCTAGCCGCAGGCTTGAGAGTCGAGAGGGAGGAAGAGATTGGTTTGGTAATATATTGCTTAATTCCCAACGTTTGGTTACATCCATCTATATATGGCCCGTGGCCACCCACAACTCGAGCCTTAAAGCTCCTAAAATCAAGGACTGCTAAAAGGAAAGCAATAAACTAAAATATCTGGAAACAAACTCTCTCTGCCCGGTCGTTTAGCCACTGACGCCGGCCCGATCCTGATGGGCCGCCTCCTGGCTCGCCTGGGCCGCGTGTTCTGCAGCCCTACGTACGTCGCGGGCACGACGACGTCGCGTGTACGTCTTTCCCCACATGATTACTATGTATCAGACATATGTTGAAACTAAGATGGGAAACATTGCATAACCATAATCAACTGTCCTTAGAACATCGTAGCCCAACACCATAAAACCTTTTTTTTTTCTATGCTTCCTTAGTTGTATGATGCTCACAATAATACTAATTGCCTAGCCGTGAATGGTAATGGCTCCTATATACATTTGAAATTACATATTTCAAGTCCTAGATTAACCATATACCTAACTTAATTTGTGGAACTCATTCAGAGTTCTGAAATAAAAACAAAAACATAGAATATAATTGTGCAATGGAACAAAATTAATATGCTCAATCACATGATGAGAAGACGATAGGCTATAATGATCATTGTAGCTGCATTAAACTATAATGATCATCTTGTTCTTCTTCACTAGGTGTACGCACAATGGAACGAGCTTGTTTAGCCTCTCATGAGTTATTATCTTTTGGTCTCTATTTACATTTATTTATAATTAATTAGGCACGCATTTAAAACTAAGATCCTTATCAAGGTAGGAGTATATTACAACTACAAATAGTTACTTTCTCTGAACTTTGTATAGACCTAGCATATCATTGTCACAGTAAGACTCATTATCTCTTCTGATCTTAGGTAGCTATTTAGCATATTTACAAAAATACTACATATCTACAGTGCATAACATATGCACTCCGACAGCGATAACATGTGTGAGCCTAAGTGCTTTTACATACGAAGCTTCATATTGAAATTAGTTTTGCCAACCCGTTATATATTCTTCAAAGCTTAGAAACATATAACTAAATCGATTGTATTAATCCTATGATGACAAAAGATGATAGGATAGGATCAAAATACAACATTTCATCACAACAAGTACATGAAAATATATTGGATATCTTGTCCATCTTCACTAGTTCTGTGTGAATGAAGCATCTAAACTCTCTAGAATTGTTCATCAACTATACTTCAGTATAGTGACTAATCAACACACCATCCTCTCCTCCCAATTATGGTGAATGAAAAAACATGAGAATCAAAGTAAATTGGTTGACTAATAAACTAAATACAAATCAAAATTGAACCCATATGAATATATAGACAAAACCATCAAAGGTGCGAATACTAGCTGTGATGGTTAGGTTCTATTTCAATCACCAAAAATGATGTTCTTGTTTGCTAGAACTCCGACTAGTGAAGTACAATTCCCAGCATGAGTCATGGAAAACAAAGCCACAATGTTAATCTAATCCACTGCCCTACCCCTCCCTTGACTAATGAACACTTCCACATGCACATTGGAATAGGTAAAAAATGATATGCATGTGCATCGCTTCGACACAAACACATCACAAACTTGGTCTTATCATCCATGGAGCAAGTAATTAGTTAGTAATACCCGCATATATCATTACTCGCATCCCATAGAGGTATGAAACATAAAAAAGACTCTGATCCCTAATTTAGAGCATTAGAACTAAGACAGATCAGGGCCAACAAGACCAAGAAAACTACTATGACCTATATATTAATATAATCAAAAAGCAATTACCGAAATAAAGAAAGCAATTCCATTGGTCTATTGCAAAGGGAAAGTTTCTACACCTTACCAAGATCCAAAGTATGACTCTCCAAGTGAAAGAGGACCGCAACAACAAGCACAAATTGGGCAAACACCAATCTACCCCCTAGGGATAAGGGGTAATTACAAGCAAGCACCTCTCCTCTCTCCTCCCCACTTTACCTTATTTATTCCTTCTTGTTCTTGAGGTTGCACCCCATGAATCGATCAGTTGTGCAGTAGATCTCGGTGATCGAGCGGAAGCGCTTTGGCTTCCTCTGGCTTACTAACACCTCTTGCTTATCCTCTTCCTCACCTCCATCAGCACTGGCTCCGGGGTTGCGGGGCAAAATCAGCTCATGCACAAGGGGTTGGGCGTTCACCGAACGCGGGGATGAGGATCCCAAGGCAACAGAAACCTCAGAGGCATCATACTCACCTGTGGATGTGTTGCTCTTGCTCAGTCCCGCGAGGACCTCCGCCATTGCGAGCTCATACGCCGAGAAGTCCTTGAGCGCTGGAGGCTGGAGCGGGGCGGCTATTCCCTGGGACATCGTGTCGTTTGCCGGTTGCTGCTCCTGTTGTTGTATGGTTTTCATGAATGATTTGTTTGGGTTAAAGGGATGGCATGGATGTGTGTTGGCTATTTGTGCCTGCATCATCGGCCAACCTCACTTTTGTGTTTTGGCTCTAACCTCCCAATTAATTTCCCTTTTCTTTTCCGCCTGCTACCTTTTTAGCCCTCAGATATCATTTTTTCAGAGTAAGGTGATGTGATGTGGCTCGTGCATTTTCTTTTATTTAATAGTTTAGCTCCGCTAGATCCAGACCGGTCCGGTCCGAGTCCAACCACATAACATAGCTAATGTGTCGAGGCAATAACTTACTGGTTTGAAACTTTTACTCGTGCTCGCTAGTAGATTTTTTTTATCTTTTACCACCTGATTCTAAATAAAGCTTTGATTACAAAGCTAATACACAATTACTAGACTTTTATTTTTGGCTAGAGAAAGGCCGCAGTGTGACCCTATCTCAGAGCCAACACATACTATAATAACCAATAACAAGACTAAAACAAATCATTGGCTGAAAAAAACTAGCTCAATTATGGTGTAAAACCTTGATAAGTGTTGCTACAAATAAGGCGATTTGGCCAAGTGGGCTTTAGGTGCGCATGCAAGTTTTACTACATATACAAACTAATAAAATTGTTCATGTGGCAATGCTACTATATTTATGATATCCAATGACGTACTCGATCTTGAGGCTTTTGTTTGTAATGAAGATCTCTTATATGCTAAAGCAATGCTCAAGTGGCAATGCTCTTATATGCTAATGTCTGTAGATCATCTTTGGACTCAAAGTATTCTTGTGTTTTTAAGCAAATTTTCCATGGTTTTGTAATATACTTTTGTTGGAAAGGTATAAGAGCTTACTTAGATGTGCATGTATTTAGCTCAATTCACGTGCGTTGAACTGGATTGGAATATATTTAAACTAAGTTACACTCTAATCCACTTCAATACATGTGGTTTGAGGTAGATACATGTACAAATACACACAAATCCATGTGGGTTAGAGTGGATTGGAGTGTAACTTGAACTAAATTACACCTCAATCTCTCCTAAACCATGTGGATTAGGGCGTACAAAGTATTTATGTGGAGCCAAACAAGACCTAAGGTGGTTAGACAACCATGTCACACACTCACGCCAAATTATGTGATTATATGCTTGCAAGAATTGCCTAACCTTTAGTTATTTCTTCATTTGCTTCCAGTCCCTTCTAACTATCATTCAAAAGATTGGGAAGTTAGTTTATTCTGTTGATCGTTAACCATGGAGTAATCATTCGATTTGGCTACGACAATATACGCGTGCGTGCTAGATTATCTGATCTGGAAATCTAATTTTTCTTCACAATCACACGACGATGACAAACAACCTTCAAATTAAAAGCTGCAACCGCTAGCTGTCCGACACATGAACTTCATCAATTCCTCTGACTTTTCGGTTCCGAGTTCCGAGTTTCCTCGTCCTCCCGTGTCGCTGTCATTTCTTGAGAAGATCGAAATGGGTTATGTCACCCTTCCGTTTTATGGAGTACGTGTGTCTTGTTGTCATGAATAGAGATTAGCTTGCCGAACTGAACATCATCCTCATCATAGCCATAGCCACCAATTTTTCCCAACACCATCCATATACACGTCACGATTCACGAAGGACTGCTGCTGCTGGGTTCCATATATCTGAAAACGTATCTCCGCGTGAACGACTTTCGGTGCGAACTGCCATTTGCAGACGTCGTCTATACCTAAAATGCTCGGCAACTAGGAGATGTATTAGGCGCAGGAGCAGATCACCCCAACCCGGCCCATCCCGCCCATCGTATAACAAGAGCTACTAGTCCGTAGTAACTGACGACACCCGTTCCGTTATTACTTTACAGAAAACCAAACATGCGTTTCAGTGGCACACAGTTTTCCACATAAATAAACATAGAAAAAAAATACGAAGCAACTTATTATGTGCCTGCTAGGAGTGACTTCAATTTTCCACTTTGAAATCAGCCATACTGAAAATTTGTCGGCGGAGTTTAATAAGTTCCTTTGCAAACATGCATGCATGCAAATACCACACTGAATAAAGATCATGAAGGGGTGAAGCCATACACAAAGCACACGGTATATACTTTGAGGCTTTACTTATTGAGCGGATCCTGAAATTATTGAATTAGACTGAACAAAATTGTGCAATGGATTATGGGCCATTCATTATTATGTGGTTGTGCGCCTGCGCCACACCGCGCTCACGCGCACAGTAGAAAATGAGTGAACGGTACCGGTCTTATTATTGCCTCAGAGAACTACCAGCGTTATTACCATGTTCTAGTGGATTGGTGAAAGATAACACCATATCGATGCCTTCGACAGTGACAACAGTAAGCATCTTCCCTTTCTTTGTTTTAGAGAAAAAAAAAGGGGGAACAATACTGCGCGACTGTAAACACACAATAAGCTGCGCAATTAGCGTGCACGACCAAAAAGTTGATTTGAACTGGAAATGTTATTTTCAGGAGCATGCGTACTAGTACTTTGGTGTTTCTCTTCTATTATCACGCTGACGATAATGGGGTACTGCGTACTAGTACTTTGTTATTTCCCAGACGTGCATTAGAATTATCATTATCGCACAAGCCTGGAGCCCTGGACAGCAGCTCGTGTGCATAAGAAAATACCGCAACTAACGTAGTGCCTGGATACGATACGACTTGATCAAGTAGTATTATCTCCGCTAGCCATCGTTGCCCATTCAAAGCAGACGCCAGACGGTTTCTGCAAATTTCATGATCTCTGATATCTACGTTCTTCGGACACGGGACAGCTCCGCTTCCAAAGTTGAAAACAGCCGCCGCTTGCCGCTTTGAAACGTTCCACCGCCACCCACACCACACCTCCATATGAACCATTGATGCTTAGCCTCTGCTCGTACTACTTCGTATCGTATTTCAATTCAAATTAAGCTTGTGTACGCCGTCTGTCTACTCGTATATGAGCTCGCGCTCGCAGCTGCAACGATCCTGGAATGTCGTGGCGTGGACGGCGGCGACGGCGAATAGTTCAAATTTCTAAACGGCGCCACGTACGGATCCCGAGGAACACTTCGGCAATGGGGAATCGGGATAGGAACAGGGGATTAAAAATTCAAATTGAGAGGCCGGCGAGACACAAGAGACCACAATGGTTGTATAGGGATAGGGGGGTAGTACCAGCGCGCACTTGAGGCCAGGAGACTTCATTTCGTGATCTGGAAATAAATATCTTGCTGGCGCAGTTCGGATCCAAAATTCGAATTCAAAACGTACGTAGCAGCAGCACGAACAACTTTCTGTACAAGCTAGCTTCACCACTTTCTTGTCTTGTTGTGGCCTTTCTTCTTCTTCGATCGACTTTGAAAAGCTAAACGACTGACATTGCAAAACAGACCCTGCTAATCTTCGATAATTACACAAAAGCCCTTCCCTCCCATCTCCGTCCTACCCTCGTCATCCTCCTCCGTCTCCCTCGAAGCCTAGATTCTAGTGATCTCCGTCGTACCTGATCGTCGTCCCCGCCTCGTGACCGCGCTTCCTCTTCCTGGCGTTGCCCGCGTCCGCGCCGGCGCCGGTCACCGGCCTCGTGGCGGCGTAGACGTCCGACAGAAGGCGGTACCTCTTCCTGGCCCGCCTGTCCAGCTCCACCGTCCCGAGCCCGAGACCGGCCACCGCCTCCTCTCGCTCCTCCTCCCACGCCGCGGCGCCCGCGCACGTGTTCACGGACCGCGGCGACTCCAACTCCGACCCCTCCGCCGCCGCCTCGTCCCCTCCGCCGCTGAGCTGCACGAGGTGGTCCGCCACGGCCAGCTCCGCCTCCGTGAACAGGGCCCCGAGCGGGAGCGCGGGGCCGATCTCCCACCCGCCCGCGAGCGACGCGCAAGCCACGTCCATGGCTGCGACCTGCGGGCTGGTTGGTTGGTTTCGTGGAGAGGGCGAGCGCAGCGCAGCGGAGGAGGGAATCCGAAATTATGGGTGCTGGCTGGGCCGATCTGCAAGAACGACCGGGTCGGAGCCCGGCGGGCCGCGCGGCGCGGGCTTTATAGTGGAACGAAACCGACTCGGTCGATCGGTCTCGCCGCCGGGTGCGTGCGGTGCCGCCGAGGTCTAGACAGACGTTTGAGGTGGCCCGTCCGTCGGTGCGGCTGGCGTGCGGGCCCGGGTCCCGTGCTCGAGGTGGGGACGGACGTGGGACGCGGGGCCACCTGACCGTTGGGTGGGTGGGAGTGGACTGGCTGCCAACGGGAGGCTAACGCGTAGCGTGCGGGAGGCCTTGGTGGCGGTCTGGTACTCTGGTCGCGGGAGACGTGTGCCGCGACGTGATCTAGGCACGGGCAACGGGCCGCACGGCCAAAGGTGGTGGACGGGCGGGGCGGCCATTCGGTTCAGAAACGGTTTCAGACTTTCAGTTACTGCTCGCTTGTTTACCTCTGCCACAGCACGCTGCGCAAATTTAACTTGTGAATTCTGACGTGTATATATACAAGTAACTGATGAGGTTTCTCCATAATAAAGAAAAGGAAGGTTCAAAGAAATCTATTAAAAAAATTGGTGAAATGTGTGGTTCATGAATCACGAGCGACAACTTGCGGTGAAAGTCCAAGCATTCGTGTGTGCAGTTTATACATTTTTTCATTTTTTTTTCATGGGATGTTCACTTTATACATGACGAAACAGAATGAAATACTGAGTAGATAACAACCACGAACTCTTTGTTGTTCTCAAATGAGAGCAACTCTAACAGTTTGACAAAACCACTTGGCATTTTAGGATTTTTGCCAAAACCATAAAAAACCCTCCTCCAACAACTTGGCAAAAGTACTTGGCAATTTGGCAAACTTGGCAAAATTCTCCCTTCACTTGCCAAATATGCCAAGTCCTCCATCGCTTGACATCACGTGTATCCCAATTTGCCAACTAGTTTTGTCAACTTGTTGGAGGCTCAATTTTATGATTTTGGTAAAAAATTCTAGGATGCCAAGTTCTTTTGTTAAGCCCAAATAGCAAACTGTTGGAGAAGGCCTCTTTTTTCACTTGGTATTTGGTTTTGGGACTTCACAAAACTATAGATTTGCCAAGTGAGTTTAGCAAACTGTTGGAGTTGCTCTGAGGTAACGGCAACACACTACTAGAAAACAGGTCTTTGGACGATCGGCAACTGAGCTTTAGTCTCGGCAAAAATTTGCGTCCGGGGCTAAAGACTTTTAGTCCCGGTTGGTATTATCAACCGGGGCTAAAGGGTGACCCTTTAGCCCCGGTTGGTGGTAGCCTCGGTTACCAACCGAGGCTAAAGGTCCTTCCCGAGTGGATTAAAAAGTAAAACGTCCAGAACTACATCATGTGGGTTGCGTAGCTCAGTTGGTAAGCGTACCTAAGGCGAGAAGTGCTGAGTTCGAATCACACACAACACACATTTATTTTTCCGGCCTTTAGTCCCGGTGATGCCCTGCCCGATCTGTAGCAGTGACGACAGATGCGCGGCGGAAGATAGCGACCTAATCGGGGATGACTAACCACGGAGACATCGTACCGTGCCTCGCGAGACCGCGTGAAATGTTAAGCAGTAAACACGCAGGTGCATGCGTAGTTTCCATACATATTATTGCGGGCGGGCGGGCGTGACCACGAGAAGCCTTCTATTTCTCTGATATATATATAAGCCAAAGATATATTTTTTTCTCATCACAAAGAAAGAATAGGTAGCCAGTTAGTCACAAAGTTGACGCGCTAACTAGCTGTACGTCGTCATTGGTCTTTTGTTATTTGCTCGACGCGCCTGACTCGTGCACAAATTAAGCAAGACATGCACGGTTTTGCGGGTACGCAGGTGACAAAAACCAGTACCTAGCTACTGTAAAAAGCTTTGTCCGCATCCGCAACGGGATACTCTAATTCACGCCATCACCATTCACCGTGACGGAACAAACCTTGGGGCAACTGCGCAAGCAAGCGTGCAACGCACATGCAGGCCCGTCCTGGCGGCGTTGCTCGAATTCACGCGCATGATGCAGAGTGCATGACACGGCACGGGCACGGCCGGCGAACGGCCCTGGATTTGTCACGGCCTTGGGCCTCTTTGCACTAGCCCGTATACAAAACTGAGTTAGCTTCTGCGAGCCTGGTCTCTCAGTTGAGATCCAAAGCCCAGTTTAGAATAAAACGCCTCGGCCCTTGCGTTAGCTCATAGCCTCATCATACTTCCTGTTCTCGATTAAGCATTATCTTAAAAGAAATTATCTTAAAGGTGTATAAATGCATACACTTTTTACACAAACTATATTTAAGACCCTGTTTAGTTCTCAGTTTAGCTGAAAAGTTTTTGCACAAATATTTTTGGATGTGAAGCTCTTTCTAACCTATATTTTGCAAAAGGTACGGTGTTTAGATGTCTCAAAAGTTTTTGCAAAATGACAGGAGTAAAGAGTGTCAGGTCCATCCCCAAAACACTTTTTTTTTTGCATTTTGGGCTCTTGGCTCTCAAATACAAACTACATTTTTTTTTGCAAACTGAAGCAAGGATGTTTAAATCCATTTGCAAAAAGGTTGACTAAAATCTTATTTTTTTGCAAAATAGAGGAACTAAACAGGCCTTAATACTGTAATTTTTTAGCACTTCTGTAGCGTGACGATAAAAGAAAGAGTCTATTTCGGTTAGGGAGCATAAAAATAAGTAGCCACGGAAGGAACGACGTGTTGTGACTAGCGAGAATTTCTTAAGAACAACATTACTGCAATTAAGGTTGATATAGCCACCCGGGTTCAGGTTCTCGACCTCATATGAGTATCGTGTTTTTCTGGATTTATTCTAGAATTTAATGACGCTATTCTTACTGTGGTAGGTGACGTAGCCGTCGACAGTGAGGTGTCTGTGGTGATTTTGTCAATCTCGAGATTTGTTGATTTAACTTGGTTTTTCGGATGTGTTTATAAAGGGGAGGATGTACGTGCGTACGTTCATAGTAAGAGTAGGATAAATATGCGCTCGTGTTTGTGAACATCTGCGTCTGTGATAACTGAGGCTCGCAATTAAGGTTGCTTGCGAGATGCGAGGTCATGGACTAAACCAGCTAAAACCGTAGGGCCGATGGCATGCGTAGTTATTTTTTTACTTACATTTATTGTTTCATGCTTGCATCTAAAGATTGATGTTGAGGAACTAAACAGGACCGAGTTGATGCTGCTGTCGTTGGTCCTTTGTTGTTTTGTTTGACACACTCTGACTCATGATGCACAAAGGCTAGCCGTGGTTTTGCGGGGCAATGACAAACTGGAGAAAACCAGTAGCCAGAAGCTTTGTTTGCATCCAAATCTCGCCGTGACTGGCAAGGCAAGCCAACGAGCAGCGCACATGCGTGCCGTGCCGTCGGCCCGTCGTCGCCCGTTGCGGCCCGAAGAACTGACGCACACGACACGGCATGCGGACGCCAGCGAAACAATCCTGACGTCCTGGACCTGACGAACGTTGGGACAGGAAACGTTTCGGCTTTTGCAGCGGCGCGGCCCAGAATTCTTTCTCACGGCCCTGGCCCTCTTTTCACGGGCCCGTATACAAACTTGAGTAGGCTTCTACGAGCCTGGTCTCTTCAGTTGGGTTAGAAAAAAAAACCTGCTGCGACATGCTAATTTAGGAGCAGGAGGTAGGTGAAGAAATGTGTCCAATGCAGCAAACAGTGACTTTGACCAAGTACACGTACTTGAGCACGGCAATAATGCAGCTACATTTCAACACACTGATAAATTTTGGTGACTTGGTGAGATAGTTATTGGGAGAGAGGTGAAAAGGGCACCCCCGCCCCCCGGCATCTATTCACCTGTTCTCGATTTGTCATTCTCTAACGCTCGGTCTCTCCGAGCAGTACAGGCAAATCGACAGTAGCTCCATCTGAATATGTTTTTTTCAGCAGATATGCATTTGGAAAGAGTTCAGCAAAATCATATAGGCAGTAGCATTCAGTAATTTGAATCATCCATGGACGACAGTAGCACCCATTGAGAGCAATTTGCCATGATGTTGGATGGGCGGCGCAAGAAAACAACTGGCATCAGCATAAATAGATGAAACTGCAATGCTTGGGCTTGCTGCGGTTAAATGTGTCGTGTAATTACTGGAAGGTTATCACAAACTGAACTGTAGTCGAGTGTTTTCTCTGTATGCGCCAAGTTCAGTGAGCAGCTCTGAGTGATGGGAAACCAAGGTAGTGGTTTACTGGTTTACATGTTCCTCTTCTAACCTGATATTCATCCAGTAGACTTTGATGAAAGTGCATTTTGTGTGGTGTAAAAACCTACGGACAATCAGCACAAGGCAGGAGCAGTAAAAAGGTTTCCTGACTCTTCCTGCAGTTCCATGACAGAAGGCTTTGATGAAAGTGCAGTCCGCATTACCGCATTAGCTTGCCACATTACTTCGCAGTCTTGAAGTGCTTGAGCTAAAGTTTCTTCAAGTTCTCTGCACTGAGCTCAAGTTAGCACTGCTCTTCACGTTTTACTTGCTACATAGAAGATGCTTTACCTCCAAGTTTTGTTTCCGGCCCTGGTGAATGAACCTGACAAAGGCTGTAGTTTTACTTTTTTTTTCTTTTTTTTTTGAACTGAGCATGCATTCTCATTACTCAACAACCGACAAATCGTCGGCGACAAAGACCCTTACAGAGTCCGGGATAGAGCTCGACAACTGAGGCTCTCCCTCATTACAGAGACGACCCAAAGCGGCTAATTCATGAGCCGGTTTGTTACATTCCCTACTCTTAAAATAGCAAATAAAACTGTGAAAGTTGGAATGCGCCAGCTCTTTAATTTCGGCAATTAACATCCCTTCGACCACAGCATCATAGTCATTTGAATTCACCGCTTGGACAACCATCTGTGCATCCGTTTCCACAATGATGTGGCTGATTCCCAAGTCAATGGCTTGCTGCAGACCATGGAGGCATGCAATCAATTCAGCCTGAAATGCTCCCAGCACATGATTAATCTTCCCTCGCCCCGAAGCAATCACATCCCCCTCCGAATCTCTTATCAGAAATCCCCAGCTACCAGTAGCAGATTCGGCCAGAAAGGATCCATCACAATTTAGCTTCAGGCAGCCTGCTGGCAGCTTCACCCATCTCTCCCTTCTTCTGCACACGCTGTTCCCCGTCATCTCCTTGTCGCTGTGAGCTTTGCTATTTTCTTCAGAGAATGCAGTGATACAGCGCGCTAAAATCTCAGCACTCCGACTTCTACCTTCCTCTCTGACAATGTTTCTTTCTTGCCAAATGTACCATAGCATAATGATTATGAGTCTTCTCTGATCCCCTTTTACTTTCAAAATGATTTCCACAGCATCACGGACCAAAGTCGTATTGGCTAACTCTGCTCTGAATTTTTCCAACTGCAACAGCCCCCAAACCTTCTTTGCTAAACTGCAATTGAGAAAAAGGTGTCCACCATCTTCACCAGCTGCATTGCAAATAGGACATCTATTTTCAATTTTCATTCCCCGATGAATCAAATTGCTGCGTAGAGGGTGGCTGTTATGAGTCATTCGCCAAAAGAAGTGCTTTATTTTGTTTGGAACATCCAGTCTTCATATGGCCTTCCAAACCCAATCTGGTGCACCACTACTACTGCCTTGTGCTCCACCACAACTGCGATCTCTAAGAATTTCTTGCCGACACACTTTGTACGCACTCTTCACACTAAAATGGCCATGCTTATCAAAGTGCCACGCTATAAAATTTTCCCTTCCTTCATGTACTGGTAAGGCTAAAATTACTTCTGCATCCTCCTCCCAAAAGGTGTCCCGGACCAACTCCACATCCCAGCTCCCTGAAGTTGGGTCGATTAATTCCGAGACATACCTTAGCAAATTTGCACCTCTTGGGGTCATAGGTCTTCGTGTGTCACCTCTCGGCATCCACGGATCACGCCAAATTTGCACATTGTTACCATCCCCAATGCGCCAAATCATTCCCTTCTTCACAATATCTAAGCCTCGGAGTATACTGCGCCATGTATAGGACATATTCTGTTTTTGCTTTGCATCAAGGACCGAGGAGGTTGGATAGTATTTAGCCTTGAGCACACGTGCACACAGAGAGTCTGGCTGGGTTACCAAGCGCCAGCCTTGCTTTGCTAACATAGCAAGATTGAAAGCATGGATATCCCGGAACCCCAAACCCCCTTCCTCCTTCGGTAATAGCATTTTATCTCGGCTCAGCCAATGAATTTTATGCTTTCCCTCCTGTTGATTCCACCAAAAGCGGCACACCATCGAGCTTATTTGTTCACACAAAGTTTTTGAAATATCAAAACACCCCATTGCAAAAGTGGGAATTGCCTGAGCCACAGCTTTAATCAAGATCTCTTTGCCTGCCCATGAAAGAAATTTCTCATTCCATCCCTGCATCCTCTTCCAAATTCTATCCTTCAGATATTTAAAGGTGGCTGTTTTTGAGTGTCCTACATGCACTGGAAGGCCCAAATATTTTTCACTCATGGTTTCCTTTGTGACTTGCAGAGTATCACACACCACCTTCTTGTTCTGATCCTTCACATTTTTACTAAACAGCACCGCGGACTTTGCCTTGTTGATCATTTGTCCGGAACATTGCTCATATACATCAAGAATACTCTGCAGCTGCCGGCTATCCCCTTCTGTTGCTCGAATCAGAATTAGTGAGTCATCGGCAAACAGTAGGTGAGATATGCTTGGCGCGCCAGTGCAGATTTTTACTCCTGCTAATGAGCCATTATTCTCACTCTCTTTCAACAAAGCTGAAAACGCTTCAGCACAAAGCAAAAATAAGTACGGTGACAGTGGGTCACCCTGCCTCAAACCTCGCTGCGGTGTAAACTCATCTGAGAGATCTCCATTCACTTTAACTCTGTACCTCACTGTTGTTATGCATTCCATTATAAGGCTGATCCATCCATCCTGGAATCCCAGCCGTCTCATCATTTTTTCCAAAAAGCACCATTCAACCCGGTCATATGCCTTACTCATGTCAAGCTTCAAAGCTGCATACCCCAAATCACCCTCTCTTTTATTCAATAAATAATGAGTAAGTTCATAGGCAATGATAATGTTGTCAGAGATCAAGCGACCGGGAACAAAAGCACTCTGATGTTGAGTAATAATATCTGGCAGTACTACTCTCAGCCTATTAGATAATACTTTTGAGACTACTTTATATATAACATTGCAAAGACTTATAGGCCTCAAATCTGTTACCCTCTCCGGCCTCTCAACTTTCGGAATCAAGGCTATCACAGTTTCATTCCACTTCTCTGGTAATCTGCCTCCTTTCAGTACCGCCATCACTTCCCTTGTCAGCTGCGCACCAACCACATCCCAAAAATTCTTGTAAAAAATTGCCGGCAGTCCATCCGGACCCGGCGCCTTCATATCACCAATAGCAAACAGTGCTTCCTTTATCTCCTCTTCTGTGAACTCCTTCATAAGATGATCATTCATTGTCGAGGTGACTCGGGGCTGTACAGCATTGAGGAGTTGCTGTAGCTGCCCCTCCTCAGCCGACACTGAAGTGGTGAAGAGCTGCAAGAAATAGTTAGAAATAAAATCTTTTTTCTCACCCTCATCTTCCACCCAACTCCCATCCTCACGCTTCATTCTCCCAATTCTATTTCTCCTCCTCCTAGTGGAACAAGCATGGTGAAAAAACTTCGTGTTTCGATCCCCGTACTGGAGCCAATTTACATGTGCACGCTGTTTCCAGTACGTGTCGATTTGCTCTTCCAACCTATCTACTTTAAAGCTCCACACCGCCTCTCTCCCCAGGGCTACATCACTAAGTGGTTCTCTTCTCCACCTCTCTAATTCTTTTTTTGCTTTCTTCAATCTCTTTTCTAAGTCACCTAGAACATTTTGACTCCAATCCTCCAAACTCCTCGCTACTCCCTTCAGCTTCTCCATTACACCCTCCTCCGACATTGTAGCACCCCACGCCCCTTCTACAACCTGCCTACACGAGTCCTCCTTGTCCATGCAGCTTCAAAATTGAACGATCTACCTCCCCCTCTACCACTCCCTCTCTGGTCCGGTTCTAGATCAATAATCACTGGACGATGATCCGAATGATAAGTATCCCCATTTTTAACCATAATCAGCGGGTTCTGCATTCGCCACTCCACATTGGCCACCGCCCTATCCAGTCGTTCCCTCACATGTGTGCTCCCCTTCATCTGCTTGTTCCTCCAAGTAAAGACATCTCCCGAAAAACCCAAATCTTGCAATTCACAAATCTCCAGAGCCTCCCGGAACCTATCCATACACACTTGGGCACGTGGTACGCCGCCTTCCTTCTCATGGCTATAGAGTATTTCATTAAAATCACCCGCGCATAACCATGGTAGAGGACACAGCTCCTCACTCAATGACTTCATCATATCCCAAGTTTTGTATTTTTCATCCGACTGTGCCTCACCATAGACACCAGTAAACCTCCACCTTCCTCCCCCCGTCGTCACAACCTCCAGATCGAGATGGTATCTTGATTTACTTCGCAATACCAAATCAACCCCCCCCCCCCCCCTCCATAACACTGCAATCCCCCCCCCTTTTCCTACACAATCCACCACCTCCATGTGCGCCACGCCAAGCTTTCTCCTTATCACACCCATCCTCTTTTCGTCCATTTTCGTTTCTGACAAAAAGAGAATGTCCGCCTCTACGGACTTCTGGCACTCCAGAAGCCCCCGAACTGCCGGGGCGTTTCCCAACCCCCGGCAGTTCCACGCCAAGATTCTCATTGGGCCCCGCAGGACCGATCCGTCGGCCCCGCTGTATTTACAGATGGAACAACCTCCTTCTCTTTTCTCCCTAATTTTGCTTGCCTCGTACCATCCACATCCATATTCTCACCTTCATCGCCCATCCTCTTCCTCTTGCCTGGTGACACGTTTGAGCTGGGATTGGACACAACTCCTCCCTGCTGGTATTGCCTCTTAAATTTCCGTAGCTTGTCCGTATTTTCCCCAGCCCCTTTTGCTGTTTTCATAGCACTGTCCACGTGAACATCACCACGTTTCTCCTCATCCCCAGCCAAAACAGCATGTTGTCCTCCTGTACCATCCTCCATCGCCTTCCCACTGTCCTCTCCCACACACACATCTGACCCCTCAATGAATAAGGCCTTTTTTGCATCTCCACTTGAGGACACTTGCTGTTTTTTGATCTTCAATGGGCTGGTTTCCTCTTGTTCTCCCGGTTTCAAAAAAACCTGGTTGCTATTCCCTCCCTTCCTCCAACTAAGGCTATCACTACCCTTCCCGCTGCCACTACCACGACTTCCCGATCCTCCATAGCTTCTAGCCCCAAAACTTGGCTTCCACGGGAGAGATTGTTTTGAGCTCCTATTCCCCAAATCTTCTCCTCCCCTTCTCTTCTCCGGTATGAACCGTAAGGACCTCCCAAACTGCTGCACCTCGCCTTTCTTCAGCTGAGTATCACAACTCTGGTCAGTGTGACCGATCAGTCCACATGTATAACAAAAATCGGGTAAATATTCATAGATCAACGGGCACCACTTCACCCCGTCATTATTCATCCCATCGCCCAACTCAATGGTAACACCCCTCATCAGAGGCTTTCGGATGTCCAGCCTAATCTTCACTCTCATGAATTGCCCAATTGCCATGTCATCATCATCAACATCCACCTCTAAGACCTCCCCCACCATAGCTCCAATTGCTTCCCCCGCCTCCTTATGCATGAACCCCAGCGACATTTTTGTGATCCTCACCCAAATTGGAACGTATATGAATTCAACTTCATCAATGGTCTTCCCCCCATCAAAATCCGCCATGATCACAAGATCTTTCCCGAACATCCACGGGCCATCCTCCAAAGCATGACGCTTGCCTGATCCCTGCAGGAACGTAAACAGGAACCGATTTTCCCCAAGATCTTTGCACTCCACACCCCTGAGTGGGCACCAAATCTTTCCCATAGAAAGTTCCAGCGCTTCAGCTCTCACCATCTTCTCCGCCAACACCTTGCCGATGGCCTGTGGATCACCCCTCTTCTTCCCCGACATCAGATTGTTCCCCAAGCGAACACTTGTCCTCTCTGTCGCCGACAGCTTCATCTTCCCCAACAAGTCGATCACCTTCTCCGCGCCCTGATCCATCAGCACCCAGAAATTTTGCAGGATCGTAAAACCCTAACAAAAGGAACTCCCGTCCACCGAAACCCACCCCACCGGTTAGCAGATCTTGGTTTTGGCTCCAACTCGGAGTAGATCGAGGTGTACGCAATCACAGGAATAGGACGTGGCTAATTCACGATGGAGGAGGATGGAGAGATCAGAGTCCGGGTGTAGGAGGAAACGTGGTGACGAGGGAGAACCCTAGTCGCCCAGGACGTTCCTCGAGTCGCCCACAAGGACGCCGAGACTGACCTTTTTTTATTTCTTTCTGTAGTTTTACTTTTACATGGAAAGACAGAAAGAAGGTAATGTGACGTTATGACATTATGCAGTGTGACCTTTTCTTTTTGAAAGAATATTATGCAGTGTGACCCTTTTTTTTTTTGAAAGAATATTATGCAGTATGACTCGCTACTGAATTCAGTGTGAATGCTGCTTCCTTACTCCATGAGCACTGCCCAACTCATCGTCCCCCCAACTCTACTTGGTCCTGGTCTCCCTGCGACCCTGCCCAATCATGGGAGCCGCCTCGCTTTCATCCAGCACGGCAGCAGCCATCCTCCACCTCGTCGTCCTCCTCGCAGCAGCTCGACGCCACGGCGCGACGGACTACGCCGTCGGCGACTCCGCCGGGTGGACCATCGGCCCCAACTACCTCACATGGTCGCAGAAGTACAACTTCACCGCCGGCGACGCCCTCGGTACGTACGTTACGCTCGCCACGCGCTGCATTTTTCTTTTTCCTTGCCAAAAGATCGTTCGTTAATTCTATTAGCTGCTGGTCTGCCGTTGATTGATCTTGGCCTGATCAATTACACAAACAATAATCTGTCGACGATGCGCCCCGGCAGTGTTCAACTACGTGAGGGAGCAGCACAACGTGTACCAGGTGACCCAGGGCGAGTTCCGGACGTGCGAGCCGCCGGCGAACCAGACGAAGCGCGTGTGGGCGACGGGCAACGACCTCGTCAACCTCACCGCGCCGGGGGACTACTACTTCCTCTGCAACGTCGCCGGCCACTGCCTCGGGGGAATGAAGTTCTCCATCACAGTGGCCGCGTTGCCCCCTCCGCCGCCGCCGCCTCCGCCCCCGCCGGCGCTGCCGCCTCCGCCGCCCCCGAGCTCGGGCGGCGCGCCGTGGATTGCACGCCGGCCCGGGTGGCCGGAGGTGGCGCGGATCCCGTTCGTCGCGGCGATCGGCCTGCTGCTGATTCTCGCTTGATTATCGATTGGTAGGTGGTTGTACCAATATTATTTTTTTTTGTGACGGTTGACCTGGACCGTTTCTTGGAATTGGTTGGGATGAGCATGTGCGTCTACGGTTGATTGATAGTGTTGACTTTGTACTCGAAATGTAACAATGCATTTCCTCCTCCTGTTATCTGTTTTGCTTATAGTTTTTTTACCACTGTTTTTATAGATTGCTCGGAGATCGAGAAAAAATAGGTGGCTAATAAGTTCAAATGAACATAACCTGTACGTGTGTTAGAATTCATTCACTAATCACTCTAATTATATGATCAGAGTATTCCGTCAAGATTTTCGTGCATTTTCTCAAAAACAAATAATAACATGGCGTGTACAACAAAATGTCAATAAAAGATCAAATGTCTCTTTTTGTCACTATTAAACTGCAAAAACAAGGTAAGTTCTTGGTATCGGCCCATGCAACAGCGAACATTGGGAGGTAGTTTACTCTTCCTCATCAAGCAGCAAAAAATAAGGCAGTGTTTCCTTCAGCTTTCTTTTTCGACTCACTGATTTCATTCATGGGAACAGGCCGGGTTACAAACATCGTCCATCAAGTTAGCTACACTGGCTAGAGCCGAGGGCCACATAGCCAACCTATTGCTACCTGAGACTGGTTGCATGTAGACAGTGTTTGTTTGAGCTAATCAACCAACCATATTTTTTAGCCATGAAATAGTTTTTCTCACAAAAAAAATAGTCTCCGCCGCAACTGCAGTCCAATAAGTAGAGAACCTAAAATTCTTCTTCTTCTTAGATGTGGACTTCCCAGCAGGGTACGAACCTCCATGCTTCTTGTTTGAGATTTAGTCTCTCCGTGACTCCGTCCCTAAATAACTGTCACTGTTGGTATGCATACCATAATTTTGACTCGATTTATAGAAAATACATACAACATTTGTATCTTTAAATAAATTTGTTAAAAAACTAGTTTCAAAGATCTTTCAATAATACTAATTATGTATCATAAGTATTGATATTTTTTACTATATATATATATATATATATATATATAATCAAACTTGTTTCTCGGAAAAAGAAAACGACATATATTTATTTAGAGACGGAGGGCTTGGCTTGCTCACTAGTTTCCTCTGTGACAAATCTTTTGTTTGATCCAAGTTATCTATTCAGCCTGTTTGTTTAAGCTTATTATAAATCAGCCCTACTTTCTAGTCGTGTACTCATATAAATAAATCAGTCAAAATAATATTTTTCAGCCGCAGAAACCATCACCGGAAAAGTTAACTATATCATTACCACGTGAACCACCACCGTGGGAGCCACAAGTGTTGTTGTGTGACCATCACCACGTCTACCATGACCAAGATCATGATTCTAACCGTAGCCATGGCCATATGGTCTTGGTGGATATATATGAACATGGCCATAATGTCTTGGTGGACGACCGCCGACGCCACACACAAAAAAACATTAGTGATTGTCGTAGTTTCGGTGATTTGTACAACAAATTAGTCGTACAGAAAACAAAAGCCGCTTTAAGTCATGCGGAATTCATTTTGCGGTTTCCATGAGTATCGATCATTTCATATAATAAGTAGGTTTCCAACTAATTACAGAGTGTTCATAATAAGAGAAAGTAGTATACTCCAGACGGCAGACATGTACAAGATATACACTTTCATTCATAATAAAACCAGCAGAACATATAGGTTTATACACGGACGACGTACGGCCTCGTATATAGTTCCCAAATTAAGAAAAAATGACACGGACAAGCGTCGTCCATACATACTGTTCGTGTAAGGACATTGTAGAATATATTGGAGGAGAGGAGACACAACACAACGAATTGGGCAGGTACGGTAGAGAAATCAATTGGAGGAACTACTATATATACGCGCGCGCAGGCCGCCGGCAATCTTAGCTTGTTCATTCAGGCAAACCACCAACAACAACAGCAGCAGCTTCAATTCACGCTTCATGCATGCATGTGCAACGTATTATAAGCTGCAGGTGCAGGAAGCAGAAGCAGATGCTCTCGATCACAGTCACACCGTGGCGCTGGTGCTCCTGAAGGAGCCGAGCGCCTTGACGGCCTCCCCGCGCAGCACCAGCTTGTGGTACAGCGCCGCCACCGTCGCCCCGATCAGCGGCCCAACCCAGAAGATCCACTGCACGTATGTATTATTACAGCAAGCAGCACCATATCATCATCAGATCATGTCAGTTCCGAACTGAATCTTCAACGACAGGCTGCTGGCTATATATATACAGAGAGAGATGTCAGCAATTACATACATGGTCTTTCCATGCTGCGTGCTGGTTGTAGAGGACGGCGGCGCCGAGGCTCCTGGCCGGGTTGATGCCGGTGCCGGTGATGGGGATGGTGGCCAGGTGAACGACGAACACTGCGAAGCCGATCGGCAGCGGCACGAGCACCTGCACGCAGGCACGGCAGCGGATTGTTAGCACGTTGCACTTGTAGCAGGAGCAGGCGCGGAGGTCCTGGAGCCGAGGCGCTCGCCGTACGGGGATGAAGGAGTCCCGCGCCGTGCGCTTCGGGTCGGTGGCGGAGAAGACGGTGTACACGAGGATGAACGTGCCGACGACCTCGGCGGCGAGTGCGGCCCCGACGGAGTAGCCCGGGGACACCTCGTTGGCGCCGCCGCCGAGGGTGTCGTAGGGGTGCTTCATGATCCCCTTCACGATGGCCACGCCGCAGATGGCGCCCAGGCACTGCGCCGCCATGTACAGCAGGGTGCGCACCAGCGACAGCTTCCGCCCCACGAACAGACCGAACGTCACGGCCGGGTTGATGTGCCCACCTGCATGCATGTATGTCATCAGTATGTGCTTGCCGCCGCTCATCAATCACAATCAATTCGATCGTCTTCGGGGGTGTTTGGTTCCCACCTCCTAGAGTTTAGCCACTAAAGTTTAGTGGATGTGACTAGATTTGTAGTGTTAAAAAGACTTTTAGTGGGGGTGTTTGGAACTTTAATGACTAAACTTTAGTGGCTAAACTCTAGGGGTGGCAACCAAACACCCCCTTCGTCTTCTTCGTTTCATATATATATATATACATACATATATACACATATACCTGAGATGCCGCCGGTGCAGTAGACGAGGATGAAGATGGTGGCGCCGAAGGACCAGGCGACGCCGAGGAAGCCGACGCCGGTGCACGCTTCGGCCGTGGACTGGGTCTTGTACCCGATGACGGTGGCGATGCTCACGTAGAGGAAGATGAGGGTGGCCATGAACTCGGCGATCAGCGCGCGGTACAGGGACCACTTCTTCAGCTCGCTCGTGTCCAGCAGCGGGGCCGGCGGCGGATCCCAGTACGGCGCCTTCGCGGCGGCCTCCGCCTCCGCCGCCGTCTCGATGGCCACGTCCTTGGACATGGTTTTTAGCTGCTAGTTTCTCTACAACTGTTTGCTTGGACGCGCGTAGGGGAAGGCAGCAGCAGCCGTGGTTTAAATAGGGAAGCGATCGAAGCAGCGCGCTAGTCTGAACTCTGAAGACGACGGGCGGAGGAAGATATTATTTCAAAGAGAGATTCCTTCCTTCTGATTCACCGTTTGCCATGAATTTACCTTTTCCGTACTTTACGAGAATTTCAGAGAGACGATGAAATTCGCATCCAAGTTGATTTATGTATGTTGACGTGTCCCTGAAAAATCACACGATTGTGCTCATGCGCGCGTGTTCCTATCCGTTTATTGGTTCAGTGCGCAGCACGTTGAGCTTGCAGTGTCCCAGCAGTTGCAATCCACAAGTTTCTACACAGGGTAAAATCTTATGGGATGACAAGTTCACAAATAGCTTCAAGACTAATCAAAATTACGTATCTTTGCACTCTCTCTATTCATATACAAATACAATACTTGTATACACACTATCTATGGCCTTGCTCGCTGCAACTTCTTTCGGCTGCGGCTAAGGAAAAAAAAACACTACTGTATATTGTATAGTACTGTAAACAGTTGCAGCAGCAGTTTAATAAGTTTGGTGAATTAGATATGAAATCCTATTTAACTGGCTTATTATCCATTATGTGGCCCAAACCCACGGCCTATGTTTATGGGCAAAGTTCAAAATTTCAGTGAAATTTTGCCAAAAATTTACGAATTTCGGTGGTGGGCGAAAGAAAATTCCAAAATTTTGTATAATAGACTAATACATGTGCTATATAACTCTAGACTCATATTTTTTATTGTTTATGTTCATATTTTTCTACTCAATAGATGTGGTCATAAATCATGCTAATGTATTTGTTTAGATCTAAGTGTTTCTAGAAAAAAATACTTCATGTGCAAGTCTAAAAAAATAGCGAAATTTTGGCCAAATCTCATGAAATTCGGTAATTTCGGAGGTGGCCGAATTTCTTCTCATACCAAAATTGAAAACCCTGCTTATAGGAGTTAGAATATTATTGATTTTGGATTTTTGTACGCTTTATTGTGATCCACATGTAACTTTGCTAGTTTTTATAATAGTAGATGTTGGTAATTTAGAAGTAAACATGATGGTCAATATGGAGAATTTCAGTGCAACTTTAAGAAGAAATTACTTAGATAACCCATGCTAATTAATGATATAGGTGAGAAATTTAGATATAAATATGAGGTTAGTTTACATTACCTTTTGTCGGTTGACGTGGCCAAGTTAGGGCTATATTAAATTTGTTTTTTTACGAGACCTAATTATAGATGCAGACCCTTAACCTTTTTTCTGTCTAACTCTTCATAGCGCTGCTCGAATGGCAAAACATGCCATGTTTCGTCCCAACGAAACCTGTAAAAACGGAAAACAATGTAATTACATCCTTTGGGCCAACACTCAGGTGGGGATCGTCCCCCCCCCCCCCCTCTCCCCCCGCGTTGAATCGTTAATTTTGCAGACACTCACAAATGCGAGCACACATTCACGTCTTGTGAACGCATCCACGTACACTTAGTCCTGGAGACACATCCGAAACGCAAACCTAGAGTCCTAGAGTATCATTATTTTATATTATTTTTATAATAGTAAACATGGGTAATTATAGACTAGGATAGATCCAATGTCTGTTATAGTCAAATGATGATTGTAGTCTGGCGATTTGATGGATGGATGCTTTTGTTTTTTAAGAAATGAAACCGGACTTTTTTTCTACTAGTGTTTCTCATGAGAATTATTATTATGGAACTTTTTTGCTAGTAACAGTAAGATAGTAGTGCAGAATTGTTTTTTCTTGTATAATACCAAGTCAGCATATATATGATACGGTGTGCGTGTGTGTATGTTTACTTCCTTCAGCAGGTGAAAGAAGCTTCACCGGAACGGAACTAACCGCAGATGGCCTGGGCCTTTTGCTCGGTAGTCCTCGAGCGCCTGGGCGATCGACGGCCTTTTTAGTTTCCTAAAATTTTTGCAAAGTGTTTCTGTATCACTTTTATTGTTATTTAATAAAGTTTATCCAAACATAAATTATCCAAACTCAAAAGATTCGTCTTGATTTTTTTTTTTGAACCGAAGAGGTTTGCTCCCTATTCCCCTGCATTGTGCACGGAAATACTGCGGGCACCGGGGTCGAACCCGAGGTGGCTGAGTACACGACTCGTGTTAGTGACCTATATTTAATGTTTTATATATGTGTTTAAAGATTTGATGTGACGAAGAAATTTAGAAAAAAATTTAGGTCTTTTCAGAAAACTAAACAGACCTTCGTGTCAAGATCACCAGCGCAGCGTAGCGTGTCCTGTGTCCATCCCATGGTACAGCAGCGGTGCCGCCGGCGCCCCCACAGGCGCACAGGCAGAGGCAGGCCGTGGGGCACCCATCAGTCCCGATGAGTCCGCTTGCGGCAGGCGCTTTTTCCTGTTTCACCTGCTTGCATCGCCCGAGTAGGAGGAGAGCCAGATAGGATCGACTGTTCTAGCAAGGATTTTTCTTGCTTGCGTGAGCATGCTTGCCCAGCAGAGTAACGTTTTCATGGTTGCTTGCCCAGAGCGCATCTCGATGCTGAACCAGGCTTTTTCGAGGAACTTAGGAGAGGAGGACCCTACCTAATAACCATAACTACTCTATTTAAGCGGCCAGAGAGCATCGGCCATTGATGGACACTGATCTTTTTTATTTTCCTATTTTTATATTGTTTTATTTTGTTTTTTCTCCTTTTGCGGATTTTTCTCCTTAAAAAAAACCGGGACAGCGTAGGGTGTACATGGTGCTGCTTTGTATTATTAATATGAAAATTAAGCTGTACATACACCAAAGGTGGCGAAGAAAAGAGAACAGTCTACATATCTATTTTATTTTATTAAATTATGTTATTTTATTATGTTGGCGTTTTCATGACTGATTTTAACTATTTTAATAGTGTTCTGTGAGAGATAATAAACCGAAGTACGATAAGATAAACGAATAGGGCTATATCTACATAGTACCTATATCTAATACTCAATCCATTCCAAATTATAACACGTTTGATTTTTTTGACACCAAATTTGACCACTCGTCTTATTCAAAAATTTATGTAAAATACCGTTTTTTTGTTGTGACTTTGTTTATTAATAAAAGTTCTTCAAAAATAACTTAAATTTAACTATTTTTGTATAATTTTTTGAATAAGAAGAGTGGTCGAACTTGAGATAAAAAGATCAAATATTTTATAATTTGTGATGGAGGGAGTACATAGACAAAATTTGTCTCTATCTATTTTTTATCCAACTCCCCCCTTAACTACCTGGATAGTAGGAAATTATTTCCGTCTTGCTTGTTTTACTTTCCAAATTGCACTCATACCTTCTGTGTCTCGTATGTGATCCGTACTCGTAATCTATATGCATGAGCAGTGGTGGATCTAGAAAAAATGTTAAGGGAGACTTCTTCAACCTGCAAATAGCTTCAGCCCCTCTTCAGACTGTCCGCACCGTCATACGCCAAACCATATTTCAGAACTTGTACCGGATGAAACATGTGCACTGGTTCATTGTAAATCATGCACTATAATACAGTACGCTATTCCATCCGCCAGATCTGGCGTGACAGCGCGCCTCCGCTAAACTGGGCAAGCACGGGAGAGAAAGCGCTGTGAGAGAAAGAGGAGAGAGGTTATGGTGGGCCCTACTTTTTCAACTACTAAAAAAATGTTATAACTCACAAACCAAAAAACCAAATAAAATTCCGATTGCACCATTAAATTCGTTTCAATAAATTCTTTAAAACAAGATCTCACATGAATATATTTAGATAAAAATTTACAGAGGATGACAGGTGGGGTCATTGTTGGGAGTTAGTATAGAGTATGATATAGAGGATGTATGAATGCGGGAGAAAGTGATATAGAGGAAAGAATCTTGATGACCAGGATAGAATATTCCTTTTAGAGAATGGATATAGAGGATGATGAATGCAGTCAGTCTCAATGTGTATCTATGACAAAAATTTTAGAGGGTGACTTAGAAGAGGCTTCATGGATCCAGCGGCGGTAGGGGGGCTAGAGCCCCACCGCTGGATCCACCTCTGTACATGAGACCTTATTAACCAAACAAGTTTAGAGGTATCGAACAAAACACTACCTATGTTGGAACCTTCAATTCTCCCTTCTCATTCAAGCATCGGTACCCATCACACCGTGCCTAGTCCTCAAAGTACTCCCTCCGTCCCTAAATAAGTGTCGTCGTTGGTGTGCGTGCCACATATTTGACTCAATTTGTAGAAAATATATGCAATATTTATATCTCTAAATAATTTTATTAAAAAACTAGATATAAAGATCTTTCCAATGATACTAATTACTTAGCATAAACATTAATATATTTTAATATATAATTATCGGCAATTTTTTCTCGGGAAGCGAGAACGACACTTATTTATTTAGGGACGAAGGGAGTATATCCTTTATCAGCAAGGCGCTCATCGGGAAAAAGCTGGCCGAGGATCCAATTCGCTTGAACAGTGGCCACTAACGAACCATCAAGCAAGCAGCTATCCAGACTCCAGAGGGTGGGAACAGAGCTAAACAAAAAGCTACGCCCTAACAGCTCAGGCCACTCACTACTGATCGAAGCATCCAAAGGAACAAATGCACCGTACGTAGCAAAGCGACATGTTGCCATATGCTGTAGCGCGTAGCTAGTGAAGTGTTCAACTTTGGAATACACAAATTTCATAGGAGTCAGTTCATGAAAAACATAGAAAATAGAAAAATCTCCTTCAATCCAAACGGGGTCTAAGTTTGTAACAGGTCGGTCTCTACGACTCTGCTCAGTGGTAGACTACTATACACTAGTGAGTGCCAACAAAATGCCCAGGAAGGGCCGGGAGCCCGAACCAACAGCAGTGCGAGCTTAATTTGCTGCTACTGTTCTCTAGCGATTGACAGCGATAACAGGGCGTAATGCACACTGCAAACAAGAGTAAATTTTGATAATATATTCCTCGCACTATATAGTCCAGGAGAATGCATGGGCAACTGCGGAGTTATGGATTTCCTACTCACCATCATTTGCAAATTAGATAGTGTAAAGATTGGTGTTAACGTGATCCCTCTCAGGTGTCACGGTTCTGTGTTATATAGGTACAGGAAAAGCCCCTGGCGTGACATTTACAGTTTACATCTTGTACAACAAGTTGAGGAAGATAGATACAAAATTACAACAAATTAATCTACTTTCTAGGAACCGTAACAACCTACTCTAGGGGACCAAGAGATTATGTCACGCCTGAAAGGTGTAACAACCAACGTATCTTAACACCCCCGTCAATCACAACCCTCTTGTTAGGTTGAGATTGTCTCTAAATTTAATCAACAACTTTTCTGGAAGTGCTTTAGTAAAGTCATCCGCTAATTGATCTGTTGTGCTGATGTCGAGCAATTTGGCTGCAACTTGTTCTCTTACAAAATGATAATCAATTTTTATGTGTTTCGTGCGTGCATGGAACACTGGGTTAGCTGAGAGATACTTAAGCATCTCCAACAACTTATATAAATCCACTTGGTATATCTTGAGTTTTAGCAAGTTGCTATTTCATTTGGCAAGTCAAAAACGGACTTCTCTCCAACAACTTGGTATTCCAACTTGGTAAAAAACAAAAAAAAAAGTAGCCCCACTTGTGTACCGATCCAACTCGCGTCTCTTCGCGAATAGGACTCCACGCGACGCTCCTCCTCGCGATACGACTCCACGCCGCGTCGTCGGGTCTGCTTCAGCGTGATGATTACACGGTACTCCCTCCGTCCCTAAATAAGTGTCGTTCTCGCTTCTCGAGAAAAAGTTGCCGACAATTATATATTAAAATATATTAATATTTATACTAAGTAATTAGTATCATCGGAAAGATCTTTACATCTAGTTTTTTAACAAAATTATTTAAAGATATAATTATTGCACATATTTTCTACAAATTGAGTCAAATACGTGGCACGTATACCAACAGCGACACTTATTTAGGAACGGAGAGAGTACATGTTTGGGATACGAATGAATCATTGCCGTTCTGTCCCATCGTTTGGCACGGTACCAACAGCAGCTCGCAGCAACGTTCTGGTCGGAAACCCCGATACGAAGCTAGCACCGCGCGCCGCCAGGTACGCGCGCGAGCACTCAGTTTAGCAACTTTGGAAATTTGCAAAGTGGGTTTGCCAAGTTGTTGGAAATGTGTTTTTGTTTTTTTGCCAAAATAATAAGAATACCAAGTGAATTTGAGGAGTTGTTGGAGATGCTCTTAGCACCAATATTATCACACGACAAACAAGCTGCCCGAGGTCGTGAAACTCCCAATTCATCAAGTAACCTTTGAATCCACATTACCTCTGCAGTTGCATTAGCCAACGACTTGTATTCGGCCTCTGTACTAGAACGTGAAACATTTGTCTATTTCCTTGCATACCATGATATTAGGTTGCAGCCAATGAACACAGCAAATCCTCCTATAGATCTCCTGTCATCAGGACAGTCGGCCCAATCTGCATCTGAGAAGGCACTAATAACTAATAAGCATAGAATTGGACCTTCTAATTTTTATACCCAAATTAATTGTACCTTAAACATATCTCAGAATTCTCTTAACCGCTTCCCAGTGAACTATGGTCGGCGAGTGAAGGAATTGACACACCTTGTTAACCGAGAAAGACAGATCCGGCCGAGTTAAAGTGAGATATTGAAGAGCACCAACAATGCTTCTATACTTGGTAGAGTCTTCAGTTCCCAACCGTGTTCCACTCGTAATAGACAATTTTTCAATAGTGCAAAGTGTGGTTTTTATAGGCTTACACAACTGCATATTTACTTTTTTTCAGAATTTCAGAAGCATACCGTTCTTGAGGCAGGAGTAACTCACCTTTCTTTCTTTGTACCTGTATCCCCAAGAAGTAAGGCAGTTCTCCAAGGTCTTTGATTGCAAAGTCCCCCGAAGCTGCTTCCTGTGAAGAACTAGCCACTATAATGTCATCAATACAGACGAGTATAAAGATCACATAATTCTCTTTCCGGTAGAAGAACAGAGATGTGTCGGCCTTTGAGGGTACAAAGCCAAGACTGTAATTTGTTGCAAAGGCATGAGTACCAAGCCCGAGGGGCTTGCTTAAGACCATAGAGTGTCTTGTCAAGTTTACACAAATAGTATGGCTTGGACTTGTCCTCAAACCTAGGAGGTTTCATATAAACTTCCTCTTCAAGGTAGCCATGCAAGAAGGCGTTTTGCACATTTAACTGTCTCAGACACCAATTCTTCGAAACAGCAAGAGATAAGACAAGTCTAATTGTAGCAACCATAAACAAGACTAAAAATATCTTCATAATCAATGCCAACCACTTTGCCACTAACCGAGCCTTATATCAGCATGTCTCTTAATTTTATACACCCATTTGTAGTCTATTACATTCTTTCCTTTCCACGGTGGAACTAAATGTCAAGTTTTATTTCTCAGTAATGCCTCAAACTCAACATCCATAGCTTGTTTCTAATTTTTGTCAATTAAAGCATGTTCCAAAGTGGGTGATTCTTCAAAAGTGACAGCTGGCTGACCATATCTAATTGTGCCATCAGTGTAGGTCTTAGGTTTTCGAATACCTCATTGAAGACGTGTTATAGACCAAGACGGAGACTGAAGTGGCACATCAGGATCAGGCGGTGTAGAAGATCCCATCGGTGGCTGTTGTGCATGCGCAGGGGATCCGGCGGTAGTTGCTGTTGTTGCATTCGGCGCAGAAGATTCGGGCGCGCTAGGCAAAGATGATGCGCCTGCGCCGGCTGCACCCCCGTCTGCGCCTTGTCCCCCCGTTGTCGACACTGGCACGCGGTCGAAGGAGACAGGTGGCGCACTGAGAGAGGCAACACCAGCACCCGACGTTGCGGCAGCAGGCAGCCGATCTGATGGAGATTGCGCTAGGGATCCGACAGAAGCATCAACCTGGCAAGCCACGTTTGTCCCTGCCAAAAACCGAAGGTGACCAGATAACATGAAATCATGGTTATTTTGCACCAGATTTCCATCTTCTTGCGCCGGATTTTGACCAGAACCTGTATGCTCATGACACGGATTAGTTTGTAGGGAACCATTACCAGAAGAATCAAAGGTATTGTTGTCCCCGGATTCGGATGAAGGGTTCAAAAGCGAGTGTGGGAGAAGCAAAATCTCAGATCGAAGCCAAGCACCAGCATTTGGATGAAGATTGGAAAATGGGTAGGCATTTTCATCAAAAACCACGTCACGGGAGATATATACCCGACCTTCAGAAACATCTAAGCACTTGAACCCCTTGTGCATATTGCTATATCCAAGAAACACACATTGCTTAGAGCGAAACTCTAGTTTGCGTGAGTTGTAGGGGCGCAAATTGGGCCAACATGCACAACCAAAGGTTCTAAGTGTAGAATAGTCTGGTTTTTAATGAAATAGGCGCTCAAGAGGAGTTTGGTCTTGTATAACCTTACTAGGAAGGCGATTTATTAGGTAAGTGGCAGTGATGAATGCCTCATCCCAAAATTTAAAGGGCATAACGACATGAGCAAGTAAGGAAAGACCAACTTCAACTATGCGACGATGTTTTCGTTCGGCCGAGCCATTTTGTTGATGTGCATAGGGACATGGCACATGATGAGAGATTCCTATGCGCTGAAAGAAAGCATTTAGCTTTTGATACTCGCCGCCCCAATCTGTTTGGATGCTCAAGATTTTTTTACTGAATTGTCTCTCTACCAAAGATTGAAAATCATGGAATTTTTGAAAAACTTCAGATTTGTGGCGCAACAAATAAATCCAGGTAAATTTACTGAAGTCATCAATAAAGCTAACATAATAATTGTTCTTCCCAACAGAACTAGGTGTTGGGCCTCATACATCTGAAAAAACAAGCTCAAGAGGGCTTGTCGACACACTAGTGGATCTAGGATAGGGTAACTGATGGCTTTTACCCTTTTGACAAGCATCACAAATAGTGTCTTTATTGAAATCAGAAACAAAAGAGATATTATTCTTGCTAAGGACCTGACGAACTACGGCAGAAGAAGGGTGAACGAGCTGGCTATGCCACCTAGATGATGAAGACTTGATGGCGCCACACGTCACTTTATTGGAAGGTAAACTAGATGACTTCAATGGGTAGAGACCTCCCATGCAATTCCCTCTAAGGAGTGTTTTCTTCGTGACTTGGTCCTTAATCAAGAAATAGCTTGGATGCTATTCAATAAAGGTATGATTATCAGATGTAAGACGATGAACAGAGGCAAGATTTTTATTTCCCTCAAGAACATAAAGAACTTTGTTCAAAACAAGATCATGAACTGGGGTACGAACAAAACTTTGACCTATTTGGTTGATTCTCATACCTGCACCATTTGTCGTGTGCACCTGATCAGTGCCATGATAGTTGTCCCTCACGGTGAGCTTCTCCAAGTCATCCGTGATGTGATCCGTCGCACCAGTGTCAGTATGCCAGTTTCTATCTACGCCATAGGAGGTGGAAGTTACAGCAGACGTTGAGCGCTTCGCCGGTGGTCCTGTGAAGGAGGCGTCGAACCTTTTGAAGCATCGAATGACGGTGTGTCCTTCTCTGCCACCCAGTTGGCAGACGTCATCGGAATTTTGTCGATGACGACTGTCGTTTGCGCCATTGCCACGACCGTGCTCGCGGCCACGACCACGAGCACCGCCACGATTCAACCCGCCACGACCGCCATGAGTGGTAGTGTTAGTGGATGATCCAGAGCCTGCATTGTTCTGGTGATTGATCCTCTCTTCCCAGCTTATAAGCTGAGTGTAGAGATCATCAAGCGTCAGCGGCTGCACGCACGCTGAGACGCGGGACACAACATGATTGAAATCCATGTCGGCCCTGCCAGGATGTAGGACGCAATCTCTTCATCCTCCAGTTTCTTCCCGGCAGACGCCATGTCGTCGTCAAGGGACTTGATCTTGTTGAAGAACTCAACAATGGTGGAAGATCCTTTCTGCGCAGTGGCAAGAGCCATGCGTGTGTTGATGATCCGTCCGCGAGACTGGGATGCAGTCATGGCCTGGATCGCCTTCCAGATTTTGGCGGATGTGGTGCACATGGAGATCTGCACCATGACCTCCTTGCTCATAGAAGACAGGAGGTAATTAAAGATCTGTTGATCTTTTGCATACCAGCTCTCATACTCCGGATTGGAGATGAGTTCATCAGGCTTCGATGGATCCTTCACGATCTTCTTGGGCAGCGGCACAGTCTCGGGATCGAGATAGTGTCCAAGCTGAGCACCACGGATGGCCAAGAGGACTTGCATACTCCACAGCATGAAGTTGTTCTTCCCTAGCTTTTCCGAGACGGGGCATCCGATCAGGGAGAAGGCAACCGACGACGCGGAGGATGAAGCCATGGATGAGTTTGTGGAAGAACCTTGCGGCTCCGATTACCATGTAAAGATTGGTGTTAACGTGATCCCTCTCAGGTGTCACGGTTCTGTGTTATATAGGCACATGAAAAGCCCATGCGTGGCGTTTACAGTTTACATCTTGTACAACAAGTTGAGAAAGATAGATACAAAATTACAACAAACTAATCTACTTTCTAGGAACCGTAACAACATACTTTAGGACACCAAGAGATTATCACACGCCTGAAACGTGTAACAACCAACGTATCTTAACAGATAGCATGATGTTCGATTATTGTATAAGGTGTGTATAAGGTGATTTTAGCTTCTCCTGGATATATCTACCTCGCCCCTGGGACGGAGCAATTCAGCTCCCCCCTTGCATCTTTCTTGCCGCTATCAGCAAATTTAGCTCCCTCACTTGGGAAAGATTTTTTTTTCCTCATTCTATCTACTTCACTCTTTTGACAGTTAAAAGTAAGCTTAATTAGGACCACACCATTATAGATTTTATTGAAAAAGTTAGGAAATTCCCCTTGTTTAGGCAATGGATGGATTGTTACTAAATTGGTCCACTCCCTGCATCTGATTGGTAAATGAAAACCTCATTCAGGACCTATTCAAAAAAACAAACTAGTATGATTTATGATTTTACACCATTCAAAATGGTAGGGTAGAGCGGGAGAGCTGAAATCTCCAGAAAGATATCAATAGGTTGGTTTAATAAGAAGCTTTCGGTGTGTTAGGATAGGGGGAGCATTGCTGTGGGTCCTCAGCTTGTACAAATGAAGCTTGACAAACATACTCAGTCTAGTGTACTCTAGCGACAACAGACAGCGATAAGACTATGTGCACCGGTATTTTCAGCGCGTAGCGAACGTCCGGTAAAGCTGAAAAGCGCGGGACCCACGACCTAGGGACATAGAGCGTGAGAGATAACACGCGTGGAGGCAGGAATGGGAGAGGGAATATGTGGACCCCACTGTTTCAACTATAAAAAAATATTTTAACTCACAAACCAAAAACCAAATAAAATTTTGATTGCACTGTGACACCCTAGTGTCAAGCACTGCATTAGGAACCACAATTAGCTACTAAAGAGCATAAGTAATGCATTGCATCATTTCATATGCATAAAGAGTGCTTTTGCCTTTTGTTTATCTATTTGGATTTTAGATTTCTATTGGATTTGATGGTTAAAGTGGATTTCTGTTTTTGCAAATAGTTTTATAAAATCAAGACTATTGAGTGGAGTGCTTTTCATTTGGCATTTTGATCTAGTTCAAAATAGTTTATCAAATAAAAATGAGGCAAGCAAAATGGTTTATGTTTCAAAAATTGGCTTTATTTATGTGGAGGTTGTGAAAATGGTTTTCAGAAAAAGTGCCCTATATGAAAGTTGTAGGAAAAGTTATTTTGAGCAACTTTTATTTTTGGGTCAAAACCTAGTTTGGAGTTTTTGAAACCGATTTTGAGTGGTCAAACTTTGGAAAATCTCTGGAAAAAGAAAAAGGAAAAGAATTTTTCCCGCGCCCACCTTTTCGGCCCAGTCGGCCTTTCGGCCCAACTCGCAGCGCCCACTCGCCCGCGCGCCGCGCGCGCCGCGCCGTACGCCGGCCGCAAGCGCCGCGTGGCCGGCGATCTTTGCGCAAAATCTCGCGCGGCCACTCCCTCTCCGATCCTTCTCCACCCGGTCACGCCACAATCGGCTTCGCCCACTCCGCGCTCGCCTCGCCTGCTGCGCCACCCTCGCTCGCCGCGTCGTCGCCCGCCGCACGCAACGCCGTGGCCCCCGCCACGACCGGCCGCTCCTCCGCTCCGCCGGGCAAAAGCCCGAACACGTCCTCCACTCCCTCACTCACCCGCACACACTCGCCACTCCCGTTCGCTTCCGCTCTCCCTCCTTCTCTCTCGCGAACGTTCGCGGCGAACACCGAGCGCCCGCCGCGACCACCACCGCAACCACCCCCTTCACTGTTCCGGCCTCACCGGAGCATCTCCCTCTCCGATTCCTTCCACACACCGCTCCGCCTCGCCGTTGCACACGCGGTGCGCACCTCCGCGCCACCCGCCGAGCCCCATTGCCGCCGGAGGACGAGGAGCCCCTGTCGGTCCCCATTCGCCGCCGAGTGGAGCTCAAGCCTGTTCCACATCGACCCGAGCTTCGTCACCCCTCTCCTTCGTCCTCGAGCTTCACCGAGCCAAGGCAAGGTGAGAACACCGACTAGCTTCAACGCTACCGCTCTCTCCCACCTCTTCTTCCCCGGCCGAGCGCCATGGCCGTCGTCGTGGCCTGTGCACGCGGTCAAGCCCCTCTGATGCTCCCCGAGCCAAACCAACCACCTAGTCTCACTCCCTAGGGTTCGTGTAAGCCTATGTCTTCCCCAATTTCACCGGCGACCGCCGGACACGGCGTAGCCGTGTGTTGCCGCCGCCGCCGTGCGCCACCACTCGCCGCTGGCACGCTACGGTCGTGCGCGGGACAAACCATCTACACCATCCGATGCGCCTCGTCGAGACAAGTCCATCGAGCCTAGCCTCACCGCCGGCGACCTCACCGTCAGCGAGCAATCGCCGGTCAACTCCTCTCCCCTGTTTCCTCTCTCTGACGGGCGGGTCCCTTTGACTAGCGGACCCCGCACGTCAGCCTCACTTGGCCCATGGACCGAGCTCACGCAGTTTGGGCTGGAAGATTTCAAATGTTTTTCTTTTTGGTTTTATTTTCCAGTAAAGCTTGTTATTTTTGTATAACACGTTTTACAAGTCCAAATGAAGTACTTTTAGTTTTGTTAGCTTGTTTATGAGTAGATCTATCATAAAAAAATATGAAAGTATTTTTGGTAAAAGTTTATTTTACTGTTTCTATTTATTTCAATTTATATGCTTTTGTTGAGATAAATGGTTATATATGTTTTCTGGTTGAGATAATTCCTGAAAAATTTTGTGTGAGTTTATTATCATGTTTTGCACCTGTGAAAAATATATGATGCACTGTTTATGTAGAAAAAGTTTCTGTTATGATTAAAAGTCCTTTTTGGCTGATTTCTTAGAATAAATGTTAAGGTGTTTTATATGTCGAAATAAAATGTGGGAAAAAATTGTGTAGTCTTTGTATGTCATGTTCAGGCTAAAAAAAATGTTAAGTATGAGCTGCTATATGGAAAAATCTGAAGTTGCTTTACAAATGTACTTTTAAATGTACTTTTCTGTGTTTTCCTTTGGAAATTCATGTAAGAAATAATATAATGTTTCTGTTCATGGAACTTTCTTGATAAATATGGAATATGGAGTAGAATCTGGAAAAAATATGAAATTGAGTTTAGCACCCTTTTCCAGTAGGGATGTAGTTCAATGGGTTTAATTTGAAATAGGTTTGTTTATTTTGTGTAGGCTTGTATGTTTATGCTCTGACAACAAGTTTTCTACAGTAGAATGTTTATGGGTAGAAGAAACCAGGAAAATTATGAAATCTGCTGTTTGACACATTTTGTGTGAAAAGTTAGTTCAAAGCACCTTTTGAGCAGTTCATTTGTTCTTTTTATATCTGCTGCTCTGTATTTTATTTCTGGCTGAAAATTGTTCAGTGAAGTCCAGCAGATGTTATTTGCCTTCTGGAATTTTTGTGAATTTTTCTGGGTTCAGAAAAATGCACTTGCAGTTCAAACTCGAGTTTCTTTTGAATTATTAAATAAGAAATAGGTGAATAAATGGATTTTGTTTTATGAGATAAATAAGTATTTACCTCAATGTCAAAAGTGGTTCAACAAGTTGGTTTTGTTGGTTTGCAGGAAATGTTCTTTTCTTACCACCCCATCTCACACCCCGCATTATTTATTTATCATTTTCAACCGCATTGCAATAGGATCGACAATTCAGGAGCAAGACCAAGGGCAGGAGGCAAACGACGAGCAAGAAATCCAGGAGCTGCCGAGGACCGAGGAAGCCGACCCCGCGGACGACACTAACCTGCCTAAGTGCCCCTCCCACGAGGCCTCAGTCTTCTATCAAGGCAAGCCCCGGAGCATTCTAAGTCTCTCATTATTTACAATTAAATTACTTGAGTCCTTTTATAATGTGATGCATTATGTTAGGAGTTGTTTGAATCCTACTTGCTCCATTACCATTCCTTGTTATTGACTATTACCTACCTTGTTATCCTGTTACTTTTATAATGTAGAATTGCTTAGTCAGCTTAATAAAAGTAATAGTTAAGGATGTTCCTGTAATACCCCTGGTGGGTATTTACCGGATCACGGTTGGCTATATTTGCTATCGTGGAAAGGAACCTGAGTTGTAGTGAAATACGGTCAACGGGATGGCAGGGCACAAGTTTGGAAACTTGGGGCAGTCCATCCGTTGGATCGTGTAGGTTTGTATCGATGTTGGCCCTCGTTCATTTTTGAATGCGCCCTTTTACTTAGGGATATGTCGGTGCTGTAATCATCGACCCCAAAGCCGGTTAGAAGCTGTTCGGGCCGGTCTCAACCCGTATCGTGCCCTCTAGTATGGAAATGCGATCTGCCGCGTGAGGCCATCGCCAGGTTCCAATTGGGCGGTCCGTGCTGTGATCCGCGACGATTACCACCACGAACAAGCATCGAGCGGTTGCCCAATGCATGGACCCGACGGGGAAAGTGTGGGCTGGTATTAAAGGTCTTTCACCAGCTGGTTTGGAATTCGATTCGAGACGCCGTCTCCCCCGGTTAGTGGGAAACTATGGCGAGCTTCACCACGATGCAACTCCATGTGATGTGTAAAAGGTTCAACTAAAATGTGGATAAGTCAACTGGATACGTTATATTATTGCTTGTTAGACTCAAGTGTGTGCATTAGTTCAGGTGCAAACCTAGAATAAGGAATAGGTCTAAAAATGACAGCTCATCAATATCATTAATTCCTCACTTATCTTAATTTGAGCTTTTCGCAACTAAAGATCCCAGCTCCACCCAAAAAGGCCTTGCATACCCTTGGTGTCTTTATTTTCAGTTGGACGGGTAAGTCTAGTTGAGTACATTTCCGTACTCAGGGTTTATCCCGTTTGTTGCAGATGGTCAGGTCTACTTTGGCTATTGTAAGCACTGCCTCTACCCGGTGGAAGGTGATGAGGAGTAGGCCCAAGGCAGGGTCGTCCAGAAGCTTCCCTTTTTCTTTTGCTGGTCTGAGACTTCTAGTGGCACATTATCTAAAAAGGGGAGAGTGAGTTGTGTGAGTTGGATTTATCAAACAATGTTTTATTTGGACCACATGTGTGGTGGTCGTGTTTCAAACTTATTTCAGCTTTCGCACTTTTAAATTTGGTATTGTAATAACTCTGTTTAAATCCGCACTCTGATACTCTAAATTCGGTTCCGTTTCTCTGTGATGTATCTTTACGAATGTAATTCTTGAACAATGCGATCATGTATGTTGTATGATGATAGAAATCCTTCGAGATTTCCGGACTACCGGGGTTATATGGGTTCAAGTATGAGTCGATGTCAGACGGATTTGACTAAGACGGTACTTGAGCTCTTATAATCAGGACGGTTCCGCCACATGCACCATTAAATTCGTTTCAATTAATCTTTCAAAACAAGATCTCACATAAATATATTTAAATAAAATTTATAGAAAATGACAAGTGGTGCCACTATTGGGAGTTAGTATAGAGTATGAGATATAAATGATGGATGAGTACGAGGAAAGTGGTATAGAGGAATGATCAGGACGAAATATTCGTTTTAAAGGATGAATTTAAATTACAAAGAGTGCGGATAGCCTAACAAGACGTAATGCACACTGCAAACTACTCCTTGCTACAGGAGAATGCATCGGCAGCCTCGTGTTCCATTCCGTCCCGTCGCGCACGTCTTTTCCAGGGAGTGACCTGTACGCTTTGCCGTGGCCTATGCCGCGGCCGCGCGCGTGCACGTCGCCGTCGCCGTCGCGCCGTCTCCGGCGAGGCGCCATGCCAAGGTTGCCATTTTCCGGCGACGTACGGGGCCGGGCCTACAGTGATCGCGCCGGTTTCGTCGAGTCGCGGGGATTTTGCTGTCGTCGAACAGGAGATATTTTGTCGACTCGCATCAGTCCTTGGCGTCGCTGTCGGCTGTCGCACAACCACCCGCGCGCACGCGACTCCGTGCACATTGTATGCATCTCCGAATTTTTTTGGTCGTATCGTTTTCGTTTTCAATCTATCCGGCGCTCCCAAAGTCCCAAGAAGTGGGTGGCTGCTGTGCCTTGTGGATAGAGCTAGCTCAACATTTATGCGACTACTACCGGATCATAAATTCGCACACGTGTAATGAACATGATGTTTCATTTGTTTGGAAGGGCATTAGAGCACTCTGTAGACTCTATCATAGAGTCTAAGTCTATTTATTACTCTCCTATTTCTACTATTTTACTGATGTGACCGTAGTCTATTTATTGAAGATAGAAAAAAAAGACTCTAAGGCCAATTTTAGTGGTAAGTTTCATTGCACTGTTTCCAAGACTGTCATGTCGTATGAAATGAAATGAAACTTAAATTAAACTCTTCACTGAGAGTAAGTGTTTCATTTTATATTTTCATATGCATTTAATTTCATGACTCATGAAGAGTTGGTAATCGTGTCAAAAGAGTTTCACTCATTTTCTCTTTTGTTAAATAAACCATCATGTTATCAAAAATATTTATGTGGCAACCTATTTAATGATAATGAAGCTCATATGAAACTCTTATTGAGATTAACCTAAGTCTTATTTAGACTCCAAGTCTACAATATTTTCGAGGTAATAAATAGGCTTAAACTCTATGGTAGAGTATGCATTGTGATTGCCCTTAGGCTGTTTCTAACAGAAGACTTATTTGGGAACCTAAACTGAAAATGGGTCTCCAACACAATACCTATAGCCTCCAACATAGTACCTATATGGAAGACCCATTTTGGGTATTAGGAGAGACACAACCTAAATCTGAGTATCCTCTCTCTTCGAGACCCATTTATAAAAAGGGTTGTATTTTGGGTCTGGTTGTTGGAGAAGACTAAAAATAGGTATTGAACCCATTAACTGTAGCGGTACCCAAACATCAAATGAGTCTTGTATTTTGGGTTGTGGCTGTTGGAGATAGTCTAGTCCTTCACACGCAGGACGTAGGGTATTACGCTGACCTAACGGCGCGACCTGGATAAACCTTTGTGTTCATCTAGTTTTTTCTTGCGTCAATGTCTAGGACGTCGTCTTGCGTACCTTCCCCGCTAATCTACCACCTTGATCCTTAGACTATCGGTCATATTTTGTCGACAATTAGATAACAAAAATTTATGGTTTTATTAATTGGATATTAAGATTTAAATACAAGAGTATGTTTTGTTTATTGAATTTTTTGTTTTTAAAGAAAAGTAAATAGTTAGATGCAAATGTTATATTTCTTTTTTTATATTTGATAAAAACACTAAATAGATAAAAATGCTCCGATGAAGAAAAACAGAAATAATGGAAAAAACCAAACCGACAGAAAAAAGAAACGAAAACGAACGACCCGAACAAATAAATGGACACGTGGAAAAAAGACCGAAAAAACGGAATCATGAAAAAGAAAAGAACCAAATGGAAAGTAGAAACGGACACACAATAAGTGACCGGAAACGTGGGGAGAAAAATACCAGAGCAAAGTAGAAATCGATGGATAAAAAAGAAGGAAAGTAGAAAACGACCATACAAAATATGGTGGATGAAAAAATACAATAGATATATTAGAATTGGACACTGTACTATTATAGCTTGACCTAAGTTATTCCAACTCGTATGAGTGTAACTTATGAGCCTAGGTTATTATTATATATAAGATGAGAGCGTATGTTACGCAAACCAGCTAACTATGCAAACTACGGAAACTCTAATTAAGTCCACACAAATTTGATCCTGTGAAGGAGGATCATTTAAGCACTTAAACCCTCTCACCACATCCATCTAATCTATTTTTTCAAAACAGTCCCAGCAGCTCAACCCTCTCTCCGTTACGTCGCTCGTCTCTCTATTACTCCCGATCGTAGTCCCAGTTAGGTGATCTGAACCGTTCAATAGAATCAGACGGTACACAGTTCCTCCCAAGCTGCACCCCTTCACGTACTGGGTCTCAGCCCAACAACCACGCTGCCGGTGGCTGCTTTATTTGTTGGGGGCGAGTTTGAGACGGCCATCGGCCATGGCCAAGCTCAAGATGCTCGTCGGCCTGCTTTTCGCCCTTGTGCTGATCGGCGTCGCTGCCGTACAAGATGCTTCGCTCAAGACGTTTGTTGTCGTTGTGCTGCTGAACAAGCTGGTCCTCATCGCGTTCGTCACCGCCGCCATTGGCCACGTCTCCATGTTGTCCTACGAGGTCCGCTGTGTCGCGTTGCTAATCGTCTTCTGTGTTGTGCCGCTGGCCCGCTTTGTCATGTGAGGCTGCACGCGCGACGACACAGCCTTCCATGTACTGGCCTCCGGCGACGGGCTGTTCGATGAGGACGAGGTTGATGTCCCCGCCGACATCAAGCCATCAAGGTGCTCGTCTTCGGCTCCAAGCTTGTCGGCGCTGCCGGGGGCCGTCACCATGTTCACCAAGGTGCCCGCCCTGTCCCACGATCTCCATGTGAGTGGCGTCGGTGGCTTTGACGAGATGGACGAGGAGGAGGATGCCGCGGTGGCACACCATAATGCGACAACCGGATGCCATGGCCGAGCTAGCAAAATTAAAATGTGTTGAACGGTTCTGATTCTATTCTTTGATCTCTCCATCTTCTCCGGGAGCAAAGGTGCGACGAGCGACGTAACGGAGAGACGGTTCGACTGTTGGGACTGTTTTGAAAAAATAGATTAGATGGATGTAGTGGGAGAGTTTAAGTGCTTAAATGATCCTCCTTTATCTGCAGCCATCAGATTAGATTTGTGTGGACTTGATTAGAGTTTCCGTAGTTTGCATAGCTAGCTGGTTTGCATAGCATACGCTCCCATATAAGATATAGAAGACTTGACTCAATATGCGTTGGAGTCAAACTTTGTATTAAGGTCTTGTTTAATTCTAGAGGGCAAAGTTTTTTTTGAATGAAAAAGGTTTTTAGGCATCAGATATTACGACATTATTTTTTTAAAAAAAATAGAGTATTAATAAAACTAATTACATAGATTGAGAGTAGTTCACAAGACAATTTTTAAGCAAAGTTAATCCATGATTAACAAATATTTAATGTAGCATCATATTATCAAACCGTAGATTAATTAGGCTCAAAAAATCGTTTCACGAATTACTCATAGTCTGTGTAATTAGTTATTTTAAATCTATATTGAATACTTCATGCATATGTCTAAACATTTAATGTAAAAGTGCGGAATCTTTTGGAGTGAAAACTAAACCTGGCCTAAAAATCGGTAGATGTAAGCTGTTGTAATTTGTACGAGCACGAGTCGTATAAGTCTGAGTTATATACGAGATATAGAGAGTTAAGTGCAGCTTATAGGAAGTAAAAGCGAGATGAAAGAAATTGCACCACATGCATATTGTTTGGAGATGAAAAAATAGGACAAAATTTAGCTTTTAATATTAAAAAAATACTCCATGTTCCAAAATAGATGTCATTCTCGTTTTCCGAGAAATAAATGTCGACAATTATATACTAAAATATAAAAATATTTATACTAAGTAATTAGTATCATCAAAAAGATATTTAAGTCTAGTTTTTTAACAAATTTATTTGGAGATATAAATATTACATGTATTTTATACAAATTAAATCAAACTTGTAACACGAAAACTTAAAATAACTTTCTTTCTAGGACGAAGAGAGTAGGCAGGTAGGTAGGTATAGAAATTGCATTACAGGACAGCAGATTTGGGGGACTGGAGCTGCAGCCCCTAGCGTGGCCTGTACTGGGCCAACTAGCCCCCAACGGCCCAACCACATAGCCTCCCTGGCCTGCACGCGGCACGCCCCACGTAGACACGTTCGTCGCGGCTTCTCACACGCGTCTTCTCGCTTCAGCTTGGCTCACACGGGAGACGGGACAAGCTTCTCGCGACGGATCCATCTCACACGCCCAAACGACGGTGGCTTCACGGTAGCGGCGGCTGGTCCACTTCGTCTTGTCCGTCTTCGGCAGCGGGCAGCGGCAACCGGCGATGTAAAATGATCTCTGCGCTAGCGCTATGTAACGCGATGCACGAGGCCCATCATGCTTTGTCCCAGTCATCAGTTATTGATAGGTGGCAGCCCATTCTGTTTTTTCGCATAATAACGGCCCAGCAAGTTCATTTATTTGTTCCCATCAATTATTCAGCGTGATGGTTGACTAGTTAGTTGTACAGGATTTGTTCAGATAAACGAAATATCGTTTTTGTCGACCAGGAAAAGCGGAATATTAGGTGCAGTTTAGCCGGACAGGACGCACGGTATTATATGATCGAGTGATCAAGATGAGCAAAGCCGACGCGTGGTGCGTTGGTTGGACCCTTTGGGCTAATTAGAGTTTGCATAGGATATACGTTCCCATCCTATTATTGCCCGAACGAAAAACGCGTGACATCCGATATCATGGCACCAACTGCCAAACCTAACGGCCGTGTACGTACGTACGTGTATAGTACGTACTTCTGAGCGTCGCAAACTGCACCATTTTGCGCGCGATAACAGAGCAGCAGCTGATTAGCTGAAGCTAGGTGCCCACGAAGGAGTACAGGACCAGCAATGGCGGTAAGACTTCGCAGAAACGAGTCGCGGGTCTCGATCTCACACCCTGTAAAAGCGCATGAACCACACGTCGTCGTCTGTTGTGTGTTCTCCCAATTAGTTACACCTCCTTTTAGTCAAAAAAGAATCGATACTCCATACTGTTAGCCGTCCCCGCCCCGCTACCCTTACCAGCATTAACAAATCTGTTGAGACTTTAGGGGGACGACGGACCCGCGACCGTATCGATTCTTCTTCGAAAGGAATTTTTCGATACACGCATCATCCACACAACAATAAAACCTCAGGGATTGAGAGAAGACCGGGATATAAAACGATGACCGTGGATTTGCTTGACCAACGTATTTACGGTTGCCAGTTGCCACTCATATCCCCTCCATGCTCCCTCCGGTAGTGCGTCGTATATAGCCGAGCCCGAGTGGTGGCGTCACTGCCTGTGCCTGCTTCGTCGGCGCATGGATCTCGCTTGGGTTCGTCGTGATCGTCCCACTCCCATCACTGGCTGACGTCGCCAGCCTAGCTGGTCAAAGTCGTAACTGCCCGTGCGTTTACCTAGGAAGGGGCGAAGAAGACGACGACGACCCGGCCACTCCACTTCTGTGGAGGAGTACTCGTCGTAGCTTTGTGGCGAGTGGCGAGTGGCGACACGAGGGCCGTACGCCGAGCGGGCCCCACGCCACGGCACGCCGTTGGCATCCGACGTGCGAGCGAGCCAGCCGAGCACCACCACCACCTCTACCGTCGCGTCGTGTCCCCACTTGCGAAGCCAGCCGATCGGAATCGGATCGATGGGAACTGGACCAACTTTTTGACCCGCGCCGCGCCCCCTTCAGAAAGGAGAACTCGCGCTGCCTCCGTGGTCCGTGCCTCGCCTCGCTGGACCGACCTTTCGGCAGAGGCAGGCACGTCGTCGAATCAAAGAGTCCCGCTCCCGCAGCCGCAGCACTCTCCCCTCCCGGCTCCCGCTGCCCCTCTGCGTCTGCGTACGTCCCGCGCGATCACGATGTACGCGCACACTTTTTCTTCTTCTCATTTTATTTAATTAATAATTAATTAACGAACGATCACAGCGTGCATGCGTCCGTGACGACTTCGTGCACGGGACGGAACGCAGACGACACACAACTGTTCCTTGTTGTTCCCGGCATGTCCTGACACGAGCTAGGGACCGATCGACCGGGCCAAGCTGCGCGACGAAACATGTATGCGTGCGGCGGCGCAGCGATTGTCTATTTGTCTCGATGTCCCAAACAACAAAGGCGCGGCGCGGGCAGGCCGACACGAGTGTCTCCCTCGCATGCCGCATGCGTGCTTCACCCGTCACGTCTCCCAAACATCACACGGGTGTTTTAGCTGGACTGCGCCGCCGCCCGCCGCCCGGAGCAGCGTAGCAAGTGGTTCCGTTTGCGTGGCTGCCTGAGTGACTGCGCCAGGCGGAGCGGTGTACCGACTCACTCCTACAGTAGACTGTACGTAGTACGCGGCCTCCGGTGGGGCGGGCGGGCGACGTCACCCGTGACGCGAGCGGACAGCGAACTCGACCAGGCCCACACGTCAGCCGGCGCTGATACATCCATCCATCGGGTCACCCAGCCGTTCCCGGGTGGGGCGAGTCGGTTACGGTTAGTCAAGGCAGCGATGATGATATGGATACTCCGGTGGACTACGTGCTGTGTGCCTCGATTCCGTCTGACGAGAAGCTTTGGAACGAAGAAAAGGGAGGCGAAAATGCCAACAGGGCAAAAGAGGCGTGCATACACCGAGGAAAATTTGGGAGCTCCAGTGTCCAGTGCTAGACAGACTGCTTCAGTCCAGTTCACGAGCTGGTCAGCCGGCCAGCTTTCCAACGGAACACCTCAGGGCTCAGGCGTGTTCCACGTTCGTTGTAACCGTGCCTTGTAGATTACTCCCTCTATCTCCAAACAGATGTCGCTCGCGCTTTCTGAGAAATCAATATTTTCAAACTTTTACTAATTATGTATTGATAAAAGTTTACTAATTAATGTTTGTAATATATAATTAGTATCATTGAATATAATTTTATAATAAATTTGTTTGGAGATATAAATATTACACGTATTTTCAACAAATCTAGTTAAAATTTAAAAAGTTTGATCTACATGTATTTCGTAACGACCTCTATTTTATAACGAATGGAGTCGCAAGATTCAAAGAACTGGTTATTTATACTCTCTTTGTTCTAAATTATAAGTCATTCTAATAATCTTAATAAAGAGTCAAAAGCGAGAAAGTTTGATATACATGTATTTATAACGACATCTGTTTTATGACGAATGGAGTCCTATGATTCAAAGAACTGATTATTTATACTCTATCTGTTCTGAATTATAAGTCATTCTAAAAATCTTGAAGAGCTAAAATATTTTAAGTTTAACCAAAGTTATATAGGAAAAAATATAAAGATTTATGACATCAAATATAATTGATATGAAAATATAACTAATGAAGAATCTAAGATAAGTAGTATCATAAATGTTATTATTTTATTATAAAAATTTGGTTAAATTCTAAAATTTTTGACTCTTTAAGATTTTTAAAATAACTTATGATTTAGGACAAATGAGCTATTTTTCTAAAGAGGCTAAAAAACCTATCATAATTACTACTCCCTCCGTCCATAATAAGTGACCCTTTAGCCTCTCTAGCTAAAGGGTCACTTATTTTGGGACGGAGGGAGTACACATCATCCTTGAATGCCATTACGCCGACGTAGCCGTCGCCGCCGCCGCTTAGGAAAAAAGAGACACCGCCGCCGCCCGCCACTCCGAGCGCCGCCGTCGTCCCTCCACTGGTCCCTTCGGTATATTGCCAGAGGCCAGAGGGAGTGGGGATCCATCGTTTTTAATAATTTTCTGCAATAGATCGAGTTCTTAGGGTTTGAGTCTCTCCATGACAAGTATCATGATATTGGAGATTTATCTCATCCTTCTCTTCGACGACAGTGAAGAAGGATGGAATTGTTTTTATTAAAGATGAGGGCGACAACTTCGGCATCAGTATCTTCATCGACATGACGACATAAAGACTTTTGTTTCTGGACAACAACATCAAGACGAAGATGACCTTGCTCTCATGGAATAATTTTCTCTAGTCCCTTTTTCGTTTTGTTGTGGTTGGATTTGACCACGATGAAGGACTAGAGAGAATATTTTTTAGATCAATCTTCCCCATTCTTCGGTGACAGAAAGAAAAAGGAAGGAAGACACAAGGAAGAAGTTTCTTAACTTCGCCTGCAACAATGTTGGTCGTCCATTGGACATCTGTTCTGAGGCCTAAAACAACTGTTGTCGAGTATTTGCCTGTGCGGTCATCCATACGAAGTGTCAAACATGTTTGGATTTGAGAGTTTGAGCCATTCACAGCATGAGCACAATATAGATGAATTTCAGTTTCTATATATATGTTTTTTCCATAATATTTATAACGTGATGATGTACCGTGTATAATCTAATACAATTATTCTTTCGTCTTAGGAAAAAAATGACCTCGTAATTTAGGGGGTGTTTGGTTTCCACCCTTAAAGTTTAACCATTAAAGTTTAATGGATGTGACTTTAGTGATAGTGTTAAAAGTTACTAAAAGGAGGGGTGTTTAGAATTTCAGTGACTAAAAATTACTTAACTTTAGTGACTAAGCTTTAGAGATAGGAACCAAACCCGCCTTTAGAATGGAGCTGGCAGTATGTATTGCAAATGTTAAGGGGGTGTTCGTTTCCCTGACAAATTTTTTTTGCCAGTCAAATCGGACGTTGTGGCACTAGTTTAGCCTATTAAAAATATAGTAATTAAAAAACTAATTTCTCAGCCGAAAACTAATTCACGAGACGAATCTATTAAACTTAATTAGTCTATGATTTGACAATGTGGTGCTACAGTAAATATTCGCTAATGATGGATTAATTTACCTTAATAGATTCGTCTCAGTAATTAGTATATGACCTTGTAATTAGTTTTATAATTAGTTTATTTTTAATAGGCTAAACTAGTGTCAGCAACGTCCTATGTGACTGACAAATTTTTTTTTTTTTTTGCCAGGAAACGAATACCCTCTAAATCTCCGACAGTTTTTTTCTTGAATTTCTATTCGGCCGGGATTTGGTAACGGCAAATCGTCCGTTCAGTTTCTCGCTGGAGTACGAGAGAATCCGGGCTGCAGGTTTGACAGGCTGGCTGGTAAATTGGGTTAACGGATTAACCGCACCTGAAATCCCTCGTCCTCGTCTTTCTCATCGCAGTTTCCCAGAAATACCCCCGCTACATCCGCTAATTTCCCACCAAACCTCCCACCGCCACACTAGCCCCTCCGGCCCCCGCCTCCCCAGTCCCCTTCCTTCCCCTCTCGTCTCTTCTCCGGCCTCCTCGTCCTCGTTCTCGTCCTCGCCTTCCCCATCACCCGGCGGCCGATTCATCCGGGGCCCACAATCCCCAGCCCCGAATCCCCGCCGCCTCGCGCCCCGATGTCGCCGGCTGCTGGTGGCCCCGCGCCCGCGCCAGCGCAATCGGCGGCCGCCGTCTCACAGGCGATCGCGACGCCGCCGGAGCCGGGCCGTGTGGCGCCCGCGGCATCCCGCCGGGATCCGCCGCCCCATCCCGATGGGGCCGATCCCGCCAATGCGGCGGCTAAGAAGACGGTGTGGACAGCTCTGGCGCAGGCCCCCGCAGCGGCGGCGGCGGCGGCTGGGGATACCCCTGAGGGCGGCGGCATCATCGGCGGGGATGCCTCTTGGCCGGCGCTCGCGGGGTCGACGCGCGCGTGCCCCAAGTCAGGCTCGTCCGACTCCCTCAAGGCCCTCTCCGATGCGTCTGGCCCGTCCCCAAAGGTACTGAATCTCGCGATCAAGTCAGTTGTATTTCGTTGCGAATACATCTCTTATGTTTCCGTGATCCTGTTGAAATAAAAAAAGTTTGATGAATCTACTGATGCAATCAAATCAGGAGGATCCAATTGCTGCTTCATCGTTACCCCTACATCCAGTTGTGGGGGCTAATCCGATCCCCACTGCCCAAAACCCTATCTCCACACCTCCTCCCACGGCTGTGGCTTCCTCTCAGCAGAACGGTTCTACAACCCAAACAGTTCCAGTTCAGCGCGGTGGCAGCAGCGGTGGAAACAGTGGAGGTGGCAACCGTGGAAGTGGTAGCAATGGTGGCCGCAGGGCTGCCAGTAGTGGAGGCGATGGGAGCAGCGGCAGTGGTGGCGATGGTAACTGGAACGATGGAAGCCTCGGTAATGGCAGCGGTTGCAACAGCAGCAATGGCGATGGTTCCATCAACTTGGATGATAATGTCACCGGCGCTGGTCGTGCCGGTGGGAATGGCAATGACAGCAGCAGAAGTGCTCCCGGCAATAGCCACTGGAACCACAACATACGTGGTGGTAGCAGCAGTAACAGTGCTGGTAGTGGTGATGGAAACAATAGAAATAGTAGTGGTAGCAGCAACCACTGGAATAATAGTTCCCGAAACAGTGGTGGCAGTAGCAATGGCGTTGGAGGTCGTGGTGGTTATCGGGGTCGCCGTGACCATGAGAGAGGGGCTAATTTCTCCCCTAGGAACTTCCCCAGAGTTCCAGTAATGCCATATCAACAGCAGCAGCAGCAGCAGCAGCCTGGCATCTACCAGCCTGGGCCCTTTCACCGACCGCCGCCTCCCGCTGCCCATTTCATGGTGCCACAACATTTTTATGTTCCACCATTTGCCTACCCTGGTGAGCCTGAAAACTCGTCTTGCTATTTTTTATGAATAGCTTAACATTAATTTGTTGTAACGTGTTTGTTTTGGTGATGTGCAGCTGATGTGCAACCCTATCCTGTCTACCTCCCACCAGTAGAGCAGTTTCAGAACATGCATCTTGTTCGGCCACCCATGCAGCCTGCATGGGTTCCTCCTCCTCAGGATCAGCCAAATCTCCAAGATGATATTAGGAATCAGATAGAGTTCTATTTTAGGTGGCGAATCTGCTTGGTTTCTCTTAGTGTGCTATTGCTATTTCTTGACCTTAACTGTTTGTTTATACTCTTGTCTTGCTAGCACAAATAATCTATGCCATGACACATTCTTGAGGAGACATATGAACAATCAAGGATGGGTACCTATTGACCTAATCTTGGGGTTCAACCGGGTTAGTAAATTCTTCTAGTTTCACTTGAGGATTTCATTCCATGAGTAGGATATTCTGTTTATTGTATTTTGCCATATATGTTGAATGTTGATAGCATGATCCATTGCTTATGTTGGCTTTATTTCGATATGTATACTTGTCATTCTCATTACCAGAACTTGAAGTTTTACCCGGTCAGTACACAAGTTGGTTTCATAAATTGGTAGTTTATCACTTTAGTTATTTTTTTTTTATGCTGGAAAGAGGCCTATCTTCACGTATGGTTCTCAAATGTGTACCACAAAAACTGTGCTATGCCTTTGGAAAAAAATGGCGACGTTATGATTTTGTTAGGAAGGAGGACAACAAAGGTATTTTTGAAGTATGGTGGCACAATTGTTGCTCTTAGATCAGAAATAGCGTCTGTTTTTTGACACTAAAGTTACCACAAATAGAAATTTGCAGCTTGTGGTTGTCTCCTCAATCCCTGCTGTCTAACAGGTTTTGAGTTGTGGATCTTTGACTACAAACTTCCTGTTTATGCATGTTTGTTTTTGGTTATTAGCTAGTTTGTGATTTGTTTATCTCATAGAGTGGTTTGAGTTTGCTGTGTTATCTCTCTGTTGTTTGATGATGTAATGGTTATAGTTGATTTATACTACCTCTGTCTAGAAAATTGACGCAATTCTAATTCCATCTGTAGTCAAACTTTCTAAGGTTTGACCAAGTCCATAAAAAAGAGTACTCCCTCCGTTCTAAATTATAAGTCATTCTAAGAATCTTTGAGACTCAAAGTTTTTAAAGTTTGACCAAATTTGTATAATAAGATAATAACAGTTACGATACCAACTAAGTATCATTAGATTCTTCGTTAGTTATATTTTCATAGCATACCTATTTGATGTCATAAATCTTTGTGTTTCTCTATATAATTTTGGTCAAACTTGAGATGATTTTGACTCTCTAAGATTTTTGGAATGACTTATAATTTGGAACGGAGGAAGTATCAATATTTATAACACAAAATAGGTATCACTATGAAAATATCTCTCATGAAGAATCTAATGACATTGGTTATCATAAATATTGATACCTTTTGTATAAAGTTGGTCAAATTCAAAATAGCTTGACTCGATAATATGGTAGAATTGCATTGACAGGGAGTATGGACTCTAAAAAAATACTATAATGGGGATATTGGATTGATCAGTGCAACTTGAACTTGCATAGCAGCAATCATTTGTTGTATATTTCAGCCTTTGTGCTACTCTTTTCTGTGTTTATTCTTCTCACTGGTTAATAAGCAGATTTCAATTATAACTTAATTTTGCCTGCTGCACTTTTGCTTAATATACTATCATTTCTTGTTTGCAAATTGTTCTACTGATCTTATAACAGTAATTGTTAGAATTGTTGAAGGTACAGTACTAGACTTTGATACTGTCTGTGGCTGTGTTCTGGAATCCGTTGTTGATTCTTGCCTTGTGCATAGACTCTTTTCCATGAGCTATAGTGTAGGTGATATGGCATAACTAAAACCTTGTAGCATGCTCCGGTGTTGAAGGTATGCCTGGTTACCTAGGTGACACCTCTAAAACCATGGTGTCATGTCATGTCTAAGTATGGTTTGCATATTTGTATGTATAATACTTAGCTTCGAATTAACAATACAATTTACATTAGCAACTGACCATTTTTTGAAAGAAATAATGGCTAGTTCTGATATCCGCATAATGTGAAACTATCTGAATTATATAAGAAGTTAAAATATTGAAGAAAAAGGGTAATGTCATGGAGAATTAGCTTGCTTTTGTAATGAGGATTGATTGATTGAATAGCACAAACTTGCATGCTCTGCTTCAGCATATCTCATACAGTCGTACTAGACTATTGTCTGCAAAAGTTCAAGTTTCAGATATTGGAATTTAATAATCTGGCATACTCATGTTTTTTTAGTAATTATGTAATTTTTCGGTTTGCAACTATTATGATGCCCTGTCGCAATTCATTTTGCTTTGGCAATACATACTTTATAATGATCAGGATGTGGTCTTCTAACAGTTATATTAACGGTAGCTTTATTATATTCTTCTCAGATGAGGGCATTTACGGGCTTGGTAGACACCAACTACATAATAGATGCAATCCGTGGTTCTGAGATATTGGAAGTGCAGGTTAGGTTATCACTTATCAGTACTTCCTGTTTTTCTTTACTACTGAGATAATGTGTTCTCTGATATGGATTGCGTCCACACTTTTTTTTTGAACTTCTATTACCTCTATCTATGGTACAGGGAGATAATGTCCGGAGGCGCAATGATTGGATGGAATGGTTACTTCATTGAGGCTGCCCACTAGCAAATCAGGTTTGCTTCTATCAGACTGTTACTTTCTTTGCACTGTGAGCTGTCACTTCATTCCATGATGAACAGACTGTCATTTTTACCTGCAAGCCACATTCAAATGAAAGTGCTGGTTATAATATTTCGCAGGTTCAGATGCCAAGATGCAGCTGCATCCTACCTTCGGGCAACTAAATAGAAGTCGGGCGATTTGATCACGGGCACCACTGGTTCCGTGATTGACTGATGTACAGTGGGTCTATTGGAGGCTGGAAGATTTTGTTTGTTTAGATCGGACGTGATGGCTGCACGTAAAGGCATATTCAAAGGCACTATTGAGGGGATGACACCAATAATAGCAGGAATAATTTACTTAAAAGTACAAGTGTTTTTTTTTGGGTCTGTATAGTTGTCCGAAAAGAAGTGATCCTGGTCTTCTCATCATATGGATTATGTGGGTCCTGTTGAACGATTTGGTGTTGCCTGGGGTTTATTCTTGGAATCGCCCTCCATTTTTGGTTGCATTCACCTTTTGCTTTTCTTGGTGGAACGATTCTGGCAAGTGCAATTGAGTTATGTAAGCTATGGGAATAACTGTGTTCTACTGCTCCGTGTCACTGCCGTGGAGTAGTTTCTTCCGGGAACGATTCTGGCAACTGCAATTGAGGTTATGTATGCTATGGGAATAACTGTGTTCTGCTGCTACGTGTCACTGCTGTATCCTGGAGCAATTTCTTTCGGGAACGATTCTGGCAACTGCAATTGAGGTCATGTATGCTATGGGAAACTGTGTTCTACTGCTTCGTGTCTCTGCCGTTTCTTGGATCTATGAAACGAGAATGTCATTGTATACTCTGGTCTATTCCTAAGTGATCATTTGCAGTGTTCTCCTGGAACATTTTGCAACTTGTAAACTTATTATCATGGCAGTAAGTCGTTTTCAGTGGAATTCGTGCCGTAAATTATCCTGCGGATGATGTATTCATTAGCTTTGTGGAGTGGGTCCTTGTCCTCAGAGATCATATGGCATCATCAAGCCCAGGTGAATTCTACGGAGGTAGTACTACAGAACCAGCAAGAAAAAGGTAACAATCAGATACAGCAGCATCATGACCTACTCCCTCCGTCTCTAAATAGATGACGTTTTCGCTTCCCGAGAAACAACTACCGGTAATTTTTATAAATAACAAGTATCATCTATTAGTCTCATAATTGGTATCATTGGAAAAATCTTTGAATCTAGTTTTTTAACAGAATTATTTGAAGATATAAATATTGCACATGTTTTCTATAAATCTAGTCAAACTTGTGGCACGAACACCAAAAACGTCATCTATTCGTGGACGGAGCAGTACTCCGTACGGAGTAGTACCAGCAAGAAAAGAGAACGATCAAATGTGGCAGCATCATGACCTAATGACCCAGTAAGAGTACGTATGCTGAAAAAAGGCTTGCGACAGGGACACGTGCCTGCGAGCCAACAATTTGCAGCCGCAGGCAAAGGCGACGCCAGTATTGGCTAACATCGCCCCACCGCAAGCACCAAGCAGTGATGATCTCATCAAATCCTCTCCCGGGCTTCGTCGCGGCCTGCGGGCCAATCCGGCACCCTGGTCGTGGCCCGTGGCCGTGGCCGTGGGACGGTGGGAGTGCATGTGCACAGTGCTATCCACCTTTGTCCTCGCCGGACAGCTGCCGGCGCCCCTCCGATCCAGTGGCGTACCTAGGATTTTAATCTATGGGAATATAATCCCGTATGACACGTCAACAAATGTTCCACTTTTTGCTACAATACATGTAGAGACCACAACAGATGAAATAAAGACTAGTGGTTTCACTAAATCTTGATTTATTTTAAGAGAAATAAAAAATAGCTTCTTATTGCTCCAGTGCATAAAGGAGCTGAAACTAAAACCGATTAGAACTCTACCAAATAAGACCTAAATATGTATCATGTCATCGTTTACTGAAACACAAGACAAATACATTTTAAATGTCTTACGATTTTTAACATGAGTAATAAACTCTAAAAATTAATTAAAATAACATGCATCTAAATACCTATAATACTTTGCTTAAAATTTTAGGGTGGTCCATGGCCCACACGGACCACCCCCCTACCTACGCCCCTGCTCCGATCCAGAGTCAGTCTGGGGCCGTCTTCGGCTGCCAATTGACATGCCTCTGCGTGGGACTGTCAATCGTGTTCTTTGCGATTTTGGACTCCATGTCCAGTCCCGTCTGTTCAAGCTATACGAATGCCTCAGAGTTATGCAGATGATCTCCGTCTACCGTCATGCAACAAGTTGTAACTTACTATTCCAATAAAAAAAAACAAAATTCTAGTTAACCGTGCAAGTCAAACCGTAATTGGTACGGTGATATTTAGTGACTAACTAAGCTCAAAAGATCCTTGATATGTACATTCTAAAAATATAATTAATTATTTTTATCTATATTTAATATTATATGCATGCGTCTAAAGATCGATGTGACGGAGAATCTATAAAAATTTTGGAAAATTTTTGGGAACTAAACAGGGCATGACATGAACATTGGACCGAACGACCATAAATCTAGTAATCCACGATGATGTGGATTTGAGTTTGCGACAGGCAGATTTTCCTTTGTATGATGATTATATCGGATAAATGTGACCCTGAAAGAATGGGAGAAATAATGAAACTTTTTTTTTTCCTTTCCCAAACGAGATCTAGCGAGACAAGGGCCAAATTGTTCTAGTAGCTTCGGGTTGTAATAAGCTTCGTATCCAGGACTGAAACAAACATATAGGCCTAGTTTAGATGGAAAAATTTTGCAAAATTTTTCCTGTAGCGTTTTCGTTGTTATTTGACAAATTTTGTCCAAATATGGACTACGTAGACTCCAAAGATTCGTCTCGACATGTACATACTAAAAGTACAATTAGTTATTTTTTACCTACATTTAATATTCCATGCATGTCCGAATATTGATGTGATGGTTGATGTGATGGAAAATTTTAGAAAATAAGGGGAACTAAACACGGCCGTACATGTAGCCCAACGCTCAGGCTTTCGCTGTCAAACAAAAACGCTCAGGTTTTACCTTGTTCGGCCCACATTTCAATGAGAGAGGCCGAAAAGATCCATTTGTCTTTTCCAAAAGCTACATGGAAAAAAATAGAGAGTATCAGACATGTATTAAAAAAGCAAAACCAACTTACAAACACCACATCAAGAACATCCTCACAAGCAGTCACAACGGAAGCAACAACGAGAGTACCACTGTAGTAACCAAACCCCCCGCTCCCAATCCCAAGCCACCGAAACACTGGCAAACGCCGCCCTTGGAAGCCGCAGCAAGCCAGTAGATCAAACAAGGAGCCTTGAGGTGTGGGTAGTCTCTTACAATCAACACAAGAGAAAGAGAGACCTCACCGGACAAGGAGAAAAGCGCCAAAGACATCTCAATTGTTGGGTGCAGAGCGTGTAAAACCGGGCTACGCTTTCACCCAAAAGTCTCCTCACCTCTCAAACTCACACCCAACAATACCGGTGAGATCGCTGTGTTCCTTTTGGGGCACGTTATGGACTCATCAACTCTTTTGGATCGATCGAGTGCAGATATCCTTTTCAAATTTCCTGGTTTGCATCCTGCTCTTGGGACTGAATCCTTTGAAGTAGCTTTTCCTTTCATGGCGCTTCGTGGTGTCTTTCATGTAATTGGGTTGTTCTTACCCAATCTTTTGTACCTCAAGGTTTAATATAATATTTAAAGTTCTTGTAAAAAAAACAATACATACTCTTATGTTCACATTTTTTTACATACAACTTCTGAAGCTGTGCACACAAGCACACAATACGTACTCTTATGTTCACAAAAGAATGTGACTGTGTGATTTATGCAGGCGAAACTAGCTTAACTTTTATCAAGTTTTATTACGAAAATATATTTCATAATTAGTTTAATAAACTATAAATGTCAGTACTATGTTTTATATAACTCCGGTTGAATTTCAAATCGTTTAACTTCTCCGAAAGTGAGGACTGTATCTTTTCTAGACAAAGGAAGCATTTCAGGAGGAGCTTTCCACGGTCCTAAGATAATTTGAATGTCCTTTTTGTTCCCTCAACCAAAGAGAACAAAGGCCAATACTGTATGGCTTAGAGAAAAGCCCCTCCCCAAAGCCCATCCACCGCTCATCACATAAAATAAGGCATTTTGGAGGAGAAAAGCTGCACGATTATTTCCCCCACACACTGACAAACAGGACAGGTCTACTCCCTCCGTCCCTAAATCCCTAAATAAGTGTCATCCGGAAAACGTGTCTATGAAGAAAACACATATTTGTAGAGACACTTATTTTAGTACGGACGGAGTATATATCATCAGCAGGCTGGATAAAACAACAAAACGCGCCCCACGGTATTCTCTTGCCCGTCCCCACCCCCACCATCATCATCATGGTACTATAGTACTAAAAAAATGTGTTATCATAGGGTGGGGGGCATTTCTTAGAGCTCATTGACAGCGACGGCCGACGACGCCTTTTCATTCCTGTCCTTTTCTCTCTTTCTTTCTTTCTCACCGAGTCACCGAGACGGCGTCCCGCTCCCGCCCGTGTGCTCCGGGTTCCCGTTGCCTGGCCTGGGCCGGCCCTGGCGCGCGCGAGAGAACAGGAGGAGGAACGCGATCACGCGGAGCCTCGGCGCGCGTCGCGTAGCGTACCACCAGCAGCCGTCCGTGAAGTGAAGTGAAACCAGAGAGAGCCCCGTGCCGTGGCGCCGGATGGCAGCCCGCCCGCCCGCCCGCGCGCCACCGGCAGGCAGCGGCCAGCGGGTGCCGGGGGCCGGGGGGCCGGGGGCGCGGGGCGCGCGAGGGCAACTGGGCAAGTGGGCAGCGGGCAGCGGGCAGCGGGCAAGCGCGACGCGACCCAAGGGGAGGACGCCGCGGGTACGTGCGCGCGCGGCAGGGGCGTACTACGCCGCGGCCGGGGCGCCCGACACGTCAATTATTCTGCTTCCTTGTGATGGCCCCGCCGGCGGTACCCGCGCGCATGCAATGCCGTGCCATGCTGTACCTGCCGAGATATCATCGATCGATGCGGCCTGGGGGCCGCCGCCTCCTCCTCTCCTCTCCCCCGTCCCCCGAGCTCCAGCAGCAGCTCGTCGCCACGCGCGCACTGATGCGCATGCGCAGCGCAGCGAGCCTGCCCGCCCGCGTCACCGTCCACCACACCAGTCACCAGGGCCGCCGGAGCGCGAGAGTGCGAGGCCACCAGTAGTGGCTACTCCTAGTGTGATCCAGTGCGGGTAGCCAGCCGTACCACGTTTTTCTATTACAAAAGGACGGGCCTGCCGGGCTCGCGGTCCGCCAGGAACAGCGCGTTTGGGGGCATTCAAGATCATACAGCAGTGACGAGTGTTTGAGGCCAAGGCACACAAGGCTCCACAAACCACAGTCCACACCACACATGAACACACTGTGTGATAGCTTCAATGCGTGCCGGTGCTCCACGCCACACGCAGTAGTAACATGAAACACTGTGTATCGCAGGGTGGGCAAAAAAAACTCGAGACCAAAAAACCCGAGACCGAGACCCAAATACCCGAAATCTCGGTGTTCGGTTTATAGTTCGGTCTCGTATTTCCAATAACCGATTTTTTATTTGCTTGTTCGGTCTTGCATGTCAGCTAACCGAAGCACCGAATGACCCGAACAGACTCCCGAATCCTCTCCATCATTCTTATCTGTTTTTTATATATATTATTAATAAGAGGCATATGTCGTCCTCTCTTTCCTCTCTCACATCTCACGTTCTGTGTTCCCAATCCGCTTCAACGCAAAGAAGATGTTTGTCCTCTCAATCACACGCACCCCACGCTGCTGATTGATGCGGTCTACTGATTCACCTGATCTAATTTCGGTGAAGCGAATAAAACCGATGACGTCTGGGAGAGCCAGAGAGCCATGGCGAATACGATTCACCTGCGTTCTACTGATCAGTAGAACGATCAGTAGAGCCATCGTCGTCGTCTGATTGATGCGGCCCGATGTCCGGCTCTCCCTGCGTTCTCCTTAGTGGTCGCCTAGTTGCGAATACAATGCTTCTGAGACTCGCTTCTCTTCCCTTCCGCATGAGGTCGCACCTGCACTCCATGTCCAGCGGTGAAAGAAAGAAGTGAAGCTTCACTCGTACGCTGCCGGAGAAGATACTAGAGTTGGCCCACGCTACCATCTGATAGATTCACAGGACCAACTAGCAGTAGATCTAGCCGGGTAGAACTATCACAGTGTATGAATATGGTCCTATGAACTACTACGAGCCAGATCCGAGGTAGAGGAGTTACTGGGAATACATACCTAGGTTGTTCGAACCTGCAGAGATAGTAGAGGAGGTAGATCCGTCACCCGCCATGTCCGTCGGCGTCCCGGGGTCGACGACGGCGTGGGGAGGAGATGGAGGAGTCGGAGTCCGGCGGTGATGTCGTAGCCGGACGTGGTCCAGAGCTGCAGCGACGATGAACGGCGGTGGCGGAACTTCCCGTCGCTGGCTGCGCCCCTCACTAGATCGGCTTAGGGTTTGTCGGTGGGGAGTGCGGCTCACGGTGAACCTCGTACTGAGAGCCGCCGGCCCCCACCCTCTATTTATTGCGCAGTGCGACGGGGGCCCACCAGCCATTAAATGGGCTGGACGCCCCCGATCAGGGCGCGAGGTCAAGGCCTAATGTCCGTTGGGCCATTAGGGAGAGATCATCCTAACAATCTCCCCCTTGATCTCACCAGTTTCATTTACTTTACTTTTCTCATTCCATCACAGATTTGCGCAAGAGGCATGCCTCATCGTCACGGTCTTTTGCCGATAGACTTGACAGCCATAATGTTCATCTCTGTTCTGAAATAGATACTTTTACTTTTGGGCCCTTTAGTCCAGGAATCATAGGCTTTCCATTAATCCCATGCCGGCAACGTGTTCCTTGAACACTGTGGGTGGTAAGCCTTTCGTTAGCGGATCCGCGAGCATCTTACTCGTACTGATATGCTCGAGACTTATAGATTGATCCTGGACTTTATCTTTCACAACATAATATTTTATGTCAATGTGTTTGGCAGCACCACTTGACCTATTGTTGTGAGCATATTGTACTGCCGGATAATTATCGCAGTACAACTTCAGTGGCCTATAGATGTCGTCAACCACTTTCAAACCGGGTATGAATTTTTTCAGCCAATTCACCTGCCCAGTTGCCTCAAAACAGGCTACAAACTCGGCATACATTGTGGACGATGTAGTGACGGTTTGTTTGGAGCTTTTTCACGATATTGCTCCCCCAGCGAGAGTGAACACATACCCTGATGTGGACTTTCTTTCATCTCCCGCATAATCAGAATCCGAGTACCCTATTATGTGCAAGGAATCTGATTTTCTATACGTTAACATGAGGCCTTTTGTGCCTTGTAGGTAATGCATGACTTTCTTTACCAATTTCCAGTGTTCTAGTCCTGGATTACTTTGAAATCTGCCAAGTAGCCCGGTAACAAATGCTAAGTCAGGGCGTGTGCACACCTGTGCATACTGTAAGCTTCCGACAGCTGAAGCATATGTAACCGCTTTCATTTGTTCAATTTTATATTGGTTCCTGGGGCACTGAAATTCCCCATATCTATCACCCTTGACTATTGGTGCAGGTGAAGGCTTACACGCATGCATACTATATCTTTTCAGAACCTTTTCTATGTATGCCTTTTGCGATAATCCTATAACCCCTTTCTTCTATCTCTGTGAATCTCGATGCCTAGAACAAATGATGCTTCACCGAGATCTTTCATATCAAATTTTGAGGACAAGAAATCTTTTGTCTCCCTTAGTAGACTGATATCACTACTCGCGAGTAAGATATCATCTACGTACAAGATTAGAAAAATAAATTTTCCATTCTTGAACTTGGAGTACACACAGTTGTCCTCAACATTTTCCATAAACCCGAACTTCTTTATTGTGCCATCAAACTTTAAATACCACTGTCTGGATGCTTGTTTCAATCCATAAATGGATTTCTTCAAGCGACATCCCATCTGTTCTTTTCCTTTCATGACAAAACCTTTCGGTTGTGCCATGTAAACGTTTTCCTCCAACTCACCGTTGAGGAAAGCCGTTTTCACATCCATCTGATGCAACTCTAAATCATAATGTGCTACTAGAGCCATTATGATTCTGAAGGAATCTTTACATGAGACTGGAGAAAAGGTCTCATTGTAATCAATCCCTTCCCTTTGCGTAAAACCTTTTGCCACAAGTCGCGCTTTGAACCTTTCTATATTCCCTTGGGAGTCATATTTCGTCTTGTAGACCCATTTGCAGCCTACCGTTTTGGCCCCTTTAGGAATTATCTCCAAGTCCCAAACACCGTTGGTACTCATTGACTTTATCTCATCTTCCATGGCCTCAAGCCACTTGGACGAGTGATCGCTTCTCATGGCTTGTTCAAATGAGGTGGGATCATCCTCCATTTGAAACTCTTCAGTGTTATACACTTCATAATCTGCAGGAATAGCATATTTTCTAGCTCTTTGGGACCTCCTCGGTCCATCATCAGATGACTCCTGTTCAATCGGAACCTGTTGTTGTTCTTCCTCATACGCAACGCTAGTTTCAATGGGTTCCTGTGAAACAGGTTCCTTATGTTCACTAGATGTTGCCACAGGGACGTTAACAACAGGTTCTGTCACTACAGTATCTGGTACCGTAGGGACATTGGGAACAGGTAGTGAGAAAAATGATTCCTGAATCATTGGAGTGGGTACATATACCCGCTTCTCTTCAAGATCAATCTTGCGCACTGCCTTACTCCCCCTGATCAATTCATCCTCCAAGAACACAGCGTGTCTCGTTTCTACGAACTTAGTATATCTGTCTGAACAGTAGAAATGATAACCCTTGGACTTTTCAGGATAACCGATAAAATGACAACTCACTGTTTTGGGATCCAGCTTCCCAATGTTCGGGTTAAACACTTTTGCCTCAGCAGGACACCCCCACACACGAAAATAATTCAGTGAGGGTACTCTTCCTGTCCACAATTCATACGGTGTTTTAGGCACCGATTTACTTGGGACCCTGTTTAGAATGTGAATAGTAGTTTTTAATGCCTCTATCCACAGACTTAGTGGCAGAGATGAGTAACTCATCATGCTATGCACCATATCCATCAGGGTATGGTTGCGCCTTTCTGCCACTCCATTTTGCTGAGGCTCCCCCGGTGTGGAGTACTGAGCAACTATGCCATTTTCCTGCAAGAACTTTGCAAAAGGTCCAGAAATTTAGCCATATGGGGTATGTCGCCCATAATACTCTCCACCGCGATCGGAATGTACAACTTTAATCTTTAAGTTGTGCTGATTTTCAACTTCAAGCTTAAAGATCTTAAATTTATCTAATGCTTCCGATCTCTCTTTAATTGGATAAATATAGCCATAGCGAGAATAATCATCTGTGAATGTTATAAACGATTCATAACCATCCACACTTTTAACAGGGAATGGTCCACAAATATCAGTGTGGACTATCTCTAAGATTCTCGCACTTCTTTTGACATCTTTCTTTATTTGCTTTACATATTTTCCTTTGATGCAGTCGATGCACTGCTCAAAGTCTGTGAACTCTAATGGAGGAAGAATCTCATTTTTTTACTAATCTTTCTATTCTCCCCCTCGAAATATGGCCTAAACGACAGTGCCATAATTTTGACGACGCATCTTGAGTTCGCTTTCGCTTTCTATTTGGATTGTTCGACGACGATACAATCTCATTCACATTCTCATTGTTGACAACATTCACATTATCACAAAGAGATAACAAATAAAGATCTTCTTGCGCGAAGGCAAGACCAACACATTCATTTTTAAATAGTATTTCACACTTGCCGTCTCCAAAATGACAACCATAACCATCTTTGTCTAGGCGTGAAACACTAACCAAGTTTCTATGCAATGAAGGTACAAATAAAACATCTTTAAGAATCAAAATAAATTCATTATTAAGCTGTAGAGGAAGATCGCCAACAGCTTCAACATCAGCTCGAACTACATTGGCGACTCTAACCCATCTTTCGCTTCTTTGCATAGTCCTTGTCGAACTGAATCCCTGTAAACAATTTGCAACATGAACCATTGCACCAGAGTCAATCCACCAAGTAGATTTATCAAATTTAACATATAAAGTTTCATTTACAAATATAATAACATTCTCACCATTGCTTGCCAAGATCTTCTTCAAAAAGACAGGGCAATCTTTCTTGTGGTGTCCCGGCTTCAAGCACTCGAGGCACTGATTAGGGTCCACCACCCTCCTTTGAGGTTGCTGTGGCTGTTTCTGTTGCTGTTGTTGAGGTCTATACTGGTGCATTGGCTTCTTACCCTGAGCTTTCGCATTGGGGCTGCCATTGCCTTTCTTGTTATCCTTGACATAGTTGATTGCACCACCAGTTGCACCCTTGATTCTTTCCTCCTCTTGGGCACACATGGCTATCAACTTGTCCAATGACCAATCCTCAGGATTATTGTTGTAAGATACAACAAAAGTTTCAAACTCTTTTGGCAGGGAAGCAAAAATCAGATAAATAAGGAATTTCTGAGAAATAGCTAATTCCTTGTCCATTGGTTTAAGCTTAGATGTTATACTGTTCATTTTCAGGATATGGTCTCTTACACCACCACCAGCATATTTTTCAGTAATCAATTTCTTGATCACTTGGGTGGCGTAAGTCTTTGAGGAACCAGTGAACTGGTTCTTCAACCTTTTCAGAATTTCAGTGACCGTGTCACATTCTGGTGGGAGCGAGTTCAGGATAGCAGGATCTACAGTGTTCTTAACAACTGCAACCAACTTTTTGTTGGTCTTTTCCCACCTAACCCGCTCTAGATCATGTTTCAACTTTTCTGGACCGAAGTCCAGTTCCCGCTGTCTCCAAGCGGCATCACTCTCACCTTCCTCTCTCACAGGCTCCTTGAGCACTGCGGGACGAGGCTCAGTGAGGATCCAGTCAACCTCAGCCAACAGAAAAGGCAGCTCAATTTTCTTCTCCCACTCCAAGTGGTTATCCCCCTTGAGAGGTGGGATATCTTTAACCATGTTCATCAGAATGGAGCCTGAAAACATAGTTCAAAATATAGTGAGAATAATATAAAACATAGTAAATGAGTTGCTTTTATGCATTATAACTAAATCACCGTTGGGCAGAAATAGAAATAATGCATAAACCTTAATGGAACAGTAAATTATAATATTATTATTTATCAACGTTGGTCAAAAAAATAATAACATCATAATGACAAAAAACATGTTATTTTCAAAATTAAATTCTCCCGTTGGTTCGAATTTAACAATGAAAATTAAAATCAAAGTACGCAGCGGAAAACAATTAACAATTCTTTATATTTTATTTTTCCAGAAGCAATTCACATTCTTTAATATTCTCTGTGCAAAAATTTCGTTGGAATAAATTTACACAGACAATATACATTAAAACAATTCATAATGCATCAAAATACATAGATAAAAGCTTCTGGAAAAAAGAAAAAAAAAACAAAACTGAGCAGAATTCAACTTTCGGCCCGAAAAGGCCCAACAAGCCCGTGGCCATGCGCTCGCGGCGCACTCCCTGCAGGCGGCCCAGGGGCGCAATCCTTTTATTTATTATTGAAGAAAAAACGCCCGAAGGCCCAGCTGGTCCATGCGGCCAGTGTGGCCCAGCCGGCGGCGCACGGCCCGCGCGGCCTCTCCCCCTCCCGCGCCCATGCCGCAACCTGGGCCTGGGCCGGGAAAACGGCCCCCCGCGCTCTCCCTCTTGGGCTCAAAGGCGGCCCGATCAAGATCGGCCGTCAGATCTAGGGCAATGGAGATCGGACGGTTGTGAGCATTTTTCGGAGGTATAAAATCCCTTCAGCCGACCGAACGCACTCAAAACCCTAAGCATTTCCACTCCACCCGGCCGCCGCTCTTGCCTCCTGTCTCGCGAGGCAGCGCGAGCGCTCAACTCGCGGCGGCGCGGCGGCCTGCCGCCCCTGGCATGGCTGGCGAGGGGAAAACCCACAGCGGCGCGGCGGCCCCTCCTCCCTTTCTGTTTCTATGCTCTCCACCACCACCTCCCTCGTCCATGCGCAGTAAGGAATCAGAGCCAGAGAGGATGAAGTAGGAAGGAAAACCGGCGCCACCACGGGCCCATTCGCCGGCGCGCGCGTTCCCCTAGGGTCGAGCGCCGCGCCGTCGAACGGCTCCGCCGTGGTGCCCTGTGCTCCGGCGAGTGGAGCTCGGCCGGAGCCTCTTTCTTGCTCACCGACGAACGGCGGCGCGAGACCGAGCTGCGTGGTGACAGCAGTCACCCACGCAGGTAGGGTTCGCCTGTCCGGATCGCCCGATCCGTCGATTTTTAATCTTTCTTGGTATACTCTCCCTATCCCTTCCTCCCCTAATCCGTATCAGAGGCATTTAGGCTTAGGTGATTTCGGATCGAGACGATCCCTGTCCATTCCCCTCTTAGGGTTCATCCGAAAACGGATGTACAAGATGTTTTACCCTCTTAGGGTTAAACCCGAGACCAAATCCACATACTAGATAGGCTCCGATACCATTGATAGATTCACAGGATCAACTAGAAGTAGATTTAGCCGGGTAGAACTATCACAGTGTATGAATATGGTCCTATGAACTACTACGAGCCAGATCCGAGGTAGAGGAGTGACTGAGAATACATACCTAGGTTGTTCGAACCTGCAGAGGTAGTAGAGGAGGTAGATCCGTCACCCGCCATGTCCGTCGGCGTCCCGGGGTCAACGACGGCGTGGGGAGGAGATGGAGGAGTCGGAGTCCGGCGGTGATGTCGTAGCCGGGCGTGGTCCAGAGCTGCAGCGACGATGAACGGCGGTGGCGGAACTTCCCGTCGCTGGCTGCGCCCCTCACTAGATCGGCTTAGGGTTTGTCGGTGGGGAGTGCGGCTCACGCTGAACCTCGTACTGAGAGACGCCGGCCCCCACCCTCTATTTATTGCGCAGTGCGACGGGGGCCCACCAGCCATTAAATGGGCTGGGCGCCCCCGATCAGGGCACGAGGTCAAGGCCTAATGTCCGTTGGGCCATTAGGGAGAGAGATCATCCTAACACCATCAGCTAGGCATCATCGGTCTGCTCGGTCAGAACCGAGGACCGATCTCAAGAGACCGATGACCGAACTCTCGGTCTAGTGATTCACCCGATCTAATTTCGGTTTCCAATTTCTAAAGACCGAAATAAAATTAGACCGAAGAAACCGACCCGATATATCGGGTAAAACCGAATGCCCACCTCGCAGCTTCAATGCGTGCTGCTAGCAAGTAGCAACTCTGATGAGATTCGTGGTGCGCGAAATCGTGTGAGAGGACAGGGCTTACTAATAATGGCATTATTATGTGCGTTCTTAGCCTATTGTGTGGACCGCATTTGCCTCCCTTTTCTTTCTCTCCTTTTGGTCCTTGAGTGATGACGCAATGCAATTTGTCGACTAAACCAACGACGGCTAACATCTGGTGCTACTTTTATTTCTTTTCTTTCTTTCCGAGGGAATTCTAAGGCTACCTATTTCTTTTCTTTCTTTTCTTTTCTTTTTTTTATTCCAGCTGTACCAGTACACGCTTCAGGATCAAGATGCATCTTTTTTGAACGATGGATAAGAATGGATCTGAAATGATGCTTGCTTTATCGTACGACTACCACACAAACCGAGAGATTCTTAATTTTGGGCAATAAACATGCATGTAGGAGTTTCTTTTTTAGCTTTTTTCTTCCTTCCTTTCGAAAAGCAACTCTACCGGTAGAATCAAAACTATTTAATTGAACTGTCCGGTAAGAAACAACTTATTTTGTCTTATAGTTGATAATAGGATAAAAAATAACCACAATAGCGTATTTTCTCCCCCCCCCCCTTTTTTTTTCTTTACCTCTCCTCCAACCCTGTACGATCACCCACCCTCTACAACACAAAAACTCCACGACACTCCGTCACCACCCCTTATATTTTCTTTTTCCAATGCCCCCGGTGGTGCATACGCCGCCACCGGCCACCGGCCACCTCGGTGCCCTCCGTCGGCGTCACCACTCACCACTGGCGCTCAAAACAGTGGAGCTCACCTTGCGCTGTCTTCACACCCACGAACACTGTTGGGTTTGAGAGGCGCAGATGTTTTGCCTATTTCGCCGTGTGCGCTTCCTCCGATCCGTATCCGCCTTCACCCTGCTAGCAGTGGTTTTGGGGGAGCGTTTTGTAAATTACTCCCTCAGTCCCATTAAAAATATCATTTCATATTTTAGGACTTCTCATTTGACTATTCATCTTATTCAAAATTTTTATATAAATATTATTTATTTTGGGTAAAGACTTCGTTTCGGACGGCCACGATTTTGTCCAACCGCACGCACCCGCCCATCTACCATCTCCGCAGACTATCTGTGATGGGTCCCACCATTTTATTCCTCTCTTCTACCTCTCGTTCTCATCCATTTCTCCTCTTTCTCTCTCCCGCAAGGCACTATCCCAAATTCCATGGCGATTTTAGTGCTCCAATTCCAATCAGCTATTACTGATGATGAGATTGGCTCTCGATGTACTCCTCCCCTTCGTCCTCCTCTCGTATTGAGACATAGCTAGGTAATAGTTAGGGTTAGGGTTAGGTGCATAGCTTTTTTTTCTCAAATGGGGGAGGGCATGGTTGTCGCTACTGGAGTTAAGGTGTGACATCTCTCCCTCCAAACGCGGAGGCGCACCAGGCGACTCTCCCGACGAGGCGACGCACCGGGCGAACACACCCGCAGCTGGGTGACTGCACGCTGGTGGTGTCCGCGTCCCCAGCACGGCGGCACACCCTCCTCCCCGCGCGCCCGCGTTCCCAGCTCGGCGGCGCACCCTCCTCTCTGCGGGGCCCCCTACAGGAGACGGTGACCCTAGGTTGGTGTTGCGGCCTTCGATTTCTCAGATTCATTATACTGCTTCACATCCCTTGCGGTTGAAGAGAGTCGTTGTCTCTCTGGTGCTCGCCAAAGGGCCGCAGCATGCTTGCAGCTGCTGCACTTTTGAGGACTTGCTGCCGGCACGCTTCTAGGGACTCCGCTTCATCTTCAGCCGCCTGACTCTACCTTGTGCTCTCATTCTTCTCTCTCCCGACGCTAGCAGATGGTCGTGGTGGTGCGGCTCCTGCACGACGGCCGCTACAGGCACGCGCGCTGGGGTGGATTTGGTCTCGCGCCCTCCTATCCTCATGGACACCGAGCGTCAAATACCAGATCTCACCACCTCGCATAGTGGCGCCTGCTATTTTCCCGATGCATGTTATCTACTGATTGTTTTACTGATTGTTTTAGTGTTCTTTTGACTTGGCATTATATAAAGCGGATCCTTCCAAACAAGAGGACCCCACACAGGTTACAACCTATTTTTGATTGATGTTAGTTACCGTCTCTCTATTTTTTCAATTTCTCATACGCATGTTCAGCTTCTTATGATTTTCAGAATTCACTGTGTGCTTCTCTTTTGCAGGCATATCTCCGTTTTCAGGCACCACCTATAATTTGTGTTGCAAGCAGTTTTGGGCCGATCTCTGCCAGAAATCATCAACCTCCACACACAAAGGCGAGTAATCCGATGTCACCTATTTTCCTAGCAGCTCCATGTTAGCACCTTCGCATTTTCGTAAGAAATTTAAGTTTCATTTTTGTTTGGCCACAATATGCTCTTGAATAGGTAATTTAGCTTTTTCTTACTAATTAAAAAGGCCATTACTAGGATGACTAATCATGATTATTCATAATTAGTTGGATGACTTGATAATAGTGCCAATAATTCTAGTCATCTAGCATTTTATTTTTGTTATCTAAGTAATTTTTCTACCGATCATTACAAAATCTTCCAAGCCATTTATAGCCTAATAGTTCAAAAGAAATCACATTCAATTACAACAATTCTTTTTTCAAATTGTATTATTGAGTTATATCCTATGAGACGAATCCTAAATATGCATTGCTGCATGTTCTAAGTGTAGACTAGTGGTACACAACCACCCAAAATTATGCATGTTAATTTAGTTAAGCAAATAATATCATTGGTCAGACATGTTATTAGTAAACTAGTAGCAATTATGAGTGTCTAACATTTAAAATATGTCTATAAATAACCTTCCGTCAGACACATGTATAACATTTTCCCTACTCTAAGTGATATTAATCATGTGCAGGTGACAAGGTGACAAGGGGAAGCCTGATATTCCGTTTCTTGAGTAGGGAAGCACTGATTTGGAGGAGGGCGCTGACTAATGCGGGTGACATATTGTTGTTGACAGATTATGCTTTTCGTTTTTTTTTCTATCGTTATGCTGATCATTTTTGTTCAATCATTAAACTAGTCTGCTATTTGTGCACAACTAAATCATTAAACTAATCTGCCTTTTGTACACAACTAGTTTTTTTGACATCATCACCCTGTCTTTGTTTGATCTGTATTTTTGCTCGTTACAAAAATTGGAGCTATGCATATAAAATGAAAACTGAGCAGTGTATTTTTTTTTTGCAAATAAATCGAAGGTGGGTCGTGGGTTACAAATGAAAAGACACTATACTTGCTTTTCAGAATACATAAATTATCTATTTAGAAATACATTATTGCCTAACAAATTATACTTAAATTGTCTAAAAATACAATCTACTATAATATTGTGTTCTGCATTATGATCATTGCCACCTGAACTATCAGGTAAGTACTTCTGTATGCATATGAAGTATTCAGGAAAATGACTATTTATTTTCTAATTATCATAAATCAACATTATGTTCTACGACTGGACGGTGGGTGTTTCTTTGCTCTCATGGTTCTGGTGCCTAAGATCCCGGTGCTCTAACTCGTTCTAGCGATGGCAACATAACTGCATGTGGGTTCAGTTCGTGCCCACCTCCAACAGCCTGCTCGTCTTTGCATGGGATTCAGTGAGAGCTCTCTCCCCGCCTCGTTGTTCCTTGCGGCTTGGGTATCATCTCCTTGCCCTTCTGGTTAGGTTAAACTCGAGGAGATCTGTATAATTCTATATCATTTTGCAATTTATATTTTTTGTCTACTAGTGGTTCTACTAGCGGGGCACATGGGGGTATGCTTTTGCATCCTTTCTTTTTGTTTTTGTCTTTTTACTTCAATATTTTGCAATCTATATCATTTGTTTTTAGAATTCCCCACTTTTTTAATTGGTAATTGGCTGTCCACTATTTTTTTATTACAAATAGGCAATTGCACTATGTTAATTAGGCTATAATATTAGTTATTTTAGGCAAAAAGCTGAACACATTAATCAAACTATGCATGTCTAGTGAATAGCTGAATGTCAGATGCATCATAATGAAACAATTTAATTTTGCATGTGTGGCATGGCGATTTAACTTAATCTCCAGAGTGGCCCTTTTGTGTTCAGCACAGGACTGATCCTGTCTGTTTTCCATTTGTTCGGTTAATAACTTGGTGATAGTTTTTCACACTCCTTGTTAGGTGAAAAGCAGGACAATAGCTGAAAAATTATTTTTTATTTATTTTTGTGTTTACCTCTCCTAGGGAGGAGAATTAAGGAGAATTAATTGTTTAAGTATAATACTATTCAGTTTGCTAGACCTATTTCTTAACATAACAAAAATAAAGGTAATAGACAAGAATATGCCTATAAATATGAAAAGTAGCTAGTACAGCCAAAAGTAGCCATATATTTCTGTTCATGTCATAATCTAACTGGGAGACTATAGAACAATTCTTGTTCCAAAGAATAGTTTGTAGGTCATCGCAATAGATGTCTATCTACTGTTAAACCATACAGAGCCAGGCCAGCCAACCTTAAACAAGCAACCACGCCGAGAAAAAGAATAAAGCAACCTCCTGTTATATATAGCCAGCATACCACTCTCGGTTGTGAAACAATATTCTAAAGAATGTGCATGTAAATGTAGTTAAGTAATTTAATATTAGTTATTAGTAATATGGTAGCATTTATGTGCATCCAACTCTAAAACTGTAATTGGGCTGAACTTTGAACTTAGTAAATAGGAAAGGCAATGCACATTGCCATTTGAGTCTTAATAACATATAAGATGTATGTATAAAAAAGCATTCCAATCGGTCTGCAAACACAAATTTAATACATACACATTCTAATTCATTTCAATAACACTAAGGCTAATATGCAGGTGATAGCTTGTTAAGATCCATATTTAGGACCTACATGCAAAATAGTAAGTATAAGTGTGTGTTCATTGAAAAAAGACACTATACTTGCTAATTGTGATCGTTCATATAGTCATATGTCTCTGCTTATTTTAAACCAAGGGGTGAGGGGTGAGGCTACTTACACTATACTTGTTTTTCTGTAATACATAAATTGCCTACTTACAAAGACATTATTGCCTACTAAATGACACTTAAATTGCCTAAAAAATGTAATTCACTACAACATTACTATATTTGTTTCATGTGAGTTTTTGATTTCTAAGAATACATAGAAATATTTTTGCTGTTATGCATGCAATGTTTTTTCTATATTACTGATATATTCGTGGGCATGGGAGGGGGTAGGGGAGGTGTTAACTCAAAAGTCTAACATTACTATAGTTTTGATTTAATTTCCATGGCTTTTTCTTTACATACAATTTTTTTATTATTTTAGCACACCATATCTTGGCACTGCTTGAATACATATGTGGCCCATTAAAAACATAGATGGTATGTATAAACAAATAAAAACAGACACTATACTTTTTGCTTTTTCAGAATACATAAACTGCCTATTTAGGATGACATTGTTGCCTAGTGAATAACGCTTAAATTGCCTAAGAAAATGCAATCCACTATAGAATTACCAGCAACAACCTGCTGAGAACCAATAGAGGCTCTAGGAACGTCCCCTAGCACTTTTAGGTACTTCTTTTTAGCCCCTACATCTTGCTATTACACATTTTTAAACAGTTCAATGCATTGTTTTATTCCACATGTATTTCTTTACAGGAATAATCATCTGTTTATCAGTGTTGGGCTTCATCAATTGAAGATCAGCGGTATGCCTCTAAACTTTATCAATTGAAAAAGATCATTCATGTGCAGTCTATGTTTCCTTCCAATTGTTCGGAATGGTTAATTAGTGTCTTTTGCGCCTCCTTGCCAGATGGCAAGCAAAGCTAAGGCGGGTGGAGTCACATTTCCGATGGGCTGCAAGTAGTGGCGCAATCTCCGTCAGTGAGCATCAACATCAATGGTCAAGTGAAAAGATGGATCGTAGCATGCGAAGGTGAGCAATCCGGTTCTTAGCAGCCCCATGTTAGCAACTTTGCATTTTCTTATATGAAAGTAGCCCCATGTTAGTCACATAATCTACATGAAGTGAATCTAATAAAATCATCTTCAAAATATGAAAGTAGCTCATTAAGATCTATATTTTGACACATATACGATGATTCCCTGCATGCAAAATAATAATTATAAATGTGTGCTGCTATATCATGACATATAGGCAATTTAGTCAAACCCATTAGGCAATAATGATGTACTGAGTTAGGCAAAAAAGACCACAATGCATTTTTTCAGTAGCATGTTATGGTGTGCCTCATGTTTCAGTGCATTTACATGTATGTGCAATAGCTAGCGTGTACAAATGTTCAAAGATTTTTTTTGAAGCAATTCTTACAACAAGGTTTCATGCAGCCCAAATTTATATCTAAAGGAGTGGTGCATACCAAACATATATCCATATTCAACAGAGGTTTCATGGAGCAAGACGTTCCCATTTATTTCAGATTTGCCAAACATCTAGTAGTACTATGTATAGTAATAACATTAGTCATTAAACCTTGCACAGGTTGGATCAGATTTGCTTATCAGTTAGGACTAGATCTGCATATACAGTAGTAACTGCAGTACTAAGCTGAATTGCTTATCGGGAACTTGATATTACTAGTAAGAACATATCTGCTTGCTTCTATTTCTGATCATAATTATTCAGGAAAAATTAACTGAATTGCTTATCAGGTGATGCAAAATAACTGAGTTGCTTCTAGTAGCGGATCTGATTGGTTCTATTTGTGATCATTGTGTAATTCCAATGTGTGAAAAGAAGCTGAATCTTAGTAAAAAGTTGGTTGTATCTGTGATATTACTACTAGTAGTAACTGAATTACTACTAGTAGTAACTAAATTGCTTACCTAATGTGTCTATGTTTTGGATGAATCGGCCTGTTTCACTAATCGGGGCGATGCTTTGCGTGTTTAAAGAACCAAGCAGTGGAAGGGGAATGTCAGGTGGGCATGGGCCCACCTCTATTGGGCTTTTTTTCCCCATGAAACGTGTTTCGCGCTCACGTCACAGCTCTTCAAGCGCATACTCGCCGCTGCTTCCCCTCACTTATCCAAAAAGAAAAAGATATATAATTATAATTTTTCTTTAACTGGAGTGTACGTGCAAAGACCTTAATGCATGCACGGCCGTGCATTAGTCGCTTCCTTTATTTTGTTATAATTTATTTTATCACTAGAGATATTTTAATAATAATTTATTTATTTTATTATTTGTATATATTTTTTAAATAAGACAAGCGGTCAAATGAAAAGATTAAAAATAAAAAAACGTCATTTTTAAACGGAGGAGTATAAAGCTGGAAAACAGCCTCGAAGCTGGTCCAGAATCTACCATACACAGTACCAGTACCATACACTATTGTTTTTGAGGCTACGCTGGGTGGACCGGTCACGATGCTTTGTGTTGTCACGTCCGGGAAATCTTTTGAACAGTGAACCAGAGACAGCGCATTGAAAAAATCGTTTCTCAATACCCGATGTACCGTAGCGGCAGTTACGTGGTACAGTTCATAACATAATTATTCAAGATCCAGAGAGATATTTAAAAGGAAAATAATTATGGACCCTGTAGACCAGTTTTGTGTGGGTGAGGTGGCGTTTGTGGACCGTGTCGTGGTGACACCAAACATTTTGGCACTGTTTCCACTTACCTCCCCTTCAGGGCCAAAGGTGAGTGATTATTGTTACTGCTGCTCTGGTACAGCCGTGAACATTATACAAGTACACTCGCTGCACCAAATATCTCCATCGATAATACTGGTACTCTGGTAGTAGTACATCGGTGAACATTATACAAGTACACTCGCTGCAACAAAATATCTCTGCTAGTTTCATAAGATATCTTGCCGGTGGTCACCACAGGATCAATCCAAGGCACAGGAAATTAGGGCTATATAGTACTACTCCTGGCTAATGGGTCCCACACGGGCATATCTCAAGGTTCCACATGACCTGAGCTTTTGTTTATCAGTCTATCGTAGTACTTACAGTGCAAAGGTGCTTCCTTTTTCATTTTTTTTCTCCTTCCTGTTAATGGAATAGGCAATTTCTAGATTAAAACCAGAATATAAATCATGATAAATTGATGATCTAGATATCTCAAATTGTATTGTTTACTAGCATAGCAAAACATGATCTCATACATGACAACCGGTGTAAACATAGCTCGTACACCAGATAGATTAAAAAGCAAGAACAAAGGCATAAGACCTGATATAAGCATAGAAATTAGATCACGAACGGTGTACCTTTCTGATGCTGGAGAAGACGGTGGCGGAGTCGGCGCTGGACGATCCTCGATGAGCGCTGAAGGAAGAGCTCGGAGCAGTTGACGACGAGTACGTCTTGACGCAGCGCCGCCTGACTTGGACGGTAGACGATCCGTTGTTGAAGACGAGAGCAGTCGCGCGACGAGCGCTTCCCAAAAACCTTATTCGCCTTCTCTCGGTGCAGGATCGCAAAGACGAGGGTTCCGGAGACCTGCTCGTCCGGTCGCTGGTGCACGCAAGCGAACGGACTGGAGATGACTAGACGGCAGCGCAAAAGCGATATGAGGCAAACCCTAGCTCGAGAGGTGTTGAGAGATGGGTTTTGGCGTGTCCGATAGGTTGCATATATAGCCCTGTTGAACCGACCTCGTGTCGCGATCTCGATCTAAATCGGCTTAGGACTCTTGAGTCGTAACTATTTAGGACTCTGCAACTTGAAGGCCAAGAAACCAAAAACTAAAACTGCAAAAGGAGACTGCGCTCCCGCAAGGCGAGGAGCCGGATTTCGGCGGACCATTCACGCAGGTGCCGCGCACCCGCGCAAGTCGCCACGCCCCGCCCCGCCCCGCCCCTCCCGCGAGGCGAGGCGAGCGAGCGCGCGCGTGTGGACTTCTCTTTCTCCTTCTCACACTAGACTTGAGGAAGTGGAGAGGACTTCCATATTTAAGCAAGTTTTCCTCCCCTTCCACTAGCAAGGTGGGACTAAAGAGTTCCACTTCCCTCTTTGCACACACATGTATGGGCTTTGAGATTTATTTAGGAATTTCAGAATTATTATTGGGCCAAGCCCATATAAATTCTAACAATCCCCCACCAGATCTCAAATGCCCATTTAGAGTTTTGCATGTTCCCGCTACTGTTTGATATACTAGTGTTTAGCAGAGACTGTTAAGTTGAACTTCCGCCTATAACCTTAAGTTATACTTATTCACAACTTGAACAATGGACTATGCCTTGAATTGCAAGTTTTGCATGAAGCAAGTTTTACTCAAGGTTAAACTAGTACCTGGCTGCCAATAGCCTTTCTCCGTGGGTGGAGCATATACGTCATACTCCATGGTCTCTTCATGAGCTTACTAGAGATCACCCTAATCTTATAGACTGCGACGTTTAACAGTCATGGCTCATATAGGTATGTTCTTTCAAGAATACTCTGTAGGATAGCATCTTTACTTATTAAAGCCAATAGAACATATTAAGGCCTTTGTCAACCTTCCATACAGTGTCTCATAGCAATGAGAGTATTGCATCTTTCACATAGAGAGGGTTTAGAGGTTACTCTCCTCAGTTTACCAATAGCTTGTTCTTCCCAGATCCTTAGTCACGGGATCTCCGATCAAAAAGGTTGGATTACTACTACTGTAAACTCATATGGGTCTCATACCCATCTCCCTTGATGCGATTTCTATCACATTCTGTGATAACCCTTTTGTAAAGGGATCTGCCAGGTTTTTGTCTGTTTGCACATAAGTCACAGCTATTACTCCGGAGTTTCTCAACTTCCTGACAGACTTCAAACGTCTTTTAACGTGTCTTGTTGACTTCACATTATCCCTAGCACTGTTCACTTTCGTGATCACTGTTTGATTATCACAGTTCATAAGGATAGCTGTCGGTGTTTCGTACCCGGGGGTATCACACCAACGAGTAATATGATCGCGTGCTTCTCTTCCTGGATGGTGATGCAAGGGGACACAAGGATTTATCCTGGTTCGGGCAAAGAAGGCCCTACGTCCAGTGGGGGGAGATGTTCTTGTATTACTTGCACCTAAGTGCTTGTACAGGGGAGAATACAAGCTCAGTGAGCGTGGACCGGAATCCGGACTCGTGTCTGTGTGTGGACTCGTGTGTTGTGTCCCTCTCCTTTGAATGAGGGCCCTAGTGTCCCCTTTTATAGAGCAAGGGGAGGCCAGGGTTACATAAAGGTATTACAGGTGTCGGGGCGTATGGTGCCCCATACGGAGAAGGGTAGGAACCCTGTCTTGTCAGGGCCACTGGAGCCGATGTGATCGTCGCTGTTGAGGCGTCCTTGGGTCGTGGCTTCCATCCTGGGCGCGGACGTGGTGGCGCGACAAGGCGGGAGCCGTACAACACCCATCCCGGAATGTACAGTACGCGGCGGGGTCCCTCCGGGTCTTGGGGTACCTGTCCTCCCATAGCACGAAAGTAGTTAGGGCTCGAAGGGCGCGGAGCCGGCTTCGAGGTGGCGCCACGGGAGCTCGAGGGGCGCGGAGCCGGCCTCGAGGTGTTACGGTGCAGGGCTCGAGGGGCGCGTAGCCGGCCTCGAGGGGTTACAGTGCAGGGCTCGAGGGGCGCGTAGCCGGCCTCGAGGGGTTACAGTGCAGGGCTCGAGGGGCGCGTAGCCGGCCTCGAGGAGTTGCAGTGCCTGGCTTGGCCGAACAGTGCTGTACTGGTGCCCTTTTGCCCATGCTTGTGGTGAAAACGAGACTTGACCTTTACACCGAGTCACTGTGGTACATGTTGTGCACTAGTGGACATGACCGGAGTAGGTGAAGGAATTAAATGCGCGGCATGGGCTGGTACGGCTGTCTGTGCAGCTCGAGGTCCGCGCGTTAAGGCTCGAGGCGTGGGGGCGCGCTCGCCCGAGGCCTGGAGGGCTCGAGCGAGACGGAGAGCGATCGTGCTCGCCCGAGGCCTTGCTGGGAGGGCTCGGGCGAGACGGAGACAGAGCGTTCGCCCGAGGCCTGGCTGGGAGGGCTCGGGCGAGACGGAGACGGAGCGTTCGCCCGAGGCCTGGCTGGGTGGGCTCGGGCGAGGCGGAGACAGAGCGTTCGGGTGTGTGCGTTGATTGGGGGTACCCCTTTTTTGTACCACCGACAGTAGCCCCCGAGCCCTTGTTTGAGTGCTTGCACTCGAGCAGGGGCTCTTTGACCTGGGTTTTGAGGACTTTGACTGCGTCGGTTTTCGAGGGGGTTTAGCCGTGCTGATTCCAAGGGTGTCGCGCGAGCGACACCCGTGAGTGTAGCCCCCGAGGCCACGGGGGAGTGGTTGGAACTCCCTCGTGGGCTTTTTGCGAGTGTCGAGTCCCCGAGTTTTGGATCCTTTTGAAGAAACCTCTGTCGCTGGGAAACCTTCTGCCCGCTAGGCACGCCTTTCTTCTTTGTCGTGGGAAACTCCGCCCGAGGCCTGGCTCGGAGGGGCGTTCGTCCGAAGCCTGAAAATCTTATGCTCACACAAAGGAAAAAGATCAGTCGCAACTGCTCGAGTTATTAGACCCTCTTTCATCGAGGGGTGCCAGGCTGAACCGACTGGCCGGCTCCTCGAGCTGTCCGGCATGCCGATTGCCCTGGCTTGTCATCCCGCGAGTCCTTTCGATCGGATGCGAGGGGGGATGCCTCGTACTACCCCGACTGGTAACGGTGAGCTGGTAACGGGGAATCCAAGTGAGAGCTCGTGCCCCGTTCGTTAGGGGTCGACTGTGGCCCGGAGGCGGTCTCATAAAGCATGGGGGCTCAGTCTGCAGGAGTGCCGGGTCCGTTCGATAGGACCCGGTGGCTTGATGCCTCCCTCCGAGGGGATCTCACTGCACGTCGAGCTCCCCGCCTTGGATACACGTGAGGGGCCTCGAGGGCTCGGCCCTCGAGTAATGCCGCGAGTGGTGTCCCTTGGTGTCCCTGACTCGGGTGCTCGAAGCCGGCTGTCGAACCCTTTTTTCGAGGGCCAGCCTTCGCTGCTTCGAGACTTAGGGCCGGGGCCCGTTTTTACCTTTATGAAGAAGCCTCCGTCGTCTGGGAATCCTTCTGCCCGTTGGGCACGCCTTTTTAGGCGGAAACCGTCGGGGAGAGCGGCGGGCGCGAAGCCGGAGCGACGGTCGTGGCGGGCCCGGGTAGTGGAGCGAATGGAGAGGTAACGCGTGTATCCTGCATCCGGCTCGAGACGCGGTTAGGTGGGAGCATTGAATGCATTTGGTTACCTTTTTACGTCGTGGGAGATCCCGCCCGTCTGGATTTCCCCCTATAAATATCGAAAGAGGGGAAAAAGAACCCTTTACTTTGCCTTTGCCTTCGCCGCCGTCGTAGCCTTTACGCGCCCTCTCCTTCGAGCTAGTCGATTGGGGATTTCCGGCCGCCCGTCCGCTGCTCGGAACCGCGCCGCGCCACCGTCATGGCCGCCCAGACACAGATGCTGCCGGCCGAGGACTGGAGCCCGTCGAAGGTGATGCCGAGCGAAATGGACTCGCTGGTGGCCCAGGGGCTTCTGCGCCCCAACCCGGAGGAGGGACCCGCATGGTGGGTTATCCCGTCGGCGGAGCACCGGGAGCCGCACCCGCCGGAGGGGTACGTGGTGAGCTTCACGCGCTACCACCGTATGGGGCTCGGCGTCCCGCCGAGCCGCTTCTTGTGAGGGCTGGCCCACCACTTCGAGGTGGAGCTGCAACACTTCTCCCCCAACTCCATCTCGCACGCCGCTATATTCGCCGTGGTGTGCGAGGGGTACCTGAAGATGGAGCCGCACTGGGAGATGTTCGTCCATCTCTTCCGGGGCGAGCTCTTCATCAAGTCCCTGAAGCCCAGCGGGAGGCGGCCCGTGCGCATGGGTTCCCTTGCCATTACCGCGAGGGCGGGGACCTCGTCGGCCAATGTCCCCCGCGAGTACCTGCGATACAAGCTTTCCACCAACCAGGCCGGGTGGGACGACCATTGGTTCTATCTGCGGAACGAAGGTGGCCTCCTTCCGCGGTACACCGGCAGGGTCCTCACCCAACGCCCGGAGAAGTGGACCTGGGGCGTTGCGGCGGACAGGCAACGCCACCTGGCCCCGCTGATGGAGATGATGAAGACGCTGGTGGATGAGAAGAAGCTGACCGTGCAAGCGGTCATTTGGGCGTTCCACCAGCGAAGAGTTCTTCCGCTGGCGGACCGCCCCCTTCTTATGCACGAGATGGGCCCGCAGGCTCAGCTCGAGGCGCTCGATCGCTCGAGGATGGCCGGGGAGAGGCTGTCCCGGAACGAGGGCGTCTCCCGGGTGTCGATCACGATCCAGGGGCCGTTCGTCCCTGAACTCTCCAACCTGGTTGCGATGGCACCCGACGAGGGGTGTCTCGATCTGGTAAGCCTTCCTCGAGTCGAGCTATCTCGAGCCTCCTCCCCCTTCTTCCTCCTTCGATCCGTTTGCATCCGTCTTGTAGTTTGTCTCATCACGCTTATTCTCTCTTCAGGGGGCATTTACTTGTCGCGCGTCGAGGCCCCCGGTGAGAGAGGACGCCGCGGATTCTCAGGTGAGGCGCCTCTCTGCTCAGAAGGACAAGGAGAGCAAGGATGCAAAAAAGAAGAAAGAGAAAAATAGAAACTTGCGTCGCTTAGCTCGGGAGCAGAGACTGGCGAAGGCTCGTCGTAACCGTCAGCCTGGGGACGGGTCCCCTGAGCTGAGCTCCTCGAGCTCGGAGGAGGAGAGTGGTGATGAGGAGGAGGGCGACGACGAGGGGATGGATGTGCGCTTGATGCGCGCGGGGCTCGTTGATGACAGGGCTGACCACTCCTCTGTGCAGGAGGGTACACTGGAGGTCCCCCCGTCAAAAGGGTCGCGCGGGACGCAGCCGCGGAAGGCGGCGCCGATCCCTGCCTCGTCGGGGGCCCGAGGTCCGTCGAGCTCCGCGCCGGATGCGCCCCTGGTCGTAAGGAAGCCCCGGACCCGGAGCGCCTCCGCCACAGCGCCAACGGAGGCCGCCCCCGCGTCAGCCCAGACGGGGGGGTCTCGAGAGGGGGTCGGGCCTCGAGAGGCGGTCGACATGCTGAGAAGGTTTTCGGGCCCGACCCCCGTGAGCCGTCAAGGGCGCCGTCGAGCCCGCGGAGGGGCGGGCGCCAAGAAGAGGCGTCGAGCCCGCGCCATCACGAGCGTCGGGGAGGGAGCCCCCGAGCGTCTCGTGACCAGGGGCGCGAGCGTCCCCGGAGTCCATCGCCGCACCGCCGCCGGGACGCGGAAGCGGACGCGGGAGGGCGCGACCACCAGCGCGGGCGCCGGAGCAGGTCCCGTAGCCCGCGCCGGGGCGAGCGCCACGACGTCAGTACGAGGGTGGTACGGTCGCCCTCCCGCGATGTGGGGCGGAAGGAGGGCTCTCCCTCGAGGTCGAGCCATGGGAGGCGTCGGGAGCCCTCCCCCCATCCCAGCCCTGTGGGGACGGCCCAGGCGCAGGGCTCGAGCCGTGGGGTGGGCTCGAAGCCCCCGAGTGGGTCCGGCGATTCCGGGAAGAAGCCCAGCCGCCGCTTCGGGTGAGTAGTTTCCTTGGGTCTCGTCGGTAGTGAGGCTTCGCCTCTTTGCTTTTGATGACGCGTGCCATCTCCATCTTCTCAGGGGGAAGCGCTCCTACCAGGAGGTGGACCTCGCTTCATCCAAGCGGGCCAAGACCTCGAGCCCCGTCGAGGCGCAGGCACCTCGAGGTATGGCACCTTCCTCCGCTAGAGAAGCCGCTTGGCTGGAGAAGGCCCGAGCTGCCATGGCTCGAGGGGGCCGGATGATCGTCGCGAATTTTGGTGAGGCCGTCGCCATCGACCACAGGGGTCGAGGTACTCTTCCTGGCTCTGACATCTCCGTCATCTCGTATTGCAGGGGCCTCAGCTCATGGCATCGAGCCTGCCACCACCGTATCCACCGAAGCGCTGCCTCCTCCCCCTCCTCCTCCTCCCGCGATGGTGCCAACTGGGAGCGCCATCCTTCCCTCACCACGACGGGTGTTCCGGGGGAAGCGCCTGGGGCGAGCACGGCCCCGCCGGCGTCTGGGGCTGAGGAGACCGCGCCCCTCGGGCTCCGACCAGGACGGGCCGGGCTGCGGAGGAGGGAAGGGGGGAAGAGGCGTCGGCGGAGAAGGAGCCGACGGTGGAGGACCTCCTGAACGAGCTGGAGCAGGGGCCGCTCCTCGCCGCGGGCTCGATGACGGTGGAGGCGCCCGAGGTGCCGGCTAGCGCCGATCAAGGCGCCGGAGGGCCCGGCCGGGGAAGAGGGCCCGGGGTCGAAGCCTTCCCTCGATCGATCCGCGACAGGAAGGGCCGGCGGAGGGACGGAGGGAGTCGGGGCCCGTGCCGTCGGGCAGCGGTTCGCTGTCCGGGGCAGCTCGAGGCGGAGGAGGATCTGCCCGACATTGAGCTCGACCGACCGATATGGCCGTTCCCCGTCCCATCGAGCCCGCCCCTTGCCGTGGTTCCCATCGAGCAGCCGGCCCAGCGGGGGGGCCCCGCGCGAGGGTGCGGTCCATCTTCCGGGAGGTGGCCGTGCTTATGGCGGAGGCGGAGCGGTCCTGCTCCGAGGAGGCGGGCCGGTCCGCACAGGTGTCAGCCGCCCTCCGCGCGGGGCTGAGGCGGAGCTTCGAGATCTCCGCGCGGAGCTGAGCCGGAACGCCCAGATGGCGAGCCGGCTTAAACGAGGGCGGAGGCGGAGGTCCGGGTGGCTCGAGGCGAGGTCGCCCGATCCAAGGAGGAGGCCGCCGCCGTTCTCGAAGCGTCGAGGAAGGAGGCCGCGGACGCCCGAAGCGAGGCCACCTCTTCTGCCCGGTGCTGAAGCCAGAGCGGCGAAGCATGAGGCGCTGACGCCCATGGCGAGGCCGCCGCCGCCCGAAACCGCAAGCGGAGGCGGCGAGAAAAGAGGCCGAAGAGCGCCGTGAGTTGGTGCCGCCACCGCCCGATGCTGCCGAGGGGGCGGCGCGGCAGGAGGTGATCCGCAAGGATCTGGCTCTGGTGGAGGCGGGCCGGCTGATCGAGGACCTTAGGTCCGATAAAGCTCCTTACGCTGTCCGAGAAGCGCAGGCTGAGCAGCGTGCTGAGGGTCCTGACCAGCGACCTCACCGCACTGGGTCAACACTGCGACGGTGAGGCTTACACCTTGTTCTTGTTTGGGTCTCGAAGTTTTTTGTTACGCCGCCGTCTCACTCTTCCTTGTTTATTGCGCAGGGGTCGAGAAGACGGTTGAGGAGCTCCGCAGAACGAACCAGGCTCTCTTGGACCAACTCCAAGATGAGACGATGTGGCGGAGCGGGCTCGCTCCTCTCTCGACCGGCTCGGCCCCATGTGGGGTGCTCCTCCTGTGACCGCGGCAGAAGGTGCAATGGCTCGGGGCGATGCCTTGGTCGACGCCTTGTGCTTCTTCGACGCAGCCGCGCGGGACCGTGTCCGGCAAGCTCTCCATCACGGCGTCAAGCAGACACTCGCGGTTGTTCGCTCTGGTTTCCGCTTCCCGGTCCACGTTGTCGCGAATGGCTTCATCGAGATCGAGGGGAAGGATGAGGAGTGGAACAACCGCCGTGTCGACAAAATTTTGGAGAAGATGGAGGGGCCGGGGACGTCGCTCGCGAAGATCTTCGAGGAGGACGTGCTGCCTCCTGACGCCAGCAGCGGTGTCGGGAGCCCTCCTCCTTCGAGCTCAGGTGCGTCGAGGTCGAGCCTGCCATCGTGGACCTCGGGGAGGAGTACCGCACCGACGAGGACTGAGGCCTGCGTGCCAAATTTGGGCGTCGAGGCCCTTGTAAGAATCTATGACATAAATGAGGGTACGTCAAGACCCGAATGTATATGTGATTTGTTTATGAAAAGAGATTGTTTTCTTTTCAAATGCGTTTGACCGCTTCTCTTTGTCGCAAGCTCGAGTTTCTGCTAACTTAGTCTGTGTTCCTTCGATACGTCGCGAGCCCCTCGAGGGGAGGCGTAGGTAGGGCACCGTAGCCCGGGGCGTAGGCGGCCGTCTACGTCGACGCCCCCCGATCCTTGGAGGCTCGAGGTACTTTAAGATTTAGACGTCGCTAGTTCATTCGAGGCGCGAGTCGAGACGAGGGTCAAATTTTTGAAAAGAAAACACGCGTTTTTTCCGGAGTCTGGGGGCGTTTACCCCCTTGTCAGCCCCCGAGGGAGGCTCGACCCTGAGCTAGGCAGGGTCGAGGCTACCTTGAGTTGCTAAGTAACATGAAAGATGGCGCACGAGTTGGCTCATTCATATTCAACGTGTTTGTACAAAGCAATAAAATGAACAAGGCCTCGAGGCCCTTAAGGGTAGAAGCGACGTAGCTGAGATATGTTCCACGCGTTCGCCAGGATCCTGCCTTGGTCGTCGTAGAGCTTGTATGTGCCTGGCTTGAGCACTTCGGCCACGGTGTATGGGCCTTCCCACGGAGGGGTGAGCTTATGGCGCCCTCGATTATCTTGCAGCCGTCGAAGCACGAGGTCCCCCACCGTCAGGTCCCTTTTGCGCACGTGCTTGTCGTGGTAGCATCGAAGTGTTTGCTGGTAGCGTGCAGAGTTGATGAGCGCCACGTCTCGGGCTTCCTCGAGCTGGTCCTTGGCGTTGGCGAGCTTTTCGTCACTGGTTTGCTCGTTGTAGGCTCGAAGTCGAGGTGAGCCGTACTCGAGGTCCGTAGGTAAGACGGCCTCGGCGCCGTAGGTTAGGAAAAACGGAGTGAACCCGGTGGCTCGACTCGGCGTAGTCCTGAGGCCCCACAGCACCGAGGGGAGTTCTGTAGCCCACCCCTTTCCGAAATTCTTGAGGGTCTTGAACAGCCTCGGCTTTAGCCCATGGAGTATCATGCCGTTGGCGCGCTCGACCTGCCCGTTGCATTGGGGGTATGCGACCGAGGCCCAGGTTACGCGAATGTTGTTGTCATCGCAGAAGTTGGTGAACTTTTTGCCCGTGAATTGGGTGCCATTGTCGGTGATGATGACATTAGGCACCCCGAACCGGTACATGATGTTGGCGATGAACTCGACAGCCCTCTCGGAGGTGGGGTCTCCTATCGGCTTAGCCTCGATCCACTTGGTGAACTTGTCGACGGCCACGAGCATGTGTGTGTACCCTCCACTTGTCCTTTTGAGGGGACCCACGAGGTCGAGCCCCCAAACGGCAAATGGCCAAGTGATTGGGATCATCTGCAGGGCGTGTGCGGGCTGGTGCGTTTGCTTGGCGTAGAATTGACACCCATGGCACGCTCGGACCAAACGCTTGGCGTCCCCAATGGCGGTCGGCCAATAGAAGCCTTGACGGAAAGCGTTCCCAACCAGGGCCCTCGGCGCTGCGTGGTGGCCGCAAGCCCCCGAGTGCATATCGTCGAGGAGCTTGCGCCCTTCCTCGAGTGGGATGCAGCGTTGAAGGATCCCAGTCGGACTTCGTCGGTATAGCTCCCGTTCGTCGCCGTAGATGACGTAGGTCTTGGCCTCTCCGAGCGATGCGTCGGGCCTCCGTCTTGTCTTCTGGTAGCTCGCCTCGCGTCAGGTAGTCGAGGTAGGGCGTCCGCCAGTCGAGGGGCCGTGATGACGAAGAGGCGTGTGCGTCGACCTGCATCGCCTCTGCGGACGTCGAGGGGTCCTTCTCGAGGGTGGCGTTGAGAGTCGAGCCCCCCGTGTCTTGCTCGAGGGGTGGCGTCGAGGGGCCAGCCCCCGGGTCGATTTCGACGGATGGCTCGAAGACGTCCCTCGAGAAGACGTCTGGCGGTACCGTGCCGCGCGTGGACGCCAACTTTGCCAGCTCGTCTGCGGCCTCGTTGTACTTCCGAGCTACGTGGTTGAGCTCGAGGCCGTAAAACTTGTCCTCCAGCTTGCGCACCTCCCCGCAGTATGCCTCCATCTTGGGATCGATGCAGCTTGAAGCCTTCATAACCTGGTTGACGACGAGCTGCGAGTCTCCTCGGGCGTCGAGGCGTCGGACCCCGAGCTCGAGGGCGATGCGCAGCCCATTGACGAGGGCCTCGTACTCGGCGACAGTTGTTGGAGGCGGGGAAGTGCAAGCGTAGCAGGTAGCGCATGTGTACTCGAGGGGTGAGATGAAGAGCAGGCCTGCTCCTGCCCCCGTCTTCGTGAGGGATCCATCGAAGTACATGGTCCAGAGCTCGGCTTGAATCTGTGCCGGCGGGAGCTGAGTGTCGGTCCATTCAGCAACGAAGTCCGCCAACGCTTGCGACTTGATGGCCTTTCGCGGGGCATAGGTGATGGTCTCCCCCATTAGTTCGGCGGACCACTTGGCGATGCGCCCCGTGGCCTCCCGATTGTTGACGATCTCTCCGAGGGGGAAGGACGACACCACCGTCACGGGATGAGCGAGGAAGTAGTGCTGGAGCTTGCGCCTTGTGACGATGATGCCGTAGAGCAGCTTTTGGATGTGCGGGTACCGGACCTTGGCCTCGGAGAGTACCTCACTGGTGAAGTATACCGGTCGCTGGACCGGCAATGTATGACCCTCCTCGTGCCTCTCGACGGCTATGACCGCGCTAACCACCTGAGTGGGTTGCGGCCACATAGAGGAGGAGGGGCTCGGGGGGAATCGTCACCTTCGGCTGGTCGCGGGGGCACGAGAATTGGTGCAGAAGTCAGCAGCCCCTTCAACTTGGTTAAGGCCTCCTCGGCTTCGGCGGTCCACGCAAAGTGTTCCGTCTTTTTAGCAGGCGGTAGAGGGGTAGCGCTTTTTCCCCCTAGCCTCGAGATGAATCTGCTGAGAGCGGCTAGGCAGCCTGTTACTTTCTGCACACCCTTGAGGTCACGAATCGGGCCCATCCTTGTGACTGCTGAGATTTTTTCAGGGTTTGCCTCGATCCCCCGTTGTGAGACGATGTAGCCAAGTAGCATGCCTCGAGGCACACCAAAGACACACTTCTCGGGGTTGAGCTTCACATTCTTGGCCCGGAGGCACTCGAACGTGGTCTCGAGGTTGCTGATGAGGTTCCCTACTTTTTTAGTTTTAACCACGATGTCATCGACGTAGGCCTCGACGGTCTTGCCTATGTGCTCGCCAAAGATGTGCTGCATACATCGTTGGTACGTTGCCCCGGCGTTTCGAAGGCCGAAGGGCATCGTAACATAGCAATACATACCAAATGGCGTGATAAAAGAGGTCGCGAGCTCATCGGATTTTCTCATCCTAATTTGGTGGTAGCCGGAATACGCATCAAGGAACGAAAGCACTTCGCACCCAGCAGTGGAATCGACGATCTGGTCAATTCTAGGTAAAGGAAATGGAACTTTTGGACATGCTTTATTCAGACCAGTGTAATCTACACACATCCGCATTTTTCCATTCTTTTTCCTAACTAGTACAGGGTTAGCTAGCCACTCTGGGTAAAATACCTCCTTGATGAATCCGGCCGCCAAAAGCTTGTGCACCTCCTCGCCGATGATCCTGCGCTTTTCCTCGTCGAAGCGGCGCAGGCGTTGCTTCAACCGGTCTGGACCCGGCCTGGATCTCCAAGGCGTGCTCGGCGACTTCCCTCGGTATGCCCGGCATGTCCGAGGGGTTCCACGCAAACATGTCGATGTTCGCGCGGAGAAAGTCGACGAGCACTGCTTCCTATTTGGGCTCGAGGCTGGTACTGATGGTCAGCGTCTTGCCATTGGCCGAGGTCGGGTCGACGGGTATTTGCTTGGTGTGCTCAGCCGGCTCGAAGGTGCCGGCGTGACGCTTTGCTTCTGGGGCCCCCTCGGTGGCCAGAGCTGCCAAGGCCTCGAGCGAGTCGAGGTGGACGTTGGCCTCCCCCCGCTCGACGCACTCCACGTCGCAGTGGTATCGCGTGCTCGTAGGAGGTGTCAACGGTGATGACCCCTTTTGGCCCCGGCATCTTGAGCTTCAAGTACGTGTAGTTAGGAATCCGCCATGAACTTGGCGTAGCCTGGCCGGCCGATGATGGCGTGGTAGGTCCCTTGGAAGCCGACCACCTCGAAGGTGAGCGTTTCCTGACGGAAGTTTGCCGGCGTGCCGAAGCAGACCGGCAAGTCGATGCGCCCAAGGGGGTGGGCTTTCTTTCCTGGTCTACTACTCCGTGGAACCCCCCGACGCTGGGTCGGAGCTGTCCTCTGAAATCCCAGGAGATCGAGGGTCTCGAGGTATATGATGTTGAGGCTCGAGCCCCCATCCATCAACACCTTGGAGAACCGAACGTCGATTATGATGGGGTCGACGACGAGGGGGTAAGCTCCCGGGTTTATGACACGGTCCGGATGGTCGTCACGGTCGAACGTGATTGGCGCATCGGACCAGTCAAGATACCGGGGGGCGTCGTGGCCAAGCGAAAAGATTTCCCGGCGCTCCTTCTTTCTTTCTCGAGCTGAGAGCCCGACGGTCGGCCCCCCGTAGATCATGTAGCAGTCGCGCACCGGGGGGAAGTCGCCATCTGCATTTCTGGCGCCGCGTCGATCGGTATCCTTTCCCTTAGGCGCGTCCTCCCTCTTATCGCCGAGCTTGGAGTAGTAGCCCTTCAACAGTCGGCAGTCTTTCAACTTGTGGTTTACGGGGCCTCTGTGGTAGGTACAGGGATCCTCGAGCATCTGGTCGAAAACAGCCCCATCGGGGGGGGGGGCCTCGGGGCTTCTTAGGCTCGAGGGCGCCCGCGAGCACCTCTTTGTCGTCGTCGTCATCGGCGCCACGCTTCGCCTTCTGGCCCTTGCGTTTGTTTTTCTTCCTTTTGTTGCCGTCATTGTTGTCGTTCTTGGCGTCGTTGCCCTTGCTGGAGCCCTCCGGCGCGATCACCGCCTTGCCTTTGTCCGTGGAACGGCCAAAGAAGGCCTCCACCGCTTCGTCGCCCGAAGCAAAGCTGGTGACGCGAGCCATCAGGTCCTCGACCGTCCCGGGATGGTAGCGTCCTAGCTCATGAACAAGCTCTTGGCATGTCGTGCCTGCGAGGAACGCTGAGATGACGTCCTCGTCAGGCACGTGGGGGAGCTCGAGACGCTGCTTCGAGAACCGTCGAGCAAAGTCGCGGAGGGGCTCGTCCGCCGCCTGCCTGCAACGCCGTAGGTCCCAGGGGTTGCCTGGACGCACGCAGGTTCCCTTGAAATTCCCGTCGAAGACCCTGACTAGGTCGGCCCAGTCATGGATGCGATCCGGCGGGAGCCCCTCGAGCCACCGGCGGGCGGTGTCCGAGAGGTAAAGTGGGAGTTGACGTATGATCACGCGGTCGTCGTTCTTCGCTCCGCCCAGTTGGCAGCCAAGGCGGAAGTTCGAGAGCCAGAGCTTGGGCTCGACCTCCCCGTCATACTTCACGATGTTGGTCGGCGGTCGGAAGCGGTCGGGGAGGGTTGAGCTGCGGATGGCCCTGCTGAAGACTCGGGGGCCCGGGGGCTCGAGGACCTGCCGGTCCTCGTCGCTGTCGTAGCGCCCCCCTCGATGGGCGCTATAGCCACGCTCTTGGGCCCCCCTTGTCCTTGCGCCGTCGGTTGATGTCGTTGCGGGCGTCGTTGGGGTCTCGAGGTGGCCGGTTGTCGACGATCCGTTCGCGGACTGGCCTAGCTCGAGATGCGTCCGGCTGGTGGACGGATGCCTCGCGAGCGTCGTGGGGCGTGTCCGCCGGTCTCCCCGAGGCTGCTCCGCGTCGGCGTGACGCCGAGCTCTCGGCCTGTTGTACCGCGGCTGTCTCGAGGAGGTTTTTCATTTCTCCGAGCATGCGCCTTGCATCGGGGTTGGAGACGGCGGGCAGGTCACGGAGCATCATAGCCGCCGCCACCACGTTCTGCCCAGCTCGCGGGAAACATACCTCGGGGCGTGCTGGTGCCCCATCCTCGAGGATCCGCCGGTGGACCTCTCGAGCCCGGCCTCGGGCTCCGGCTCCTCGGGGTTGGGGTGGTTCTTGCATCAGGGTTTGCCGGAGCTGCAGCAGGTGTCGCCGTTCTTCCTCGGCTTTGGTGATTGCCTCTTGCACTTGTGCGAGTTGCGCCGCCCGGCCATCGTCGTGCTTAGGCGGCACAGCCGGTGCTGGAGGTTCGCCCCTTCCCTGAACGCGTGATCCGCCTGCCGCGGCCACGTCGCTAGGTCCCTCTAGGTCGAGGGCCGGCCTATCGTCGTCGCCTTCGTCCTCGGTATCGCATACGACTCCCTCGAGTTGGAAGCACTCCCTGGTGGGATCCCAGAGGTCGGGGTCGTGGTAGTCGTATTCGTCGGAGTCGGCGCTGTTGACGGCACGCCGCCTTGGCCGATGCTGGGACCGCAGCTCGCGGTACCATTCTCCGACGGTGGCTCGCCGAGGTGGCTCGAGGGGTCGCAAGAAGTCGCGGTCGACGCACGCGGGTGTGGACCATTTCCAGGCTGGCCATGGCCTGCAGCAGCGCGCCCGAACGCTGCTCCCGGTCCACCATCGTCTGGTCTTGATGGCGCTCGTCGAGGCGGTGGGCGTATGCAGCCGCAGAGTTGTCGAGACCGACCGGGAACCGCTGGCGTCGAGCGCAGCGCGACCCGTGCGGGAGGAGGCTGAGCGGCGTCGATGGCGCACGGCTCGGAGGCCTCTGGCCTGGTTCCCGGTCCGTACGCATGATGAATGCGAAGTCGCTAGACGGGCGCGGGTGCGCCCTGGAGGTCTCCGGCCGCGCGCCGGGCTGGTTTCCCCTTGGGGACCCTGCACCGGCTGCGGGGGCGTAGGTGTTTGCCGCGGGCACCGCCTGCGCCCGGCGACGACGGTGACGACGGCGCCGCTCGCGATGTGGCGACGTGTGGTGGTGCGGGCGACGCGTCACGCCCCCCGCGCGGGGTGGCGTGACACGCACTCCGCTCAGGCCCTCCGTGGAGAGCAGAGTCAGCTCGTTGCCGTTGCCTGTGGCCAGGAACTCGAGGCTTCCGAACCAGACGACGACACCAGCCGAGAACGGAAGAGGGGATGAAGCCATCCAGGAATCAACGAGAAATCGGCTCGGACACGCGAAGTCCCCTACCTGGCGCGCCAACTGTCGGTGTTTCGTACCCGGGGTATCACACCAACGAGTAATATGATCGCGTGCTTCTCTTCCTGGATGGTGATGCAAGGGGACACAAGGATTTATCCTGGTTCGGGCAAAGAAGACCCTACGTCCAGTGGGGGGAGATGTTCTTGTATTACTTGCACCTAAGTGCTTGTACAGGGGAGAATACAAGCTCAGTGAGCGTGGACCGGAATCCGGACTCGTGTCTGTGTGTGGACTCGTGTGTTGTGTCCCTCTCCTTTGAATGAGGGCCCTAGTGTCCCCTTTTATAGAGCAAGGGGAGGCCAGGGTTACATAAAGGTATTACAGGTGTCGGGGCGTATGGTGCCCCATACGGAGAAGGGTAGGAACCCTGTCTTGTCGGGGCCACTGGAGCCGATGTGATCGTCGCTGTTGAGGCGTCCTTGGGTCGTGGCTTCCATCCTGGGCGCGGACGTGGTGGCGCGACAAGGCGGGAGCCGTACAGCACCCATCCCGGAATGTACAGTACGCGGCGGGGTCCCTCCGGGTCTTGGGGTACCTGTCCTCCCATAGCACGAAAGTAGTTAGGGCTCGAAGGGCGCGGAGCCGGCTTCAAGGTGGCGCCACGGGAGCTCGAGGGGCGCGGAGCCGGCCTCGAGGTGTTACGGTGCAGGGCTCGAGGGGCGCGTAGCCGGCCTCGAGGGGTTACAGTGCAGGGCTCGAGGGGCGCGTAGCCGGCCTCGAGGGGTTACAGTGCAGGGCTCGAGGGGCGCGTAGCCGGCCTCGAGGAGTTGCAGTGCCTGGCTTGGCCGAACAGTGCTGTATTGGTGCCCTTTTGCCCATGCTTGTGGTGAAAACGAGACTTGACCTTTACACCGAGTCACTGTGGTACATGTTGTGCACTAGTGGACATGACCGGAGTAGGTGAAGGCATTAAATGCGCGGCATGGGCTGGTACGGCTGTCTGTGCAGCTCGAGGTCCGCGCGTTAAGGCTCGAGGCGTGGGGGCGCGCTCGCCCGAGGCCTGGAGGGCTCGAGCGAGACGGAGAGCGATCGTGCTCGCCCGAGGCCTTGCTGGGAGGGCTCGGGCGAGACGGAGACAGAGCGTTCGCCCGAGGCCTGGCTGGGAGGGCTCGGGCGAGACGGAGACGGAGCGTTCGCCCGAGGCCTGGCTGGGTGGGCTCGGGCGAGGCGGAGACAGAGCGTTCGGGTGTGTGCGTTGATTGAGGGTACCCCTTTTTTGTACCACCGACAATAGCCGGTATTGGTTTTTCAACCACCGGTAAGTCAGACAAGAGCTCACGCAGCCACTCTGCCTCTGCAGAAGCTGTATCCAAAGCAGCAAGTTCTGCTTCCATGGTTGATTTAGTCAAAATAGTCTGTTTACAAGACCTCCATGACACTGCACCACCTCCAAGGGTAAAAACATACCCACTAGTGGCGTAGATCTGATCAATATCAAAAATCCAGTTTGCGTCACTATATCCCTCTAGCACTGCTGGGTGCCCAGAATAGTGAATTCCAAAACTCATTGTACCTTTGAGATAACGCAAAACTCTTTCAAGTGCATGCCAATGATTATCATCCGGGTTGGACATGTACCTACTCAACTTGCTCACAGCAAATGAGATATCTGGTCTAGTTGCGCTCGCTAGATACATGAGTGAACCAATAATCTGAGAGTATCTCAGTTGGTCTCTAGCAATCTTTCTGTTCTTTCTCAAAGTCGCACTGGGATCATAAGGTGTTGGAGAAGGTTTACTATCCATAAAGCCAAAGCGACTCAAAACCTTCTCAACATAGTGAGATTGCAATAAAGTAATCCCACTCTCATCCTTAATCAGCTTAATGTTCAAAATAACATTAGCTTCACCCAGATCTTTCATATCAAAGCTCTTTGATAGGAAAGACTTGACCTCATTAATAACATCAATATTTGTTCCAAAAATAAGAATATCATCAACATATAAACATAATATAACAGATTGACCCCCACCATGTCGATAATACACACACCTATCAGCTTCATTAACAGCAAAGCCTACACTAATTAAAGTAGTGTCAAACTTCTCATGCCATTGTTTAGGTGCTTGTTTCAAGCCATACAAAGATTTCAATAACTTACACACTTTTTGCTCTTCACCTTTTACTACAAACCCATCAGGCTGATCCATATAGATCTCCTCATCCAACTCTCCATTAAGAAAAGCTATCTTCACATCCATTTGATGAATGAGAAAACCATATGAGGCAGCCAGGGAAAGTAATACTCAAATAGTGGTTAATCTAGCAACAAGTGAATAAGTATCAAAGAAATCCTCGCCTTCTTTTTGAGTATAACCCTTAGCCACAAGCCGAGCCTTGTACTTGTCAATAGTACCATCAGGTCTAAGCTTCTTCTTGAACACCCACTTACAACCCACAGGTTTACAACCAAAAGGCAAATCAGATAACTCCCAGGTACCATTAGAAAGAATCAAGTCTATCTCACTACGAACAACTTCTTTCCAATCATCTGCATCTCGAGATGCATATGCTTCTGTAATAGAAGTAGGAGTATCATCCACAAGGTACACAATGAAATCATCACCAAAGGATTTTGCAATCCTTCGTCTCTTGTTCCTCACAAGAATTTCATTGTCATCCTCCTCAAGAACTTCATTAAGTGGTTGTTCAAATGACTTAAGCGGAGACTCAATAGGTGTAGTAAAATCAGGAGTTAACTCAGAGGAAAACTTAGCATTGCTATGCATATCTTTCATAGAAAAAATGTTCTCAAAGAATGTAGCATCACGAGATTCAAAGATCGTATCCACATGCATATCAGGTACTTCAGATTTTACTACTAAAAATCTATTGGCAATGCTATGATGTGCATATCCTAGAAAGATGCAATCCACAGTCTTTGGTCCAAGCTTACGCTTCTTAGAAATTGGAACATTGACTTTCGCCAAACATCCCCACGTGCGTAAGTATGTAAGTGATGGTTTCCTTCCAACCCAATACTCGTATGGAGTTGTCTCTTTATTTCTGTTTGGAACTCTATTCAGGACATGACTCGCAGTCAATAAAGCCTCCCCCCACCATGCCTTAGAAAGACCAGCAGTATCTAACATGGCGTTCACCAAGTCAGTCAACGTGCGGTTTTTCCTCTCGGCAATCCCGTTTGATTCAGGAGAATAGGGAGCTGTCCTCTCATGAATAATACCATGTTCCATACAAAATTCATCAAAAAGCATAGGAAAATACTCACCACCACGATCTGACCTTAGACGTTTAATCTTTCTCTCTAGTTGATTCTCAACTTCAGCCTTATAGATTTTAAAGTAGTCTAGCGTTTCATCTTTAGTTTTAAGCAAGTAAACATAACAATATCTAGTTGCATCATCAATTAAAGTCATGAAATATCTCTTTCCACCTTTTGTCAACACACCATTCATCTCACAAAGATCAGAATGTATGAGTTCTAGAGGTGCCAAGTTTCTCTCCTCCGCTGCCTTGTGAGGCTTTCGAGGTTGCTTTGATTGCACACAACTATGGCACTTAGAACCTTTGGCAATAGTGAAATCTAGAATTAAACTCAGGCTAGACAAACGTGACATTAAACCAAAGTTCACATGACACAAACGAGAATGCCAAATATTAGAACTATCATTAATTGTGCCACAAATATGATTTACTGACTTATTACAAAAATCTGCCAAAGATAGGCGGAACAAGCCTCCGCAATCATAGCCTTTACCAATAAATTGTCCATGCTTAGACATAACTACTTTATTGGACTCTAAAACTACTTTAAAACCATCTCTCAAAAGAAGGGATACGCTAACAAGGTTCTTGCGTATAGTAGGGACATGTTGCACGTTCTTCAGTTGCACGATCTTCCCTGAAGTAAACTTCAGATCTACCGTGCCAACACCACGAACAGAAGCATGTGATCCATTCCCCATTAGGACGGAGGAACCTTGGAGCCCCTGATAAGAAGAAAACAGAGAGATATCAGCACACACGTGAATATTAGCACCTGTATCAACCCACCAATTTGGTGATTGAAATACTGATAGTACAGTAGGAAAATTACCATACCCGTCATCAGCATCGCTAGTAGTCACAAGGTTGACATTCTTCTTTTTCCCTTTGCGGTCCGCTCGCTCCGGACACTCTTTGAAAAAATTCCCAAGCTCTCCACAAGTGAAGCACGACAACTCTGCTTTATTCTTCTTCTTCTTCTTAAATGTAGTAGTAGTTTTGGCATTGAAAGACTTAGGCTTTCCTTTGTACTTGCCATGGTTTTTCTGGACGAAGTGGGCGCTAGCTCTTTCCTCGTTCCCCTTCTCAGTGTTATCTTTAGCCTGAGCCTTCTCTTCAACATCAAGAGATGCTATCAGGTTTTCAACTGATATTTTCTGTCTCTTGTGTTTAAGGCTTGTGGCGAAATTCCTCCAAGAGGAAGGTAGCTTTGCAATAATGCACCCAGCCACAAACTCATCGGGTATAACACAGTTGAGGAGTTCAAGCTCTTTTGCCAGGCGGTGTATCTCATGAGCTTGCTCGACTATAAATTTGTTCGCAACAATCTTGTAGTCATGAAAAGTCTCCATGATGTACAACTCTTTGCCAGCATCTGAAGCACCAAAGGTAGCTGCCAGATAATCCCACAAAGTCTTTGCGTCTTTAATGTGCAGAATTGTATCAAAGATATGATCAGCAAGGACATTCTGCACAACTCCCACAAAGATTTGGTTGGCATCCTGGAAAGCTCTCTGATTCTCTTCAGAGGTATTTCCCTCGGGCATACCAGCACTCACCCAGAACACTTTCATGGCCGTCAACCAATTGGTGACCTTAACTTGCCATCTCTTAAAGTGCTCTCTAGAAAATTTTTCTGGCTTCAGCGCATCAACAAAACTAGCCATAGTTAATTCTGGAAACCTATAATAAGGTTTTTGGATTGTTAATGGAATAGGCAATTTCTAGATTAAAACCAGAATATAAATCATGATAAATTGATGATCTAGAAATCTCAGATTGTATTGTTTACTAGCATAGCAAAACATGCATAACATGATCTCATACATGACAACCGGTGTAAACATAGCTCGTACACCAGATAGATTAAAAAGCAAGAACAAAGGCATAAGACCTGATATAAGCATAGAAATTAGATCACGAACGGTGTACCTTTCTGATGTTGGAGAAGACGGTGGTGGAGTCGGCGCTGGACGATCCTCGATGAGCGCTGAAGGAAGAGCTCGGAGCAGTTGACGACGAATACGTCTTGACGCAGCGCCGCCTGACTTGGACGGTAGACGACCCGTTGTTGAAGACGAGAGCAGTCGCGCGACGAGCGCTTCCCAAAAACCTTATTCGCCTTCTCCCGGTGCAGGATCGCAAAGACGAGGGTTCCGGAGACCTGCTCGCCCGGTCGCTGGTGCACATAAGCGAACGGACTGGAGATGACTAGACGGCAGCGCAAAAGCGATATGAGGCAAACCCTAGCTCGAGAGGTGTTGAGAGATGCGTTTTGGCGTGTCCGATAGGTTGCATATATAGCCCTGTTGAACCGACCTCGTGTCGCGATCACGATCTAAATCGGCTTAGGACTCTTGAGTCGTAACTGTTTAGGACTCTACAACTTGAAGGCCAAGAAACCAAAAACTAGGACTCTTGAGTCGTAACTGTTTAGGACTCTACAACTTGAAGGCCAAGAAACCAAAAACTAAAACTGCAAAAGGAGACCGCGCTCCCGCAAGGTGAGGAGCCGGATTTCGGCGGACCATTCACGCAGGTGCTGCGCACCCGCGCAAGTCGCCCCGCCCCGCAAGGCGAGCGAGCGCGCTCGTGTGGACTTCTCTTTCTCCTTCTCACACTAGACTTGAGGAAGTGGAGAGGACTTCCATATTTAAGCAAGTTCTCCTTCCCTTCCACTAGCAAGGTGGGACTAAAGAGTTCCACTTCCCTCTTTGCACACACATGTATGGGTTTTGAGATTTATTTAGGAATTTCAGAATTATTATTGGGCCAAGCCCATATAAATTCTAACACTTCGAGGAGAAAAGCCAGGTTCTTGGATATCTGGTTACCTATCGACTTATGTATGGTACTAGTACTATCTTGGTTTTTTTATTGCTTAATAATTAAGAAACAATTCTGGACTTTCTTACGCTTGGGTCGTGGTGATGTGACAACATATACTGAGCAGCGTAAAAAAAGGGTAAAAGGACGGGTGAGAGACGAAATTTAAAAAAAAGGATTTGCTATATTTCAGACGCCTGAAATATAACATCTTTTCAGGCGACGACTACAACCTTTAGATCTAAATCTAATGGTTTAAATCTATTACCACATAAATCACAAGAAACAAATGACAATTTTTTCTATGGAAGGACATGGACAAAACTTTCTAGGCGTCTGAAATATAGGAAATGTGAAAAGAAAATACTATCTCCACTTGTTGGTCCTAAAAAGAATGTAATCCTATATTTTCACTGAGAGTATCTTTAAGAGTTTCTAATAAAACCTCATAATCTAGAATTTTTTTTTGATAAGAATTAAAAAAATCTATCTCCAAAATTTACCAATATCATATTCCAATCTTTAGACAGTTGGAAAAAGTAGTGAAAATGCGCAAAGATCCACGCAATCTAAAGGTTAAATGATGTGAAAAAGGACAAACAGTAGGAAAAGAATCCTGATACAAATATACCGAGTACAAGAGATAAAGAATATATAGAAACCGTTGACATAAATAGGATTCCTATGTAAAATCGTGTTCTAAGATAAAGTGTTATTGGAGACCGTCGGAGATGATCTTTACTTTCTTAGATTAGAGTTAGAAAGAGGGTCAATAATGTATATATTTGATTGAAATTGAACTGATTGATTTATTAAAATCTATATTTTTTTTAGTAACAACAGAAGGACAAAAAGTCCCTGGCTCAAATTTACCACTGATCCAGTAAAACTAGTGTGCGGAGGGCGGGAGCGGGAGCAAAGAGATTTGTGAGGCAGACTTGTTTGGGTGCTTGTGGTGGTGGTCCTGTGCCTCCTGCCTGGTGTAGGGAAGCAGATGCTACCTTGTCTAGAATAGGTAAATTATAGAAGGGCCCACAAAAAATCACAAGCTAACAATCCTTGGCCTCAAAGCCCTCCAACCCCTTGCTTTGGGATAGAAAACAAGACCATACTCCGTACTAGTACTTGTTACTACCTTAATAATCACGATTTGCCACAGGTAAAGTCAGCAGCTGAACATCATGATTCAGGAGAAGTGCCCGCAGAGGTCGGTTCAGTTTCCCGACCTTTTTTTTTTGTTTCGGCTCTGTTCGCTCCAACACTTATTCACGGACGTTTAATTTCGGTTGTTTTTAAGTACGGCGGATAAGTTCAAGGGCAATGTTAAGGTACAACTCTTACCTATTATGAGGTAATATCTCAAATAAATCTGAGCCTCTGAGCCATTAATTTTTTAGATTTTTTGAATGACTTAATAAATTAAAAAAATGTAGAGAAACAAAAATATACTTCCCCCATATCCCCTCAACGACGGGAGGGAAAACTTCTTTACATGCCAATTGCACTAATCACGGGATTACAGAAGACTCTTCCGCCTTTGCATGCCGATTCCATTAATTAAGGGAGTACATATCCGAATAAACAGTGCTATTCCTATTCAATTTCACACATATCCAATTTACTACATAGTGCTATCCAAATCCTTGGTATGAATTCAAATTTAAATATAATAATATTTTTTTTACAATCCTATGATTATATATAATATACAAGACATTATATTATGTCTAATTTTTAATGACCTCAGTGTCAAGTCAGAGCCATTTTTTGTTGTTCTCCCATGTCTATGAGCATTATATTTATTTATATTAAAAAGTGCTTATTCCGTCAAAAAAAAAGTATTGTAACTTTATACGCTGACCACACATACTAATCACATACACGTGCAAATCTTACCACATACAGAATCACGTGTGTAAAGTTACATACACAATTATATGGTAATCAAAATATATAAAATATAAAATAAAAAAGATCTACTATATTAGTCTCACACGCATGCATCAGCCAAATCTAGAAAAAGATTTTTATATCTAAAACTCTTTTTTTATCCTATTTTATAAAATGAAAAATTAAATAAATATACAATTCATCTATTACCTCCTAGAAGGTAATAAGTGATCATGACTGTCTGATCAAAATAAATGAACGGCTCAGTCTTTTGGAGGTACCACAGTAAATCCCTAAGTTCAAACGATTTCAATACTGTAACGTGAGAGAATAAACTGAGGTACAACCAATGAATTTTAAAAGTCGAGAAAAGCAAAAGAAGGCATCTAGTATCTTGCGGAAAAGAAGTTCATCTTTCAGAAAAGCAAACATCGATCCAATTTTGCGGAAAACCAAATGCCCCTAACAAAATCACCAATTGACCCAGCGCCAAAGTTGAGCGCTAGCAAAAGAAGGCATCTACTACTGGCAATTCAGCGACTGTCTCTATCTGATTGGAAATTATCGCAAATCTAGTAAAACAGTTGCCTTCTCTGTTTCAGCAGGGACCAGCATGGAAACAGGGCATTTTGCTCCTTCAGGGCAGTGAACCACTAGAACCAGCAGCGAGGAAAACGACTCCTCCACCCCCACCTGCTGCAAATATTCATCAGCAAAAGACTATTCTGAAATAAAGCCGCATCTCGCTTTCGGAACTTGACAGGCAATCACAAAGGGGGGTGAGTAGCAAACGGGGGAAAGGAAAGAAAAAGAAAAACCAACAACAACATTCGCCATCTACCTATCGTGAATGGAAGAGGAAAAAGGAAGAAAAAACAGAAGAGACCTGCTGCTTCCCAGATTGTTCTTTCTTGCGGTTGCGCCCCCAAAACGTCATTGTTCCAGGGAGCAATAGTTGCCACATTTGTACAAGCAAGCAGGCTTATCATCTTTCAGCCTAATCCCACGAGACAAGCTACACACACAGTACGTACTCCTAGCATACACTACTACACCCTACAGTACTACTACATATAGCAGCTAGCAGGGCATCGCCATGGCAGTGGGAGGCCGGCAGCCTCCTCTTCTAGGCAGGCAGCTGCCACTGTACAGATCGTGGGCTGGTTGGGATCGATCAAAGGCAAAAAGCCAGAAGTAGCACATGCATGCCCCAGCTAGACGAAATTAAACATGAGACCGACTTGATCTAGTAGTAGTATGTAGAGTACATTACATGGACAGAGAGGCCAAGGAACTACTGACAGCTAACAGCTTAGTAGCAGAGTACTAGCACTGACGGCGGCATATGGCACAGGAGATGAGCTAGTTATAACCAAGTAGCACCACTAATCAGTCACTTGATTGCTCCTACTATTACGTACGTAGTAATCACCGCTGATTACCGCCTCAAAAAAAAAGAGCAACCGCTTGCTTGCTTCGACTGATATGGTATCCGGTCAATGTCCTCGCCGGTCGGAGTCCTCAAAATGGCGCGGACGGCGTCCTCTGCAGAGTCTTCCTCACCACCGGCACCGCCACCTCCACGGACACCCTCAGCTGCCGAATCCAGAGACAGCGCGCGAGCTATGAGCGAGCATGCGTACGGGATATATGGAGACACGAAGGGTTCTCGATGCGGGGCTGGCTGGCTGGTTACCTCGTCGTACTTGGCTTGGAGGCTCTCGTTCTCCTGCTGCAGCATCTGCACCTTCCTCTCCAGCTCGCGGACGTAGGCCTGCTTGCGCGCGCGGGAGCGCGCCGCGGACTCGCGGTTCTTGATCATGCGCTTCTTGCGGCGGTCGGTGCCCCCGCCGGCGCCGCCGAGGCACATGTCGTCGTCGAGCGCGCCGCGGGCGGGGCCGGCGTCGAGGGGCGCGACGTCGGCGGCGGCGGCAGCGGCGTCGAGGCTGTACGGGAAGAAGGGCGACGGCGGGGACGCGACGGCATTGCGGAAGCCGCCGCCGAAGGCCATGTGGTGGCGGACGCCGTCGGCGCCGCGGCCAGGGGAGCGGGAGCCGCCCGCGGCCGCGGCGGAGGAGAGGAGGTGGAGGCGGGAGTTGAGGCTGAGCTGCGTGGAGATGAAGGCGCTGCAGCTGGAGACCGCGGCCGCCGAGACGGGCTGCGGCGGGGACGCGCTGGGGCTGCTGGCGGTGTTCGCCCATATGTCCTCGTCGTCCTCCATGTCTACTATGGCCGCCATCCCCTCCCCTCCCCCTCCCCCCTCTCTCGCTCGCTCCTTGGCGGGCGCCGCGCCTCTACGCTTTGCTTGTTTTGGGCACGCACCGGCGCCCCACAGGGCCACAGGGCTGGGCGGGTGGCTGGCTTTAGTAGCCGCAGACGGACTCCTAGCGCAAGCGGCGGAGGGGAGGTGGTGGGGCAGGGAGCCGAAGCCCAGCCCAGCTCTAGCTCCACTGTGCCGTGTTTCTGTGTGTGAGCCAATGACCGAGAGATCACTGTTGACTAGTGAGTGAGACCTGGCACTGGTCAAACGAGTCTTGGCATGCTCGTTTCTCCTGTGATTGGCCAGTCTCTCCCTTTCTCCGCCGTGGATTGATGGATGATGGGTAAATCAGGCATGTTCAGATCGCAAAATGTCTCTAAATATTTTGTAGTATCCGTCACATCGAATCTTTAGACACGTACATGAAGCATTAAATATATGCAAAAAAATAACTAATTGTACTTTTAGTCTGTTCATGTCGAGACAAATCTTTTGAACCTAGTTAGATTATGTTTAGATAAAGTTTGTCAAATAACAACGAAAGTGCTACAATATTTTTTTATCAAATATTTCGCGAACTGAAGAAGGCCTACACCGCTACTGACGCCGTTAACGATCAAACACGCATGCATGAAATATTAAATATAAGTAAAAAATAACTAATTGCACAGTTTATCTGTAAATATCGAGACAAATCTTTTAAGCCTAGTTAATCCATATTTAAACAAAGTTTGTCAAATAACAACGAAAATGCTACAGTAGCAAAACCTAAATTTTTTCACCAACTAAATAAGGTTGTTCTTTCGGCAGGACTTACAAAACAACTAATTTGTTATAAGAATAAAATACTACTTCCTCCGTCCCAAATTATAAGTCATTCCAATAATCTTGAAGAGTCAAAGTTTTTCGAGTTTGACCAAAATTTTAGAGAGAAATACAAAGATTTATGATATCAAATAATAATGACTTATAATATACTCCCTCCGTCCCAAATTATAAGGCATTCCAAGATCTTGAAGAGTCAAAATTCTCCAAATTTGACCAATATTATATACTAAAATAATAATATTTATGATATCAATTAAGTGCAATTAGATTCTTCATTAGTTATATTTTCATAATATACATATTTGATGTTATAAATCTTTGTGTTTTTCTCTATAATTTTGGTCAAAGTTGAAGCTCCTAGATTTTTGGAATGTCTTATAATTTGAAATGGAGGAAGTAGCTCAAGCGAACAAAATCTAAAATAAAGACTTATTAAATCTGGATAGGCAGTTTTACCACATAAGAGTTCACATTCTACTCAACAGGAGTGTTACCTTTGCTAGAGGATACTCCTCGATTATACTAGCAAGTACCGTGACATTCACTTCACTTCACGAAAAGTTAAACATACTTAACTTTGACTATATATATAATAATACTAATTATATACTATAAACGTTAAATTTGTTTATAGTACATAATTATTGTCATTATATTAGATAGATCGCTAAATCTATTTATATAATAACTTTGTTGGCAAGGCCTTTCGATAAGGTTTAAAGCTACTGGCCTAGGAGGCGCTGAAGCCAAGCAAATCGTCCGCAACTATAAAAGGGTGTCAATCCACTACTAGTGACAAAAACACATTCCATCGCATCAGCTGCAATTCTGCAAACCGTGCCAGTCACATGGCTCTTCGCAGTGTCGAGGCTCGATGTCTCGAACCCGCACGCGAAGGCACATAGCAATTGACAAATTGATTAGGTCTGATTTGGTTGTACATAAATACATCTTAATTTACGTGTACATTAAAAGAGATTAAACTATAATTTAGTTTAAGTTTCACTTTAATCTACTTGTATTTGTGTGCGACGAAACAAAACCTTAAATGAATGAAGGCTAAGCCAATAACAAAGACTAGGAAGGACGTCAATTTTTTCCTCATCATAGTACATAAATTCGGCATGCTCAACGTAACATTAATGAGGGAGTGTTTAGTTAGAAGTTGAAAAGTTTTTAGGTGTCACATCGAATGTTGCGACACTAATTTAGTCTATTAAAAATAGACTAATAAAAATAAATTAAAATAATATTTCGTCTGGAAACCATAAGACAAATTTATTAAAACTAATTAATTTATTATTAACACATATTTACTGTAGCACAACATTATCAAATCATGGACTAATTAGGTTTAAAAAATTGTCTCGCAAAGTTATCGTAATATGTGTAATTAGTTATATTTTAGTCTATATTTAATACTCCCTCCGTATCGGAAATAGATGTCGTTTTGGACAATGTTTAAGTCAAACATTGAGAATATAAATCATGAATAACTTTTAAATTATTGAGTTTAGAGATGTAAAAATCATATAAGTAAATATTGAAAAGTAATTCCATAAAAATATACATATACTACTTTACAACAAATATTTTTTAAAAAATAAGTGGTCAAAGTTGTACTTTGGAGACCGTGAAACAATATCTAAAGGCGATACAGAGGGAGTACTTCATGTATATGTCTAAATATTTGATGTGATAAGTAAAAAGTTTTTATGCTAGGAACTAAACATGGCCGAAACGATACTGTCAATAACGACGGAATTCCTCAACTTTTGCAAAGAATACTACTGTGGCGCATCCACTCTGGAATGACCAAGTGAAAAAGGACAAATCCGAGGAGCTCGACATTATTAAGTTTTTCTCGCTTAATAATGTGAGTGGCGCACGACTGATGGTGCAAAATCACGTAATCACATATTTGCACACATGCAAATTACGTTGGCCCATCAACATTACTCCATCAGTCGCAAAAACAAGTGCATACGGAGTATCTTGCAGTGTGAGGAGCTCGACATATTAACATTTTCTCGCTGTATCACATAAGAAAACTTAATCTGCGGTGGCTAAGTAGCCGCTGGTTATTTTGGTTAAGAAGAGATCTTCTCATGTTGATTGAGAAAAACATTTGAATCCTTACCCCACCATTACACAACGGCGTCACAGCTCTGTAAGATGAACCGGCTACAGATATGTACTTTAAATGTTGGACAAACAAGAGAGTTTTTTTCCTCTCTGATTAAATGTGACATAAATGCCTAAAAAATGAGTCTCTTATGACTCAAAATCTAACCATCCTGAAGGAGATATACAATTTTTTTCTTAACACTTGTTTAAGTGGAATTCCCTCTCTAGAACGCGTTCCCAAGTTCACTCATATCCTCTTTCCGCTTGAACAAAGTGAAAGGGTTTTAATTCTTTCAATTGCATTGGTGTTAAAAAGTTTTATAAGAAATAAAAAAACAAAAAACTGAAACTGAATACATCTGGGCCAGAAGAAAAGAGAACTGGATGGGATATGCTGAGGGCGGGAGGGGACGAGGGGACGGGGGGTCACGGGGGTGTGTCGTGTGCTCAACTTTGTACGGCAAGCTTAGGCCACGTTTTTTTTTTTTGAAAAGTCTCTGTAGCACTTTCGTTGTTATTTGATACTCCCTCTGTCCCTGAAAGAAGCAATTCCTAGGATCCGTGCCGGTCAAACTTTTTAAACTTTGACTAATTTTATAGAAAAAAATAATAACATTTATGATATAAAATAGACATATTATGAAAATATATTCTATGATATATCTAATGATATGAATTTGGTACCATCAATCTTGATAGTTTTTTCTAGAAATTCGGTCAAAGTTCAAAAAGTTTGACTTAACACAAATCTAGAAATTGATTCTTTCAGGGACGGAGGGAGTAAAATTTATCTAAATATAGATTAACTAGACTTAAAGGATTTTATCTCCACATGGAATCTAGAAAACTTTTGGGATATTTGGAACTAACGTGGCTACGACGCTACTGTACGATCTGTACATACAGTGCACATGTACATACAGTATGATCTGTGGTAGTAGTATAAAATAACTCTGGCCTTGTTTAGTTCCGAGAAATATTTGGAATTTGCACTGTAACACTTTCGTTGTTATTTGACAAACTTTATCCAAACATGGACCAACTAGGCTCAAAAGATTCGTCTCGACATATAGATACTAAAAGTACAATCAGTTATTTTTTTTACCTACATTTATTGCTTCATGCATGTAACTAAAGATTGATGTGACGGGGAATCTAGAAATATTTGGGGAAAGTTGGAGAAACTAAACAAGGCCTCTGCCTCCCAAAGTCCCACCTGTGTCAACCGTACCGTTATTCCGGTCTCCGAGGAGAAGGCACAGCAGCATGGGCAAAGCAAGCACACATCCCCGAGGGAGACCGTGCCGACTGCCGAGGGAGTACTGTACTCCTCCCGTAATAAAAACTGCGTCCCCGAGGGAGACCGTGGTGACTGGCTGACTGCATAGGATGCACAGACGCCCTCGTCATCGTCGTCTCCGTAGATCTTGGCAGCAGCGGCAGGCGGCACGCGGCAGGCCCCACCAGTGACACGCTGCTCGGTGTGACAGAAAGTGTTTCTGCCGCTGCCGGTGACAGCTCATCGCACAGCGCGACTCAGGGCCGTGTCGTTTGTGCGCATTTCTTCCCGTTTTGGCGACGTGGAAAAAGTTACAGCGACTTCCGGCAATTAGGTCCAGTTTGGATTACGGCCTCTCAGGTGAGCTCATGCTCAGGCAGCGATCCTGTCCCTTAGGCGTTCCAAATCGAACGCCTCGGAGTCGTGCTCGCGCCATTTAGGTTTGCCGGGCATCAATTCTGGTGTCCTACATCTCGCCGGTCTAACCGGCTGGCCCGAAGTTCGATTTTAAAATAGTACAAGGATTCGTGTGTTTGGTTGTCTATTTCTTTAATCGAACTTGGTTTATAATATGTTTGGTTTACATGTATGGAAGAGCATGGTGACCCTGGATTTACGATATGGTAACATTACCTCTCAGATATTGTCTTTGACATTTCATCGAACACACATAGGACAAACGCTGATGCCGTCCTTCTCCCACGCTATAGCACACAAGAAAGAAGAAGGTGGTTTCACCCTTCTACCATGAGCTCGGTGCAGTGTCACTGCCACACCCTGCAAGCAGACGACAGTAATCTCATTTTTGGGCCGAGCACACACTTCCTGTACTCCACGTCTCCACAACGAACTGGTACACCTTCTCGGTCACGTACATGTTGGCTGCCATGTTGTACCAGCGCGCGCACCGCGCTGCCCACGCCGCGAGACCCGAACACTCTTTTGCCACAGCGAATCTATCACCTATGGTGCTCGTATGCGAGGAACCACGAGGCGAACGACACGGATGCAATATCGACGAACCCAAATGCCTCCCCGCCGAAGAACTCCAGACCGCTGAGCTCGACGTCCAACGCCGCGATGTCGACCAACCCGAATGCCTCCCCGCCGAAGAACTCCCGACCGCTGAACTCGACGTGCAGTGCCCGGAGCACGACGAGCAAGTTTGCTCGTGCCTCGGGCTCTGGCTATGCATGCTCGTCGTCACGCTTTAGCCACAACTGCCTCCCTCAGTGGTGAGCCCGATCGGCGTACTCTGCCAAGAACCGGGTTCACGCTTGTGCGTAGGGGTCAAAGTGACCTGTGGGGTCGCCCGGAAGGCCTCATCAAGGTAGTCTATGATAACAAGGGACTCGCAGATAGGGCGGCCTTCGTGGAGGAGCACCGGTTGTCGACATGAAGAAGACACCACGCGTCACAAGTGGAGGTAATCACATCAGCTTGGAGCGCCTTGCCAACGTGCTTTAGATCCCGTACAACATAGGCTCCGAGACTGGGCCAGGTGCACCAAACACGGACGTTGCAGCCCAGGGACACAACTGAGCTGTTGAGCCACCTTTCCAAACACGCGCCTAAAAGTGTATTCGAAAGCGTGGCCCAGCAGCCCGACTGCGCTACTTAGCGCTGCGCCCATGTTTGGTGTACTTGGTCAGTGTCCTCCAAAAAAAACGAAGGGGGTTACATGGTTCGATTGAGCGAGATGGAGCGTGCGATGAGCGAGATTGTCACCTTCCGGTCTCTCACCTCTCACAGTCCCACCTCCTGTGTTTGCCTTCTCCTTCCCTGTCCACATCTTGTGAGACCGGGAGAGGGCGTGCCCGCCGAGAAACCACCTCGTCGGCTCGTGGGATCCAGCTGGCGTTGACCATCCTCGATGAGTTCCAACGAGTGGTGGCGGTGCTCTGCGGGTGTCTGATGATGGCAATGCCCCAAGGAATCGTCGACGGCGTAGGCCATCAACAGCTTGGCCTCCACCCAAAAAAAACATACTCCGTATGATAAAAAAGTTTTTTTTGTCTGTCACGTAGGATATTTCGACACTAATTTGGTCTACTAAAATAGACTGATAAGAATACAAATTACATATGCGGTTTAGAAGTCGTGAGATGAATTTATTAAAACTAATTAATTTGTTATTAACACATTTTACTGTAGCACAACATTGTTAAATTATGGACTAATTAGGCTTAAAAAATTGTCAAGCAACATTATCGTACATTGTTTAATTAGTTATTTTTTAATCTATAACTAATACTCTATGTATGTGTTCAAACATTCAATATGATTTATGAAAATTTTTGAGTGCATTGTTTTTTGAACTGTTCGCACTTGTCACCACGAAAGAAAGAGACGCAAATCTACAGTCAGAGTCAGTCTTGGTCAGTACAGTACTCCCCTTATCCCCGTAGCCATGACTTGTTTGCTTTCCAAACGCCAGATCTGGGGGATTTTGGTAACCGCAGAGGACAGTGTGGATTCACGTACAATAAAGCGTTGTATATTTTTTTAGTAAAAAAAAACTTTTCATCCATCATATTATATCGAACGTTTAGACTAATTACACAACAGTGACGGATCTAGGATTTTGCTATAGGGTATGTCGCGTCAAAAAATTTATATATACGATAAAATCTATTTATAAATTCAGTAAAACACATAAAATTTGTCCCGCAAATTGGTATTCAAGTGTAAAGTAGCATAATAATTCTTACGTTTAATAATTTGTATAAATTATCCTTCCTCTATTGCAGATATGAATCAAATTTTTATTTCTTATAGTTGATTGAATGGTAGCTACTCGTGTCACGTATTCAGAACTTACAACAACCTGTAAGCCTTGAGTGCTGCTCATAAAGGTTTCCTAGCTTGCTACCTGATGCCGAGGAAATAACAATTTGTAGCTTCTACAAAATATAATATCATATACTCCCTCCATCCCTAAATAACTGTTTCTAAAAATCAGTGTTTCCCTCACAGACACGTTTTTCAGACGACAATTAAAAAGGGAGGAGGGAGTAAGCTTCTAGAAAATATAATATCATAAGCTTCTGAAGAAAGTTAGACGAGATCGCCATTTTGTTCCTAGTGTTTATTATAGTTTAGAAAAAAGATCTCGGTCACCACCAGATGCTTCTGCAGCTGCAAGTCTGCGTGTCTGACAGTGTTAGTGGACGAGTGGTGTCGCCGCCTCTGCATCAGCATTTTGGAAAGCAAAAACAGCGCGACGCCAGCTACATGGGATCGCTCGCGAGCAAGCCGCAGGCGAAGCCGCGCAGCTCTTGAGATTGTGAGGCAAGCGAAACCTCGTGATTTTTTTACCTAGTTTTATACAAATGTATAGTATAGTAGTACGCTGGACTGAGCATACCCTGTAGATCTGCCCATGTTACACAGATTGCGATAACGGTACAAGACAACTTTTAAGCTTAATTAATCTATAATTTGATAATTTTTAAGCATATATTTACTATAGCGCAACATTGTTAAATTATAGACTAATTAGAGCACTCACAATGAAAAAAAAACTACTCATAGTTTCTATAGTTTAGGATATTGTATCAAAAGAACTATTCTTGGCAATGCAGATTTTTTCGTCTAGAGTCCAGATAAAAAAGAACCAATAAATCTTTCTCCTATACCTGGATCATATACGACTTCTCTATGGCATGAAGTCGTGTGACTTGTCTACGGATGAAGTCATCATGCGCACGACAAGGCGATAAATACACCGTAAACGTGACCTTGGGGCAGGTGGGTGCAAAGAGCCTCCGTGGGGCAGTGGCTTGCGACGACCCAAGCTCCCTCCAACCTCTGCGTGTCTCCAGGCTCTGATGGGCAGCCATGAGCCCAGTCGAGCAAGCTCCGTCGAGAAGTTAGGAGCTCCGCGCGTGGCCTTTGACAGACGTCCACACGTGCAGGGGTGGGGATTTGATCATAGTGAGGATCGTGCAAAACGTCAACAATCATGCATATCAAAATATAACATGTCAAAGGTAGGAGTGGATCTAAAAAAATGTTATTGATGTCATTGCTACTAAAACATAGATGGTTCCTTATTTATAAGTGTTATTTGCTGTTAATTTCTATATGTTTACTTAATGTTTTCAAGAGACCATTGATGTCAGGTGACATCAACAATTATATACTAGATCTGTCCTGGTCAAAGGTATATATAACAAATAAACAAACGTTTATGTTGCGATACAAAAGAAAAATAGAAAAACTAACAAAAATAAAGAGAAATTAATTAGTATCAGACCTTTAACCCTCACCTGATCAATATAATTCTTTGCCTAGAAAAATCACGATAATAATACTGCTGGATTTAACATCTACTAGATTTGTTGTGAATGAAGGTGATAGATGTGTGTAATATCGGTTTGATGAGGGTGAAGGTGTGATCTTGTGTCTATATGTGGATGGCATATTGATCTTTAGGACCAGCCTTGATGTGATCAAGGAGATTAAAGAATTCTTGTCTAATAACTTTGAAATCACAGATTTAGGAGAGGTTGATGTTATTCTTAATATCAAACTACTAAGAGAAGACAATGGTGAGGTTACACTCTTGCAAGCCCATTATGTGGAAAAGGTTTTGAGTCGCTTTGGGTTTAGCGACTGCAAACCCGGTCCAACGCCTTATGATCCTAGTGTGCTATTGAGGAAAAATCGAAGAATAGTAAGGGATAAATTAAGATACTCTTAAGTTATTGGTTCACTCATGTATCTAGCTAGCGCTACAATGCCAAATATCTCGTTTGCTATGAGCAAGCTAAGCCGGTTTGTCTCAAATCCGGAGATAGTCACTGACGTGCTCTTGAGAGAGTATTGCGCTATCTGACACGTACTGTGAGCTATGACATGCACTATACCGGGTACCCAAAGGTACTAGAGGGTTACTGTGATGCAAATTGGATATTTGATGCTGATGAACTACATGCCATAACCAGATATGTGTTCTTGCTTGGAGGTGACGCTGTTTCATGAAAGTCTTGCAAGCGGACTATCTTAATGAAGTCTACACTGGAAGCAGAACTCACAACATTAGATACTGCTAGCGTAGAGGTTGAGTGGCTTCGTGAATTCCTTATGGATTTACCGGTGGTAGAAAAACTTATATAGGCTATTTCTATGAACTGTGATAATCAAGGTAAACGGTTCAAGGGATAACATGAAGTCTACAAAGCATGTAAAGAGACGCCTAAAATCTGTCAGAAAACTGAGAAACTCTGGAGTTATAACGTTGGACTATGTCAATTCACTAAGGGACTGTCACACAATGTGATAGATAGTGCATCGAGTGAGATGAGCTTGAGACCCATATGAAGTTTATTAGAGTGGTAACCTGATCAATGTGATCGGAGATCACGTGAAGTAGAATGGTATAACAAGCTTGTGGTAGACTGTGAGGAAAGACCCTTTTATAAGGTCCATTTCCGATGCACTTCTTTACTATACCGTAAGGTATGTTGGTATTTATCTTAATATATTCCAAGTGGCTTATGAGGAGGAAAGATGTTGTCCTACAGAATATCTTTTGAGGAACACACCTATATGAGTTTGACTGCTAGTCACAATCTATGAGGTTTGGGTGATCTCTAGATACTCATGAAGGGGCCAGAAGTATGACTTGTATGCTCCAACCAGAGGGAAATCTTGTTGGTAGCCCAGTATCAACTAAGAACCTAGGTAAAACTTAGTTCACACAAAACTGTCAATTCAAGGCATAGTTCATTGTACAATTGTGAGGAAGTGTAACCTTTGTTCTAGGTGGATGTTCAACTTAACAGTCTCCATCGAAACACTGATTTATCAAACGAAAGAGTTTTTGAAAACATTTCTTATGAGTCCTAAAATTTGGTGGGGATTGTTGAATATAATTTAGGCCTTGCCCATATTATTCTTAATAATAATTCTAGAACCATATTAAATATTGTGTCGTGTTATAGTTTAGTCCCACATGGGATGTTGACTATAATTTGACTTTAACTTAAATAGATCAACTTTCGTTGCATCTATAGAGAAGTCGAGGAAAGGAAAAAGATCGTCACATGTGCGCGCACCGCCGCCGCCGAGCCAAGGCGAGGCGAGGCAAGGCATGGCGTGGCGTGCGTGCGGGTGAGGCGTGGCGTGACATGATGTGACGAGCAAGAATGCCTGCCTGCGTGATGCGGGCGATAAGTTTTTGGGCACTATTAAATCTGTGAAATTCGGATCGGCGTGGATGAGGCAACGGTAGGAAACGGCTCCATGCCTCTGTGAAGCTCGCGCGTGCGTGGGCGCACGAGTAGCTGCGACGCCGCCTCCTCTCCGTAGTGCAGGCATAAAGCCAGGGGTCCTCTCGTGTGAGAAATACAGAATCTTTCCACCACCATGACTCATCTCTCCTCCCGCACAAACTCTTATGCGCTGCCTTTCTGGTCCTCCGTTCCGTGCCTCTGCGCGCATAGAGAGACGAGAGAGTAGGTGCCTTCAGAACCTCTGTCTGTTGCGTAACCTTGCACGGGGTTGCGGGCGACTAGGTTTTTGGGGAGCATTCTCGCGACTACTCGACTCCGCCGCCGCCGCTCCTGATCTATGATGCCTAGTGCACGCAGTCGCTTCCGATCTACGACACCCCGTCGACGTTCGACTACAAGCCCGCTGTTGCTGCCCCCGATCCGATCTACGACACCATCGACGTTCGCCGGAAGGTCGTCGTCGATGTTCACGAGACTTCACAACGAACATCTTCCTGCACCGACTGTGGTCCACGACTTCGAGCAACACATTCAACATGAATATGGATGAAGCCACCAGTGCCTCCCGCTCTGGTCCCTCTGTAGGGTATATCTCTCTCAATCTAATTTCAATATTGTTCGTGTATACAATATGTTTATTTTCTTTATGGTCAATATGTTTATCTCGTATGCAATTGTCACCAGTAGTATACACGTAATTATTATTATTATCACAAATTTACTATTAAATTTCTAGATTAATTTTGATATGAAAATGCCTAATTGTCTAAACAGGTGAGTGCTTGGGATCAAGAAAAGAAGATAGAAATGATGGCTCTCCTCCCCTAAGTCGTTTCTTGGTCCTCGATTCACGTGAACCTGGTTTCTTCGATGCTTACTCTCTTCAATAGTTAACTTGCCGCATGAGCAAAATGATTAGGTGACGGTACAATTAATATTTGTAGAAACTATAATAATTTCTATACTAGGATTGTCCTAAGATTTTAAAAATTGTCTCGTAAAGTTATTATAATCTATGTAATTATTTATTTATTTGTGTGTATGTAGAGTGTGTTTAATTTCAACCCAAAAATTTTGCACCTATCACATCGAATATTTGGACACATATATGAAGTATTGAATGTAGACTAAAAAATAACTAATTACACAGATTGCACTAACTTTTTGAGACGATTTTTAAGCCTAATTAGTCCATGATTTGATAATGTTATGTTATAGTAAACATGTGTTAATGATGCATCAATTAGTCTTAATAAATTTGTTTCATAGTTTTCTGATGAAATATGTAATTCTTTATTAGTCTATTTTAATAACATCGATATGACACCAAATTTTTTTTATCTCCCAACTAAACACCCCCTTAATATTTCATGTATATGTTCAAACATTAGATGCGATACACCCCTTAATATTTCATGTATATGTTTAAACATTAGATGTGATTTGATATGATGGATGAAGGTCTTGTTTAGTTGGAGTTATCAAAAGTTTTTGCGTGTCACATCAAGTGTCCCGGCACTTAATAAATTACATATTCCGCCTAGAAAACGTGAGATGAATTTATTAAGACTAATTAATCCATCATTAGCACATGTTTACTGTAACACAACATTGTCAAAACATAAACTTATTAGGCTTAAAAAATCATCGCGCAAATTACACGCAATATGTGTAATTAGTTATTTTTAGTCTAGTTTAGTACTCCATGCATGTGTCTAAACATTCGATGTGACGAGTGAAAAGTTTTTGCGCTAAAAACTTAAAAAAAAAGCCTTAACAACGTGTCACAATCAATAGAGCACGGCTATTAAACCTAATTAATCTGTGATTAGCACATGTTTACTGTAGTATTATATTGTCAAATTATGAACTAATTAGATTCAATAGATTTGTTTCCATTCGTCTCGCGAAGTAGATTCCGGCTGACAAATTTGTTTTATAATAGTTTATATTTAATACTCTATATATATGTTTAATATTTGATATGATAGAAATTTTTTATAAGAAGACATACTAAGGGTGTGTTTAGTTGGAAGAATTTTGGGCGTAAAGTTCCTGTAGCACTTTCGTTGTTATTTGACATACTTTATTCAAATATGGACCAACTAGACTCAAGAGATTCGTCTCGATATTTACAAACAAACTGTGCAATTAGTTATTTTTTTACCTACATTTAATACTTCATACATGCGTCTAACGATTCGATGTGATGGAGAATATTGTAAATATTGGGGATCTAAACATGCCCTAACCCAAACTAGTGGGTGGTAGGCATACTGAACTGCAGACCCGAACAGAAGCAGAGCACGTGAAGGGCGGCCGCCGGAGCACGCCTGCCTCCCTCGATTTGGGCGTCCCGTTCCCGCCTAGTAGGGCAGTCCCAATGGGAAATTAATTGTAGTTTCTATGTGTATTAATTAGGCTCTTTCATTAATATTTTGCTGATGTGGCACTGCAGTAAAAGAAGAGAGAGATGAGAAAACAGAGAAACGGTTTCTTCATCAAGGAACCGAGTCGACGCTAGCAACGAGGAGGATAGAAACGACCAAATTCGCACTGGGGAGAAACCACCGGTTTCTACCTTCATCAATGCCGGATCCACTGCTCCGCCCGCCGCCGCGCGAGAGATGCGCGCGCTCGCATCCTGTTCCCGCGCTCGTCTGTCCCTTTCTCCCGCGCACGCCCTTTCTCCCGCGCGACCAGCCGCCGGCGTGCGACTCGCGCGCGCTCCAGGTCCATGACCGCGAAAGGTGGCAAAATCCCCCGGGAGCTCCTGCCTTCGGTCGCGCTCCAGCAGCAAAATCCGCGGGCTCCTGCCTTCGGTGGCAAAATCCGCGCGCTCCAGCAGCACCTCCCCCACCGCCCCTGCCCTCTCAGCCTCCACGCCGCCCCTGCTCGCCACCGCGCGCCCTCGCCGCGCCTCCTCAACGGCGCCACGGAGGAGAGCACCAGCTGCCGCGACGCCGCCACGGACGGGCCCCTGCACGACGACACCACGACGACGCCCCGACGCGCCATCGACTGCACCTCCTCCAGCGACGAACGCCGAGCCAGAGAGGACCTCGCCGTGAGCCGCCCCTCGGGCCTCCATAGCACGACGCCTTCACTGGTGGCTGCACGGTTTTGTTTCCTTTGCCCTTCCTGTCATGTGTCCTTCAGCTGCTCGATGAAATGTCAAAACAAGTCTGCTTTCTAATTTTACTTCATTCCATTAGCATCTTCAGCTACCAAATCTGAGCATGAATCCACTTCGTCCGCCGTCAAGGCAAGGCAAGGCCGGGCGGGGCAGGGGTGCTCCGGCCACCCTCAATGGTCGATGTGTTGATGCTGCTCCCGCTGCCCCTGTTGGATCAAGCTTGCCCGGTGAACCAAGCACCATACCAACAGCAAGGACATCTCCAACGACATCTCCGACGCTTGCAAGTCTTCGAGCAGCTGGATTTCCTGAGTGGTGGACAAGTTCATCTACGTCAGGCTCAAATCAAGGGTAATTATACACTTTGCACTCTTGTTCTTTAATTTGCGTAAGTCACATATTGCGTAAGTCACCTTGGTAGCTCATGCTAGTTCATCTTTGTGTGCAAATATTACTGAATAATAATTGGTGAAATTCATTTGTTTACTGTTTTGTCCTACAGATGATGGTTTCTGAAGTCTTGTGCGACCTGATGGCTTCTGGAGTTTGTGTTTACTTGCTGGAGTGCTGCGTGACCTGGTTTCTGGAGTGCTGCGTGACCTGGTTTCTTGCTTCTGGAGTGCTGCATGGCCTGTTTCAAATGTGGCTTTTGGGCTATTGTTTATCAAATATATATGCTATCTGTTATCTTTATTCCTAGACTATTGTACTCTTGGGCGTTATGTTTGCTGGAACCATAGATGGTCATATGATGGCCATCAATTATATGTTTGCCGTTATTGTTAAGAACAGCTTGTGTTCTTGTCTTCTGGAACATGTCATGCTTTTGTTAAGTATGGATCGGCTATATACATATATATATATATATATATATATATATATATATGCAGTTCTGAAAATATATGTGGCAACATGTGTCGTACAGAGCTAGTGCCACAACTGATCCATCTCATGATCCATCTCATTTTAATGCATCATTTAATTTATCCCTTCAATGAATATGGTTATAGAAACTATGGATTGGAAAGAATAGTTTCTATAGACATTAATTAGTCTTGGACTTTGCAACTAGAAACCGTGCATTGGGACTGCCCGTACACTGCCAATTAAAGAGCGGCATATACTCCCAGTTGCCAGCACAGCACAGCACAGCACCCGACTGACTGACTGATTGACGCGACGATATGCAGAAAAAAATATACTCCCATCTATAAAAATATAAAAATATACGACTTCATATTTAACCAAATTTCTAGTAAATATACTATAAAAATATATTTCATAATTAATCTAACAATATTTATTTGATACCATAAATATTAATATATTTTTATCTATAATTATTTAAATTTAAAATACTAAAATGTGATACTGTGCTAGAATTGTATGTTTTTTAGACGCGGAGTGTAATACCGCAGCGCTAAAAAAATTTAACTACGGCTTACGTACCATGTAGAGTAGTTCATATTTGACTAATTTTTAGTGAATAATATTTATATTTATAGCTTAAAATTAATTTATTACAAAAATAAATTTATAATTAATCTATTGATACTTATTTGGTATCATAAATATTAATACAATTTAATCCATAATTGGTCAAAATAAAGATATTAAATCGTGTTACTTGTCGGGTACCGAGACTAGGGGTACCTAATCAATGGTGATAAACTCTACATCAAACACCTAAGCAAACTCAAGGGCTAAGTCGCGGTCCATGCCTCGTCCCTTGGACAACTTTCGTCTAACCCAAAGGACGTGCCTGACCCCAGGTATAGCTGTCAGACGTCGTGGGTCTTTCCTCCACGATGACTGACTTCCTTGGTCAAATCAGACACACGCAATGCAGTACAATTTGATGCCACGACGGTCTCTTCGCCGTGTCTCTCTATCCATGCGGTGATAGAGCCAAACACTCAGCTAGGCCATCATAGCCCTGCACCCACGACTCTGTAAGGAGGACATCCGTTACACGGGAGCCCCACCGTTCGAGAGGGAAGAAGGTTCCTCTTTTAGTTTTTATACAACCCTTGTAACCTTATAGGGCAAGCCTAGCTGTCCACCCTTGATCTATAAAAGGGAACAGAGGGCCCTTATAGGGCAAGCCAAAAACGAGAAGCGAAACCAAAGCCAAAGAAAGCCTAGCTGCCTAGAGCTCCTCAAACACTCACACTCGAACCTACTCAGAGACCTGGGACCAGCTCCCTCTCTCGCCCGCTTGTACTTTCTACTACAAGCACCGCTAGGTGCAAGGCAACACGAATTGTCGAATTTCACATTGGACGTAGGGCAACACCTTTTTGAACTAGTATACACCCTCGTGTCCTCTTTGCACACCATCCGGGGCCAGATGTGCAGACACAAATTTACTCAACGGTTGTCTAGGCTCGCCATTCTAGACGCCGACACTTGGCACGCTAGGTAGGGGCCTTCTGCGTGACACGATCAACTTCGCTGCGCCCCAGATGGCCAGTCATCGAGTCATCACCTTCACTCGGGGATCCTGTATCAGATTCGGGACCCTCGACTTCATCTGTACGGGGCAAACCACGACCTGGTTCTGCTCTCGCCTTGTGGGCACGATGCCCCACGCATCCTTGTAGGTCCCGCCGCTCGCACAGGGGACTAGGGTTCCACTGTCGGGCCAGCGAACCCGCCGCTGCGTGACGAAACCCTCACCCAAGCAATGGGTGACCTTCGTTTGCATGTCGTCGAGGCACAATCTGCCCGGGCCATGGAGCCCCACTTCTTTGACTATCCAAGGCTGGAGCGTGAGCTCGACGCGATTCTGGGACCACAACCATCCTAGGAGGACCTCCATCGCCTTTACTTTGTCTTCGCTGACGCCTTAGCACTTCTCTGAGGGAGAGCACCTCTCTCCCCAGACATTATTTCCTCATCGATACAGTCGACACAACCTTATGGGCTTGACAACGCCGCAAGGATCGCTGAACGCCTCGTAGCCAGGCCCTTCCCACCACGACCGACAATCGACTCATCTGTGCGATTTCTGTCCCACCACTTTCAGTCCATCTCGGAGCTCCTCACGAGCCCTGAGGGATCCTCAGACTTAGAGACAAGTTTGGACCCTACCTCGACTGAGGATTACTACGGGTGGGACCACGCCAAACGAGGGCGAGCATACCTGTAACACCCTGATTTAATATTTTCCAGAAAATTATTAAATTAATTAGAAATAAAATTAGAATTGGCTAAATAATTAGAGGAGAAAAATAAAAATTTGTTTTATTCATGTTGCATTCATGCCATTGTATATTTTTATTAGGTGAAAGAGAATTTATTAAACTCAAATTAGTAGCAAATCAATTTTTCCTTTATTTAGATAATAAATAAAAGTTTACAAAAAGTTTATAAAAGTAAACCCAAGTTTTATTTCTAAAACCTAGGAAAAAAATTTCCAAACTTCACAGACTGTTTTCATTTAAAAATGTTTTGAATTTGAATTCAAAAGAGTTTAGAAAAGAGAAAAGAAAAAGGAAATAAAAGGCAAAAGGTCTAACCCTTCCTCTTTGTTGACGGTCCTTACAACCAACATTATACCATCAACTAATGCATAAAAGGATGTTATTATAAGTGACACTGCATAGTTATAGGGTTTGATTCTAACAGGTTCTATGAGTTGTGTAGTTCTCACTTGTTTTGCAGGAGCATCGATATTTCATTACATAAAAGTATCTCAAGTGATGAATCAGACCATACTGGCAAAGAGCTCGTCGAGACGATCAAAACAAACCTATGGTTTACTATATTTGGAGTCCAGACGAGAGAGTCCTTATTGGATACGACTTGGAAGATTCTAGAACAACCTAGAGTAGTCACCAAGCAACATAGTTCAGGGGTTAAACTGACATATTCTATAGCTTTGGTGAATTGTTATTTTCCCGGGAGTTTTACAGCAGATGGAAAGAAGGATAGTCCTAATCCAATACGATGAATTACGCAAACAGATCAAAAAGTCACGTTAGGGCAACAAGGAAGGTTCCAGAAGACACCAGAACGAAGGCGGAGCCTGGCGGTTGCTAGGTGGGCCCAGTCGGACCCACCACCTGGTCGGCCGGCCTGGGCCCAGGGAGCAGATGGAAGTGGCAAGAACACTCTAATGGATGAAGGGGAGGAGTATATAGCATCGGACGCTCCAATGACCTCGACCAACGGTCGACTGTACCACCTGTTAGACAAGTTAAAGGAGCATCGGACGCTGGGCAATGTCCGATGGCACCACAACGGACGCGTTCGATGTGGATTTACACTCTCTGGAACCTCTCTGCATGGACATCGGACGCTGGCCCTCAGCGTCCGATGCCAGCGTCCGGTGCAAGCCCAAGTTCACGCGCACGTGAACAGTGGCACAGGCACGTCCGATGTGGAAACACCGGACGGTCCGATGCCACGCACCAGACTAAACCCTAGTCTGAGTGAGCATCAGACACGTCCGATGCCCACCAGGCCAGCGTCCGATGCCCTTTTCAAGGGCAAAACAAACTCGGATCGCGACGCGGCCTTAACGACTTTTCATCCTCACAACATAAGGCATCTCTCTGAGCTACCTAGGGCTATGAAATAACAAGTGTGCACCACACCTACCTCAATAGACTCATCTAGGTCAAGCTACTGATTCACGCTCCCCTTTATAGTACGGCCAAAGGAAAAACAAAGACCTAAGACTACCTAAGTGTCCTCCAACACCATATGACACTTTGCCGAGTCTACCACCGTCTTCGTCGTCCGTCCTTTGAAAACCGAAACGATATCCATCGCCAGGGGACATGAACTCCATATGCCCGTATTGTCGCCATTACCGTGACCTAACTCAGTCCTGTTTCTGCAAAACACACGTTAGTCATAGTAATCTTGTGTTTCAACCAATCACCAAAACCCACTAGGGGCCAAGATGTGTTCAATCTCCCCCTTTTTGGTGATTGATGACAACACTCGATCGAGTATAAATAGAAGAGGTTTTTAAATCATGACATGTATGAACTCACAACGAATAAGAGAAAGTGATTAGGGGCAAGCTCATACATATCATGCCAACATGCTGCACTCAACAGGTTAGAGTGAAAAGCAAGTGCAAGAGTAAAGAGCTCGAATACATGACAAGTGAGAATTAAGCGCAAGTAAACGAGTGAAACAAAATGACATGCCAAATAGTATATCATAGTGAGCACAAACATGTCACAAGGTCCATAGCACGCATATATAACAATATAACGTGCAAAACATGCGATAAAGCGAAGAGCGTAAGTGAACATAACAAAGCAAAAAAGAACTCAAATCCCTCTCACATTGCTCCCCCTATCGCTATACTCGTCCACTCTCCCCCTTTGGCATCAAGCGCCAAACTAAGCGTCGGAGGGCGGAGGTGCTGCAGATGAGTCAAGAGCAGTCTCCGGAGTACGCTGAGTGAACTCGAACTGCTGAAGGAGCGCCTCAGAGTCTGAGGAAGAAGACCCGGCAACCTGACCCTCTGGAGCTGGAAGCTGTGGTGAAGCGGTCCGGGTCGTCTCTAGAACTGACTGCTCTGTCTGCTCTGTTGCAGTCTCTGTAGCTGTGGCCGCATGAGCCTCGGAGTGCGGAAGCTCTGGGATAGAAGATAGCTCAGGCAGCGCTGTAGTTGTGGTCTCGGACTGGACAGGCTCTGTCTACTCGGACGACGCGACTGAACTCGGAAGAGTCTCAGTAGTGGAGGTCATTGGAGCTGTCGACGTCGGAACCGAACCCTGAAGATCTGGAGTAAGAAGACCAGTGAGCTTGCTGAAAGAGGCAGATAGATCGCGCGTCACTGTAGTGGTCGTCGCAAACAGGTAGTCTGTCTCAGCCTGGGCACATTTACACCAAAAACCGAGAACCGAACCAAACCGAGCCGAACCGCACCAAAATCTCGGTTTTTTCGGTTTTCGGCTTCGGTTTCGGTTTTGGCAGCTGCAAAGTTCGGTCATCGGCTTCGGGTTCGATTGTAGACTCTAACAGAACCGAGGAACCGAGGAACCGAGATTCCAGCCAGTACGCACAACGAACAGCACCAGGAGGCCTAGCCCCTCAGCACTCTGTCAACAACCAAGCCCAAGAGGCCTAGTCGGCCCACCATACTTCAGTCCAAAGTCAAAAGTGCATACGAAGCTCCTAAGGCCCGAGCCTCCCGCACACAACACATCACACAACCACTCGTAACCCTATCTCTATTCCCCATTCTTGGAGCTTTCGCTGCGGCGGCGGCGTGGCAGTGGCGGCGATGGCGGTGACGGCTGCTACTGCTGCAGTGGACCGGCACGGTCGCGGATGCCGGACGGGGAGTCACTAGTCGGGGACAACGACGGTAGCTGTGAAGCAACCACGGACGCAGCGGCGGCTGTCCATTCTTGGATTTTTCTCCTTTTTATTAATAGGTGCTATTTAGTTGCTTAGTTAATTAGTTTGTTGGCATGTCGGTCGCGGATCTGAAGTAAACATCTCTTTTATTCTTTTGAACTTATGTTGATCTGAAACAAATACTAGAACTTGTCTATAATATCTGTAATTTTGCATTGTTTTGGGTACCTTCCATCGGTTTGTTCGGTTAAAACCGAATAACCGAACTAAAAACCCAAAGGAGAATTTGTCGGTTTCTGAATTTTTTACCAACCGATTGGTTCTCAGTTTTTGTAAACTGAAGTTTCTAGAAACCGAACGGACCGAACCGAAATGTCGGTTAAAACGGATTGCCCAGGCTGAAGTCTGTCGAACGAGGCGTGAATCCAGTGCGAAGCGGGCTGGACAGCTGAGCTCCTCCAGGTGGAGTAGTGAAACTGGTGAACTAGGAGGAGCTCGGGCCAAAAGACGGATGTGGCTGGCTGTACTGCTGAGGTGGCGGTGGAACCTGGTGCTGCTACTGAAGCTGCGACTACTAGGGACGGGGCTGCTGCCACTGAGGTGGACCACTCATGATCCGCTCCATGAAGCTCAGAGTCTGCTGCTGAAGCTCCATCATCTACCGCTGCAGGGCGTCTGATCGCTCCTGAGCCTGCTGCTGAGCCAAACGCTCCTGCTCCTGGGCTAACCGCTGGACGTCCTGTGTCACCGTCCGCTGCTGCTCCTCCATCCGAGAAAGGATCGCAAGAAGTGCGGGATCGGAGGAAGCAGTACCAGACGTCCCGGCCTGTGAGCCGTGAGCCCTAGGCTGAAAATGAGGCAGGAGCTGGTAGTCCTCGTCGGAGCTGTCGGTGGGGTCCTCTGCGACGTATGTGTCACCGCCCTCTAGGTCAGCTAACTCCTGCTCGGCGAGTGCTCTGACAGCCTCGTCCTGCTCCTGTGTGGACTCTGGCACCTCTGGACACTGCATGGAGCTAGACGGACGCTGCTGCTCCTGGTGTCTGCGGTCCCGACCATGTCCCAACAGCTGACTCATGTTATACTGAGGGAACACGGTCACGGAACCGGTGAGGGATTGACTAGGGTGAGATCCAGTGTAGCAGCTACCTTCCACAGTATATATGAAATCCAATGGGCATAGGGTAGCTGCCTGCGGGCCTTGATGCCCTCTGCGATGGTGTCCTCCATCACACACAAGATGACGTCCCAGACGTTGAACTCCTGCTGCCTGACCATATAAGCAAGTAACCAGAGCTGAAGTCGAGAAAGGCCCTCTCGAAAACCCACCCTAGGAAGCAAGGTCTGCCGAAGAATCTCGTTGAGGATCCGAGTCGTAGGGGTGAGATCCCTAGGCGCGCGACTCGAACCCTCGCCAAAGGGCTCAGTGTAGCAAGGGTGAACCAGGTCAGTCGTCGGTTGTTCACCACCGTGAGGGCGGTGGGGTGGCTCCGTCCTGTCGTAGCACAGGTCGTGGATCCAGGTTTATGAATGTCGCAATCCAAACCACTCCCGGATCTCAGAAGAAAACAGCCGATAGTGCTTCCCCTCAAATGCAAACTCTATAGTCTCACGGTCAGGGTGTACCTAGAGTGACGCATAGAGCTGAAACACCCAATCCTCAATATATGAGCCAGACCGCCCTAGAAGGTCTGCCAAACCTGGTAGATAGGTGAGAATGGGGCGGATCTGCTCTCCAGCGGCTGTGACGACTGCCTCTAGGGGACAGACGCACTGTGAACGTAAGCAGATGTCGGCGTTCATGTAACCCTGATAGAAATCCTCCTGCAACACTATATATAAATCAGCCCCTGCCTGCTGCTGCCACTCCCTGGGAAACCACTGCTCCACTGGTACAAGTCTGAGGGTCTGAATCTGTGAGCACGTGACTGCCCGGAGGTCCAGTCGCGGTATCGACGGGGGCGCACACCTCAACGGAGCACGTGCTCCACGCAGAGGGACATCGGGCCGGGGTGGCACCGCAGTCCTGCGACGAGTGGACCGGCGCCGGGGAACCTCCTCAGGTACCTCCTCCTCGGCCTTTGCCTCTGGTGTGTCTGCTGCCTCGGCATCTGCCTGGCCCAGCCCGGAGCTCTCGGGCTCCACACCAGGAGACGTGAACGTCGTCCGGCGACCGGCAGCCATAAGCGTGCTAGTCGGCGAGCCGTGCCGACGCTCGACCTCCTCTACCGCTCGGCGCTGCTTTGGAGACAGCTGGTCCTTGATCCGCAGACCATCTCTACGGCCACCCTGCTCTGCACGCTCTGCGGCGTCTGCCACTGCCCTGGCGTGATCTGCCTCCCGCTGCTCCCTAGTGCGCTTCCTGCGCGTGATCAACTTCCCCTTCCCGGGCCTCTGACCGAAAGGGGGGGGGGGACGGGGAGGAAATCCCCCAGAGCACCACCAACGTTCTTGCAGCGCATAGCTGACAAGAACAAGAAGCACTGACACTTAGAGAGGCTGAACTGTCGCTGAAAGATCCAACTGCCACGGAAAGCCCCTGACAACGAGCTGACAAGAAAACCAACTGACACAGAAAACTCCCCCTAACACAGACCACAGACTGGCGCTGTCACTCGCGAGGCTTGGCCTCGATCCGTACCCGCGGGCTTGGCCCCGAGTTATCTGTCACTGCTCAACTGCCAAGCTGACAACTGCCACTGACACTGACTCGCTGCATAGAAAAGACGGGATATATATAAGAAACATATACGCTAGAGATGAGCGAGTCCTATGGAAGCAAAGCATGTAGATAAGGAATTGAATTGGCTTTGCTACCTGACGATCAACGCAATGACCCAAGAGCGAGGTAAGTCACGGACATTCAGGCACCCACGGATCACACCAAGGGGGACTGCAAAGAGTTTGAGTGAAAATGAGGTCACTACAGGGTGGAACATCCATTTAGGCATTTCATCGAGCACCTTGAAGGCAGGGATTATGGAGGGGGGGTGGGGGTGCTCACTGTATGGAGTTGTCGGCCGTGGAAAGGTCGCCGGATGGGAGGAGGCTCGGGGATGAGGTAGTCGAGCTCCGGCGAACAGGAACAGATCGCCGGCGAGCAACTCCGGCGAGGGGAGATGGGACGCGGGCTGGCTGGCGCTCGTGGCTGCGGGGGATGTGGGGGGGGGGGCGGGGGAGTGCATCGTGGCGTGAGGCGGCGAAGCGGCGGCGACCGTCGATGTAGGGCACGGCGGCCGGCGGCGAGGGCGCGGGGAGGGGTCGCAACGGCGAGACGGGCGAGCGGTTAGGGTTGGGCGGCGGCGGGCGCGAGCTTGGGCGGCGAGGTGGAAGACGACGAGAGAATGGAAACACGTGGGTGTTGATATTTGGTAACGCAATTAGGAAATAGGATCCGCAAGCGCACGGATATCGGTGAGCACTTCACCCGAGAATAAGTCCTGGGTATCGTATTTATATTTTTACCACTAGGAGAAAAGGTGCATCTGACTAACCAAATCTATTACTACTAACCTTTAGGCTGCAAACCACTATGACTCGATATAAGTGATATAGAGAAGACTACAACCGCACTCTTCTTCTAACCTTGGTAAGGATGATCTATTGTTCTATTGGGGAGGCTGACGGAATCTAGACACCACAAAGGATGTTCAACCCGCACCTATAAACCCTATCGATCCTGCTAACGGGATATGGAATCCAAAGGTAACTCGGAAATGTCACGTTCCTCGCTACTACCACGATCCAGCTAGACGAGGGGATATCTATGAGTATCCTAGCTTAAACACCACGTTTACGCCAGAGATGATTACTCTAAACTCTACGCGAAGAGATCAAAGTAAACTCATAAACCAAAGAACAATAAAACAAAGAACTTACTAGAATTTAGAAGTCGAAATACTGAAGAATCCTGAGAACAAGCCTCGGGCTAGGAGAACTTGATCCCGCAGGTACAACCTCGGAGTAGACACCGACAGGCCGGCTTCCTCCGATCTACACCTCCACTCTATCTCTCTTAATCTAGTAGAACTAATTCTACTTCATATTGGATGCTACGCCCCTAGAGGTGGGAACCTAGAGGAACCTCTCTCTCTAAACCCTAACTTTTGATATGCAACTGAATAATGAATTGGGGTCTCTTGTGCCAGGGGCCAGGGCCTTGCTTATATAGTCTTTTCCGGTGAATCTGGACCGTTGGATCAAACCGACTTAGAAAGGACGGTTTTCCTTGATCCTCAAAGGCGGTGGAGCATAATCCGCGAGATTGAGCCTGATTGGCTGCAGGCACAGGGCGGGCGCCCTGGGGGGTAGGGCGGGCGCCCTGCCTGTGGGCCCGTTCCGCCTCCGCTTCGGTCGTGTTGCTTCTGGACTCTTCCTGATCGAGGAAAATTGGCCGCCAAGTTAATATCCCGTCATTAATCCGACATGTGGGCCTATTTTCCATATTATCTGATAACCCCCTGCAGAAATAGATAAACAGCAAAACTCGTGGAATTCTGTCAGATCAAACCCTAATTATAGGTGTTGCTTGCATATAGGTCCTTTTCTTTATTTATTTGATAGCTATAATTGATACTTAAGAACCGTCAACAAACACCCCCATACTTAGGCTTTTACTCGTCCTCGAGAAAAGGTTGGTTTAAGAAACATCTGGGGTTAAAAACTTTGCAAAGCATTCTTTTCATACCTGCAGGGTGTTGTAAAAATCCACTGTGCACTGTAGTCAGGGAAATATATGGTTAGAGTAGAGAGCCTTTCTTCTTCTCAACTCTGTCACTTGGAGTTTTTGCATATTTTTGAAAAGAAAACTTAGCATACCTTTATCCTCATAGGTGCTCTCAGAATCACTCATTATCTTTTTATATATATCTCACTGAGGCTGTTTTGATTTTGCAACAATTCTTTAAGCATACATACCTTGCATTTATTGTATGGTCAAAACGGGATCCGAGGAGAGGAATGCCATACTCTTAGATCAAAGACTTCGAAAATTAAAAACTTGTCACTCTTACTGGCATATTGCTTATTAGAGGGACCATGGGCTATCATTTTCTTTTCATCATATTTTTATCATATCTCATTTTTTTTTCTTTTTGGGTGGATACCGAGGTACCCCTAATTCTACTGCCGGACACTTGTCCATTTTTTTCTGCGAGGTTGTCGAGCACTTGCTCCTTTTTATTTCCTCGATATATTCATAATTTTGCATAGCCCATGCCTCTAACGCAATAATACTTCGGAAGAGTGAATCTTTCTGAATAAAAATGTCTTGATCTTGGGAGTATGATAAATCTCTCAACAAGGGTCTAACTCATTTTGAGCAAACTCAATACAAAGTAGATAGCTATAGTTATGTTTAGCAAGCTTATAAAACATGAGGATGGTAGCTATGATTTTAAAGTTTTTGAAATAAATTCTCCAAGCAACAAAGATATTAAGAATAAGGTACTCATACTCTTGCCATCTTACATTCCACAATGACTTTAGCAATACAGGGTTTTGAAATAATTTTAATAATTGCAGGTTTTCAGGAAGGATCACAGGGTGAGATCATGATTATGAGTATTTTTATCTTTTTAGTTCATTATGTTAAAAGAGAGACAATAATTCTACACAACTATAGTGAGTGTATGAATGCATAATAACAGTGTGCAGAGTGTGTACCTGAATCGTGGAGTGGTGTGATCGAAGTGTGCGTGGCATGTCGGGGGATCTCCCCCATACTTGTTTTCTGCTTTCTTGCACAAAAGTAAAGTAGAGACACAAAACATACTAATAATAATCTTTATTAATCTTGAGGCATTTATTACAACCGAATAATAATAATAACCGAATTATAGTGATAGATCTAAACCGAATATAAGCGAACCTAATAGAATCTAATAATAAGATAAATAGCCTCAAGATCTACTCTAGATAGCTCAGCGACGCTCAAGCTTCCTAACCCTCTTTTCTAAGTCGACGTTTTGCCTTCTTAGCTCGGCAATCTCCCTATCTAGCCTTAGGATTGTAGTGTTGTGGTTGTTGACCTTCCGCTCTAAGGAGATGTGGGAGCCTTGAATGTTTATGACCTGGTCCTTTAGCTCCCGTAGCTCGACATCTACGTCTGCAATGGTCCTGCGGCGCTTGGGAGGCATGTCGTGAGCTCGGAGGCCATGCTTGGGCGCCTCCTGAGGTGGGATGAAGCGAACTTGAGCTGCCCTCACGCCCTCGAAGTAAGGTCTCTCCTCCGTGGTGTAGCGGACGCTGGAGATCTCGCCGCTCCGGTTGGTCTTCACTCCGACGACCCGCTCATTGGGTCGTGGCGGCAAGATCTTTGTTCCGGCGGACACCTTGACGATCTCCTTCCCCTTCAATGATGAAGAGGAGCCTTCAAGAAGCAGGGGCTGCGTAGGTGCAGTAAGGACTGGGCGAGCAAAGAAGGATTGGGCAGAGCTGCGCTGGCGTGGTGGTATGGCTTCTAGTTGACGCTCGGTGTTGGCCGGGATGAGAGCGAGGGCGTCGGGATCTTCCTTGGGCTTCTTGTTGAGGTCGTAGGGAACGACTTCCCAATCGTCGTGGTACTCTTTGGCCATTGGAGCAGCAGGGATTTAAGCTAGATCTAATTGAGGAAGAAGAGAAGGCTTGAAAGAATTTGTGCTAAAAGCTGACGTCAGGGGGCTTGTTTATATAGGGGGTAAAAACTGCCTTGTAGATGGTCGGGAGTCTCTTCCATTGTCACCGACAATGGAGTTTTCCAGATAGCAACGGGCGAGGTTATCGCGTGGGAGAAGTCCGGAGCCGAGGGGAGGCAGAGGCAGGGCGCCCGCCCTCATCCTCAGGGCGCCCGCCCTGTTCCTGTCTCCGCTGCGGGCCCGCTTCCTCTAGCGTGTTTCTAACCATATTCTTATCCCGAAAAATATATTTTTGGCCCAAAAACGTCAGATTAAAAATGTCGGGCTTTAATTATTAATTGGAAGGTAAAAATTGATCATGTCTATTTCTTCTAATTCTTTATTGGGCTCTAAAAATAATTTAAGACGTTGACCATTTACCTTGAATAACGTACCTTCGTCATTTTGAAGTGTGATAGCTCCGTGAGATGATGAATGAATTACCTTGAATGGTCCTTCCCATTTGCTCCGGAGCTTTCCATGCCCGAAAAGTTTCACCCTGGAATTAAAAAGTAATACCTTATCTCCGGGCGAGAACTCCTTCTTCTTGATCCTCTTGTCATGCCATCTTTTGACTCTTTCTTTGTAGATTTTTGAATTGTGATATGCTTTTTCCCGCCATTCTTCCAACTCTGATAATTGCATTCTTCTATAATTTCCGGCGATGTCTAGGTCCATGTTCCATCTCTTTATGGCCCAGTGTGCCTTGAATTCAAGTTCGACAGGTAGGTGGCAAGTCTTCCCGTACACCAATTGGTATGGAGACATTCCAATTGGGGTCTTGTATGCTGTCCGGTAAGCCCAGAGTGCATCGGGTAACTTGTCCTTCCACGCCGTTCCCATCTCATTTACCGTCTTCTGAAGAATGTTCTTGATTTGCTTGTTGGAAGTTTCTGCTTGGCCACTTGTCTGAGGATGATAAGGAGTAGCAACGTTGTGACGGATTCCATGTCTTGATAGATAGTGCTCGAAGCGCTTGTCTATGAAGTGTGATCCTCCATCACTTATTACTACTCTAGGAACTCCAAATCTTGGGAAAATAATTTCCTCAAACATCCTCTTTGAACTGATGTTGTCAGCATGTTTGCAAGGTAGTGCCTCTACCCACTTGGAGACGTAGTCAACCGCCACCAAGATGAACTCACACTTCTTTGATGGGGGAAATGGACCCATGTAGTCTATTCCCCAGACATCAAAGAGCTCAATCTGAAGGTTGTTGGTGAGTGGCATGGCATCCCTTGTATTTATATTTCCGTGCCTTTGACATGGCCCACATCTTCTGATATATTGCTTCGTGTCATCATACATTGTAGGCCAGTAGAATCCACACTGCCAGATTTTTGAATGCGTACGGAATGCTCCATAGTGACCTCCGTATGGTGATGAGTGACATCTGTCGATGATCTTCAATCCTTCCTCGGTGGTCACACATCTTCTGAGTAAGCCATCAGCGCATACTCGGAAGAGGTAAGGTTCATCCCATATATGTGAACGACTTTCTTGAATAAGCTTCTTCTTGTTTGCTCCGGGTGGTACATAACCTGAAACCATAAAATTAACAATATCTGCATACCAGGGGTCAGATCTGTTAATCCCGTAAAGCATGTCGTCCCGGAGTGAGTCATTAATGGGGGGTTCCTGTGGATTCTTAAAGTACATTCTAGACAAGTGATCAGCAACAGAATTTTCTACTCCCTTTTTATCTTTTATTTCTAAGTCAAATTCTTGGAGTAATAAAATCCATCTAATCAGGCGAGGTTTAGCATCTTTCTTAGTGAGCAAATATTTTAGTGCAGCATGATCAGTGTAAACGATTATCTTAGCTCCAACTAAGTAAGATCTAAATTTATCAATGGCAAAGACAACAGCCAGAAGCTCTTTTTCAGTGGTTGCATAATTAAGTTGAGCTCCTGTCAAAGTTTTACTTGCATAAGCAATTGCATGATGCTTTTTGTCTTTAGTTTGTCCCAAAACTGCCCCCACAGCATAATCACTAGCATCACACATAATTTCAAAAGGCAACGACCAATCAGGGGGTTGAATGATTGGTGCAGAGATGAGTGCTTGCTTTAATAAATTGAAAGAAGTTAAACATGCATCATCAAATTCGAAAGGAGCATCCTTGGCTAGCAAAAGAGTAAGTGGTCTAGCAATAAATGAAAAGTCTTTTATAAATCTGCGATAAAAACCAGCATGGCCAAGAAAGCTTCGAATTCCTTTTATATTCACAGGTGGAGGTAGTTGTTCGATTACTTCAATTTTAGCTCTGTCTACCTCAATACCTCTTTCAGACACTAAGTGTCCTAGCACTATACCTTCCCTAACCATAAAATGACATTTTTCCCAATTAAGGATTAAGTGCTTTTCTTCACATCTTTGCAAAACCTTATCTAAGTTTTCAAGACAACTCTCAAAAGTTTTTCCATAAACTGAGAAATCATCCATAAAAACTTCCATAATCTCTTCAATCATATCAGAAAATATAGACATCATGCATCGTTGAAAAGAAGCTGGTGCATTACATAACCCAAAAGACATTCTACGATAAGCATACGTTCCATATGGGCATGTAAAAGTGGTTTTGCTTTGATCATCAGGATGGATAGGGATCTGATGATACCCTGAATATCCATCTAGAAAACAGAAGAACGAGTGGTTTGCTAATCGCTCTAGCATCTCATCTATGAAAGGTAAAGGAAAATGATCCTTTTTCGTGGCTTTATTGAGTTTTCTATAGTCTATGCACATCCGCCACCCAGTGACGGTGCGTTGAGGAATTAGCTCATTCTTCTCATTAGTGACAACAGTCATGCCTCCCTTTTTAGGCACAACTTGTACTGGGCTCACCCACTCACTATGCGGCACAGGATATATAATCCCTGCATGCAGCAACTTTATAACTTCCTTTTTAACTACCTCTCTCATCGCGTTATTAAGTCTACGTTGAGGTTCTCGAGAGGGTGTAATAGAAGGATCTGTTGGAATACGATGAGTACAAATCATAGGACTGATTCCTGTGAGATCTTGGAGTGAGTAGCCGAAAACAGAGTGGTGTTTTTCAAGAACGGTCATTAATCGCAGAGTTTGCTCCTGAGTGAGTTTATCACTAATGATCACAGGGAACTCTGGATTATCGTTTAGGAAAGCATATTTAAGACCAGGTGGTAAAGTTTTAAGTTCTATGGGGGGTCTGGGCGTTTCTGCAAACTCATCTAAAGGTTCAGGTTCAGAAGGTTCGGCCTCTTCTTCAATGAAGAAAGGAGCTTCCTCTTCTAAGTCTGGGTCATCTAAAAGCTCTTGAGATGCAGCCTTAACCTCCTCCATAGGATCAGGCAAAAGATATGGCTCGGTCTTATTATTCAAGGAATGAGTTATTGTGATTGGAAGTTTAAAATTCTTCCCTAAAGAAATGTGTAGCTTTCCAGTTTGACCTTCATAAAGGAGTCTTCTGAAAGGTTGTCCTATCAACAGGTTGAAGTCCCATGTATCAAAGATATAAAAGTTCAAATGAACCATGGAGCCTTCTACCATAAAGGGTAGGACATTAATAATTCCAAGACTGGGGACTAATCGTCCTGAAGATTCCTTCATGACTTTTGTTGTGGGGGTTAAAACAAGTTTTCCAAATAAATTGAGTGCAAAAGCTTCAGACATGATATTGATCCCCACAACAGGATTATAGAGAGCGTCAAATTGATCAGAATTATAAGCACAGCGTATAGTTATAGAAGGTGTATCCAATCGGATTACTTCAGAGGAAAGCTCTGACTCCTCTAACCATTCGCTACTCATAACTGAGATAAGCTCTCTCAATTGACGTTCACTTGGTAAACAAATACTAAACTGGCCGTTTTGGGGTCGGTCTATAGAATGGTAGTTTGAAATATTTCCAAAATCGGCAAAAAGATCGGATTCTATGTCCAGTATGAAATCAGGTGGTGGAATTTCTTCCTTTTGTGACTCAGAACCTGGGATAGCTAAAGTAGATGAAAAATTTGGCAGAGTGTCTACTTCGGCTTCGTCGGTTTTGTCATGGAGGGCATTATCCATCTCGGCTTCTAAGATTCTATTCAAAATCCCCTTAGCTTCATCTGTAGGGATTCGAAAGAAAGAACCTCTAGCCATAGTATGTAGCATTTGTTTATTTTCTTTTTGAAGACCTCTAAAGAAGTGAAATAAAAGAACAGTGTCTTCAAGCAAAAGTTTTGGACCAGATTCTAAAAGATCAGAAAAACGTTTCCAGGATTTTCCCAAAGTTTCATTATCTTTTTGTTTAAAAGATAGGACTTCGAGTCTAAGGTCGCCCGTACGGTCAAGGGAATAGAAATCTAGACAAAAGTTGGCTCTTAAAACTCCCCATTCACCTTGTTGTTGACCTATCTTCTGACTATACCATCGTCTAGCTTCTCCTCTTAAAGAAAAAGGAAAAAGCTTCCAACGTAAAGTCTTATCAGAGATGCCATCAATGCGAAGACAATCGCATGTCTGTTCAAAATCTCTAATATGAAGGTAAGGGTTTTCGTCTTCCTTTCCCGAAAAAGATAAGTTTTGAATCATCGCAATCAACCTTGAACTTAACTTATACTGGGCTGTTTGGATAGGTTGTGATGACTCCCATGGTAAAAGGTCAGTTGCTGAAGGTGTTGCGGCATCAAAGATGGATCTAGAATCTTGGTTTTCCATTTTTTGTAAAAAGAAAAAGGAAAGTAAAGAATGAAAAAGATAAGAAAAGATAAAAGTATAGATACAAGCTAGTAGTAAGATTAAAGTTATCTCAGCAAACCGTCTTTCTCCCCGGCAACGGCGCCAGAAATGCTTGTTGATATTTGGTAACGCAATTAGGAAATAGGATCCGCAAGCGCACGGATATCGGTGAGCACTTCACCCGAGAATAAGTCCTGGGTATCGTATTTATATTTTTACCACTAGGAGAAAAGGTGCATCTGACTAACCAAATCTATTACTACTAACCTTTAGGCTGCAAACCACTATGACTCGATATAAGTGATATAGAGAAGACTACAACCGCACTCTTCTTCTAACCTTGGTAAGGATGATCTATTGTTCTATTGGGGAGGCTGACGGAATCTAGACACCACAAAGGATGTTCAACCCGCACCTATAAACCCTATCGATCCTGCTAACGGGATATGGAATCCAAAGGTAACTCGGAAATGTCACGTTCCTCGCTACTACCACGATCCAGCTAGACGAGGGGATATCTATGAGTATCCTAGCTTAAACACCACGTTTACGCCAGAGATGATTACTCTAAACTCTACGCGAAGAGATCAAAGTAAACTCATAAACCAAAGAACAATAAAACAAAGAACTTACTAGAATTTAGAAGTCGAAATACTGAAGAATCCTGAGAACAAGCCTCGGGCTAGGAGAACTTGATCCCGCAGGTACAACCTCGGAGTAGACACCGACAGGCCGGCTTCCTCCGATCTACACCTCCACTCTATCTCTCTTAATCTAGTAGAACTAATTCTACTTCATATTGGATGCTACGCCCCTAGAGGTGGGAACCTAGAGGAACCTCTCTCTCTAAACCCTAACTTTTGATATGCAACTGAATAATGAATTGGGGTCTCTTGTGCCAGGGGCCAGGGCCTTGCTTATATAGTCTTTTCCGGTGAATCTGGACCGTTGGATCAAACCGACTTAGAAAGGACGGTTTTCCTTGATCCTCAAAGGCGGTGGAGCATAATCCGCGAGATTGAGCCTGATTGGCTGCAGGCACAGGGCGGGCGCCCTGGGGGGTAGGGCGGGCGCCCTGCCTGTGGGCCCGTTCCGCCTCCGCTTCGGTCGTGTTGCTTCTGGACTCTTCCTGATCGAGGAAAATTGGCCGCCAAGTTAATATCCCGTCATTAATCCGACATGTGGGCCTATTTTCCATATTATCTGATAACCCCCTGCAGAAATAGATAAACAGCAAAACTCGTGGAATTCTGTCAGATCAAACCCTAATTATAGGTGTTGCTTGCATATAGGTCCTTTTCTTTATTTATTTGATAGCTATAATTGATACTTAAGAACCGTCAACAGTGGGACCCGTAAGTCAGTGAAGGGACTAATTGCGCCGCTTAAAGGGGCATCGAACGCGCCGATGTGGTTGCATCGGATGCTCCGATGCCCACACAGAGAGGTTCAAAACGGCCAAAATCGCATCGGACGCGTCCTTTGCCTTGGCATCGGACGCGTCCTTTGCCTTGGCATCGGACGCTGGGCAGCGTCCGATGGGGCAGCGTCCTTTGCCGGAGCTGTCTACAGTGCAGGGCGGGGCAGCGTCCGATGCCACATTTTGGGCTGTTTTGAAGTTTTCTGTTGCAGCTCCCTCTCCCAACCAAGTTCCAACTCAAATAAGAGGCAAATAAACACCAGTTGGAACCTAGTATGAGCATCCTCACATAAACCCTCATTTTTAGAAATATTTTGCCATAGGCTACATATCATTTTTAGGTAAAATAGGCAATAAATCCCGAGGAGACAACATGTGGCCACCAAAACTAGGGGTCTCAACCATTAGGAGCCTCAAATGCTCCCCCTAGCGGTGGACGAACACAGCAGTTGCTCAAAGCTTAACCGAAAAGAAACGACAAGGCAACACACATGCATATGCAATGCATACGGAATTTGAATCTAGGTTGCTTGTCAAGTTTCTCATGGGTAAGCTTCTTCACACGCTTTTTAGGGCGGTTATCTTAACCACGTCTGACAAGCCTATGTGCAAAGCATAATTTAAACGTGGCATATGATACAATGCAATGCAAAGACAACCTCCTTTCACCTTTTGACAAAGTTACTTAGATCAAGCACATTAAGCTCACTTCACAATCTACAAAGAGTGTTTTCATCTAGGGGTTTTGTGAAGATATCCGCCAATTGATCTTCAGTTCTAACTCCCTCTAAGGATATGTCTTTCTTTGAAACATGATCTCCAAGAAAGTGATGGCGAATATCTATGTGCTTGGTGCGAGAGTGTTGAACCGGGTTGTTAGCAAGCTTAACCGCGCTTTCATTGTCACACAACAAAGGTACCCTTTCTAGAACTATACTATAGTCTAAAAGGGTTTGTTTCATGTAAAGAATTTGTGCACAACAAGCACTCGCGGCTATGTATTCCGCCTCGGCGGTAGACAAGGCTACACTGTTTTTCTTTTTCGAACTCCATGAAACTAGTGATCTTCCAAGCAAATGGCACACTCCAGATGTGCTTTTTCTATCTACTTTGCAACCCGTGTAATCCGAATCGGAATACCCAACGTGTTGGAAGTTAGCTCCTTTGGGATACCAAAGGTCAATGCTTGGGGTGTGCTTTAGGTACCTAAGGATTCTCTTCACGGCTATGAGATGTGATTCCCTAGGATCGGATTGAAAACGAGCACACATGCACACACTTCACATGATGTCGGGCCTAGATGTGGTCAAATATAACAAGCTACCAATCATAGAACGGTAGAGAGTTTGTTCAACCGGGTTAACTCCCACATCTAGGTCGAGATGTCCGTTTGTTGGCATTGGAGTTTTGATAGGCTTGCAATCATCCATGTTGAAGTGCTTGAGGAGGTCTTTGTATACTTCTCTTGAGATATGAAAGTCCCCTCCTTCAATTGCTTGACTTGGAAGCCTAGGAAGAACGTGAGCTCGCCAATCATGGACATTTCAAACTCCTTCGACATCAAATCACCAAATTCCTTGCAATAGGCTTCATTTGTTGACCCGAAGACGATATCATCAACGTAGACTTGACAAATGAAGATCTCTCCATCAAGCTTCTTGGTGAATAGTGTGGTGTCGACCTTCCCAATGGTGAAGCCCTTCTCAATGAGGAAGCCCCGGAGGCGCTCGTACCATGCTCTTGGGGCTTGCTTGAGCCCATATAGTGTAACAGAACCGTCCAATTTATAAGAGCACAAGTGTGAAAACCTCTGCCGGAGCAGCTGAATTAGCACACTTGAGCCCATATAAACCCGGTAGTCCATGAAATCTCTAAGGATTTCAAACTTTTCCAACATCAACGACATAGGATCGTAATCATTCAGCGTCAACCATCACATGACAGAAAATTACATAAGTTCATCGGAGTAGCAAACTTAGTTATTACAAACCGAGTTCCAAATTTAAGTAGCAGAAGTTCAACCTTAAAAACATAGTTTTGAAATCACACACACATAGTCTGATACAGTGCCATTCAGTAGTCATCCTTGACAAAGCAAAAGGTACGAGTAGAACTGGTCATTGCCCTTGACCTAGATATCTCCCAGAGCTGGGCAGAGACAGTTGATGCAATAACCATAAAAGACCTGGCCATCTGCAACAACAAGGGGAACAAAGCCCTGAGTATGAGAAGGTACTCAGCTAGACTTACCAGACTTAAACTAAAATAAGCGACACCAAGGAGTATGCAAGGCTAGTGTAGTGGGGCTGGTATGAGACCACATTTTTGCGCTAAAAGCATAAGCAATTATATAACTGGTTCTCCTGCTTACTAGCTGCAAATTAAATAGTAATTAACCTATTTAGCTAGGTTAGCTCCTGCACTATAACAATCATAGTAGTGATCCAACAATCACCATAAAGTAACAAACAGACCGAGTAACCATTGCCAAAAGTATAATGATAACTGTCACGTGTTCCACAATTTCAGTATCAAGGTCGATCAACATTCAAGTCAAGTGCTCACTATCCAGGAGCGATGGCGATTATAATCGATTCCTAACCAGCTGGTGATTTTATTTCCCACACAAACCACACTCACCCGTTGGTGAGCTACAGATAACCGCAACACCGTTCCAGGAAGCCGCGGTTTCAACCGCCACCATCGTACCCGGAGGCAAGCCCGACTGCCAAGGAGTTGGACTTAACCACCATCACCCGGGTCTTACGTTTCGCGCCCCTGCGTCCCACTACCCCCTTCGTGGCTTCGGCAGATGCGTGGGACCTGAGGGCCGGCCTGGAACAATGAACGGCTTTGCGGTCAGAACGACTTATCCTTCCAGCTAAATGTGGGACATGCGTTCAACATGACAAGAAGTTCATCTTAACAAGATACTGATTCCCATAAAACACGGCTAGAGATACTGTAGCACAACGCTACAGGAATCTGTCGATCTCTATTTTCCACAACACTCAGTTATTCCACTTATTGGCAATATCCTGTTACTGGTCGAGTAACCACCTATTACTCGCGGGTAACACGAAAGTCGCCTGACTTCTACCGGTCTAAGCAAGACTAAGCATAGAATCAAACCTATCTCTAATTAGGTAGCAAGGATGGTATATCAATGATAGCAAGATAAGGAATTTAATGCATCAACGGTATCAAACAACTCCTAAACTTAATGCAACAAGCATAACCATTAGAGAGTTAATTGCAAATCATAGGTAGTTAGAAATGCTCTAGGGCTTGTCTTTCTCAAACGTGCTGGGCAAATGGTTCGGGCACTCCGGGAGCTCCTCTTCAGGTTCTTCTCCGGCAGCTCCTTGCTCCTGCTCCTGGGGCTGCTGCTCCTCGGTTTCCTTCGCGACGATTGGCTCCTCTACCGAACCTGCCATGATGCATATGCACAAATGAACAAGTGTCAACAGTGCATAGGAGGGATGCACTTTAATTGAATTTGACCGAATACGTGCATATCTCTTCTCCGGTAGAGTGTAACACCCTACTCAGAGAGTAGCTATACTCTTCATGCCAAGTGCAGGTAATATGAATGCACTGAAAAGACCATTTCACCCCTGCTGGTCCCACATAAAAGAGATGCACAAGCTTAGCTTAATTAAACAAATTAACCCATTAAAAACAAGCCTATAACAGCAACTCATAGCTAACATTTTTAGAAAAAACTACAAAAATTACTGTAGGTTTACATCTAAGAATAAAGCATGTTGTACAAATTTCATGGCATTTGGATTTAAGTACTGTTTTGTATGAAAAAGACAATTAACAGGGTGAAAAAGCACTTTGAACTACACCTCATCTTAAAAAGTGTCAAACAACAAATTTCACATTTTTATCCAGAACTTCTTAGGACAAGAGCAGTCTATAAAAATTATCAAGCTCATATCTCATATATTTTAATTACTAAAAATTATACAAGAAAATAGCATTTAATCAATTTAAAAGCTAACTTCAGATTTTTCCACTGTCAAACACCATCTATTATTTTTCTGTGATTCTACATCACTCAGCAATCCTAACAAAACAGGAATCACATTTTTCTGAGCAATACATAATTTACTATGCATTAAACAAGATATCAGCCAAAACACAAATTAATTATTACTGCACATCAAACTATCACAAACTGGACATTTTATATTTTTCATGCATAGAAATTATCAAAAAAAACTTAACAAAATTTATTTCATATTTTTAGCATCTATAGAACTCCAGATATGAATTGAACAAACTATATAAGCATTCCTGAAAACTATTTAAACAAAAACCTGAAAACATTTCGGCCTAAACTGCTATGCACACCCAGCTCCACTTCACCTGAGAGGTTGACCACCGGGACCCACGGTCAAACTGGCCCCACTCGTCATACTCCCGAAAACAGGGGAGACGTTGACCTCGCCGGAGCTCGTCGACGGCGGCTCCTCCGGCGAAACCATCACCCTTACTCGACTCCCCTCTTCCTTTCGCATCGATCGGTACCACACTCTAGCCTAGAAACACGGTGGATCGAGCTCGCCATCGCTAATGGTGGCCACGGCGGCGCGGACTCACCACGTCGGCCGTCTCCGACCACGACGAGCCAAACCAACTCCTTCTCCCCACTCCTCTGGCTCACCCAACCCTAACGCGAAGCAAGGAGCGAAGGATTCGCGGACGATACAGCGGAAACACGAGCATGCCATCGCCGGTGCGCATGGCGGGCGGCGGACGACAGCGTGCCGAGGCACTCAAACCCTAATCAGCCAAACTGACTCCATTACCTTCTTCCTGGACCCTCATAGACTCACGAACGATAGCTAAGACATCACGAAACCCACGGAAAGGAAGCCGACCATGGCGGACCGAGCACGGCGGTCATGGCGGCCATGGCGGGAGCTCGTCCCGCGGCTTACCTAGGCGTCTACGGCGAGAACTGGCTAAGGCAAACGATGGGGGAGGTCGAAGCGAGGCTGGCGGTGCGGTTTGCGGGGCAAAGGTGCGGCGAACGGCGGCAGCACGCGGCCTTTCCCCCTTTCACCCGCTCGGTCGCCGGCGAGAGCAAACGGAGCGAGGCAGTGAGGGAGAGAGGGCTTCTGGCGGGGATGTGCGTGCGCGAGCGCATAAGCACGCCACGCCGCGCGCACTGGCTGGGCTTGGCCGGGAATCGGGCGCCACACGACGCTCAAGCTCTGCGTGCGGTCGGCCACTCCCCCGGCCGATTCAAACTGAATCGATCGAATCAGTCATCTGATGGCCGACTGACGACGCGATTTCAAACGCGATTAACTTCTTAACCACTCCATGAAAAGCTAAACCAACTACACCATAGGTTAGAGCTACATACCAGCTACAACTTTGGTTATAGGATCGATCACTGCTTCGACTTGGTTTAGGCTCGGGAAGATGCTAAACATGGCTAGGCCGAACTGAAACCTGGTTTTAGGACTTAGGAAAATTTCTAAATCCAAAACCCATCTAATTTTGGCTTTGGGGCCCTAAAACACCTTGTTAGACCCATTTTCATGAGTTGATCCTTAAACAACTTTTGTTCTACTCTAAATTCTACACACTTTTTATTAAGAGCACTCAGCCATGCAAAGCTTCTATCAAGGAGGTTTTAGTTAGTCAAACAAAAAGACTCTTTAGGCTCTATAGGGTTGACTAAGGTTTAGCAACTTGATTAGCCAAAATGACCAGTATAAACATGGCCTCATTTTGACTCCTCAACAAAGTTAGATGGTTAGGAAGACCAAACCACTCCAAGACAAGCCAAACAACAACACATTATTGCTAGTTTATATGCATACCAACACATGAAATAACATTTTATGTGAGAAAGAAAGCAACATATGAATGCTCCATGCTCATGAGATGATTATGCATGATGAGATGATAATGTTATGCTAGCTTAACACCAGAGGTGTTACAACCCTTCCCCCCTTAAAGAAATCTCGTCCTGAGATTTACTGACCATTGTTCATGAAAAACTGGATAAACCTTCTCGAGATAGTCTTCGGTTTTCCAGGTTGCATCTCCATCGTCATGATGACTCCATAACACCTTGTATACTTTCACAACACGACTGCGAGTTACTCTCTCCTTGCTATCCAAAACTCACACTGGTTGTTCTTGATAGGTTAGGTCGGAGGTAAGCTTAAACTCTTGTGGTTCTATTCTTTCTTCGGGTACACGTAGACATTTCTTTAACTGTGAAACATGAAAAACCGGAAAGATCGAACTCATAGCTTCGGGTAACTGAAGTTGATACGATACTTCTCCCTTTCTCTTTAAGATACGATATGGTCCAACATATCTCAGTGCTAGCTTTTTCTTTATGCCGAACCTTTGCACTCCCCTCATCGGAGTTACTTTCAGATAAACATGATCTCCATTCTTGAACTCTAACGGTCTTCTTCTTTTATCTGCATAACTTTTATGTCGAGATTGTGCTGCTTGTATGTGCTGATGGATGATTTGAACCTTTTTCTCAGCTTCCTCGACGAAGTCGATTCCAAAGTATCTTCTTTCCCCTGGTTCGACCCAGTTTAACGGAGTTACACACTTGCGTCCATACAAAGCTTCAAACGGTGTCATCTTGATGCTCTCTTGATAACTGTTATTGTACGAGAATTCTGCCAAAGGTAACCATGATTCCCACGATCCTTTGGAGGATAACACACAAGCTCTGAGCATATCTTCTCCATCTCTTCATCAAACTCACGCTGAGCTTGTCTCTTCTCATTTCTGACATGATGACAAGATTCAGTCATACTGCACAAACTGTGCTACATGACCGCATATCCCTTCATCACTGCATACATAGCACTCATTGCTAGTCCATCACACGCCTGAAGCTCGCTGGGGCTGCCCTCTAAAGCTTCCTTCTTGGTCTGCACCCAAACATCTCTGAACGGATCAGCTCTTGGAAACACTCCTGCAAGAGCCCGACTGAGATCTTCTGGGAACCGCTCCATGATGTCCCTGAGGATAAGGAATGCTTCTGACTACGCACCTTCGCCCACTACAAGGAATAGTGCTTTACATGACGATCACTTTAGTCATAAACAGTCGAAAACACGTCACAGTTAACTTGTCATGACGATTAGAAAATCTGTCATGTATCTCACGTCATACATTTGCTGGACCAACTGGAGTCGTCACTGATTGTCATTTCATTTCGTCATAGAATAATCGACAAAGTTTGAGCGAAAAAATCCAAAAAAATAGGACAAATGTTTTTAAAATTAGGGGAGGGGCCCCACTAGCTAACTACACCACTCATCTACTCCAATAGTATTTTTTTGTATTTTTTATGATTTTAATGCACTTTACATTAATTTTTTGTGATTTTTTTGCACTTTGCATTAACCAAGATTCAAACCAGCGACCTCTCGCACGTGCGCGTGTAACCTCCACTACCACTCCACCCCTTTGTCATTTGTGTCTATATTCCATTTCAATTTCCCTCATATTATGCTAAACCATGTGTAAATTGTTTGTTTGATGCTCTAAAAGAATTCAAATCAAAAAGTTGTCAACTACAAAGTTTCATAACTTTTCGAGATCTACACTTTTTGTTTAGAAAGTTTCTCCATCCGAGGTCATTTACAAAATTTGAATTTCAAATTTGAGAAATTTCAAATGTAATTTTCATTAACAAGATGGTTTCAAATTAAAAATTTATCAACTAGAAAGTTTCATAACCTTTTGAGATTTGTGACTTTCATTTTGGCTATTTTTTAACTAGAAAGTTATTAACTAGAAAGTTTCATAAATTTTTGAGCTTTTCAACTTTCATAGATCTTAAAAAAACAAGGCCCATGTTGGCAAAAAAACAAGGCCCATATTGGTAGGCCATATCAGCGCCATGCAAAAAAAACAAGTCACGTCATCGCCATATTGGACGTTGAGGTGTGACGAAACGAAAGTATCTGTCATAGATCTACCACTCAATTGCTAAGATTTGTAAAAATAATATGTGACGTTCAGATCGTCATATATAAATCACCTAACAAATGAAGAATATGATTCTATGATGTTTTCTTAGAACGTCATCGAAAACTGTCATGTAAAGCATCATTTCTTGTAGTGTTCCCAAGGGTCCCTTCCATTGCTCTCATACATCCATCCGGACCACACAGAACCCTCTTCCCTGGACTTCACCACAGCTGTCACATACACCAAAGTGGTGTCTCCCAAAGGCTCCTTCGACCAAAAGTAGCGAGGCTCTCTACCATCTGGGTATCCCACAGAATGTAGAACCCTCCAAAGCAACATCGGTGTCCCAAACACATCCAGAAACTTGTCCTTGCACCGCTCGGACCTAGGTGCTAACTGGTGCCTGGGAACCCTGCCACCTGTCGACTTACGTGCGGTCTCCTTGGTACGTCCCATATGTAGCAAGTTCATCATTTAACATAAGCATAGGTTTCAAAACCGAGAGATATTCCAATAATTAGGGAGGAAGTAATGCAAAAGGAAAGAAAGCAAGCATGCCATGATATATGTATGAAACGTTTCGTACGTCCTTTCCACTACATACGAACTATGCGGTGGCATACTACGATACTCTCTTACGCTAACTATTCCGTTCTAACGATACATGGTTAGTGTACCTGCAGAAGATTCATTTCAGCCCTGCCCACAGTATGAAAATCATGCATTGCTGAAATTTAAATATAGATACTCACCTAGGTGTACACTCCGTATACACGTAAGCAGTATATGCACCCATCAAACAGTATTACTCCCATTACCAAGTACCTTCACCCACACCCGTGTGCTGACGTGCATAGGTTCCAGTACCAACTAACTCTTCCCTAGGCCGACGGTTGTTCGACCATGCTCTCACAACTCACCTTACCTTGGCGTAGAGGCAAACTGATCCATACATTACTATTCCGAAAAATAGCACCCATACAATTTCACCCTTGCCGTATGGACGACAGAATAAACGAAAATTAAAGTATGATGCAAGACCCTTTCCCAAGTTAGTACTTAAATAAGCCACCTGAGATCCTATGGGCATAAAGGATATGACCACTGGCACACTCTAATTTTTGCAAGGCACTTTTTACACCAAATTTGTGAACTTTATCAATAATTTTTATACCCAAATTCTTTTTACTTTTAAAATTTAGTCATGTGAATAGTATCCACTGAACTATGCTCCGATGCCAGCTGTAACAGAACCGTCCAATTTATAAGAGCACAAGTGTGAAAACCTCTGCCGGAGCAGCTGAATTAGCACACTTGAGCCCATATAAACCCGGTAGTCCGTAAAATCTCTAAGGATTTCAAACTTTTCCAACATCAACGACATAGGATCGTAATCATTCAGCGTCAACCATCACATGACAGAAAATTACATAAGTTCATCGGAGTAGCAAACTTAGTTATTACAAACCGAGTTCCAAATTTAAGTAGCAGAAGTTCAACCTTAAAAACATAGTTTTGAAATCACACACACATAGTCTGATACAGTGCCATTCAGTAGTCATCCTTGACAAAGCAAAAGGTACGAGTAGAACTGGTCATTGCCCTTGACCTAGATATCTCCCAGAGCTGGGCAGAGACAGTTGATGCAATAACCATAAAAGACCTGGCCATCTGCAACAACAAGGGGAACAAAGCCCTGAGTATGAGAAGGTACTCAGCTAGACTTACCAGACTTAAACTAAAATAAGCGACACCAAGGAGTATGCAAGGCTAGTGTAGTGGGGCTGGTATGAGACCATATTTTTGCGCTAAAAGCATAAGCAATTACATAACTGGTTCTCCTGCTTACTAGCTGCAAATTAAATAGTAATTAACCTATTTAGCTAGGTTAGCTCCTGCACTATAACAATCATAGTAGTGATCCAACAATCACCATAAAGCAACAAACAGACCGAGTAACCATTGCCAAAAGTATAATGATAACTGTCACGTGTTCCACAATTTCAGTATCAAGGTCGATCAGCGTTCAAGTCAAGTGCTCACTATCCAGGAGCGATGGCGATTATAATCGATTCCTAACCAGCTGGTGATTTTATTTCCCACACAAACCACACTCACCCGTTGGTGAGCTACAGATAACCGCAACACCGTTCCAGGAAGCCGCGGTTTCAACCGCCACCATCGTACCCGGAGGCAAGCCCGACTGCCAAGGAGTTGGACTTAACCACCATCACCCGGGTCTTACTTTTCGCGCCCCGCGTCCCACTACCCCCTTCGTGCCTTCGGCAGATGCGTGGGACCCGAGGGCCGGCCTGGAACAATGAGCGGCTTCGCGGTCAGAACGACTTATCCTTCCAGCTAAATGTGGGACATGCGTTCAACATGACAAGAAGTTCATCTTAACAAGATACTGATTCCCATAAAACACGGCTAGAGATACTGTAGCACAACGCTACAGGAATCTGTCGATCTCCATTTTCCACAACACTCAGTTATTCCACTTACTGGCAATCTCCTGTTACTGGTCGAGTAACCACCTATTACTCGCGGGTAACACGAAAGTCGCCCGACTTCTACCGGTCTAAGCAAGACTAAGCATAGACTCGAACCTATCTCTAATTAGGTAGCAAGGATGGTATATCAATGATAGCAAGATAAGGAATTTAATGCATCAACGGTATCAAACAACTCCTAAACTTAATGCAACAAGCATAACCATTAGAGAGTTAATTGCAAATCATAGGTAGTTAGAAATGCTCCGGGGCTTGTCTTTCTCAAACGTGCTGGGCAAATGGTTCGGGCACTCCGGGAGCTCCTCTTCAGGTTCTTCTCCGGCAGCTCCTTGCTCCTGCTCCTGGGGCTGCTGCTCCTCAGTTTCCTCCGCGACGATTGGCTCCTCTACCGAACCTGTCATGATGCATATGCACAAATGAACAAGTGCCAACAGTGCATAGGAGGGATGCACTTTAATTGAATTTGACCGAATACGTGCATATCTCTTCTCCGGTAGAGTGTAACACCCTACTCAGAGAGTAGCTATACTCTTCATGCCAAGTGCAGCTAATATGAATGCACTGAAAAGACCATTTCACCCCTGCTGGTCCCACATAAAAGAGATGCACAAGCTTAGCTTAATTAAACAAATTAACCCATTAAAAACAAGCCTATAACACAACTCATAGCTAACATTTTTAGAAAAAACTACAAAAATTACTGTAGGCTCACATCTGAGAATAAAGCATGTTGTACAAATTTCATGGCATTTGGATTTAAGCACTGTTTTGTATGAAAAAGACAATTAACAGGGTGAAAAAGCACTTTGAACTACACCTCATCTTGGAAAGTGTCAAACAACAAATTTCACATTTTTATCCAGATCTTCTTAGAACAAGAGCAGTCTATAAAAATTATCAAGCTCATATCTCATATATTTTAATCACTAAAAATCATACAAGAAAACAGCATTTAATCAATTTAAAAGCTAACTTCAGATTTTTCCACTGTCAAATAGCATCTATTATTTTTCTGTGATTCTACATCACTCAACAATCCTAACAAAACAGAAATCACATTTTTCTGAGCAATACATAATTTACTATGCATTAAACAAGATATCAGCCAAAACACAAATTAATTATTACTGCACATCAAACTGGACATTTTATATTTTTCATGCATAGAACTTATCAAAAAAACTTAACAAAATTTAATTCACATTTTTAGCATCTACAGAACTCCAGATATGAATTGAACAAACTATATAAGCATTCCTGAAAACTATTTAAACAAAAACCTGAAAACTTTTCGGCCTAAACTGCTATGCACACCCAGCTCCACTTCACCCGAGAGGCTGACCACCAGGACCCACAGTCAAATTGGCCCCACCCGTCATACTCCCGAAAACAGGGGAGACGTTGACCTCGCCGGAGCTCGCCGACGGCGGCTCCTCCTGCGAAACCATCACCCTAACTCGACTCCCCTCTTCCTTCCGCATCGATCAGTGTACCACACTCTAGCCTAGCAACATGGTGGATCGAGCTCGCCGTCGCTAATGGCGGCCTTTCCCCCTTTCACCCGCTCGGTCGCTGGCGAGAGCAAACGGAGCGAGGCAGAGAGGGAGAGAGGGCTTCTGGCGGGGGTGTGCGTGCGCGAGCGCATAAGCACGCCACGCCGCGCGCGCTGGCTGGGCTTGGTCGGGAATCGGGCGCCACGTGGCACTCAAGCTCTGCGTGCGGTCGGCCACTCCCCCGGCCGATTCAAACTGAATCGACCGATTCAGTCGCCTGATGGCCGACTGACGGCTCGATTTCAAACGCGATTAACTTCTTAACCACTCCATAAAAAGCTAAACCAACTGCACCATAGGTTAGAGCTACATACCAGCTACAACTTTGGTTATAAGATCGATCACTGGTTCGACTTGGTTTAGGCCCGGGAAGATGCTAAACATGGCTAGGCCGAACTGAAACCTGGTTTTAGGACTTAGGAAAATTTCTAAGTCCAAAACTCATCCAATTCTGCCTTTGGGGCCCTAAAACACCTTGTTAGACCCATTTTCATGAGTTGATCCTTAAACAACTTTTGTTCTACTCTAAATTCTACACACTTTTTATTAAGGGCACTCAGCCATGCAAAGCTTCTATCAAGGAGGTTTTAGTTGGTCAAACAAAAGGACTCTTTAGGCTCTATAGGGTTGACTAAGGTTTAGCAACTTGATTAGCCAAAATGACTAGTATAAACATGGCCTCATTTTGACTCCTCAACAAAGTTAGATGGTTAGGAAGACCAAACCACTCCAAGACAAGACAAACAACAACACATTATTGTAGGTTTATATGCATACCAACACATGAAATAACATTTTATGTGAGAAAGAAAGCAACATATGAATGCTCCATGCTCATGAGATGATTATGCATGATGAGATGATAATGTTATGCTAGCTTAACACCAGAGGTGTTACATATAGCGCCTTGGATAACCTATAAACATGATTAGGATATCTAGGGTCTTTAAACCCGGGAGGTTGATCAACATAGACTAGTTCATTTATGAAGCCATTTAAAAATGCACTTTTCACATCCATTTGATATAATTTAATGTCATGATGTGATGCATATGCAAGGAGGATACGAATGGCTTCTAGTCTTGCAACCGGTGCAAAGGTCTCTCCAAAATCCAAACCTTCAACTTGAGAGAACCCCTTTGCCACTAGCCTTGCCTTGTTTCTAACAACCTTGCCTTGATCATCTTGCTTGTTCCTAAACACCCATTTTGGTCCTATGACTCTTGCGCCTTTTGGTCGCTCTTCAAGTGTCCAAACTTGGTTGCTGGTGAAGTTGTTTAATTCTTCATGCATGGCATTCACCCAATCCGGATCACCTAGAGCTTCATCTACAATAGTGGGCTCAACAAGAGACACAAAGGAGTGATGTTCAATAAATAGAGCTAGTTTTTGAGATTGAGTCATTACACCCCTTGTTGGACTCCCTATGATGAGATCTTGAGGATGAGCTTGTAGTAGAGGAGTAGTCCTTTGATCAATCACTTGAGGGGTCGCTTGAGGAGCATCAACATCTTGAGCTTGTACCACCATTTGCTCATGGGAGACATGAGTATCTTCAAATGGCTCTCTCCCATCTTTATCATCATCTTGTGGTACATTGGATGAGGATGGCTTGTCAATGACTTGCACATCATCATCATCTTTAGGCTTGATGGCTCCCACCGACATGTTCTAAATTGCTTCCCTCAATGGTTCGTCACCTACATCATCAAGATTCTCATGCTCTCCTTGAGAGCCATTAGATTCATCGAATTCCACATCATATGTTTATTCTACCATCCCGGTGGCATGGTTGAATACTCGATATGCTTTGGACTTCAATGAGTAACCAACAAGAAAACCAATATCACATCGGCATTGGAACTTCCCTAGGTGTTGGCGCTTCTTGTAGATGTAGCATTTGCACCCAAACACTCTAAAGATTGATATATCCGGCTTCTTGTTGTTGAGTAGCTCATAGGGGGTCTTGCCAAGGAGACGATGAGGGAACAACCAGTTTGATGCATATCAAGCGGTGTTGATTGCTTCCGCCCAAAATCTTTCTGGTGTAGAGTACTCATCTAACATTGTCCTTTCTAGGGTGATTAGTGTGCGATTCTTTCTCTCAACTACCCCATTTTGTTGTGGTGTGTAGGTTGCAGAGACTTCATGCTTGATCCCAACTTCATCACAATATTCCTCAATGTGGGTGTTGTCAAACTCTCTTCCATTATCACTTCTTATTTTCTTGATTTTCAAGTCAAACTCATTTTGGGCTCTCTTGGCAAACTTCTTGAATGAAGGGGTTGCTTCGGATTTGTCATGAAGAAAGAATACCCAAGTGTATCTAGAATAGTCATCCACAATCACTAGGTAATATAGATTTCCACCCAAGCTAGCATATGTTGTTGGCCCAAAAAGATCCATGTGAAGTAGCTCTAACTCTCTTGATGTTCATACAAAGGCTTTGGTTGGATGAGTATTTGCAACTTGCTTGCCGGCTTGACATGCACTACACAATTTGTCCTTCTCAAATTTTACATCCTTCAAGCCTCTAACCAAATCCTTCTTCAACAACTTGTTGAGAGTGTTCATTCCAACATGTGCCAATCTTCTATGCCATAGCCAACCAAGTGATTGCTTAGTGAACAAACATGTCTTCAAGTTGGCATCTTCGGAGGTGAAATCTACTAGATAGAGATTGTTGTATCTAAAGCCTTTGAAGATCACTTGTGTATCATCTTTCTTGGTCACAACCACTTCTTTGTCGGTGAACAAACATTGAAAGCCAAGATCGCATAGTTGCCCAACGGATAGCAAGTTGAAGCTCAAAGATGCAACAAGAAGCACATTGGAGATGGTATGATCATTTGAAATTGTCACTGCCCAATCCCTTGACATTGCCCTTTGAGTTGTCACCAAATGTAATCTTTTCTTGGTCATCGACATTCTCTTCTAGTGAGGTGAACATCCGGGGATCACCGGTCATATGTTGTGTGCAACCACTATCAATCACCCAAAGAGATCCACCGGTCTTGTAGTTCACCTACACACACAAGAAATTAAGCTTGAGCTTTCGGGATCCAAACTTGTTGAGGTCCCTTAACCTTCTCAACTAGTGACTTTGCAACCCATATTTGCTTTGGCCTATTCTTGTTAGGAGGCTCCATGAACATGACTTTCATTTTGCCACTAGAATCTTGTCTAAGCATGTAGTGAGCATTGAAAGCAAAGGGCCTAGCATGCTTGGGCAAGGGTGTGGGTTTGGGCTCTTCAAAATCATGAGCAAAGTGTCCTTCTTTTCCACACTCATAGCATCTCCCAATCTTCTTCTTCTTTGGCTTTGTGTTGCTCTTGTGTTGCTTCATCTTCTCTTCAAGGAAGCCAATACCATTTCTAGCTCACTTTGAAGACATTGACCCTTGGTGAATTTCTTCAATCCGATGGTGAGGTGCTCTTTCTCCTTCTTGAGCTTGTCATTCTCTTTTTGAAGTTCCAATTGAGATGATGTCATTTTGTAATCCCTCTCCATCTTCAATCTCTTGTTTTCTTCTTTTAGCATGTCTAGCTCAAGTGACATGCTATAATCATCATCTTGGGTCTCAACAATGACTTGCTTTGTGGTTGCAAGCTTCTCTAGATCACTCTTGAGCTTTGCATTCTCATTCTTGATTTTGATGTAGTCATCATAGTGATCGGTCACAACCACTTTCTTGCCCTTGCCACTAGCCTTTTGCTCATCATGCTCACTAACCAAGTCCTCACAAGATGTAGCTATATCACACTTAACAACAAGGTTAGGAGCATCATGTGTCTCATGAGAAAGTATATCATAAGCAACGGTGAGGGTATCATAATCAACTTTCACTTGAGTGTATTATTCTTTGAGCAAAGCATAACTAGTGGTAAGGTCACTATGCATCTTATCAAGTTTTTCATTTTTAGTTTTGAGCTCCTTGTTAGAGGACTTGAGCTCCTTGATGGAAGATGACATAGTAGCATGTTCATTTTTTAGTTCATCACTAGCATGTGTAGCATTGTTATATTTTTCAACAAGAGCTTCATTGTCATGAACAAGCCTTTCATTTTTAGCTCTAGTCTTTCTTATGATTTTAGAGTAGTTGTTTAGCAATGTAACAAGCTCATCATAAGAGGGTGCCTCAAATTCACCATCACTATCACTATCACTAGAATCATCATCGCTTTGTACCTTTCGATCACCTTTAGCCATGAGGCATAGGTGTGTAGATGATGATGGTGATGGTGGTGGTGGTGGTGTAGAGGAGCCAATGACTAGAGCGGCCACCTTCTCCTTCTCATCATCACTATCTTCATTGGATGAGCCATCAGAGGAGTCAATGTCGGTGAGCCAATCACCAACAATGTAAGCTTTACCACCTTTCTTGTGGTATTGCTTCTTCTTGCCATCCTTCTTCTTGTAGAGCTTCTCATTCTTCTTCTCATCTTCACTTGATGAATCATATTTCTTGCCCTTGTTCTTGTTCTTGTAGTTGTCCTTCTTAGGCTTGGTACATTGATGAGCAAGATGGCCAAGCTCACCGCAACTGTAGCAATCCATTTTGAAGATTGGCCTTCTCTTGCTACTTGTGAAGAACTTCTTCTTTCTTGAGTCAAAGTTGACTCTGTTCTTGTGGAGCTTCTTCAACATCTTTGTGGTCTTCCTCACCATGAGAGCGATGTTGGAATCATCCTCTTCATCACTTGAGCTCTCATGATGCATTTCAATAGCCTTAGACTTGCCCTTCTAGTCATGGCTTGCTTTGAAGGCCAAGTCCTTCTTCTTGTCGGTGGAAGAGCCACCACTTGGTGTGATGTGCATGTACATCTCATGCGCATTGATCTTTCCCAAGATTTGAGTTGGTGTAGCGGTGGAAAGATCGCCTTGATGTAGCACCATCACAATGTGTCCATATTTGTCAATTGGGAAGACACAAAGGATCTTCCTCACAACATCGGATGGTTGCATTTGTGTGAGGCCAAGTCCATTGAGTTCTTCTACAAGAACATTCAAGCGTGAGTACATTTCATTTGCACTTTCATTAGTATGCATATCAAAAGAATGAAGCTTTTGCATAACTAAATGATAGCGTTCCTCACGCTCACTCTTGGTTCCCTCATGGAGCGCACAAATGTTTTCCCATAGATCATGGGCATTTTTGTGGTTCCGGACGCGGTTAAACACATCCTTGCAAATGCCTCTAAAAAGGATGTTTTTGGCTTTTTTATTCCATTTCTCATTTTCCTCCTCATTAGGAGTAAGGCTTGTGCCTTCCTTGGGCTTGGCAAAACCGGTGATTGCGGCTTCGCGGAATTTAACATCAACCGCTTCTAGTATGACTCCATACGGATTTTCCAATATGGGAAGTCGTCTCCCTCAAACATGGGAGGCGGTCCATCACCTCCGGACATCTTAACTCTAGGCGGTTAAGCCTAAATTGAGAGCACGAGGCTCCGATACCAATTGAAAGGATCAAGATGCCCAAGAGGGGGGGTGAATTGGGATTTTCTAAAACTTTTGATGATAATTAAATCCTAACAAGCCCAATTAACCCCCTAGTGCCTAGAAGTGTGTTTCACTAACAACAACCGCACAAAAGACTATCGCTAAACCATTTCTACTCTAGCATGGCAATTCAAATAAGGATGAACAACAAGTAAATTGCGGAATTGAATTGCTCAAATGTAAATGCGTAAGTAAAGAGAGTAGAGATGACACAACGATCTTTTTCCCGAGGTATCGAGGTGTCGGCACACCCCCTAGTCCTTGTTGGAGCACCCACGCAAGGGTATCGCTCCCCCTTGATCTGCGCAAGGATCAAGTGCTCACTACGAGCTGATTCTTCGCCACTCCGGCCTGGTGAATCGCTCTCTACCGGTCACAACTTGACTTGGGTCATCCACAAAGCCACCGGATGATCACCAAGCTCTTCGATCACCACCAAGCCGTCTAGGTGATGCCGATCACCAAGAGTAACAAGCTAGAACTCTCACTTGACCAAGACAAGGCCAAAGAGATGGATGGATGCACACTTGCTACTCAATTCTCACTAGGAGGTCACTAATTCTCTCAATTAGCAAATCTCTCAACCTCACTAGGGCTCTTGCACTATCTCACACTCACAATGTGTCTCTCAGCAGATGGAAGTAGCAAGAACACTCTAATGGATGAAGGGGAGGAGTATAAATACTCCCCCAACCGGTCATCCAAAAGAGCACCAAACAGGTGTTTCTGCGAGGGCATCGGACTCTCCGATTCCTAGCATCGGACGCTCCGATGACCTCGACCAACGGTCGACTGTACCACCTGTCAGACAAGTTAAAGGAGCATCGGACATTGGGCAGCGTCCGATGCCACCACAATGGACGTGTTCGATGTGGATTTACCCTCTCTGGAACCTCACTGCATGGACATCGGATGTTGGCCCTCAGCGTCCGATGCCAGCGTCCGGTGCAAGCCCAAGTTCACGCGCACGTGAACAGTGGCACGGGAGCGTCCGATGTGGCAACACCGGACGGTCCGATGCCACGCACCAGACTAAACCCTAGTCTTAGTGAGCATCGGACGCGTCCGATGCCCACTAGGCCAGCGTCTGATGCCGTTTTCAAGGGCAAAACAAACTCGGATCGCGACGCGGCCTTAACGACTTTTCATCCTCACGACATAAGGCATCTCTCTGAGCTACCTAGGGCTATGAAATAACAAGTGTGCACCACACCTACCTCAATAGACTCATCTAGGTCAAGCTACTGATTCACGCTCCCCTTTATAGTACGACCAAAGGAAAAACAAAGACCTAAGACTACCTAAGTGTCCTCCAACACCATATGACACTTAGCCTAGTCTACCACCGTCTTCGTCGTCCGTCCTTTGAAAACCGAAACGATATCCATCGCCAGGGGACATGAACTCCATATGCCCGTATCGTCGCCATTACCGTGACCTAACTCAATCCTGTTTCTGCAAAACACACGTTAGTCACAGTAATCTTGTGTTTCAACCAATCACTGAAACCCACTAGGGGCCAAGATGCGTTCAGAGATCTTTAGAGACAAAGCTAGAGTTTCTAGAGATTAGAGATTAGATTAGAGCTCTACTTCAAGTTAGGATTAGATTTAGGTAGATACAAGTAGAGTTAAGCGCGGCTCAGGATTTCGGATCACCGTCAGGAGATTTGGTAATTATATTATTGTATTTCCTCATTCGACTTTGTGCTACTTCAATTATATCATTATATTCCTCTTTATTTCATTCTTAGTTTATTCTAGTTTTATGCTTGATATAGTTATGATTGATAATAAGTTCATACATATGTTCGTAAAGCATTTAGTTTGATTCCAGATTAGATTAAGTGGTCTATATAATGTAGGGGTGGTACTTAGATTATGTTTACCTACGAATGCACCCTATTCTCTGAGCCAGCAAGTGGTAGTTTCCGAGGGTGACTCTTATAGCGTCGTTGATTCCTCTGTAGTCCACTCCCCGAGTCTAGGCCAAGTAGAACATGGTTACATAGAAGGAATTACTTTGGATATGAACTTCTATCGTAAGGTTCCTTATGTATGGGTGGATGGTTAATTATGCTATAGGATAATGTATGCTAGAGTTGACTTAGACTTGTTAGAAGTAATATAACTTAGGAATCTAATCTCTTGACGTATCGATTAATTCTCAATTCTACTTGATCATATGAGTTTCTCTCTAATTATAGAATCTCTACCTAACTCTGTTGTTTACCTTATTTATCCTTATTATAATATTATCCTTTGCCTTATCCCGGTAACAGATGAGAGGTGGTTATTAGATTTATACCAAAGTACAGTATTTGTAATTCTTTAGCCATATCATTTTCATTCTTAACCCTGTTAAGCTCCCGATGGTAGAATTATAAATAACAATACTTGGAACATTCCTGGGTGAAATGCTACAACAGGTGTATTTTATCTGTGCGCTTGCGGATAACCTTTATTCCATATTTTATAAAAGTGTCATGTTCATAAATACAATCACATCTCTAGTGCTACTGCTAGTGGTGACAGCCTAGCGTTAGAGTGATGCTAAGAGATGTCTACCAACATTTCTGGCATTATTACTGGGGATAGATCTTAACCTATCTTTTGGTGGTTGTGCTAAGAAATGTCAACACTCTCCCTCTCAACCAGCCCATTCCCTCCTCCCTGGGCCACTCGTGTGCGGCCCAGCCGCCTCTTCCCTCACCCAGCCTGTATCCCTCCCCCACTCTCTTTATCTCCAGCCCGCTCCCGAAGCCGGCCTGGCTTCCCTCTGTCGGCCCGCCATCCTCCCCTCCTCCTTTTCCCCTCTTCCACTCTCTCCATGGGTCAAGCTCTGTCGCGGCCCACTTCCTTTCACCCACGTACGGCCGCACTACGCCCCCTCTCGTTGCCTTGCGGGCCCGGTCGCCATGTCACCAGGTGAAACTGACGGCTGGCCCCGCGTACTAGTCGGACCCTCCTCCCTCCTTTGGCTTTCTCTCCCTCCCTTTGTGCGCATTCCGCATGAAAGCCCTAGTTTGTTTTTGATAATTGATGAAACCTATTTGGTCTAATCCTATGGCTAAGCATGTGTGTAGCTCATGAGAAAGGATTAAGACTAAGCCAAGTGGTGGAGCTAGCTAGGTGGCAAATATGATGGAGATGGTGACGACCACATGCAATCAAGTGATCAAGTGCTCTACACTTGGTGGAATGGAGAGAAGAAGAGAAGAGGAGGAACGAAGAAGCCCGAAGGCAAAGGTATAACTAATAGGGCTCTTTGTTTTGGTGACAAGACACTTAGCGAGTATGATCATATTTAAGATAGATAGTCATACTATTAAGAGGAGATAATTCACAGCTTATGCGGTGTTCAAGTGCCACTAGGTGATCGCTAACATGTTGATGCATTAGACCTTGTGAGTGACTAATAGAACCATTGGAAAATGCTTTGAAAAATGCTAACACATGTGCACAAGTGGTGAAACACTTTAGTGATAGCGCATGGAAGCAAAGGGGAGGTTAGAAAGCGAGAGGTGCTGAGATAGGGGCATTGGACGGTCCATGCGGGAGCATCGGACGCTGCCCTGGTGCGTCCGATGGCAAACCTTAAGTGTTGTCAGATGCTGCAGTAGCATCGGACGCTGCACTGGATGCACATGTAACACTGTGCATGTGTCCGGTGTTGTTGACATGGTGCGAGCAAAACTATGCAGAGAGCATCAGACGCTCCCCAGCATCTGATGACGTTCCATCGGACGCGTCCGATGTGTTCGGGCGCTCTCTAGAACCTCTCTGCATAGATATCGGACGCTGCCACCAGTGCGTCCAGTGACTGCATTCGGTGTGGATCAGATCAGTGCTGAAACGAGGCAGAGGGCATCATACGTGTGTCCGATGCCAGGTATCGGTGCGTCTGATGCCACATTAACCAGCGGGAAGTGAAGTAGTCGTTGGGATCGAGTGGTTCACATTCAAAGGGCTTGGACACGTGTCATCGATCAAAGCATCAGATGCTGGGCTAGCGTCCGATGCCCACGACGGTGTGTCCGGTGCTCGACTGTTTTTTACCAATGACTAGCCCTTCATGTGTGAGCTCTTTCAAAGGCTTGGCCGGCTTGTGGGTGCTCTCTCTTGCACATTTTTGATCCTCTAGCATCCTTATGAGCATTGTCAAGCCTCCCCACTCATCTTTAGACTTGAATCCTTGATTCCAAGTGAGATTGAGTGATCTAGTGCTAAGATTTGATAGTGATTCGATCTAGTGGCACTAGTTCTTCGTGTCGCCTGTGGGTTTCTGCTCACTCTTGGCATTTGTCGGTGCCTAAATGGCTTGAAGAATTTTGGTGGACTTGGCAAGATTTGGAGATTGTTCTTGGACACCACTAATCGAGTTGTGAGGGTTTTTTCGGGCCGAATCCCCGCTGGAGTGGAAAAAGGCACACCTAGTGGATTGCTCGTGTCATTGAGCTACCTCTCTTGTGATAGATTCTTTTGACGCTTGTGTAGCTTGGTGTGGTGCCAATTAGCCACTAGATCACCAAGAGTTGGTTGACACAACGTGGAGTATACTATGTAGTGTGCCGGCAAGCACGTGAACCTTGGTATAAATTGGTGCCTCCCGCGTGCTTCGTTGTGATTGTTTGGTCATCTTGGTGATTGGCTCTTCATTCTGGATATTCACCGATGATTGGTTCTTCAAATGCGATCCTGAAGGCTCGGTGAAAACATCCCAACTAGCTCCCTTTTACTCATATTCAATTTGAGCTACTTCATCGTGTATTACTAGTGTTATTCATTTTGCTTTCTATATGTTGTGTAGATAACTTATTTATCATCTCCTTAGCCATTATTTATTTGTGCTATACCTTGTACTTATTTCTTGTATACTTGTGTAGCTATAATTGTTTGTGTGACATAGAGATATTAGGTAGAATTATTGGATAGGTGGCTTGCAACACATTATTTAGGCTAGTGCAAAAAGCTTCGCCATTTGTGTTGGTAATTAAATTTGCCTAAGTATTTTGTAGATTTTTAATTAGGCTATTTACCCCCCTCTAGCCATTTTGGACCTTTCAAGTGGTATCGAAGCTGTGGTCACTGTTTGTTTGAGGCTTAACATCCTCCGGTGTTAAAATGGCTCAAATCAACTATATGTGGAAGCCACCACATTTTAACAGCACCAACTATGATTGTTGGAAGAGAAAGATGTGCGCGTTCACAAGAGGAATGAACTGCAAAATTTGAGAAGTAATTGAAAATGATTTCACAGTGCTTGATGCCACAAGTCCCACTCCAAGAGAAGAAGAGAAGCTCCAATGGAATGATGTGGAATCAACCTATTCTATGAAGCCTTTGACACCAAAGTGTTTGAGCAAGTCAAGAATCTAGAAAGAGCAAGTGAGATTTGGGAAAGGCTTGAGGAAACATATGAGGGCACCAAGGCGGTCAAGAGTGCAAAGCTATACAATTTTAAAGACAAGCTAGCCACCTTCAAGATGCAAGAAGATGAGAGCATACCAAAAATGTTTCACCGGTTGCAAAGTAATTATCAATGACTTGAAGGGATTGGGTGATAAGGTGGTGAAAGGTCCTAAATGGCTAGAGGGGGTGAATAGCCTAATTAAAAATTCTACAAAGCACTAGACCAAAACTTGGTTACACAACAATATGGCGCTAAAGCGGGTTTGCTCTAGCTCTATGTCAAATGCAAGCCACCTATATCACAATTCTAGTTATTTATAATCTATATGCACACACAAAGGCTAAGTTGCTACTCTCTAACTAGTGAGCTAGCAAGAAATAACTATTTCTTAAAAAGAGCTAAGCTAGCTAATTAAAGCTATACTACACAAGAGAGCAACTACTAATAAATATAACTATCACTACACAAGTATATAAGAATGTAATACAAGAGATAGAAATATTTACCACCACCGGCAAGAGATATTTAATCGTAATATAAATGCCAAGTGAATACCGGGAGATATCCAAAAAAAGAGAATTGACACACAATTTTTCTCCCGAGGTTCACGTGCTTGCTGACATGCTACTCCCCGTTGTGTCGACCACACACTTGTGGTTCGGCGGCTAATAGGTGTTTCACAAACCTAGCTCAACAAATGAGCGCCGCAAGAACCCACTCACAAGTGAAGGTAGCTCAATGACACTAGCATTCCACTAGAGTTTCCTTTCATGAACTCCCGCGGGGAAGGCACAATAACCCCTCACAAATTTCTTGATTGGGGCCGGACACAATCACCAAATCCCCTCACCAATCACCAAATCACCAACCGTCTAGGTGACGGCAATCACCAAGAGTAATAAGAAATCAACAATCACAATAACCACCTAGTGCCACCAAATGGAATCACAAATGCACACACACTAGGGTTTCCCCCCAAATCCTCTCATGAATGAGCACCAAGCATGGAGAGGGAGAGGAGAGGGAGGAGATGCTCTTGAAGCTCTCAAATCAACACTAGAACTCAATCTCTCACTTGAATGGAGCACAAATCCTTGGGAGTGAGAGAGGAGAGGGAGAGAGCTTGTTCTTCCTTTAGGGTTCCTCAAAAAGCAAGAATGGAGAAGGAGTCTGAGAGAAGGAGGAGGCGCCGGATAAAAGCCAGCCCACCTTCCACCGCACAAATCATGACTCCAACGGTCACAACTCCTCCAATCAAACGGCTAGATCTGAGCTGAACGAGAAATTCTCGTGAGGGAGGAGAGAAATTGTCGGTTGAGCTCTCCTTCTCTCTCATTGACACACGCATGCAACCTTGTCTCTCCTCAACGAGAAATTCTTATGAGGGAGAAGAGAATTGCTTGTTGAGCACCTTTTCTCTAACGCCACTCTCTCTGTCTTCCTGACACACACATGCGCAACACTATTGCTCAACAAGAATTTCTCGGTAGGGAGGAGAGAATTGCCGATAAATATTTGTTGCAAACAGAGCACCCTTGCTCAATAATTTTAGCTCACTCAACGAGAAATTCTTGAAGATAAAAGCTTCAAGACAGAGCACCCTCTATCGGCAATTCGAGCTGGGTTAACAAGAAATTCTCGCTGGTAGCTCGAGCTCCAATTAAACCTTTTCTTTTCTACTCTTTTCAAGTGCTAACTTCACCAAGATATTTCATAATAAATTGGGCACTTAAGTTAGCATTTTCACAAAGAATTTTCAGGGTTACTCTCACCACGTCACTAAGTGCAATGCATATGCAAATGAGACTCACACTTAGTGGCACTAGATAACCAATATAATTAAAGATTTCCCCTCTTTATAGTACGATTATCTATCTTAAAATCCGATCACGCACTCTATTGCGTCTTGACCGGCAAAACAAATATCATATTTTTATACCTTCGCCTTGAGCCCATAGGATTTTGTTTTTCTCTTTCGTCTCTCCAAGAAATGAGCACTTGATCAATAATTTGTGGTCATTACACCATGTGTGCCATCCTTGCTCAATCTTGGATGTGAACATAACCTATCTCATCCACAAGACTAGGATAAAAGTTAGTCCACATGATCGTCTCAATTACCAAAACCAAACATAGGGCTTTCAGGTGGAAGACAAGAACTTTTCTCACAAGTTCTTGAGATGTTTACCACCGAGGTTTGACACCTTGGTAACAATTCTGGTGAGAGAAGGATTGGAGATGGTAACCCCAAACCAAGTACTAGGTGATGTGGTCACACAAGACACATACAGTGTGGAAAGGGATGGAGGAGCCCAAGAATAGGAGAAGAAGAAGAAGATCGTAGCATTCAAGGCATCATCCTCCAAGAGCAAGAGTAAAGGCAAAGCTAAAAAAGAATAAAGTGGCGATGAAACTAGCACAGGTGAAGGAGAGATTGATGATGAAGAAATGACTCTTTTTGTCAAAAAATTTGGCAAGTTCATGAAGAATAAGGGCTATGGAGCAAGAAAGAGAAGAGATACCACCAAGGGCTCAACAAGGAGGTGTTTTAGATGCAAAAGCATGGAACACCTCATTGTTGATTGTCCTTATTCAAGTGATGAAGTGATCACAAGAAGAATAAGAAGGACAATAAGGAAAAAAAGGAGATGAAGAAGGAATTCAAGAAGAAGGGTGGTTCCTATGTTGTAACATGGGATAGTGATGCTTTTCTAACGATGATAATGATTCAAGTGATGATGAGAGGAAGACCACCAAGAAGAAGGCTATGGCTAGCATTGCTATCTCAAGCAAGCCTTCTATCTTTGACACTCTATCAACATGCTTCATGGCTAAGTCCACTAAGGTCAATTATAAAGCCAAAGGAGGGCATTGGGTACTTGATAGTGGGTGCACTCAACACATGACCGGTGATGGAAGGATGTTCAAATCAATCAATACTAGTGGCAATGATCATGTTGACTCCATCACAATTGGTGACAACAAGAAAGGAAAGGTGAAAGGATTGGGCAAGATTGCTATATCCAATGACTTGAGCATCTCCAATGTGCTATTAGTGGAATCTCTCGACTTCAACCTATTGTCGGTACCACAATTGTGTGACTTGGGATTGAAATGCATTTTTGGGGTTGATGATGTGGAGATAGTGAGTGTTGATGAGAGTGACTTGATATTCAAAGGATTTAGATATGAGAATCTCTATTTGGTGGGCTTTGATGCTAGTGAAACTCAATTGAAAATTTGTTTGATCACCAAATCAAGCATGGATTGGTTATGGTATAGGCGTTTGGGATATGTTGGAATGAAGCAACTAAAGAAGCTAGTCAGGCATGACATGGTGAAAGGGCTAAAAGATGTTCACTTTGAGAAGGACAAGATTTGTAGTGCATGTCAAATGGGAAAGCAAGTTAGAAACACGCATCCAAACAAAGGGATCATAAGCACCACAAATGCACTTGAGTTGTTGTACATGGACTTGTTTGGACTAACAACATATAAAAGTATTGGGGGAAACAAGTATGGCTTTGTGATAGTGGACGACTATACAAGATACATATGAGTCTTCTTTCTCATTGACAAGAGTGAAGTGTTTGGCATATTCAAAACCTTTGTCAAGAGAAGTCAAAATGAGTTTGATAGAAGAATCAAGAAAGTGAGAAGTGACAATGGAAGTGAGTTTAGAAACACAAGAGTTGATGAGCTATGTGATGAGTATGGAATTAAACATCAATTCTCAACCAAGTACACACCTCAATCTAATAGTATAATTTAAAGGATGAATAGGACATTCATTGACATGTCAAAATCAATGCTTAGTGAGTACAATGTGAGTGATTCTTTTTGGGCCAAAGCAATCAACACGACATGTTATTATAACAGCTGACTCTATTGTCACCTTCTATTAAAAAGACACCATATGAGCTCTTCAATGATAGAAAACTCAACATTGCATATTTTCGAGTTTTGGGTGGCAAGTGTTACATATTGAAGAAAGGTACCAGACTTGGCAAGTTTGAGAAGAAGTGTGATGAAGGGTTCCTACTTGGTTACTCCACTACAAACAAGGCATATAGAGTGTGGAACAACACAACAACATTAGTAGAAGAGGTCCATGATGTTGAGTTTGATGAAACCAATGGCTCTCAAGAAGAACAAGACAATCTAGATGATGTGAGAGGAACATAATTGGTGGATGCTATGAAAAACATGGACATTGGTGGTATAGGGCCAAAACAAGTGATTGACACTGAAGATGACAAAGATGAAGTGCTCCCTCCCTCAAGAATGCAAGGCAACAATGATGCAAGCACTAGTGACTCTCACGCTCAACAAGATGCCACGTCAGCGCCACCTCGGCTGCCGCGATGGCGCGGGCGGGGACCTCGGTGCCAGTCATGGCGCCGAGTCGTGGAACCTCGGCGCCATGACATATGGCGCTGACCCCAGGGTCTAAAGACGGAAATACACCGTCCAGAGGGTTAAACGTAAATTTTGTTAAAAATAAGTTAAATTGTAAAAAATTAGGGCGATTTGTTGCTGGCCACACTCTGTCTCACCGACTAGACCTGGCCGTGGCTGGCAGCGTGGTTTGGCACGGCCACCCCCTGCGCCCTAAAAGTGGTCGCGGAAGCCGCGTCCTTCTCTGCTGCCACATCTGGCTCTCTCTGTGCATGCGTGGGTAAGGTGGCGTGGCCGCCGGGCGAGGCGCCGGTTGGTTCGCCGCGGCCTGCACGTAGGCCTGGATATCGAGCCGGCTCGGCCGTTATAGCTCGGCTCGTTATAGCTCGGCTCGTTAGCAGGCTGGCTCGACTCGGCTCGTTATACTAACGAGCTAGAAGAGCAGCTCGGCTCGGCTCGTTATAGAGCTCGAGCTGGCTCGTTTGGCTCGCGAGCCAAATCATAAAAACAAAATTTCTCAAACTACATGTAAATTTAACAAAAAAATAATATCTACATATAAAAACATAAATTCTCTTATATGATTATATCTTCTTACCTATATGTGAACAACATGTAAGAACAAATATGTTTTCCACCACATTGCTGGACGCCTGAACATTCTACAATAGCTAATTTAAGTTTGTTGGCTTATAAATTAATTGGCTCATACGAACTAACGAGCAGCTCGCGAGCCAGCTCGGGCTGGCTCGTTATAAATCGAGCTGGCTCGTTATAAAACAAGCTGACTCATTATAAAACGAGTCGAGCTCGAGCCGAGCCGTTAACGAGCGAGCTAACGAGTTTCGAGTTTTTCGTCCAGGCTTACCTGCACGCACGGCCTCTGTGTATGCACGCGGGCTCTGGTGGCTTTCTCGCCCTTTTCAAGGGCACCCGCGCCCATAGTTTGTACCCGATCGTGCCTCGTGGCTTGGCTGCTGGCTGTTGCTGTTGCCCGCCTGCCGTTCCGTCCAAGCCGAGTGACGCCAAACGGCCGAACCCAGTGCTGTCTCAACAACCAAGCCGAAATCTAGCTCTGGGGATCCTGATTGGTGGAATGAATGGCGGGCCCAGTTTCTGCTGTAATGGCCCGGCCAACTCCGAAAAGTTTCGAACACTAGTCTATGACTTTAATAAAGCTAATACTCACTAAATATTTTCTCTCTTTATGCAAGGTGTTTACATTACTCAGTGATCCACTAAATGTTATATACTCCCTCCGTTCCTAAATAACTGTCTCTAGAAATCTGTGTTTTCCTCGTAGACACGTTTTCCGGACGACACTTAAAAAGGACGGAGGGAGTATCTTTATGCAAGTTGTTCACATCATTCTTCATTAAATCCATGTCAACATGTTCTATCTCTTCGTACCCTTTTTTTTATTTTTTAGCCCCTTTTTTTGAAAAATATTCACAAATAGTCTTTTGCAAGTTTGATTTCAGTTTATGGACCCTAACCTCGGCGCCATGACTTTTGGTGCCGAAAAAACACGTCTCGACGCCATGACCATTGGCGTCGAGGTCTTGGGAAAGCGTCGAACGTGGCGGTCACCTGGCGCTGACATGGACGAGGGCTCGACGCCATGGATCTTGTTCTATTAAACATCCGAGATCTAAAGGTTAACAGTTCAGCGCCGGGATCTAGGGCAATGAGCTCGGCGCCAAGATCCATGGCGCCGAGCCCTCGTCCATGTCAGCGTCAGGTCACCGTCACGTTCGACGCTTTTCTAAGACCTCGACGCCAATAGTCATGGCGCCGAGACGTGTTTCCTCGGCGCCAAAAGTCATGGCGCCGAGGTCAGGGTCCATAAGCTGAAACCAAACCTGCAAAGGACTATTTGTGAATATTTTTTTAAAATAAGGGCTAAAAAATAAAAAATTAGGTCTTCATACCAAGTTGTCCACAATTCTACACTAAGTCTATGTGTTATCTCTTATTAATAAAAAATATTTATAGCATTTGTATCACATAAAATACTTTAAATCTTTAATCCATTAATATACAAGTCATCTGCATATGTTATTGTTTCATCACATGTTCTTCTTAAAATCAAATATTTTATTGTTTTTTATTGACTAGCTTAGCGATTTTTTACTAAATCTAAAACAATATACAACATACAAGTCAAATTTCATATATATGTATATACAATAATATTAGTTATATAACATATTTTTTTGAAGAAAATCCCACGGCAACGTGCGGGGTATACCTCTAGTTACCCGGTTTCTCCGAATCCAAAAGGGACCGTATAACATTTCTGCGTATGCCTTGTTCAGTTCGTGATTTTTTTTTTTGCGTTTTTGCTACTGTAGCACTTTCGTTGTTATTTGACAAAAATTGTTCAAATATGGATTAACTAGGCTCAAAAAAATCGTCAAGACATTTACAAACAAACTGTACAATTTACAAACAAACTGTACAATTAGTTATTTTTTTACCTACATTTAATACTCTGTACAAGCGTCTAAAGATTCGATGCGACGAAGATTCTTAAAAAAAATTAGAACATGTATCGCGAACGACACAATCATTCTGAAATACTACTACTGTATAGGAGGAGAATACTAGAGCATAGGACCAGCAACTTTCAAGGGCTGGGAGCCTGGGAAGCGGGTTCACAGAGCACGGATAGTCGGATCACAATCATGCTTGCTCGCGACTCGCGCGGCTCGTGCCATCATCGTCCGGATACGCTACTGTACTATTTGGGTCGTCGGCCGATTGACGGATTCGTTCAAAATTTTCTTCAGATTGACTGTTCACCCCCACCGGGCAAGTCGCGTGCATGCCTGAAGGCCGGCTGATGTTGCGATGATGGGCGAGTACCTGGCCATGTGGTCTCGCGACGGCGCGATGGGGGAAGGACGGCTGGACGGGACGGGACGGGACGGAGCTCACCTTTTCCTCCGTCTTTTCGCCTTGGGGGGGCCTGACGACAGCCAGGCGCAGCGATTGATTGCGATGTGCCAAATGTTGGACCACGATGATTCACGAGGAACATAACATGTTTCCACTCCAGCAGTTGTACCGGGTCGAGTACTACAAACGTCTGTTGATCAGACGCAGACCAGATGCTGCTGTTGCCCGCATCAGTGCCCCGACGTGCAGACTGACCTACAATTTCAAACTTGCCAACTAATGATCGCGATTGAAAAGGCTCAATCAGACAAGATCCAGACTACTGTTGGTAAACTAAGGCATGATACGAATTCAAAGAGTTGTTACAGATACCCCCACTCCTGCAGCGAACAAAAGATGGCAAAAATAGAAATATCTCAGATCCTACAGGTTAACCAACCGCATACAATCAATCTTCCCTCCAGACTCCAGAGTCCCAGCCAGACACGCTTCGCTTGCACCACTGAACAGGTAACTCACCGTTATGCTTTCGAGGAATGGGTCAGTTAACCTGCATACTAGAGAGGTCGTCGCAGTAGATGCTGTCTGCCATCTCCCAGATCTGCAGGATGTTATCCTCAGCCACGCTCGCAATGACCCACTTCTCGCTAGGATTCCACGACAGCTCTGATATCTTGGCTGTGTGGCCTCCGTGAACGAACAGCAGCTCCGGTGGTCCGTCGTCTGCGTCCTCCTCTGACTGCTCATCGCCAATCCTAAAGGGACACAGCACAGAGAATCAGAAAAAGGAAAGGGACGATGGTCAAAAGAAAAATGGTCACCAATAAGACCCGGGCCTCTTTTTTTTTTTTTTGCTTCAGCTTGTTTTGGAATCTGTCATGCTGATGAAACATACCAGGCATAAAAAAAAATACCAAGGATTTGGCTTTAAGAAATTGAAATTTTAGCAAATAACATGAGCTTTTGCAACCGAAAGCACTCAAAGATGCTGTAATTCCTATAGATTTAGCCTTTGTGTACAGTTAGCATTTGTAAATCTGTCAATTATTTACTTGGAGAGCTCCCCTAATGTACCTGTTGAACTGGATAAATCTCAAACAACTGCAAACACAATAGAACTTTAGAGCTGAACTTCACTCAACTTACCTATTAATATCCCATACCATCACTCTCTTGTCAGCGGCAGATGAAGCTAATACAGTAGCCAAATTTGGATTCCATTCAACCTGAAACACCTCCGCCCTACAGGTGCAAATTGCGCAACATAAAATTTCAGACACATAATGGAGAAAAGTAAGACAAGCTACATAAATGAGTTGAGTTAGACAAATAGATAGACAGACTTATACAGTGTATTTCAGACTCTCAGTGCTTCAAAGCAGGTTGCTAATACTTTCTGAAAAGAAATTTGCAAATTGACTTTTTTTAATGGAACTTTGCAAATTGATAAGTTTGCGCATTAAAGAAAACAGTATCATCTACTCCCTCCATCCCTTTTTAAGTGTCGTCCGGAAAGCGTGTCTGTGAGGAAAACACGGATTTCTAGAGACAGTTATTTAGGGACGGAGGGAGTATGTTGTGCCCAACTGCACATTACAACAAATAGTACCATAAATGGTTTCTAAGCGAAGTCTGCTACTGCCCCGCTCCATTAATATACTTGTTATCTTCGAACAAATCGGTAAAAATGTATACAATGCAAAAATGTAAAAGGACTAAATAATGCGGCTGTTCATTTGGCTACAGCACATTCTATGACCGTGGAAGAAATAAAAACTGAACACATAGCGCACAGAAAAAATACGTACTTGTGACTGTCGAAAGTATGCAAGCTTCTTGATAGTTTTCGCATGTCAAATAGTTTGATAGTTGCATCTCCAGATGCTGTAGCCAGTATCCATTCATTGAATGGATTGAATGACAAAGAGTTGACCTGGAAAACAGAAGCATGCACACTATGAACAGAAACAAATCCATGACATATGACAAGACTCATACCGAGCATATAACAATTTTTACAAAACCAAACTTTTCTTTGAAGCAAATAAAAACACCAACTGAAAGGTTGGATGACCATCAGTGCACACCATTTGCCTTATCACAAGGGAGGCCACAAATAACTGAATCATGCGTGAAAAATTATCTTAGCAGTAAAAACAAGGTACCCAAATTAGGAAGTGTCAATACATAATGCCCAACAATGAACCGAAAAAAGGGAAATTATCTTATGGGGGTGCAGTGAACATTATCTTATAGCTTTATAAAACTTGTTTCATATACTAGTCCTATGTACAAAAGGAATGGTGATGAACTTCTGGTTAATATGAACGTGTAAGGATATTGTGCAAATGCAACTGCGCAATCATCCAGGCCTCAACATACAGTTTGATAATCCGTGATTACATTACAGCATGCCTACCTCCTTTTGATGTGCAGCAATAGATTGTTCGGGTTTGTTTGTGCGCAAGTCCCACATCATCAACTTGCAATCATCACCAACAGATCCAAATATATTTTCATCCTTCAGGTGCCAAGCAACATCTTCAACTAGATCCTCATGAGCCTGCAAAAGCAAATATTCATTAGACCCTGGATAAAAACAACACTGTCAAGAAGATCATTATGCCCTTCTTTGTGTATAGTTGGACATATAAATAAATAAGGCTCATAATGTTAGACTGATCTCCACTTGAATGGTTGGGCGCCCCCGATCAGGGCGCGAGATCAAGCCCACTGACCGTTGGGTCATGTGTGGTGGAGATCAGTCTAACACATAAAAGTCCGGATTTCTAACAATTTTGAATGAATGCAATCTGACAGCAGTACTTATTATATAGGTGAGAAAAGAACAAACACGCAAACACAACATGGCATATCCATTACTAATAACAATTATCCTCTTATCAACACATGTTTGGAAACACCCAAACAAAACAAACAGTCACGTTTTTACAGGAGCCCAAGCCTACAGTATTTTTTGTACATGACAAGAAAGACAGTAGAAAGCCAGAACTACAGTAACAAAGTAATGACTCATTCTTGGATGTTCTAAAAAAGAGACTGACTGTTATGGGTCTGGGCCCATCAATATGGCAACAGTACCATGTCATTTAGAGGAGATTGGGATCCATTGAATTTTTTTTTTTTGTTAGCACATCTTTCGTTACCAAGTCCTTTTTCTCGAATACGCAAGAGAGCTGTGCATTGCATTAAGAAGAGAACTTAAAGTACAACACACCCAAAAAAACACACACACATGCAAGGATTAGAGAGTTACATGCACGCCTGTTTCTTTAGAGAACACAACCTTATCTGGCATCTAAACAAACCTTCTAACTGGCTGCTACCTCTAAATGGGCTAGCCCCTTGGCGTCAGCAATGCACCAAAGATTTAGCCTCCTCAAGGATATTTCTACACACAACCGTTATGATGTTTCCAAAGAACCCAAACATCAAGGGTAATCAGTGAATTCAAGCCACGCTTGAAGTCCTCAGGGAAGGAAGCAATGATCCGTATCCACCATTCAAAGAAGTTCTGGTCATGTGGAAAGGGCAAGGAATCCGGTAGTCTGTAGCACTGAAACAAAAGGAACCACACCGTTCTAGAAAAAACACATCCAGAAAGGATATGATGAATTGTCTCATCTTCCTGTTCACAGAGAGGACAATCCTTCAGATGACATAAACCCCTACAGGCCAATCTGTCTGCGGTCGAACACCTCTCATGTGCTACCAACCAGAGAAAAAAGTGTCACTTCTCTGGTGCCCAGGTCTTCCAAATCAGGGGCAGACAGATAGGGCCACATGATGATGATCACTTTTGCTATTGGAACAGAGAACTTCTGCCTCTAATGGAGGTACGGAAATAGAGAGTTGCTTCTCGTGATTGATTAATCATGTGTAAAGGCTCTTCTCGTCACAGACCATTGGCTAAAATACATATAGAAAAAGAGAAGCATTGACATGTAAGGGAATAAGTGGATCACAGTGAGTCACTACTCACTTGCAAAGAGGAACCAAACAACTGGTTTATTTCTAATACTATCCCCATTTTAAGCATGTTAAAATAGATTTCACAGACGATTATTTCCTTGGTTGAACATCACAAAGTATACAACCTTCTTACACCTGACATAATCAGTTATTTTACAGATAAGATAATACATAAAATTATAAAGCCATGCTCAGATTTCCCTCAGGATGTGCCTAGGCTTGCTACTTTTCCTTAAACCTACATCTCAATCACCTCAGAGTATTATCATAAATATGGAAAACCTATATGAACTCAAGTTACTGTGCACACTGTTCAGACATAATCCGTTCGTTTATTGAATAAGATAAGACATAAGAAGTATCAATATCAACCCATGCTTAAATTTCCATCAGGATGTGCCTAGGCTTGCTACTTTTCCTTAAACCTATATCTCAATCACCTCTAGTTGACTGGTTATTATCATAAATAATTATGCAAAATCCATATGAATTCGAGTTATGGGACACACTGTTCTAATCCCAATTTTTATATAATACACAAATGAACATAATATCATTAGAAAAAAGAAAAGAAGTACAAATCAAATTGCCCCAGTGCATCAAGTCACACGATAATCAAGTGATTGTAAGTATATGACCCAAAAATGCAGTGATAGTGAATAAAGAGCACTGAGCAGTGAGCACATTAATTAATCGAAGAGAAAGAAACAGGAGCATCCAACGGGGCATTACCTCAAACACCTGTTGTGCATCCAGAACAGGAGCCCCACTCTCAGAGGAGAGATCCCACAAGCAAATCTTCTTATCATACGAGCCGCTCAGCAGCCATCCCTCCTTCATCGGGCTCCATGACAAGCCATAACCCTCCGCGTCATGCCCCCTGAGCACAACATCGGCGCCGCTCTTCCCGCTACTGTCGCCATCGCCGAGATGATACACGTGCACCTCGTCGACGCACGTTTTAGTGGCCACCGTATAGGGACTCTGCGGCATAGAGCGCGCACGGTTGACCTCGCCACGGTGTGGCGCCACGCGGGAGACGGACACGGACGGGGACGGGATGGCGCCGCCCGAGGCAGCGGCGGCTGCAGCGAGGCGAGGTGGGAGCGGTAGCACCGCGTCCAAGACCATGAGGTTGTTGGGGGCCTCGTCGGAGGTGTGAGTGCCCACAACGAGCCGGTGTCTGCGGGCCGAGGACTCCGATGGGAGCCACTGCACGGTCAGCGACGGCCACTCGAGCGGGTGGGAGATGACGAGGTCGTAAAGCACCGCCGCGTTCTTCTTCCAGTTCCTGTACTCCTCCATCTCCGCCGCGGACGCGGCCGCCGTCGGTGGGGGGCACGCCGGTGTGGAGGATCCGCCGTCCATGGCTACTTCGATTTGGTGCTTTGCGTTGCGCGGGAAGCGGAGGCGGCGTGCTGCTCGTCTCCCGCCAAAAGGGATTTGGGACGAGGCGGTGGGTGGGTAGTCCGTAGGCAAGGGCTTTTAACGCGGATTAGTTGGGCCTCAAAACATGAAAAGCCCAAACACATCTAACTAGTAACTACTAGAGCAAGCCCGCCCATTTTCGGCTCATGAGCCCACTGAAGCTTGGCTTGTGTGTGACTTATCAGGCACGAGAGTCTCGAGCTCGCGTCCGCTTGCTGCGCCCTCCGCCGCCGCCGCCGCCGCCGCGATGATGCAGTCGCACCTGCCTTCCCCGGCGAGGTTGGGGCTCACAGCCTCATCGCCGTCGCTCCCACCCAATCCGGTCCCCTTGAATCCCACGTCGTCGCCTCCACACGGCAGCCTGCCCTCGAGTGCAGCCGCTGGCGCCAGCGCGGCCCCAACCCTAAGCACCTCGCTGTCGCTGCTACCGCTCCTGCCACCGCTTCCCCGCGCGCAATCGCTGCTCCAGCTTATATCGTCGCTCGCTTCCAACCTCTTTGAGCTCTCGCCCAACCGCGCCGCGTGGATCTCAGCGTACCGGGGTTCGCTCCCCACCTTCCTCCCATCGGCTTCCTCCTCCGCGCCGCCGCTCCCAACCCCGATGTCCTCCACCAAGGACGCGCTCTCTCTTCTCACCACCCTGCAGACGCAGCTCTTCGAGGCCGTCGCCGAGCTGCAAGAGACCCTCGACCTGCAGGATGCGCGCGCGCGCCTTGCCCGCGAGGCGCGTGCCAAGGATGCTGCTCTGGTAGCCTTTGCGAAGAAGCTGCACGAGGCTCACCAAGTACTTGACCGCCTCGTCGACGACTACGCTGACTACCGCCGCGACCCGAAACGCCCGCGTGGCGCCGCTGCGGCTAACGATCCCGAGCCGGCGTCGGAGGGCGACTTCGGCATGTCCCTCCACTCCAGCCTTAAGCTGGATGACATCCTGACCTACGCGCACCGCATAAGTTACACAACCTTTGCTCCGCCGGAGCATGGTGCTGGGCTGCCTCTCCGTGTCAGCCTGCCACCAGTACCACAGGAAAATCAGATGAGGGCGTCGCAGCTGTATCTGTTTGCTGATTTGGATGTAGGGGTGCCCAAGAAGCCATTGGATGCGAAAGATGGGATCGCAGCAGAAGTGGAGGCTGCACCGCTGTATGAGCCACCACAGGAGGGACCATCGAGGCTACCAAACACCTTGCCACCCATGTTCCCGAAGGAGCTAAAGCCGCCACCGGGATGGAAGCCTGGTGACCCGATCATGCTGCCACCTGATGAGATACTACCTGGTATCAAGGGCGAAGAGCCACAGGCCCCTGTGCCGCAACCACCTGTTTCAGTGCGACCAGTGGCACCAATGGGCCAAGAGCCAATACAGGTCAAGCCTGTGCAGCTTGATTTTGGGAGCAGCAGTAGTGATGAGTACAGTAGTGACGTTGGGAGCTCAGAAGAAGATGATGAGGATTAGTGCTCGGTAAGCTGCTCCATTTGGTTGGCTTTCAATTGTGATTGCCTTCTATCATATGCTTGGGCCTTTTGAGTAGAAGCTAGCGATTTTATCTGCTCATGTCTTTCTGACTACTTATGAATCTTGGGGCTGATCTCAGATCATTGTAATGGTGCTTTTACCTTAACTTCATAAACCAATGTATTCTAACATTCATTTTACTTATTATAGCCTAGTATCAATGGTTTACCTTAGTACCATACTTTGTTATATTCCTGCAATGCAATAGATTGTTATTGGTTTCAAATTGTTTGTGTTCTTACCAAATAATATTGATAGCTGAGAATGGTCTATGCACAAGTTATATACAATTGAGTTAGAGTGTTGTGACTGTGAACTTCTAACTTTGCACTTGAGATTCATGTTGCACTCATTTATTTTTATCCTTAATGAGCCTTTGTTTTACATGAGTTACTCCAGATCTTTTCTATATCTTGTAAAGTAAGGACAAACTCAAGTACATTTGAATAACTTGGTAAATCATTTTTAATAGATATTCCAACTACTTTGTTATTGAATATACTCTGTTGAAGATTTGTCTAGGCTAGTTGGATGATCGACCTGTGATTCTATTCAGCATGTGGTTTGTTGGCTCCATTTGCTTGTCTAACCTTGGGAATGTAGCTGTTAAATGCAACCTGGAAGTTTATTTAAGCTTTTGGTGCAATGTGCAAGGCATCATATGTAATTGCAATGATACTGCATATCCACATGCCAGCATTTGCTTATTTTGACCCTAACCATAGTGAGACAAGGGATAAATTGTCTTCAATTCACTTAATCTACCGTAGCTTCTCGATGATGTTAAGTGTGTGCATACTGCATACTGTATACTTTGTCAACAACAACAAAGTGTTCTAGTGCCAAGAAAGTTGGGATAGGCTGGATATGAAGCCCAGCATGAGCTACCAACAAAAAAGCTAACACTGTTAAATATATGTGGTTGGCTGGAGAAGACACTAATGATATCAGTATTACTAGGAGATCTACATGTCTTACATTTAAATATGTGTTCTTGGAGAAAAGGTCCTTCATATTTTTCTTTCTCGGTGTACATATTAAGTTATTATGGTCTGTGATCAGTCTTGAAAGGACTTACTAAATTTGTTATCCTGACATTATTCAGCAACATCATAGGCTGTGTTGCATGCTAATTGCATCATTGCAAATCACAAAATTCAGATCGGGTGTGTTTCGATGGACAGTTAAGGGGCTAAACAGGCTCTAGGAATGCAGCCTTGCTGTGTTTTGATGCCTAACCGAGGCCCTAAGCCAGGCCATGGGATTGCAACAGAGGGATCCTAGCCAGGCTTGCTCGAAACGCCTTGCTGCAACAGAGCGTTTTCATTTAGCCAGTCTCTGGGGGGGCTCAGCCGCTCAGGCCCGTAGGGGTCATGATTCTGCTCACCTTCCTCTCACCATTTGCTGAATTTCTCAATTCCCTTGCGCTGCACTCCTCTCACGTTGTCACCTTCCTTGCAACTCTATCCCTGTCTTTGTCCAAGCTGGTTGAGGAGAGGAGTACCGGCATCTTGTGCTGTGGATGGTTTTGTTCAAAAGATGGTGAAGGGGAAGGCGCTGTTGGCGAGGGTGAATATGAGGTGGACATCAACATGGCCTCTGAGGGTGAGTACGAGGTGGACATCAACATAGCCTCTGACAGTTACTGCATATCCGAGGTGGCGAGGTTTCAACATAGCCTCTGACAGTTACTGCATATCCGAGGTGGCGAGGTTCCAAGTTGTGTCGTGCCTCTGGTGGTTCTCGATGGATATTGAGGTCCAAAGTTGTGCCTCTACATTTGTGGTGCCTGAGCGGTTGCAGGTTTGCATGGCCCTTCCCCTTCTCCCCCTTGTAGTGCTTGTGTTTTTATGGTGAGTGTTCATATGCTTTGTTATATGTTTTTTCTCTGAGCTACACTGTCTCTACATTCAATCTTCCCTTCTCTCTGTAGCTTTTTCTCTCTTTTTTAGTTATATGGTTTGTTTTCCTGATGAATCTTGAGATTGGGTTCCATGGTCTGATACAGGAGATGTGCTCATATATGGTGAGTGTTCGTTTGTCAGATTACATGTGCTTTTTCCTCGATTTTTCCATGTCTTCCTATACTTTGTATACAATTTTGCCCACGAGAAGAATGAGGCGATGACTGTCACAAACCAACACTACTCCAACCAACAAAAATGACTACAGTCTTTTGTCGTCTGCTTTCATATCATATCAGTAATGTGTACAGTAGTTTATATTGAAGTGAGCAGTACTCTAGTTGGACAATCTGCCATGAACTGTTTCAGAGTTGAAGTGAGCTTGCCAAAAGTGTTTTGCAACCAGGGCTGAAGTAATTCAATCATATGATTTTTTTAATGATCGTAATGTGCAACAAGGCAGTAAAAAATGTTCATTCATTTTACTCAAGATGTAGTTATTACTATTGTTCAATTCATTATAGTCGTGATTCTTCTAGGTCGACTATATGCTTACAGTGACAATCTGCTACTGAACATGACTCATCAAAACACGGTCGCAATTAGAGTGATTAATCTGCTTTGTGGGCAGTCGTAGCCTAAAACTACATGCAGTTTTCATAGCATTTAATAATTTGATAGCTAAATGAAAATGCTGATGTGGCACCCTGTTCAGTAAGGAGACAGAAGAAACAATGAAGACATCGTTTGTCAGCTGAGGAACCATTTCGGCTCCAAGACGAACGATCGAAGAAACGATGTTCTCCGTGTTGGGGGGAAGCACTGGTTTCTTCCTGTGCGATATGCGCCCCACGGCCTCGCCGCACCTACCGTTGCGCACCACCTCCAACTATGTTTTAACTGATTTTTTCTTCTTGTTTAGCGGAATCTTGAGGGCGATGCTTATAAGCACACATGAGTGCTGCATTTCCTAGGTCTTAGGATGCATGTGATCTGAATAAGGTTCGTTTCGTATGGTCCCGTGGGCCGTTGCTAGGCGTCGAGCGAGTCGAGACGCTTATGCAGTCATTCAGCTGTCCCAGGTCGAACGAAACAAAAGGTTGATCAGGAATGCAGGATCGATCAGTGGCTGGAGTTCGTCATCTAGCCACTCACCGACCAGGCTCACAGAGTCACAGTAACTCTCTCGCGCTGCCAGTGCTGCCGACGACGCCCACTTGTGCGTCTTGGTATCTCGCGACCTTCTCCGCCGATCCGAAAGGCATCTTATCCCAATCAACCTGCCACAGTGGCGACAATGGAATCGTTCGGCAACAAACTCTAGTGGTTAGGAGGATACAGCTCAGCTCATACGACATGGAGATGGAGCGCGGCGGTACCGCAATGTCGCTGTCGCTGCTGCTCGTGCTCGTGCTCGTGCTCGCCGCGTCGCCCTGGCAGGCCGCCGGCGCGGCGGGAGGCGGCAGGCCGCGGGTGCCGGCCATCCTGGTGTTCGGCGACTCCATCGTCGACACGGGCAACAACAACGCCGTCCTCACGCTCACCAAGTCCAACTTCAGGCCATACGGCAAGGACCTCGACGGCGGCGTCCCCACCGGCCGCTTCTCCAACGGCCGGATTCCGACGGACCTCTTAGGTTCGTGTCTCCATTACTCCATCTCCACCTCCACGTTGTACTTGCCGCTGCAACTCGAGCACGAAGCTGACGAACAGTCACTGTATATATATATACTACGCCTGTCCACCAGCTTCACGGCTCGGCGTGAAAGACCTCGTGCCGGCGTATCTTGGCACTGACCTCACCGACGACGACCTCTGCACTGGCGTCAGCTTCGCTTCTGCGGGCACCGGCTACGACCCCCTCACCTCCACTCTCGTGGTAATTAACCAGCCAAACGATCACATTCAATTCATTCTCTGGTGTCGATCGAGAATCGAGATGTTGAGATGCCGCGCCATAATGCATTCTTCGCTGTTTCAGGCGGTCCTGCCGATGCAGGAGGAGCTCAACATGTTTGCCGAGTACAAGGAGAGGCTCGCGGGGGTCGTCGGAGACGCGGCCGCCGCGGGGATCGTAGCCGACAGCCTGTTCCTCGTCTGCGCTGGCACAGACGACATCGCCAACAACTACTACCTCGCCCCTGTCAGACCTCTGCAGTACGACGTCTCGGCATACGTAGATTTCCTCGTTGAGCAGGCCTGCGACTTCATGAGGGTGAAATAAAATCTTCTTTCCCGGTTCCCACTCGCGACGCAACACCTCTCATTCAATTCAATTCAAATGTTACTCCATCTCTGTTTCTGTCTAGTAAAAAACAAACAAACAATTGTTGGAGGTACTGAAATTTTCAGTAATAATTTCCATTGCTTGAACCCGCTCCTCATATATATTGTTGTCATGTCTGGTGTTGTCGCGCGGACTGGCAGCAACTGTACCAGCAAGGCGCCCGGAGGATCGCGATCCTGGGGATGCCGCCGATCGGGTGCGTGCCGTCGCAGCGGACCCTCGCCGGCGGCCTCGCGAGGGACTGCGACCCGGCTCGCAACCACGCGGCGCAGCTGTACAACTCCAGGCTCAAGGAGGAGATCGCGCGGCTGCAGGAGGAGCTGCGGTGCCAGAAGATCGGCTACGTCGACATCTACGACGTCCTGCAGGACATGATCACGAACCCCTGCAAATACGGTGCGCGCCTCGCTTGGCTCCGAGGCTCTCACAAACTGACTCTGAAGCTCTGAGGCTCCGAGGCTCTGGCCTGTGAGGCTGTGACTGATGAATATGATGGCTCGTCGGTTGCATTGCATTGCAGGCTTCGAGGTCTCGGCGAGAGGATGCTGCGGCACCGGGGACTTCGAGGTGTCGCTCCTGTGCAACCAGGTGACGGCGGGGACGTGCCCCGACGACCGGAAGTACGTCTTCTGGGACAGCTTCCATCCTACCCAGAGAGCATACGAGATTATGGTGGACTACCTGTTCCCAAGATACGTAGAGAACCTACTATGATTTGCTGCTGCTTACCATCGCCTTTTTTTAATTTGCTTCTTGTCCTAGTGTAGTTATTGTCTAGTTTAAACTGAACTGGTTCTAGCTTCTTCTTTTTTCCAAAACTGCTGGTTATCTTCATTCGTTTCTGTATGAGCAGAGGAAACCAAAAAAAAAAGTTTGTGAAGCAAAAGTCAATTGCAGGGAGCTTATTGTTGTTCAGCAATGTTATTGTCTAGTTTGGAAATGCCCGTTTGCTCAGCAATGTTGGGGTATTCTGAATCTGGACCTAGATCAAATAGGAGGAATGTTTGAAAACTTCTCACAATTACATAGTTAATTCTTCATGATTACAGTCTGGAAGGCCGGAAATGAGCTTATCTTCCAGAATAATCAGATGAGGATCGAAGAATGCATAAACTTCTTCAAAGAAGCAAAACTAGTCTCCCTAAGGGTGAAAGCCGCGCTCTCTTCAGCTTTTGATCAATGGATTCAAAATCTCTGGTTGACCACTCTCTTAGCTTGATTTTCTTTGTTTCTTTCTTTGTCTCCTGAAGTTCCCTCCTTGGGATATGTTTTTTTTTCTTTTAGCTCTTTTTTATACATCTTTGTAAAACTTCCCTTGTGTTGACACTCAAAAGTGTCATAGGTGAAGATGAATTTTGAAGAGGCATTCGACCAAAAAAATTAGAGTCGAATTTGTCTTCTTTTACTTAATGTTTAACGGATCGGATGGGCCTAGTAGTTTTGGGTTTCCGATCACTTATGATATGTCCGACCAGATGGCCCTGGTCGGAAGCCTTATGAAAATTGAGTCCAGTGTTAATATGTGAATCCTTGTTTTGTAAGGACGATTTGGGGCTGATAAAGCTCATTAAGCCGATCTGTTCGATTTGAAGATTGACAAGATCAAGGTTACTTTATTGTGATCGGATCGGATTCTATATTTTGATAGAGTCCGGATAGGAAACTTGGAGATTGAATCTAGAGATGTTTCCTATTCGGATAAGACCAGCCCCCTCTATATATATGAGAGGATATGGCCGATTGTGACATCCAACACCAATTGATCAAAACCAATCTACTATCCCCTTTACCCTTTTTTCCCTCTACTTTGTTGTTCGGCGCATCTCCCGGCGAGATTCGACGGCGTTCTAGGCGGCCTTGTTGGTCCTAGAACAATCTATACGTGCTTCTCCCCGACGGGTCTTCCCGGGAGGAGTTCTAGAGTTATCAACAGAGGAACCCAAAACCCTAGATCGATCAAAACCGGTCTTTAGATCGGTTTTCGTCGGTTTAGCCAGGGTCCCTGCTGTCTCAGGTTGAACCGCAACCTCTCTGGACGTTCTAGCCCTGCTGGTGTGTGATTCGGACAACTTCCGACGTCAACACACTTTTTGGCGACTCCACTGGGGAACGATTAAAATCTCATCTACTACCAACATGGGCGGCAAAGACGGTGCTACCGATAAGGACAACATCGTCCGTCCCACGGGCATTGACGACCTCCCAGACGAGTTGAAGCAACAGGCGCAGGCCAAGCTCGACGCCGTATTGAAGGCTTTCCTAGAAAGCTGCTCGAAGGATCGGCGCGACAGGATCACTCAGGATAAGGAGCCGGACTTCAGCGAGATCGTCCCTACCACGACAAATACAAACGCTGAAGACGCTTCTGACAAGGTAAAAGATAAGGTACCTGAAGATCCTTACCCTACTCATGCTGATTATTCTGCAATGCTAGTTGATTCTTCAAAAATTCTTACCAATACTATCCAGCATTCATTTAAGTTGCTTAACGATCGCATGGATAAGATAGAAGGCAAAACTGTCGAACCCGAAGTCCCAACTGGGCAACCCCAGTTCGGCATGCCTTTTAATTCTTTTAGAGGACAGACTTCACACGTTAATTTCAGACAATTAGGGTTTACTGAGACCAGGGGTGGTGAAGCCGGTACCTCGGCAACTACCAACCACGTTCATCATGGCACTGGTCGGACTATGCAGACCGACCAGGGTACCTCGACAAACAGGACTTCGGGAGGACAGGGAACAGTGTTACCTAATCCACCAAAGTCACCAAGCCACAATCCCGTGCATGGTGGCACCAGCGACCTCGCCAACACCAATTTTAGACGAGCCATAAATCGGTTTAAGGAAGAAATAACTAGGTCGCTTGAGACTAGTTTAGGAGCCCAATTCAAGCCTACCAGGACCACTTATTCTAAACCATAAACTTCATATTTCGATTTTATGAAAGCACCTGACGGTTGGAGGGTACCAGATTTTTATAAGTTTAGTGGTGACGGTAGTAAAACGACTATGGAACACGTCAACATGTTCCTCGCTCAAATGGGCGAAGCTAGTACTTTAGATTTTATGAACATACGACATTTTCCTTTGTCTCTTACTGGTACAGCTTTCGCCTGGTTTACGTCACTGCCAGAGTGCACCGTAGGTTCTTGGGCCGAATTAGAAGAAAAGTTTCATAATCACTTTTATGATGGAGTCCAAGAAACTAGGTTATCACATCTTACATCGGTTCGACAAGGACGTAGTGAGTCTGTAGTCGATTTCTTTAAACGTTTTAAAGAAATTAAAAACCGATGTTTCCATTTGAGGATCTCCCGACAGAGATCTAACAGATCTAAGTCTAGCTGGCCTACGTCGAGAGATCAAAGACAAACTTGAGCATCATGATTTTTTTAACATAAATCAATTTTGCAAAAGGCCGTTTCGACAGAATCGCGCTTCAAAGAACCCTATGATCCTCATAAGACTCATCGGTCGGGCGTGCATATTGTCGAGATAAATTCTGATAGTTCCGACGATGAGTCTAAAGATTGTTACGCTGCCGAAGTTTTATGGCCAGCGCAAAATAAACTGGTCACTTGTCCTTCCCTTAAACCGATTCAGAAGAATCGGGGTGAGGAGGTGAAATTTACGTTTGATTTCTCTAAATGTGACCGAATATTTGATGAATTACTCAAATTCGGTTATCTTAAAATTAATTATACTTTGCCGTCACCCGACGAATTTAAAAGGAGAGCTTACTGCAAATTCCATAATTCTTTTTCTCATGCCACTAATGATTGCAATATTTTTCGTCGGCAGGTCCAATCGGCCCTCAATGAAGGACGATTGAGTCTAACTGAGATGCAGATCAGTACTACTCCCTTCTCAGTACACATGGTGGAAGCCGGGGATCCTGCTATAATGATTCGTCCAGAGCAAGCCGATACGACCAAGGGAAAGAATGTGGTCATCGGCGAACCACGAGGAACACTGAATACCGAGAGCGATTCGGGGCGCAAGGTGGTGCTCGAGAAGGGTGACAATGGCAAAAGTAAAATCACAATCACTGCAGGGTCAACACGACACCTGCATAGACAAAGGTATTTTGAGACCAGAGCAGCACAACAAAGGCCGACCAGGTCGGGTCCTCAAGCCGACTAGTCCGGTTCATCTTCAAAACAACCGGAATAGAAGGCCGACCAGGTAAGGTCGGTCTCTGTCAATTCCAGTAGGATCAATAAACCGACTGATACAGTCGGTGTGACCGTATTTAAAGACTCTACCCCTTCTGAAGTACGTGTCATCCGTACTTTTGTCCCGCAGAAACCTGAGGTTGGCACTTGGAAGACTAATGCGGATAAGAATAAGGAAAAGGTCGCTAGAGAACCATGTGCTTTTGACAAGCTCATGGCCAAATACAAGCAACAGAAGGCCGATTCTCAAAATCGGCCCTTAAAAAAGAGAGATTCTACTCCTCCGAAGCGTGAGGACGAGAAATCCAAACAGATGGTGGTGTCTCAGGTGACGTATCCGGCACCAAAGGCTGGCCCGTGTTACCATCAGTGGGCCCCTCCTATTTTGCCACCACCACAATGGGGTCCACAAGGGGTGTGGGTGCCCTACCCTATGCCGGCACATATGTATTGTCAGCCAGGATAGGGAATGCCCACTCATCAGCATGCAAGAGTCTCAGTATTTGATCGCTTGGGTGATCAGCCGAGTTCTAGCCAGAATCAGCCAGTCGCTCCAAAAACTTTAATATCTCAGGAGACCAGGAAGACGTAGGCGCGACGGGTCTATGTACCTAAGAAGGTGCAAAATGTTCCTATTGCCTCTCCGACCAGACCCGACCCAATCCCTACTATTACAATCGGGTCTATGAAAGTCCCTCTTGCCAATGAACCTGAGCCTATGGTGGTTAAGGAGCCAGCAACGGAAGAGGTCCCAGAGGCTCAAGATACTCCGGCTGAGGCAGAAAAGCCTGTCGAGCGTGACCCCAAGTACATGCAGCCCAGATGGTGCCCTCCTGGTTTGACTAAAACTCAGCGAAGAAACTTGCAGAGGGTCCGCTGCAACAAACAGAAGAAAGAACGACTCGACAACATGAGGGAAGACATATTTAACTCAACACATCCTATTGTCCCTCAGGGCAAGCGAGGAGGCGAAGAGCCGGCTTGCAATCAAAAGTCGACCTTGACGAAGGTAGAGTTAAACAGGTCGGATCCTGAACCGACCAATCTGAACACTGAAACTACTCAGGTGGCTTTGGAACTAATCAGGTTGGACACTAATCCGACCACTTTAGGACAGGCGCCGACCAGCTTAGTGGTCGAGCAAGTTGAATCGGCTACTACTGGATCCGGAGGAGAGTCGACCCGATCAGGATCTAGGACCGAATCGGTTCCTGATATGTCGATGGGGTTAGCCTCGCTTCTTAGCAACCTTGTTTCCTCCACTGGTATTACTGAGACTAGTGAAGAATTATCTGAAAAACCAGATGAGGAAATGGTGGATTATGAACCTTCCCCTGAAAGGGCGGAGGTCAATATGGTGTACTTGTCGGCCGACTACTATGTGGTCAGAGATGATTCGACAGCAACGGAGTTCAACTTCGCTACGCAGACTGTCGTGTTCCAGAAACCGGAGGAATCCGTTAATAATCTTAAACCGTTGCATATAAAGGGTCACATCAATGGTACGCCAGTTCACAAGATGTTGGTCGACAGCGGGGCAATCGTAAACTTGATGCCCTACTCGCTTTACCAGAAGCTTGGCGGTACTGATGAAGAACTGATCAAGACCAACATGACTATCACTGGAGTCGGAGGGGGAGGTCCAATTCCGGCCAAAGGGGTTGCATCCATGGAGCTGACCGTTGGGAGCAAGACTTTGGCTACTGCCTTCTTCGTCGCCGACATACAAGGTAGTTATAACCTTATACTTGGACGTGACTGGATTCATGCTAATCGGTGCATACCTTCCAGTTTACATCAGTTTCTCATTCAATGGGTGGGAGACGATGTTGAGGTGGTGCACTCAGATTCATCGGCCTATGTAGCTACGGTCGATGCTCCTTTGCTCGGGGGCATGATACTATTGCTTGTCTGTCTGGTCGGGACCTTTCTGATTTTTAGTTTGTTAGTGTTACTAGGGAAGGTTTCGTACCAATATCTTTAAAGCCGACTGATAATCGGTTCAACATTATCATGTAAATTAATGGATGCTAATGTTGATTGGTTAAAACATCATGTTGAGCAATATCCGACCTGTAAGACTGATACTTGTGAGGCTATTGATGATTTTGATGAGCTCAATAAGTTAGGCCAAGGTTTCACGTCGGCCGACCCTTTAGAACAAATAGATATTGGGGATGGTTCTATACCTAGGCCGACCTTTGTAAATCAAAATCTTGAAGTCGATTATAAGTTGAAGTCAATCGCGCTCTTGAAAGAGTATGTTGATTGCTTTGCATGGAGTTACACAGAGATGCCCGGGTTAAGCCGAGAACTTGTTGAACATCGACTTCCTATTAAGCCGGGGTTCCGACCATTCAAGCAACATCCTTGACGTTTTAATTCTACAATATTTGACCGAATTAAAGAAGAGATTAATTGGTTATTGCAAGCGGGGTTTATCCAACCATGCAGATATGCGGAGTGCGTCTCTAACATCGTGCCTGTAGAAAAGAAAGATACCGGGAAAATCAGGGTTTGCATTGATTTTAGAGATCTGAATAGAGCCACTCTCAAAGATGAGTATCCTATGCCTATAGCCGATATGTTAATCAATAATGCTTCGGGACATCAGGTTGTCAGTTTTTTTGATGGCAACGCTGGTTATAATCAGATATTCATGGCCAAAGAAGATATGTCCAAAACGGCCTTTATTTGTTCTGGGTTCGTTGGTCTTTTTGAGTGGGTCGTGATGACATTCGGTTTGAAGAATGCAGGTGCTACTTATCAGCGCGCTATGAATCTGATCTTCCATGATTTGATTGGGATAATCATGGAAGCGTACATTGATGATATTGTGATTAAATTGGCTGCCCATATGTCTCATCTAGCCGATTTACGTCTAGCGTTTGAAAGGATGCGTCGTTATGGCTTGAAAATGAACCCATTGAAATGTGCTTTTGGTGTATCAGCTGGGAAGTTTTTAGGGTTTATCATTCATGACAAAGGCATAGAGATTGATCCTAAAAGGATAGAAAAGATCAAGAAAGTTCAGGCGCCTACATGCAAAAAGGACTTTCAGAAATTCTTAGGGAGATTGAACTACTTGAGGAGATTTATTGCAAATTTGTCCAAGAAAATTATTCCTTTCACCCCTATATTAAAATTAAAGGATGAAGCTGAGTTCGCTTGGAGGGCAGAGCAGCAAGAAGCATTTGAAAAGATAAAGGAATATTTGTCATCTCCACGAGTTCTTCAGGCGCCTAAGAGAGGTATCCCTTTTAGATTATATATCGCCGCCGATGAAAAGGTTATTGGAGCTGTCTTGACACAAGAAGATGGAGGTAAAGAATATGTAATTGCATATATTGGTCGCCGTCTTTTTGATCCCGATACAAGGTACGCCCATATCGAGAAATTATGTTTATCCTTGTACTATGCTTGTGCTAAAATGAGACACTATTTAATATCTAGTACATGTGTTGTTGCATGCCAGGCCGATATGATTAGACACATATTATATCGGCCAATCCTTAGAGGAAGGATTGGCAAATGGGCGTATGCATTGATTGAGTTTGACTTGACCTATGAACCATTGAAAACTTTGAAAGGTCAAGTTCTGGCCGATTTCATTGTTGAGCATGATATAAGTTTAGAAGATGAAATCCGTTATTTTACTTTTACTCCATGGAAACTTCATTTTGATGGATCGGCTTGTAAGGAGGGCCAAGGTGTTGGTGTGGTCATTATTTCTTCTAATGGTGCTGAGTTTGAAATGTTGAGCCGGTTAGATTACTTGTGCACTAATAATCAAGCCGAATATGAAGCTCTTTTATTCGGTTTAGAAATTTTATGTTCCATGGAGGTTAAGCATGTTGAAGCTTATGGTGATTCCTTACTAGTAGTACAGCAAGTTGCTGGTAATTTCCAATGTTTAGAGGGATCGTTAAATGTTTATCTTAACATGTGCCTTGATATCATTGCTCATTTTACCGAATTCCAGATTCGGCATATACCAAGGCATGAAAATTATAAAGCCAACATGTTAGCCCAGCAAGCATCTGACTATAATGTTAGTAAACACAATTTTTACATAAAGCCGGTGCAGCAGCACGCAGAAGTATTGTCGGCTTCTATGACCGACCAGTTTGTTTTAAGACCAGTTCGGTGACCTTGCCATGGAGACCAGGTATATGTTGAGCATACTTGGGTAAGTACTATGGCCGACCAGGTTGTTTATGAATCAAGTCACTTAATCCGTCCGATTGACCTGGTCGATCTTGGAACGATTAATTTGTCTAAAGAAATTCTAAATCGGTCCGAAACAAATGGAACTGATTTGGAAGATTGGAGAACTCCCCTACTTAAATATATTAATGATCCAAGTACTAAGGCTGATCAAAGTGTTCGGTGGAGTGCATTTAAATATGTACTACATAATGATGAGCTTTACCGAAGAACTGCCGAAGACTTGTTGCTTAAGTGTTTGGAATCTGATCCAGCAAAGGTGGTTATGGGGGAAGTTCATGAAGGTATTTGTGGTACACATCAATCGACGCCTAAGATGAAATGGCTATTGCGCAGAGCTGGGTTTTATTGGCCCCCAATGATGGCCGATTGTTTTCGTTACTACAAAGGATGCGAAGAATGTCAACAGTTTGGAAATATACAGCTTGCACCTGTTGCTATGCTTCATCCTATTATCAAACCATGGCCTTTTCGTGGTTGGGGGCTAGACTTCATCGGCCAAATTCATCCCCCATCTTCAAAGAGACATCGTTTTGTTCTGGTCGCTACAGATTACTTCACTAAATGGACTGAAGCGGTACCTTTGAAGAATATGACACATAAGGAGGTAATTGAGTTTATTACTGAACATATTATACATAGATTCGGCATACCTTAGACGTTAACCACAGATCAAGGGACGTCTTTTATTTCTAAGGAAGTACGAGATTTTGCCGAATTATACAAAATAAAGATGCTCAACTCATCTCCATACTATGCTCAAGCTAACGGCCAAGATGAGTCTAGTAACAAGACTTTGATCAAGCTTATCAAAAAGAAGATTGAGGACAACCCAAGAAGGTGGCATGAGGTTTTGTCTGAGGCTTTATGGGCTCATCGTGTGTCAAGGCATGGTGGTACAAAAGTCACTCCTTTCGAGCTGGTATATGGGCAAGAAGCAGTGTTGCCCGTCGAGGTAAATCTGGATGCATATAGACTAGCTAGACATAATGATTTATCTGCTGTAATGTACCATGATGCCATGATGGACAACATAGATGAAATAATCGATAAAAGATTAAAAGCTTTTAAGGAGATGGAAAAAGACAAAGCCCGGGTTGCCAGAGCATACAACAAGAAGGTGAGAAGCAAATCGTTCCAAGTGGGAGAGTTAGTATGAAAAACTATACTACCACTCGGGTCGAGAAGTAACAAGTTTGGCTGGAGACGTTGCAAGGTGAAAGTCTCTCAAGAGCAATAAACGGAAGGTATTTGAAAAAGTACTTTCCAAGTGTTTGGCAAGAAGCCTGAGCGCCTTCCAAACAATGGCCGATACATGAATCGCCCTTAGAACAAAAATAGTCAGAATATTCATCCTTAATTCTCGAATATCCTATGAGTTGGACATCGTTGTTATTCGGTTTGTTTTCAGGTTCTATTAAAAATCACCTAAAAACAGGGGGCATATGTTGACACTCAAAAGTGTCATAGGTGAAGATGAATTTAGAAGAGGCATTCGACCTAAAATATTAGAGTCAAATTTGTCTTCTTTTACTTAATGTTTAACGGATCGGATGGGCCTAGTAGTTTTGGGTTTCCGATCACTTATGATATGTCCGACCAGATGGCCCTGGTCGGAAGCATTATGAAAATTGAGTCCGGTGTTAATATGCGAATCCTTCTCTTGTAAGGACGATTTGGGGCTGATAAAGCCCATTAAGCCGATCTGTTCGATTTGAAGATTGACAAGATCAGGGTTACTTTATTGTGATCGGATCGGATTCTATATTTGGATAGAGTCCGGATAGAAAACTTGAAGATTGAATCTAGAGATGTTTCCTATTGGGATAAGACCAGCCCCCTCTATATATATGAGAGGATCATGGCCGATTGTGACATCCAACACCAATCGATCAAAACCAATCTACTATCCCCTTTACCCTTTTTTCCCCTCTACTTTGCTGTTCGGCGCATCTCCCGGCGAGATTCGACGGCGTTCTAGGCGGCCTTGCTGGTCCTAGAACAATCTCTACGTGCTTCTCCCCGATAGGTCTTCCCGAGAGGAGTTCTAGAGTTATCAACACAGGAACCCAAAACCCTAGATCAATCAAAACCGGTCTTTAGATCGGTTTTCGTCGGTTTAGCCAGAGTCCCTGCTGTCTCAGGTTGAACCGCAACCTCTCTGGACGTTCTAGCCCTGCTGGTGTGGCGGACAACTTCCGACGTCAACACCTTGTTTCGCTTTTAAATTAATATACTTGGGGGGGTTCAAGGTCCCTCTAGTTTCCTCAAAAAAAAATGTTGTCTAGTTACCAGCTTTTCGTTCGGTCCTAATCTCAATCATAATGGAGTCGTCACCATGGGCGGGCCTATCATGAATCAAGGGTATTAGGTTGAATATTCATTTTTTTTTTAAAAAAATATACATATAGTGTGTGTATATATATACAACCAAATGTACATATGTACAATAAATTAGTTTAAAATCACAGCTTTTACTCTTTTCCTCCCCAAACAAAGGCCCAAGGAGGCTTCATGCTGGTCCAAATTCTCTACCGCACTCGTAAGTAAGACTGACCGACGGGTGTCTTCAAACTCTTGTTTTCCGTCTCGCACGAGCGCGAATTCTTTCCCACAAATACTAGATGTGCCGACATGAGCGCACCGAGCTGGCGGGCACGACGCGTCGGCAGGCGCCACGATAGTGTGCCTATCCCTATGCACTAATTTTCTTGGATTGACTTTCGAGCTTTCTATTCAATTTGCTATGGATCACGTAGCAATTTGTGAAACAGTTTGTCTGATTCTTTTTCTCAAATTACTTTGTCCCCTGATTAATTGTAGGTCTCAAATATAAAGGGAAAAGAAGAAGAAAAAGAGTAGTACTACAAATTTAAGGACTTTCTTGTAAATAGATGTGATTTACTATATATTGTATAATTAGTATTATGTGTTGGCTGCTGTGTTGGCCGAGGCCGACGCTTGGGTACTGGCTGGGTTCAGGGCCCTTGCGTCGTTAGCGGCAACGTCATCTAGGTAGTGCTCGGTCCTTTCCCCTGTCGCTCGGTCGCAAAATCCGTTACCTTTTTAGTACGACCTCGTAGCACCACCGTTTAAGCCGATGCCTTCTGTCAGTGTGCTCTTCCCGTCTAGCTTCATGGCAGCTCGCCATCTGGAGTAGCGGTACTTTCTAACTTCTCTTAATGAAATAGGTGTCAGTATTACTTTTTTTTTAATCAACGACAATATATAACAAGAGAAACTAAAGGCTAAAATCTATTTTGTTTGACTTTTTTCATGATCAAATATGCTTATTATTTTGGAACAGAGGTTTACTTTCTAGGCTTGGTTGTGGCTCTGTAGGAGATTTGCTGCTCCATCAAAAGTTTCGCCGGTGAACATAAAACCACGAAAAGAATCTAGTATAAGCTTGCTCAGACATACATATAACCGGGCATGTTTGACAGGATTCAAATTCATTAAATTTGGATTTAAAGAGACGTTTGTGGTGATTTCGTCAGTTTCTAGATTTACCAGTTCGACTCAGTTTTTCGTATGTGCTTAGAAGGATTGGGTGTACGTGCGTGTGTTTATAGAGATGAGTGTGCACTCGTGTATGTGTGTCTCTGCGTCTATAACTCGGTCATGCAAAGTCGAGAGAAATATGGGCGGATCCAGGGGGCTAGGGGGGCTCTAGCCTCGCTACAACTGGTACATCAATGGAAATATGGAGAGGATGAGAGGAAAAAAGAGGTGGAGAAAAAGAAAAAAAATAGAGAGATAGAGAAAGAAGAAAAGAATCAGTCCCCCTTCGATCCTATTTTGCATCTGTCACTGGAGAGAAATACTGTTAAATCCTAGAATAAATTTAGAAAGAGAACTTAAACTTAGACGAGTATGTACCATTGCAAGGAACCCAACTAGCGGAGGTCGGTGCTTTACTCATGGTATAACCATCAAAGACAATTTTGATAGTGTCCATAAATAGTTTACTGTACCTAAGCAGGAGTCCTTTAATAAATCACTGTGACTGGGGAATTCTTAACATTCTAGATGCAACGTTCGTACCAACCCCGGCTATCTCGTGCCCATACAGCATTCGCAATCAGTGGGCGATCTCTCCCCTACTACTACTACTACTATAGGCTGTCAACTTGGACTTCCTGGCAACAGCAGGCTGGAAATCTCTAACGTTCTTCATGCGAGACGGAACGTACAGTGACTCAGTGAGCGGAGCAGCCCAGGCCGCGCGACCTGGCACGTACGCGAGGCGGCGGAGGCAGCCGAGCGAGCCGCTGGCCCGTGGGGCCTGGCCTTGACGCAGCCGCGCCGCTTCGGCATCACGGTCACGGGCCGGGCCTCGTGCGCTCCGCCCGTCCCGAGTCGCATCGATATGCCCGATGCGCTCACATCTCCGCCCGCCCATGTCCCCATCCGAGTATATACCACGGCCCGCCACCTTCCCTAGCCCCCCACCCACTCACCCGTCGCCTGCAACTCATTTCTCCCGACTCCCGAGCACGCCGCTAGCCTCCGTCGCCGCCGCCGACGCCGCCGTTCCAGCTTTGTCCATGGCTTCCCTAACCGGATCCGCTCTCTCCCTTGCGAGGCCCGTCAAGGTATAGCGCCAGATCGCCTCTCGAGTTGCCTGATCTGTGAGATAATCCGAGTACGGGTAGGGTTTTAGCTTCAGCGGCGCAGGGTTTCGTTTGTTGCGGTCACGTTTGAGATGCCCTTTGGTGCGAAGCCATTCACGGTGATTATATCGGTCGATTGTAGAGTTCAAATCGATAGATCTGCGCTGGCGTAAGTTTACTCTCTCATTTCTTCGTCGTTTGGATTAGTGGATCAGTGTCCGCTGTGTTTATGGACCTGTACCCGAATGTTTGTGGAGTCAGTAGGTCTGCAAGGCTGTATCCGAAGCATGAGATTTTTGGAATTTTCTACCTTCAATTCAACTTGCCTCACCTGACTCAATGATTTAGGGGGTATATTGGTGGCAAATGTTTCCATGCTTATCATGTATTGACACCTTTTATGCTTACACCCTTAACCGCCTGTATATTATTAATGGTTCATTCACGTTTTTAAACCTGCTCCTTTTATGTGGGATGATTTCTACATACTTGGTTCTAGTGTGTCAGAAGAATAGCTAGTTTGCATATTTTAGGTTGATTGAGTCAGGAAACTACAAAGGAGATAGATTCGTTTCCACATAACTGACGATGCAAAATACATGATGTGTGGCTGTTGGGCCGCCTCAGTTGACGTGAAGGATGCTAACCTCTGTGCCTGTATGTGCTAAAATGTGTGCAAATAGTTTTATAGTCTGGGTTTCAGATATTGAAGTACTCTGTGCTCATGCTCATCATATATGCTAATTATTATATTCATGTCATCTAGCACTTTCAAAGCACAATCGAGTATGTTTTATGTTCTTGCACTGCAAGTGGATTGATATTCAACCAGAAGTGTTATATTCTTTTGAAAATTCGAACTAACACAAATTCTGGTGGCCGTATGGGGTCTGGTGAACCTTTTCTTGATTCTGTATTACCGTTTGGTTGAAAACAGAAAGAACATTTGGATAATATGTGAAGAGATATACGGAGATTCATTTTATTCTGTGTAGCATGCTTCTTTCACTATCTTTGAGTTTGGTGTGTACTTGCTCACTTTTCTTCTCGATAAGCTTGTAATGTCAATATAGATCTTTGACTGTCTCTTAGAGTTAAGTGATAGTACATGGCAATGGACCTACAGTAAGCTTGAATCAATGATACATAGTCAAGTGGACAATTTGATAAAAGAATAAGTCAAGTGTGGGCAACTTGAAGCAATGGTTTATGCTGTCTGGACTTAGTTCTCATATCTTACAATGTTACCCTTGGTGTTTTACAGGCAATCAGCATTAAGTCTGCCTCTTTCTCTGGTTTAAGGAAGGATAATGTAGCCTTCCGCCTGCAGCCAGTGCCACAAAGATTCACAATCTGCTGTCCTGTAAGTAACTTTGTACTATGGATCTGTAACAACATAAATTAATCACTGGATGCTGCTGCAGCTATACATCTCGATTTAATTTCTTTTATATGTCATATGTCAATTGTACTGCTTTGTTTGGCTTCTCAGGAGATTTTGTATGCATTGTGCACTAAATTGCTTCCATTATGTACTTGATTGTTTAACACATAGCTCTGATGAAAGGATTTTCAAGAGAATTCCTGAAGTATTGGTTATCCTCCTTTCTTTTTCCTTTGCATTTGACATCCCTGGATTTTCTTTGACATGTGTTAGCACACAACCATCACATTGTGTTTGTGTTTGTACTTTTGGCTGGTAGATTATACTGGTGCAATCTTCTTAAACTGAAGTTTGTGTTACCTAATGATTTTGATCTTTCTATTGTTGCTGTAAAATATGCATTTGACCAGGCTAAAAAGGAGACTGTGGATGAGGTTTGTAACATTGTCAAGAAGCAGCTTGCACTTCCTGAGGGCACTGATGTTTGTGGCACCTCTAAGTTTCAAGACCTTGGGGCTGATTCATTGGACACTGTAAGTGAACTTAACACATTTTTTGGGGGGGTAAAAGGGCATAACCCCAGCCTTAGCATTAGCAAAGACAGCATTAAACGTTTTTACAGCACCTGGGTGGGACACACCCGACCAAAAAAATAGCCGGTCTCCAATACCAGAGGAATTGAAAGTTCCATCTCCAAAACCACAGAGCATAACAACTATTTCAGACCTCAAACTCCCAGACTAAGCAGACTAGACCACATCTACCCTCCACCATCACCAGGGTCATCAGAAAGCTTTTTGCAAACCTCCTCCTGAACTGAAAGAGGTCCAGTTATTAGCTTGTTGATACATGTATCTTCCCCATTCATCATGAACTTGACTCATCCAGGAATCCTTGATGGCCGAATTGCAATATCTTTCAGCTTCCTCATTTTGGCAGAAAACTCTTGCCTCTTCTCTTGTGAACATAAGATTATCCAGGTTTGAAGCATTACTGCAATTTGCAAAAGCAGTATTCTCAAGTCTCTCCATAGGCTCCCCTGAAAACAAATCATATTTCTTAGCTTCCACAGCCCCCACAGGGCTGCTGCGCCAAAGACATTATTGACTAGGAACTTATTATTGCTGAACCACATTTGTCCAATAGTCAAAAGTCACTACCCATATCCCTATCACAAGCTTCTGACATATAAATCCACATTTGTCTAGTCACCACACAATCAAAAAAAAGGTGTTGCACAGTTTCATTTTCTGAACAAAATAAGCAGGTCATATCATCTATTTTTTTTCTAGTATTCAGATTATCTCTTGTCAGCACCTTATTCTTAAATAACAACCACAGAAAGAATTGAACTCTAGGAGGAATTTTAAGCTGCCAAACTGCAGGAACACGAATAGGTAAAATACTTCTGAAATTAATGACTTTATACAAAGACTGGGAAGAATAAATACCATTGGAACAAAATTGCCAAATTAAAGCATCATCAACTTCAGTAAGACTAATAGTCGAGGCTAACTGTACTATTTCTAACCATTGGTTTAGAAGTCTGATCAAAACCTCTCCTAAAAGCACATTTCAAATTCCTACCATCCCAAAGATCTGCTACTGTTTCAGATTTCTCATGAACTAGTATATACACTTCCCAGAATTGGATAGCCAAACTGGAATGCCCCAACCAATTATCCTCCCAGAATTTAACCTTACTTCCATTTCCAATTTTCCATCTAAAGCCCATTTTGGCTGCAGTAGCTGCCCTCATAATGCTTTTGAAAAAATTGTGTGACAAGTTTACAACAATTGAATTTATCTATTTAAATTTTGGAACGACTCTTGATTAGCAGAACAACAATTGGTCATAAATTGATTACATTTCCAGGTAACAACATTTAGGATCAGTGCTCCAATTCTCTACTCGTCTATTTGGATCCCACCCACTAAACTTTAGTCACTTTTAGTAACAACACTCTTACTAAAAGTGACTAAAAAGAACTAAAAAATATTTTTAGTCCCTTTTAGTGGGGGTGTTTGACATGTTTGACATTTTAGCCACTAAAAGTGACTAAAGTTTAGTGGGTGCGATCCAAACAGGCCCTCAGTCTACAAGTTCTCAAATTTTGCCTGTAGATCAAGTCTCATTTGTACATCTGCAATGTTCTCATCATTGTTCATCTTAAACAGTTGTTTTACCAAATTCTGGTTTCTAGTCATTTGTGTTTTTAAGTATAAATTGGGTTTACTCTTTCATCTTGTATTTTCTTGGGCTAGCCCTTTTCTTTCCCAAAGAGACTAAATCTTACATCGACTTGTTTTTTAGGTTGAGATTGTTATGGGCCTTGAGGAGGCTTTCAAGATCACTGTGGAGGAATCCAGCGCACAGTCAATCGCAACTGTGGAAGATGCTGCCAATCTCATCGACGAACTTGTTGCAGCAGAAGCAAAAGCAAAATCACATTAAACTCATGGTCGTAGTGCTTTGGGTGCTTACCCTGCTCCTCGTGTACCAGAGCATCCCTTCTTGTTCTATGCCCCTTCCCCGCTAGATTTTCTACCCTGGAGTATTGTTTCTGTCATGATTGTCATTGTCGATCTCGCGATATTATATTGAAGCTGTTGTGCTTGTTCAAGAAAAATTGTTGCGATATATATTATATTGAAGCTTGTGCGCATGTTCTATGTTCAAGAGGATACTAGCTACTGGTGGAGTCTGGGAGGTAGAGTAGGTGGTTCCTTCGGAGAGTTCGATTTAGACCCTGCTAACGACACAGATTTTCTTCCCGGCTAGACGATAAGCAAGCTTTTTTTATGCTTGGCATGCTAAGGGCATGGAAGCGCATGGAATCTTTTTTTTAATCCAATTATAGACGTAGACACTTATAAATACGAGCGCACATTCACCCTATCCCCTACTATAAAGAGAGGCACATTTACTATAAAGAGAGGCACATTCTACCTCTACGAGCACCTTCGAAGAACCAAGTTGAACTAGTAAATTTTGAGATTAATGAAATCACTACAGACGTCTCACTGTCACCTATGAGTGCACATTCACCCTATCCCCTACTATAAAGAGAGGCACATTCTACCTCTATGAGCACCTTCGAAGGACCAAGTTGAACTAGTAAATTTTGAGATTAATGAAATCACCACAGACGTCTCACTGTCGGCGAGTATGTCGCCTACCACTAAAAGAATAGCGCTGTTAAATCTTGAAATATATCTAGAAAAATACGAACATCTATATCTAAGTCGAGAATTCGAGAATTTAAACCTGGTTGAGGACTTAAATTTGGGTGGACAAGTTTCCCCATAAGTAACCCACCATTCGAGAATTTAAACCTGGTTGAGGACTTAAACTTGGGTGGACAAGTTCCACCGTAAGTAACCCAACCAACTAACTACGCTTAGTTGACCACGGAATCTCTTTTTTATGTTTAGCATGCTAACCGCACAGAGTCCTCCCTCGTTGACTTTCTTGGAAGGGGAATGCACAACCGGGGTCAGTATTAGTGCAAATTTAGCTATTTGGTTATAGTGGCTAAAGATCACTAAAGTTTTATTGTGTTTTCCCTCTAAAATTTAGCTATTTGGTTATAGTGACTAAAGATCACTAAAATGCATGGAGTAGTCACCTACCCCTCTATGACTATGGGCCTGTTTGGTTTCAATCTCTAAAATTTACCGATCCATAAAGTTTAGTGACCTATGTTCGGTTATAGTGACTAAAGACCACTAAGTAGTTAGTTTTAGCTACTCCTTCATGACTAAGGGTGTGTTTAGGTATATCTCTCTAAATTCTAATCTCTTTTAGTGGCTAAAATATCAAACACTTTCACTAAAAGGGACTAAAAAAGGTTTTTAGTCTTTTTTAGTGAGGATGTTTAATATTTTAGTCACTAAAAAGGACTAAAGTTTAGTGACTAAAGTTTAGAAGAGTGTAACCAAACACACCTGTGCAGAATTAACCCCAAGACAAAATTCGCTTCCGTACAGAGTCAAACTCAGAACCTGCAGAGTGTCATTGAGGAGCTTTAGCCAGTTGAGCTAGAGGCTTGTTGGCACTTTGAATAGTAGCAATGTTTATAGGATTCTAAATTCTATATTTTCCTATGAACCAAATTAAAGGAGGCTCGAGTCGTGACTATTGTTGTATTGCGTCAAGCACTATGTTTGTGCTTGTTCTTGATACGTGGAGCTATGGTTTGATCCGAGCGAGTTGAAAGCTAGCCTGTTTGGTTATTACTTCATTGAGTTGATTGCACGAGCTGGGCTCAACTCGTGAACCTAAGGTTTTGGTAGAATTCGAGTATTAATATCAGTTCGAAGTACATCAGGTAAGTGGGGTTAATGGCCATAAAGGCATAAAACCGAGTTATTCGATGGCTCAGTACTAGGCTCATGCTGTGCTTTTCGATGGCAATGGCATGATTACATTGCTCATTGCGAGTCTGCAGACCAAGGGAAAGGTCATCATTCGGGCTGCAGACCGCCAAGCACGCGCACGGGACAAACCAAAACGCACAGCTGCCTCCCAGGTCAGGTCAGGGCTCAGGCAGTCAGGCGTGCTGCTTCCCTAGCTTTATTCAGTCACAGGGTACAGTATTAGTCGTCAACAATACAGCCATACGGAGTACAAGTCAAATTAGCGCCCCCTAGTTACTTCAAACAGGTTCAAAAGAAAACATCAATCAATTAAGGCAGCTTTCGAGCAGGTTAAAGTTAATCAATTAAGTACGCAAGATGTCCTTAATTCCTTATGTCCATCCAATTCCACTGTCATCAATAGACAGACAGAGACCATATACCATGAGTGGAGTGGCTCCGCAGAGACTGCATGTGCTGTTGGGTGGTGCCGGCCATTCGCCGGAGGCGGTGGGCGTCGTCAGCTCTCGACGCCGAGCAGAGCAGCGGTGGCTCACTGGGGGCTCTGCCTCTGCAGGAACGAAAATATTCTGCCCTTGTCGGAGCAAATTCCCCGACAGCCATCACTACGGGCTGCATGCCTGCGTGGCTGTCGGCACGGCAGGCGCAGGCGAGAGCGCGACGACACCCCTGACCCCTGCGCCCACCGATCGATAGCCTAGCCGAGACCCGAGACCTTTTCATTTCGTTTAGTGACCCGATAGCTTGCAAGCACAGTAGAAAAGCAGCTGTACATATAGGCGGCATATAGCTGCTACCTGCGTAGCTCCACCGCAAAGCCGAGCAGGAGGAAGCGCTGCTCTGGGTGGCCGAGAGAAAGTGAGGGGGAGTGTCGGATGGCGGAGGGGAAGAAGGTGAGGTCGAGGGAGGAGGAGCTCGTGGAGGCCGCGCTAGTCGCGGCGGCCGCGGCGCTGCTCGTATCGGGCGTTAGGAGGCTGGTGGCGCCGGCCGTGCCCGTAGCGCCGTGGTGGTGGCCCGCGCCGCTCTCGGTGCCGTCGCCCGCGCTGTTCCTGCTCCTCAACGTCATCATCGCGACCATCGTCGTGGCGTCCGTGTGCAGCAGCCGCGGCGGCGGGAGCGGCAGCGCCGTCGTCGTCGGCGGCGGCATCGTCGCGGGCGGCGTCGACGACGAACGGGAGGCGCCGGCGGCGCGGGGTGACGCCGCGAGGAGGGCCAAGAGGAGGAGGAGCAAGAAGCGAACGGCCGCCGTTGCGGATGGCTGCTGCATGGCGCTGGTCGTCACGGACGAGCCGATAGAGACGGCGGCGGCGACGGTGATGAAGGAGGAGGTGGCGGCAGATGAGGATGCGGCCGGCAACGCGGAGGAGGTGAACAAGCGGGCTGACGAGTTCATCTCGGCGTTCCGGCGCCACCTCAGGGTCGACTCCTTCTCGTCCGGAACCCGGCGAAGCAACGCTAGAGCGGCGGCACCGTGCTCTTGATACCTTCTGTGTTGCAAACATATATGTTTTTATTTATCCCCAGTTTTAAAGAATTTTTAATTTGTGTTCCAAGTTTTCTTTTTTCATTTGAGTTGTAGTTACTCTCTTAACGTCAGTTTGATGCAAATTCACTCACTTGTTTTTTTTAGACCGAGGATAATGCTCAGAATTGATCTAATCAACTCCCTCCGTCAAATAACCAAATCGTTAGAGAGCGCGTGTGCGCTGGGTCGCATAGTAGCGCACGAACGCGTGGCGTAATGAGAGCGGAGCGTTATGATGTGGGGACGAAACGATAAACATGAGTAGAGAGAGAGGCGCGTTGTCAGATCTACAGGGACCAAACGATTAAGCACCACGGACACACGAAAGCTATGTCAGATCTGTTTTTTTTGACATTTACAACGGTTACAAACTTTAAATGTGATAACTTTCTCGTGAACATCTAACATCTCGTTTTACTTGTACCTAATTTTTTAGACGAGATCTACAAAAATAGACCATGTTGGATATGTTTTAAGATAATTTTACGTGATTATAAAGTTTTTTATCCTTGATCTATCATTTAAAGATGATACTTAAAGTTTTTAAAACTTAAGTATTGAATTTTTTACAAGATTTCACTTTGGAGTGATAATCACTAGCATTTCAGTTACGAGTTAAAAGACTTTATTTAAGTTTCTTAAGTTTGGGTAAGTTAAGTTTATTTATCACAAAGTTTTAATTTTACAATACAAAGTATATATTATTAAATGTGTTGGTTAAAATGTAAAGTTAAATTTAAAAGTTTAAAGTGAATTAAAAGTTTACCTTGTAATAAAAAGTTTATACTAAGTTTATAAAGTTTGTATTTTAAAAATAAGTTTTAAATTATAAAGTTTAAAATTTTGAAATACAAATTTTAAATAATGCTAATACAAAGTTTGATTACAAGTTTAAGTTCTAAATATAAAGTTTATACCATATAATGTTTCTCAATTTTTAAATTTAAAATTATTAAACCTTAAAATTTATTTTAAAATCAGTGTTTTAATTGTGGTAGTATAAAGTTTTAAAATTTAAAGTATAAAATTTAAAAATATAAAGTTTTGGAGCTATTTAGCAAACGTTTATATGTGATAGATCGAAGTATTGAATCTAGCGGTTACAAAGTTTTTTTTTCAATGTATCAGTTCAAAGTTGTTATAAGTTCTGACTATAAAGTTTTTAACCTAGTAGTTCAAAATTTTGTAATATCATGTATAAACTTTTTAACATAGTTGATAAGTTGTACAGTTGTTTTCATTCTAGTGTAACATCTTTTTAACCTAAGTGTACAAAGTTTGTAATGTCATAGTTCAAAGTTTTCATTCTGAGTCTAAAGTTTCAAACTAACTAGTAGTACAAAGTTAAGTTTTAGTGATGTCATAGTTAAAGTTTCGAAATTCTGAGTGGAAAGTGATAATCCTAGTGGCACAAAATATTACATATCATAATTCAAAGTTTATGAGTTATGAGATATTTTTTTTCTAGCAATTAAAGGTTAGATGATATGTTTAAGTTTAGTTTTATAGTTAAAGTTTTCGAATCTAATATTACAGAGTTTGTAATGTCATAATTAAAGTTCTAAAATAAATCTTTCTGTCAATTTTACTGAGGTTCTTTTCATGTATAATCTGGTATAGCTGAAAAAGCTCAGTATGATCCTTTCAAGAATCAAATTTTAATTTTCATGTTATTTTATCATTTTATATAACAAAATGTAAAGTTCAACAATACTTCATTTTATTTTTTAATATATTTTACTTTTGCCTTATTTTCTTTCAGGGTACTAAGAGAAACTATTTTTTAGCGTTGAAGAAAAGGAATCCACATGTGCTTTTATATTAGTTTTTCCAATGATATATGTATACAATTTTGTTTTTTTGTTTACC